>OZ026831.1:7586059-8205824 GCA_964023185.1 Macaria liturata
CGAAAATCGGAACAGAAAAATAGAGACAAATATGACTCTAACAAAGATGTGAAAAGTATTTCACAAGCGGTAGAAAACGAGAGAATACCAGAGGTGTTACACCGACCACCGGATTAGTGTGTGTTTAAACAAAACGCTATTTTGTGTGTCAGTGTTGAGAGATGTGAGTTATTTATACTGAATCAAGGGTCGAGATGAAGGCATGTGTCAGTGATCTCAGTGGTTTACAATTCGGCAAATAGATGTGGTATTGGTGTGGTTACGGCCGGTTCACACATGTCTCCGTTTTACTGTTCCGTTTTATCGTGTACGTTATTTTTTCGTCGATGGCGTATGTAGTTGTATGAGCGACTTCACACATGGCACAGTATTCTGAATACAGTAACAAATATCGTTCCATAAAAAAATGACGTTCCGTTTTGTCATCGAATACTGGACGACGGAACGGTAAAAATATACGGATACGTAGAGTTTTAACGGATAGATACTGTGTGCGTGGCGGGGGGTGTGTGCGGGTGTACGTTATACGGTGCCTATGTGTGAACAGAGCATACATTTATGACGTATCCGTTAAAAACGTACCGGTAAAACGGACTCCCATGTGCGAACGGGCCCTTACGTGGGAGAAATGTGTCTTTACGATATTAACTTTTATAGGTTTCTTTCTGTCAAAATTGGGGCCGCATTCTCTAAAATAGAAAAATGCCCTAAGTTAACTGTTTTCTTTTAAAAAATTACAATTACTTTGGTTTGGTGTACTGAATTGTTGTAATCTTAATCTACGTAGAACGGGCCACAAGATTTACTTTCCATCAGATGTAAATTCTGTTATCACTTATTAATCCAATTCAAAATATCATTGGAAAAGCAACACTACAATTTTTTTTCTCTTAAAAAAGTATGAAGATTGCATGGATACATTATTCTTTTCATCAAAGTAATTGGGGTTAGATAATTTCTCTTATTGGACTTCTGAAAATTTAATACTATTGAAAGATCTCAGTAAAATTAAGAATATCTCCGTTATAATTTAGCTGGATAAATAGTTAAATGTTGTGTAACCTTGGTAAATGTATGCAGAGGAGCTGGTATAATACTTTCCATTAAGGTGTATGACATATGTCACTAATCTCTTAATTTCATGACAACTGAAACTTTCTAATCTTTTCATCCTGCTAAAGGGAGCAAAGATATGCATTTTGTACAAAACATTGAGATTACTTCATGGTAAAATAAAAATAGATAACTACAATATACTTATCATGGTTTACTTTCAGCTTAATTAGCTTAATTGTTATCAAAAACTAACCCATACATATATTATTTATTCTTAAAAAATATTGGATTTGAACTTTATTATTACAAATTATTACAACAGTTTGTTTGAAAATGAAAGCTTAGTGCATTGAGCTAGGATTATACAGAGTCACAAACGCACGAAAAATATGTCCCGACCCAACACTCTGCCCGCGCTACTCGTTGAGCAGACTTTTGGATTACCTATCTCTTTTGCACGTTCTAAAAATGTGTAAAAGCGAAAGAGACAAGCAGTGTTTTGTTTGCGCTCGCTGACGATGTTAGCGTTCGGACACTTTCCTGCGGTTTTTATTTTGAGATTGTGTCTCTGTATAATCCTAGCTCAATGACTTAGTGACATACACCTTTCATTGTCAGTTAGTACCAGAAACTCTGCAAGAATTAGTTAGAAAAACTAGATTTCCTTGCCTTATAGAAAGATAGACTGCTGAATTCTCCACCCTTGACTGTTTTAGTTGTAACTTGTAAATATTAACGTAAGCGGTCTCCTAGAGGCTAAGCGTAAATGGATGTAGACAGATGAATGTGCAGTTTTAGATGAAATTATTGTAAACATATAGCAGTCTGTGGAACATGGCTTTATTTTGAATATAATTTATAAAAAAATGTCTGTCTTTAGCTAGTTGAACCATGTAATTCTTTGTCTAAAGAATTACATTACATATAGAAGAAAAGTATGAAATAATAGATTAAAGATGTTGGTAAAATTAGAACCAAGTGAAACAAAATTATCGTTGGATGTTTTGATCTAAAAATCACACAAACTGGAATCTAAAACTGCAATGTGAATGTGATTTGAAAGAGTTTAAGTAACACATTATTATAATTAGCTATTATTGTAATTAACATTGAGAAAATAATTAGGATTAAAACAGTTCACCCGTATTTCTACTGCACCAAGAATAAATTATTATTTTCTTATAGGTTGTAAAGAAACAGATTCTGTCACGGTGGTACATTTTATTTTTGAATATACATAATTTTTTATTACATAAATTTATTACAAAACAGTGTGTGTCAATTGCAAAACTTAAACTTTGTCTTCATATATTTCATATGAAAGAAGAATGTGATTAGCACAGAGACAATGCAATACTTTAACTGATTCACTCTATAATTCATGAACCAATCACAGGTCTGAATTTATTCTTGTGATTCATACAAAATCCCATGTTTTGTATAAGACATATCTCTCTTGAGTCGTATTCCTCATGACTGAGGGTCGTGACTCCCCCGCAGAATTATTCCGTTAGGGGAGTTCTCCTGTGCAGATACATCGTAGTGGGCGCCCAGGTCCTTCCACGGGACACATCATGTCCTTCTGATATTGTGGTCCTCAAATATGTCGGTTTCCTCACGATGTTTTCCTTAACCGCTAAGCAAGTGCAAATCCACACTTAACTTGAAAACTTTGTATCAGACATACTGCATGAGAATTCTACAATTATCAGAAAATTACAAGTTCTATAAATTTATATTGATTTATTCTGACGGAAGTCGGAAAACCCTTGCCTTTATTGTACGATGTGTGTTGAGTTTAGGAATTGGTGCTCTTGAGTTTACACCAAGAAATAAATAAAATGACAATTTATTGAGATATTTTGTCACATTTACGTATATTTTAAATATTTGTTGTACAAGTGGTTTGGTATAGGATTACTAATAGAAATTGTTAAAGTGGAATCTTAAAAAATTGTTGTATTTTATTGTTATGGAATGTTTTAACCGACTTCAAAAAAATAGGATTTCAAGTGTTCTGAAAGTTTTTTTTTGAGGAGTACGTGGCATAATTAAACAAAACATGAATAAATTGCCTGAGATGAAAAGTAACAATTTTTATTAGTAATTTTATATTGAAATAAATTTGTAAAAGACAAAAATGATTGTTATTGTACATAAGTATTGTTTACCAGTGTATGTACCATGATGCAAGAAAATCTGTAAAACTTAAAGAAATAAAGAGTAATTAAATAATTCTTTTTGTATTTTTATTCTAACATAAAAAAACCGAGGAGATTTCTTTCCATGACATTCATAATCATATTTTCCATTATTTTTCTTTTAATTGTTTTATTTTTCTTAGCATCATGGCTTTGAGTTTACTATTAATTAATATGCAGTATTATTTATTTCTAGTGAGCGATACAACTTTTTAACCGACTTCCAAAAAAAGGAGGTAAGTCTTCTGAAAGTTATTTTTTTTCATTCGAAAGTTACAAATATTTGAAAGCTTCAGGAGTGAGGTGATTTCTGTTTTATAGCAGGTATATTTTATTGGATAGTTCAGCTGTTGTTGGTAGCAAAAATAAAAATACCTTCCTTATAAAATATCAAACAGTAAAGAAATACTTCCTTTACTTTTACATAGGTACTTATTTCTCCAGTTCTTACTCACTTGTCGTTTAACCAACAAGAACAAACAAGTTACAGGAAGTACAAGTATTTTTAAATAATAAAAACCATTGGACATATTGGAAACCTCCTTTTTTTGAGTCGTAACCGACGAAAATAAATCATTTTTTTTATTTTTTTTAAACTAATGGTTTGTAGCCTATAAAAACAATAGGTACCTACATAAAAGTTATTTTAAGACGAAATAGGCTTACGTTTGACTACAGCCTGCCTGATGCTAAGCATCTGTAGTCTAAGATGTAGCACGCTTGCCTAGAAGAAACCTGTTTACTCTAGATTTGAAGACCCCTGGGTTATAATTTTTTATTTGCCTTTGTCAATGTTTCATACAGGGGCTGTTTATTATTTAAGTGTTATTTTTTTA
Source organism: Macaria liturata (assembly GCA_964023185.1). Taxonomy (NCBI): domain Eukaryota; kingdom Metazoa; phylum Arthropoda; class Insecta; order Lepidoptera; family Geometridae; genus Macaria; species Macaria liturata. The sequence goes on from OZ026831.1 coordinate 7,590,153, forward strand.
TTATTTTCTAAATAAGCGATTTTAATAAATAAATCTAGGTTATTCAGGTAAACAAGTCATCTCTCATAAAAAATAAAATAACTACCTATGTTTTTATTTGAATTCGTATAATCATGTATTATATTTTGATTATTGACAAATCTGTAGGCTGTAGGTTCCTATTGGAATATGTTGGTATTGAGCGAAATAGATTTTTACTCGTCTTTAAAATACCAACAGACGTTTGTAATCTAAAAAGAAAACGTATTTATGACTTCGTAGTGTTAATTTATTGTTTCTACGTTTAAGTACCTACTTTATTTTTTAATAAATAGAATTTATGAATATGTATATTTTTTTCTTTCACCTATTAGTTAGTGAGCAAGCAGAGGCAATTGCATCCGTCATCAGTCAGTCCTTGGATGGGTGACCGAAAAGTGGTATTCCATTTTGGGTGCTTCCATGGGTCGGATGACACGTTAAATTGTAGTGTCCCGGCTGTTTGTCTAGTAAGGCAGTCGTTAAACCATGTCAGAGGCCCTTAGGGTGGCTTGATAATCTCTCGACACCAGAGTCTGCCACTCTCATTCGATAAGAAGAAGTAAGATAAAATATATTTATGGGCGAATTTCGAATCTCTTTTATTGAATGAATAATAGTGTTTATATTAATACTGAAACTAAATATAACTAAATACTGGGGTCGACTCAAGATGCTTATCAGTATAAAAAATCAAACGAAGATATTATTTTCATGATTTATTTTCTTATACCAACAATTCAAGGTATACAGTACAAAAGAATTAAAAAAATCGCATACATTAAGTACAAACAATAAATATAGATCAATTCAGTCAGATCGAAATTATAGCTAAGATCTATTGAAATATTGATAAATAAATTATTTACGTTTTAAACAAAAGTTATAAAATGTTATTCGTATATTAAGATATTTTTAATGAAAGTAAATCTTTTATTTATATCATCAATTTAGTAAATGTGGGTATGTAATAATGATAATCAAAATATTTATTTATACATAAATATCATATAATATATCAACCATCTGACTATACAGTTAAAAACCTATTCATTATAAAATTTGTGGCAAGGTAGAAATTAGATATAAATACTGGTATTTTGGATAATTTGCCACAATTTTAAAATGAAACTGTCGTTTTATAACTTTTGTTAAAGAAAAGTTGAATATACGAGAAAGTACAATCATATATTTAAGAAATGGCACATCAGCATAATTTTAAATATGAAATGTATGTGAAAATACTGTAATACTTCTGAAAATTATTTAAAATAACGTATCTTTAAATACATTATCAAATAATTTCAAACACTTGCAATAAGCAAGTTTGTGCGTTTTCAAAATATTTAAATAACTACAAGAACCTAAGTTTGGTTTGAAATATAATGTAAAAATGACATACATAGATGTATATAAATAAAGACGGATACGCTTACATCTAAATCATTTTTATAAAATCTCCAAATACTTTTTGATATTAAAAATTGCACTTTTAAAAGGCACTTGTGTTACTTAACTTACAAACAAAAATACTAATTGACACTAAAATATGAATATGTTACCAAATCTTTAGTTGTAAATAAAAAAATCTTTTGATCAATGTCAATTATTTTAAAATGTCACATTTTTATACAATTTTTATATTTAGAAAACTCGATCAGTCCTAAACATAAATAAATACAAATTGTTAAAACTAAGGTAAATATTCCGTCAAGGATACAACCAAAAACTTAATAATAGAAGTAACATATAAAATATGATAACATTTGAAAGATATAAGTACAAGAGCAAAACCAATCAGATTGTATTTTTTTCTAATCACCTTCTATAACCAACTTTTTATAATACTTTTTCTTTATAAGTTTTTTTTTTGTAAGTTTTAACATGTATATAAAATTAAGTAAAACCAAGTCAACTGTTAATATCTTATTTTTTGTTTTTTTTTTGGCTATAATAAAATAGGAATATGCAAAATCTCTTTCGAAGCAAGGTAATCAAATTTGTTTTAAAATGTTATCATATTTTTGTAGTGGCAAGTTATATTAGAATGACTTTACAACGTTAAACAGGGTTAAAACGCTTTGGCAAAATTAGGGTACTCGCTCACTTGACGGTCACTGAAACAAAATAAAGGTCAATTTAATAAAAATCCATAACTTCTTCATTAATTTAATAAATATTTCGGTACAATGCATACAGCGCCATCTAGCCCTACACTAAGCAAACGTTTGTGTCGTGGGTACTAGATAACATTCAACTCTTAGTGATGAGGAAATACGGCTAAGGACGTTAAGGAAGAATTGATTACGGTATTGTACTCTACAAAACTACTTATGTACGAATTTAATTACCTACATATGCACTCGCATGTAAAACTGCTTACAAACTACAGATAAAGGTGTGCATAACTTTATTCAGTGTGCCTAAAATCCTTCCTCATTCGATCCTTAGTAATGAAGAAATACAACTCGAAGAAAGAACCCCTATGCGGAGGTCTCTCTTGAGTCTTATTTCCTCATGACTGAGGGTCGTGACTCCCCCGCAGAATTGATTGTCGTAAGGGGAGTTCTCTTGGGCAGATACATCGTGGAGGGTGCCCAGGTCCTTCCACGGAAGACACATGTCCTCGGATATTGTGGTCCTCAAACATGTCGGTTTCCTCACGATGTTTTCCTTCACCGCTAAGCGAATGCAAATCCACACATAACTTGCAAAATAAGTCATTGGTGTAGGGCCGGATTCGAAACAGGGTGCGTCTGGATGAAAAGCAGACGCTTAAACCGCCGAGCCACACTCGCTTGTAAGCCGGCTTATCCGGAGGAATTATGTATGATAATAAATCACTCACAACAAATCTGTTGACTTTAGGCACGGCGGCGGTTTTGGAGACAGTTGTCGTCGTCACGTTCATGCTCTCGAACTTCTGCCTCAGGCTGCAAACAAGAATAAACAATTTTAGTCGTAGTCTTAGATATTCTAAAGTTAAATGTCTCTTAGATACGTTTTAGCAGTATCAAGCTAAAATAATCGCTTGCCCTTGGTTACAGATTCCAGTTTAATTATTTATTAGTATTTTTTATTAGTAGTCTCAACCAAATCCTCTCATATCTTTTAGCAGTCTCGCTCTTTAGTAACCTTTTAGCAGTCTCGAGCTGTGACTCCCCCTCCTCGTCTTGCATCTCCCTCTGTATGAGCACGGTAGAGGGAGAGCGCTGCGGCTCCGACTCCGACCAGTTCTCGAAGCGGTCGCGGAAGCTCTTCGTGCGGGCTAGTTGTTGAGCCTGGAAATATAATTAGATTCAATTTAGTGTTTTTTGTACATTAATAAAACTATTTTCCAAAAACTTTTCCCTCATACCTACCACTATTAAAATGCAAAAGTTTGTTTATACCGCTTCCACGCTACGGCTATAGTAGAAGGACGGATCATCATCATTTAAGCCACGGTGATAGTATAGAATCCTAGGACCGTTATTTTTTATTGTAAAACAACATAAGCGACGATGTAGTCATTCAATGGTAAGTAACAAAATTGGATTTTATTACCGAAATCGATTGATTTATTAGAGTGAAATTGTGTGTTTTTATAATAAACAATGCAAAGGAGCGATTTTGTTTTATTATTGTTGGAGATGTATAAGGTACTGAAAGTATACAGGTAATCTATATTTTTTTTAGACCGCGTGTTGTGTTTTTATGTGTATACCTGTTTGAGCGCATCATCCCTCTGTCTGGCCTCCATATAGACCCGCCTGCGCTCGTCTTCACTATCCTCTTCTTCTTCCGAGTATTCTTCCTCGGAGGTGGTGTCGCCGGTGTGGTTGTGCTCGCCGGGTGGTGGGGGCGTGAAGCGCTTCAGGGGTTTGGGACCTGCGGATAACGATAAATTGCGTAAATATGTAATATTAAACACTTTTTTCACTGTTTCGAAGAAAACAATTTCTGTACAAAATAATGCAGATATAACGTAATCAGTCAAGATTTGATAGAAGGTAAGTTGCGGTTATAATAGCTCAACTAAAAGATTTTTTGTAACAAGTTCGTTTCGGTATAGAGTCTTAACATTAAGCAGTCTCACTCAAACTAGGGCTTTTTTATTTCAGTTAACAGTTTTTTTATGACCGAGCAGACCGAAGCTAGAACTGCATTTTCATGTTATTTATTTTCTTTTCTTTCCGAGCTCTCTCGGGTGATGTTATTTAGCTGTCTGGAGCTTTGATTCTTCACTTATTTTTAGCAGTCTTGAGCTGTCCATCTTTAGCAGTCACAAACTTTATCTTATCACTTACCTTTTAGAAGTCTCTAGCTTTGACTCTTTTATTACACTTTAGCAGTCTTGATCTGAGTCGTATATTTTAGCAGTGTTAAGCTAAGTCAGTCACCTTGTTGTTCGTCGGCGCGTTGCTGCTGGTGCTCCATCTGGCGGAAGACGGAGATCATGCGCGAGGCGGTCTGCCTGGAGGCGGCCAGGCCGGCGTCTGGCGCGGGCTCGTCCGCGCGCACCACGCCCGGCTCGCGGTACACCTCGGGGGAGGGGGACTTGGGACGCTGGGAACAGAAGAATATGTTTTATAAATGGCGCCCAACACAATTTCAATCTTTTTGAACAATCGGAGGAGTTATATTGTGCAAACAGGATGGAATTAATTTAACCGTCAATTGTAAAACCTTGTAAATTCTTTCAAATCAAATTACTTTTCATCAATTACAAAAGAACACAAAGATAAGGAATCATTTTTGGTATTTTATTTCGTGTGTGCGTGTGTTTTTCGTTTTGAGTTGAGGCCGGCTTGTGACAGAATATTATGTGTGTTTCTTTACAATTTGTTTATATGCATATTTGATTCCTGTTGCAAATAAATATTCTATCCATTTGGTCCAAAAACAGTGTAAATATGAACCTCAAACTGTCTTAAAATGAGCCTCAGAAACTTTAAAACAACATTGATTTAAACCTCAAACTGACCTGTATCTGCCTGGGTGGTGTCATGCGGAACTGCTTCCTGGTGGCCTCTGGCTTGTATGTCTCGAAGAACTTGAACCTGTCTGAGATGTCAGCTGTCTCGATGTGGACCTCCTCCACCTTGTCGGCCTCACGGACCACGTCCTTGGGGATGAAGGGCTGGAATGAATTGAAGTATAGTATAAGTTAGAAGTAGTATATGAGTATTATATCCGTTATCTAGTACCCATGACACAAGCGTTTGCTAAGTTTGGGGCTAGATGGCGCTGTGTGCAATGTAAATTTTATTTAATATTTATTTATCTATTAGCTTTCAGTCTTCTTTCTTTTGTTCTGGGCTCGTAGAATGTCCACACAATCTCTTTTTTTATGATTTTCACCATACGATGGGGTTAAATATGAGTTATATGTATACAAAAATATACATATAAAGCACTGCTTACTGCAGTAGGAATGGAATTTTCCCAGAATATTTAATATTATTTATTTAAGCAGTAAAAAATCTCAAAATAAGAAGAAAACAACCGTAGTACATAAATATTTGGAATCGTTTGAATTTGCATTTTGGTGAATCTAAGGTAAAACTAGTTATGCTTGCTTTAAATCGCTACGATATACAATATACATACAATTTCCTTCCTCTTAGGTGCCTCCTGTGGTGTGGGAGACATGGGGCCCGCGGTCTTGGCATTCGCGTCCAGCTCCAGGAAGATGGAGCGAGACTTCTTTGCGATACCTGGAAATATGTATATACAATTATAACACTATACCTAGTCAGGTCATAAGTATTGTCACACAGTAAAAACTTTTCTTTTAGAATGCTGGCCACAAAAAAGTTTATTGAATTCGAATTTCGAATTGTTCATGAAAATAAAAATGTATACTTTTTAGAATTTTACTCATTTTTAAATATGGAGTGGAAGCTTAAAGAAGACTGTGTTGCAGTTATTACATTGCATCGTTGCGGTTACGCGCCAATTCAAATTTTTTACATACTGAAAATATTTGAATATAACCAAAAGATTCGTTTATCGTACCATCAAACGATACAATGAAGACTCTAGTGTAGATGACAGGTCAAGAAGTGGTCGCCCTCGGTCTGTTAGGACTCCAGCAGTGATAAAAGCTGTGAAGGCGCGAATTCAAAGAAATCCCAAACGTAAGCAGAAACTGCTGGCCCTTCAGATGGGGTTAAGCAGAACCACGGTGAAAAGGGTGTTAAATGAAGACTTAGGGCTTCGGGCATATCGAAGAAAAACAGGACATCGTTTGAATGCTCGTCTAATGGACCTGAGACTGAAGAGATGCCGTGCTTTGTTAAAGCGGTACGCGGGAAAAAATATCGGGAAATTATTTTTTCGGATGAAAAAATTTTTACCGTAGAAGAGAGCTACAACAAACAAAATGATAAGGTGTACGCACACAGTAGTGAAGAAGCGAGCAAACGTATTCCGCGTGTCCAACGAGGTCATTTTCCATCCTCGCTCATGGTATGGTTGGGAGTTTCTTATTGGGGCTTAACAGAGGTACATTTTTGTGAGAAAGGTGTAAAAACGAATGCAGTTGTGTATCAAAATACAGTCCTGACAAACCTTGTGGAACCTGTTTCTCATATCATGTTCAATAACAAGCACTCGGTATTCCAACAAGATTCGGCGCCAGCTCATAGAGCGAAGAGCACACAAGACTGGCTGGCGGCGCGTGAAATCGACTTCATCCGGCACGAAGACTGGCCCTCCTCCAGTCCAGATTTGAATCCGTTAGATTACAAGATATGGCAACACTTGGAGGAAAAGGCGTGCTCAAAGCCTCATCCCAATTTGGAGTCACTCAAGACATCCTTGATTAAGGCAGCCGCCGATATTGACATGGACCTCGTTCGTGCAGCGATAGACGACTGGCCGCGCAGATTGAAGGCCTGTATTCAAAATCACGGAGGTCATTTTGAATAAACTTTATTGTCATAAGAATCTATGTTTTGTTAAGTTCATTTTGGTATATAAATGGTTACATAAAGAATAAAGTTGTTTCAATTATTTTATATTAAACATGTGACAGAATTTATGACCTGACTAGGTATAATATAAGCAGAGTGCTTGCTACATACATGCTACTGGCACTATATCCTAATAGAGATAAGTAACTGAAGCTACTATTGGATTGTTAAACAAAAATTAAGTGCCTACAGTAAGAATTCTGCCTCAATATGTGTATATGACGTGGGTAATAGAAAATGTAAATGTTGTATCGTGGTGTTCCGTTCTTGTGTGCCAAAAGCGAGACTGGTTTGATTGTATGAATTATTCAGACGGAATAAAGTATAAGAGGGAAAACGTAATCCTATTAAGCGTTGATTTCTTATATAGTTATAAACATATGTATACTATCTCAATCACAAAAATGAATTGGCACAGTCTACAATACAACCACACCAAATAAAAAGAAACACGTAACTAGTTCCAGTAATATACTTGTCTTAACCTAGCTACATTACAGCTTTATCACATAAAGCGATCTCTTCTAGGCAACATGGGGATGATAACCCTACCTTGATCAAAAAGCGTAGTATCACCTTCCTGTTCTTGGGCGGAGTGTTTCAAACCGCTCTTTGATAGCTTTTTGGCAATCTTGTCAGCTGACGTTACTTATAATAACTTTATTAATTGATAAAAAAAAACAATGTGACACATTCGTACCTTGATCAAAAAGCGTAGTATCATCAATCTCCCTGTTCTTGGGCGGAGTGTTCTCATCATTGAAGGCTCCGTTTTCGAACCGCTCCTTGATAGCGCGCGACTTCTCAGAGTCCAGTTCTAGCTCTTTGGCGATCTTGTCGGCGGAGGTTACACCTGGAAAGAAAAGTACTTATTTAACAAGTGCACAGAAAGGCACGTGGAAAAATGAAGGTCTGGTAAAGTCTACAACTCCGGTACTCAACTAGGCTATAACGACAATGACATCTAAACTCAACACAGGCACACACACACACACCACATAACACACACCATACACGCTGCTGCAATATACGCATATCCTATAAGTTTGAAAATTCTGTGGTCGATTCAAATACCTTCAAATCTTCATGTTTACAGTTCAAATTAGGAATTGGTCTTGTTTTTGTAATCACTTTGTTTATTAGAGTAGGTGATCACTTTTTACAATTGAAATGCGCGAATCACTTAGTAATATCCCATTTTGGTTAGTCTCATTCATGAACCACCGAGATACAGGCCCAGGCCTAGTTCGGAGTTCACAAGAAACACACACACTATAACATTGTATACATTAATCTAGTAATAAGTTATGTTAAGTAGTACCAGTGTTTTGTCAAATAAATATATTTTATCTTTTTAACTACTAGTGGACGCCCGCGGCTTCGCTCGCATTATTTTGAGATAAAAAGTAGCCTATGACACTTCTAAGACCTCATACTCCCTACATACAAAAAAGCATGATGATCCGTTCAGCCGTTTTTGCGTTATGAACGATTAAATAAAGAGATTACAGCAAATTTCTAAAAAAACAATTAGACCTGATCTTCTATCGATGCGTAGTGTCTCCATATTTTTTTATAATATCTTCAATGTACAGACTTTCGGCTCTTTTCAGCTTTATTATATTTATATGTGTACTTATATGTAGATAAAAGAGGATTTTTTTAGATCTCCAATTGGTTTGTTCGGGCTCAAGTACAAACAGTAACGAAAGTTAATAAAATAACAAAGGACACGCAAAATTGTTTTCTTCTTTATACATATACTCGTAGAAGTGAAAGTGAGTTTATCGGTTTTTTGAAACTTGTTCTTCCATCTCATCACAACAGGTGTGATTTTCGTATCTGAAGTAGTTACCCTTAGTCACTAACCAAACCATTCAACGCTAAAAATGGCGAGAGTGACATATACTACATCATTTTTATCCCTTAAAAACACGGGCAAAGTAGCAGATAAAGAATGAATGGAAGCGCCCGTAGCTCAGCTAGCGGAGGCAATCGCATGCATTGCAAGGGTCGACGCGGTCAGTACGCGGATGGGTGACCGAAAAGTGGCATTCCATTTGGGCGCTTCCGTGGGTCGGATGACACGTTAAATTGTAGGTCCCGGCTGTTTGTCTAGTTTGACAAACGTTAAGTTATGTCAGAGGCCCTTAGGGCGGCTTGATAAACTCTCGACACCAGAGTTGGCCACTCGATCATTCGATAAGAAGAAGAAGCAAATAATGATGCGTACCTTGTTCACTCTGCAGAACGGATTGTTCGTACATTTCCTTGATCTTGGCTTGCTTGCCCTGAAACATACAGAATTGTGAATATTAATGACATTACATACATAGAGACATAACATTGTATGGGTTCTAAACAATAGCCGGAAAGGTGCGGCATTTAGCGACATGATCACAATGGGATTCAGTAGCAACTTGGTCTTTCGCTATTTGGATGCCGAAAATAATTTGCAGTGACATAAATGACAAAACCGTAAGGTTTCAGACGTATATGTACACAGTAGTATACTAGAAGCGGTTGGCAACCAGACCTTTAACTTTTACGAATACATCATATTATGTGAGCCAAACGAGATCGAACTTCTATGAATCATAACACGCAAACGGCTACTCCGATTTTGATGACGTAGTTTACTTCAAGTCTGTCGTTCCGAGCACAGGTCCTGCGTTCGAATATTTCGAGATATAGTATCTATTTAAGCGAACGAAGCGAGCGCGAACTTTATCGGGTCATAACTCCCGAACGCCTGCTCGGAATCGGATGAAACTTGGTACATACATCGTTTACGTTAATCCCGGATTAAACTCACCATAAACAGCCTGCTCCGTATGTTTTGTATCTCCTGCTTCCGCTCGCGATGTCTGTCGTTCCCAGCACAGTTGCCGCGTTCGAAGCGACCCACTATCTCGCTCATGTTTTGGAAGGGCACCGCTGTCTCGCGGGAGGAGGCGTGCTTGTACGAGTTCTTTAGGACCGAGTCTTCATCTGAGGAAAAAAAATAAAGTATAAAATATACATAACTATGTATGTAGGTATGTTGGTGTTTCAAAGCTTAAAAACGTACTGAAACCGGCTTTATGCAATACTGAATGGAAGCGACTTCGTTTGCATTTCGAGCATAATAAAAAAAGTACCTATGTGTTACTCTAGGATTCCATACTATCACCGGATCGAAAATAATTTTAGCTACCTAATAAACGGAAAAAAATAACTAAAAAAATTGAAAACAAATTCCTAATTTAAAACTTACTAAAAATTCACTGGCATTGACAATTCCTACAAAAAGACTTCAACATTTCTATTTCCAGTATTGTTAATACTCAGAGGAGAGGTATTTGACCATTAGGTCACCTTTTTTTTACTAGGAATGGGTTTGCACTTGACCGTAATTCGCCTGATGGTAAGCAATCATTACGGTCTAGGATGGAACGCGCTTACCCAGTAAGAACCGATTCACTATCGCTTTGAAGATTGCAAGGTTATATTCCGCGGGGAACAGGGAGTCAGGCAGGGAGAAGCTGATGCGACTCCAGCACATGCGACACTGTGGTCGAGTACTTACCGTCCTCATCCTCAGGTTCGCTGGAGCTGGGCTCGGGCTGCACTCCGTTGAGGTACTCGTCAGATACTCCGATGTCCATGCCCTTTGCCTTGAATCTGCGGACAAAACGAATAAGCAATTTTTAACGTAATGTTAAAAAAATAAATATCTGGGACATTGCACACATCGCCATCTAGCCCCACACTAAGCAAACGTTGTAACGTTGTTTGTTGTATCAGAATGTTATCTAAAACCTATAATCGAACAGCTTTTGACGTATTTTTTTAATAGAGTTGGAAAGTTTGCATGACAAAGTCTTAGCAATAGGCGTAACTTTAGAAATAGGTGTAACTTTTTACCACAAAATTACAAGGAATTTGATGTTTTAGGCCACCGAGCTACATATTAAATTGAGTAATTATAAACCTCAGGCGGCAACCCCAGGCGGCAATGCAGTCAAACGCAAACATAACCAAATAAACACAGTTAAATATATAACATAACTTTGTATCAGGACACATAATAATTTAGTGGAAGAACCACATTAATGTATTAAAATCCATATAAAATAAATGTGAAAGATAACAACCGGCCAATATTTGTTAAATAATTAAAAATAAATAAAAAATAAATATTTCAGGACATATTACACAGCGCCATCTAGCCCCATACTAAGCTTACGCTTGTATCATGGGTACTAGATAACGGATATAATACTTAAATACTTTTTTTTGTAAATACATACTTATTATACATACAAACGACCAGACTCAACATAAGTAATTACAAATTTTAATATGCATAATTACTTGTGTTATGCGGGAATCGAACCCGCACCCCTAGATTAGAAGGCAGAGCCACAACCAACTAAGCTAACAGAACAGAGCAGTCATTTAATTAACTATTACTAGCGTGTTTAGAACTTATAAAAATAACAATTAGGTCAGCACCTCTAATCCTTGATTATGTCTGATGTAGCTAGCTATTAAAATAATCCAGCCTTCATCACACCACAAACACACATTAAACTCAAATAATTCAAAATCAAACACTAAATAATATAATAAATTAACTCCTTTAACCAAAATTTCCACAAGGAAACACAAAATCCACACTTACCCATACATATTTTCGTCTAAAATTAACCCTAAAAAGGACGGGACACTAAAATTATACACACAACTTCCTCCTACAAAAGCTGATCAAAAAATTACTACCGTTCTTATAAAATTCAACGTAACACTGCAAAATTACAAACTTGTATCACAAAATTAGACGCACCTCTATTTCAAGGTCAATAAGGTTGGATTTGGCGTTGAAATCCTATCGACAGTTGATTTTAAACATGTGCTGCTTTGAAACTGAAAAAAGCGCTTCACGAAAGTGATATTATCGATTGATTTGTTACACAATACTGTTTTTGTACTAACTTTTAAGCAGCAGTGGTTTAATAATCAATATTTAGCGCGCAATGTATGTAAAGGTAAGCGATTCGGTCGTGGTTTGATGTGCTTGGTTGAAAGTTCTCAAGGGATTCGAAAATAGACGAAATCGACGCTCCGTGCATGACGCAAGTGGGTTTGATGGAGCGAATAGTCTTGATCGTTTTGAAAATTATTTTTTTATTTCGTTTTTGTATTATTTTGTATTATTATTTGTTTTTTATGGGTTTCATACTGATGTGAAATAAAATAACGTGGGCCGGTGACACTTTTGGCTAGTTATCAAATGAAATAAAAAAAATAAAATTTAATAATATTTGAAATTATGAATTGCATGACAGTTTTTTTATATGTAAAATATATTTGACCCACCAATTTTTCCAACATAATTTACATTTTATCACTGCTGTGCCTTTATATATGAATAGACCCACTTACGAATTAAATTATTACATTTAGGATAGATAGATGATTACTTTATTAAAACACCACAAATAAAACTATACAAAAACATACAAATTAGAATCAGCGTCTTAATTGGCGGCCTTATCGCTAAGAGCGATCTCTTCCAGGCCAACCAATCTGGCAGGGATACCAAATGTAATTTTTTTTTAATTACTTTGTTGTAAAAATTATCAATCATTTATTTCAGATTATATCCCGAATTTACAAAATGTTCTTTAAATCAATCTTAGCTTTACACTTTAATTTTAATTTTTTTTCCAAGTATCAAAACCATTCCATCCACCAATAGAAAATGAGACAGACCATCTGAACGCCTAACCTTACACACAAATCTCACCCATAAACCTACACAACTAAAGTCTAAAATCCCATGAAAAACTCTAGTCTTTTTACAAAAAGTAAAGATGAAAAGAGCACATTAATTTAAACATGTTTAACCAATGTAGGATATCTTAAAAACTTTATGGGGGTTGACTTGGGTAATTTGTTATGTAGTGCTAGTTGGATATTTTAGTGGACTGTTTTGTTTGACTCGGGCAGTTTTAGATATTATGATTTAGGTGCTTAGGTTTGGCTTTTGTTACTGAGAGTTGCAAGTTTTTGAATATATATTTCTGTTAAAAGCAAAATGTATCCGGAGAAAGGTTTGACCAATCATTGCTTTATTGATACTCAATATATAGATTGAATTATTTAATTTTGTTCAGGCTGATTTTGGTGTATTTTCGTCATGAGAATAGCATCTCACCAATTCAAGTCAACAATCTATAATTTAAATTGATATATTTTATTTGACATCGCAAAATAATATTAAAAATGTCTGCTACTTTAGCTCAAGTTCGTTTATTTGGCCTATATGTATATTGTATCAATTTCATTACGATGTTTGCATTCCTTTTTTTTGTTAATATAAATATAGTGACACTAGGTGCAGCCACTTACTTGGCTAGTTTAGCGAGGAGCGCGGCACTCTTCTCCTTATGTTGGTGGGAGGGGGGAGGGAGGGGCTCCTCCTTGGAAAGTCCCCTCTCGAATACTTGGAAGCGAGACTTCACGTCGAGTTGGGAGAGCTCCTCTAAACCCAGCTCGGGTTTGTCTGAAGCTGTAAAGAAAATGATAAAGTTCAGTTTTTTAATGACATCAACAGATAAGACGAGCGGAAGAAGTGGTTGCTATCTCGTTTGCCCGTTTTTTTTCTTTGGACATAACTTTGTATTGTGCCAGTTTTCAAGTAAAATGTTTGCCCATTACAGATATATAAAATAAAATATACGAAATTGCGAACAGCGCCATCTAGTTTTGTTATGAGTAAGTACTATATATTGGTTACGGGTGATATGAGTACTACTGATTACTCTATGGTACCAATATAGTATTGTAATTAGTGTAGGACATACAATGGGACTGCCATATACATATTTAAAGTCTCTATACTAAAAAAAAAACCTTAATGAGAAAGGAATAGTTTCCTCACCTCTGACGACATCTGGCGGGAGCTCCACGGGGTTGTTTTCACAGATGATCATCTGATGCTTTTTGGGAGCCGCTGAAACACAATCATAGGAAAACTATACGTTTATTTGTAATGGACAACCATAAATATGATCAAATACAGTAAGGTGTAAAATTGAAGGAACTTATGCTCATAATCTTCGATCAACAATACCAACTAGATAACGGGTCACGTACAAAATCAAAACCAAATGCTGTCCGCGTGAATTTATGAAATGACATAAGTCAAATATGCCTTTTCATTGCTTTGTCGGATATTACTACAGGAGGTATGGAGTCGCGTTCAACACTAAAATATTTTATAATATGAACGTAAAAGTTTAGTTTAAATTATGTATGTTTTGGGGATTACGTTTGTTAATATACATACTTATCTATACTTACACCGTTTTAATTTTAATTGTTTTAATCCTATAATAAATTGTTTGTAGAGTAGAGTATGTTGGAGAAGGGAAGAGCGGGAGCGATGCCACGCGGGCAAAAGCTAGTACTTATTATTTTAATAGGGTTGTTTTTGTGTATAAGTAATATGTTTTTTTCTTGATCAGTGTTTTTTAATGTGTTTTTCTTAATGTGTTGTACACAAAAATGTAAGTATGCTTGTTGTTTTTCAAATGTATGTAATGTCGGCGGCTGGCAAAGGTGTCTATGACTGGATGACACAAATAAAAATATCAAGTGATTCCACACATACATATATTTATAATCATTTTTACACTTTCATAATACAAGTACAGTTCAATGTAATTAATAAATCAAAACGCTTATAAAAAACTCAACATTGGAGATTTTTTTCCATTCTGCGTACCTGGATTAATTTCTTTTAAATAAGTTGAGTTTGTTGCACAATTCGAGACCCATTCTGCACACGTAAACGGATTGCTAGGAAAGCTAAAATAAAAAAAATAAATAAGTAACTATCTAATGAGAGTCCAAAAAACAGACACAAAAGTAGTATTAACCTATTTGAAAGTTCTAGTAACAAATTATTTTAAATTATTACCTACAACATAAATCTACTCCATGCGTCTACTGTTCTGTTACACCAAAGTTTGGGCACGTATTGGCCGACCTTGGCCAAACCGTGGCCAAACGTTTGTAGCGGTGGTTTAAAATCGGTAATTTTGTTCAAAATTAGATATTATTTGCTAGTTTAAAAATTATAATATAACTTAATTTACATGTACTTACCGAAAGTAAGACACTCCGGCCGATAATTTGCTTTTTCGGGCATTATTTTTGCAACTCTTGAATACACATTGCGGTATTGTGAAACGTGTTTACATTGGCCGTGTTACAAGCGAATTAAACAAAATAAGAGCTCACGTTTCAAGTGCGCTGTTATTTATCGAGACGTTTTTTTTGCGCTGACCCGATATCTAGTTGGTATTGTTGATCGAAGCTCATAATACTTATTTTAGTTTGTTTATTTTTGTGTGCCTAATGTATTGTTATACTTGTGATTTTGTAATCTGTTTGTCAAAAAAGGTTTCTTAGTGGAGTTTTCTTGGTAGCTAATTTACAACAGCTATGTACGATTAGGCATCGGATGGCAAATTTTTGGGCCCTATTTTTTTCTTTCCCACAAAAAATAAAAGGATTTTTTCATTACATTAAAAAAACTTAGTTTTCCATTGAGTTTTCTTGCTTATCTTTCAATTGAGTGAACAGGGAAATGGGCAGAATTAATTATATTACTGCGGTCGACGACATCGTCAAAGTCGAGGGTCCAACCTGGATGAGGTGTGCACAAGATCCACGCAGATGGCACATACAAAGGGAGGCCTATACTCAGCAGTGGGATCCCAAGGGCTTGTGTGTGTTATGATGATGATGATAATGATGAATTATATTATGTACCATCAGTAGTATCTTCATCCACAGGTTTGGGCTCAAAGAGTTGCTTGAAGTGTGGCTTGCAGTACAACGTCGTGTGGTCACTCTGGTATGTCTCCACGCTGGAATACAGACAAACAATATAAGGATTTTGATATGTTTTAGCAGAAAAAAATGTGGGCATTTCACATTAACAAAATATTAAAATATAACGAACAAACATACCTACAGTCGAACAGATTTTTTAAGCGTGAATTTTGTGTTCTATTGCATCAATGAAGTCCCCTCAATTTGTTTTTTTACAATTATCTTCAATGTACAGACTCCGACCGGTTACAGCTTTATGTATAGATTATATGTAAAAAACGCTTTGTCTCCTTCATAATAAAGACAGCGAAACTTTGGCACTCTCTACCGAAGTTTTCAACTCCAGGTTATATAGGTTTCTTCTAGGCAAGGGTACTTGTTATATATCAGATACTGTAGACAAACGAAAGCCTCTTCTGTGTTGACAAAACAACATTTAAAAGGAAATTCAAAATGCAGGCTAGCTATAAGACAAGTCCCCTTTACAGACGACGCCGTCGCATTTTCGAGATGGCAACGATTTTCGTTGTACTTTATGGCAACTCTTTATCATAATCTTGTACTTACTGAATTAAATATCAATTTGCCAAACTTTTATGATAACCTATTTTAAGGAAAATGAGGTTTATACCACGAAATAGAGAAAACAATGGAAGTCCTTATAACTACTTAGTATGGGTACCGGTGTCGCCAAACTCACATATAAGTAAAACAAAATATACATCTCCATTTGATAAATTATTCGTCCTGCTTTCATTTTGACACGTAATAATTGCACAACAATGCAATGAATTATTTTTAAACATGTTCTTTGTGCGAGTGCGGTACGTCTTTCTAGCTCACGTAGCTAAGCACGACTAATCATGGCCGCCGCGATTGTTGCGATATTCTGTTTAATTGTGGCACAGGCAGGAGAGAGAGCACCACTTCCATTGTTTTCTCTCTTCTGTGGTTTATACTCACGTGAGCTGCTTGTTACACTGCACACAGCGGAAGCACTCCTTGTGCCACACTCGTTTCTCCGCCTTCACTCGCTCCATGGCGTAGACTGGCCGCGTGCATTTCTCGCAGTTCGGGTTGCTCTGTCCGTCTGCCGAGGCCTTGATCTTCTTGTAGATCTTATCTGAGCTTTTTGACTGGAAAGACATGTAATGTGGAGTTAGATTGACTGTGGTAGCAACAATGTTTGGAATAGAATTTGCTTGGGTAATTTATTTTTTATTAAATGTATACTATGCCGTCACTTGTCTTAATGACATGAAGATGGTCAAATGAACAATACTAAAAAGAGTGGCTGTCGACATATATCCGACAGAATTCCATTCTTACTGGTTTAGTTTTTTTGGCCGAGAAAGACGAACCAAGTAGTTTGGAACTTAACCGTTTATAGGATTACTTCTCTATACCAAATTCTTAACAAACTGGTGCAACAGTTTTTCGGAGTCAAACAACCCAAGAAACTTACAAGATTTAGTCTTTCTAGGACGATTATTATTCAAGATGACAAACCACAGACATTCTGCAGGTTCTGATCTATCTTCACACAAAATCGTCGTCCGTCGTTTTTAGTTTAAATCTATTTTTGTAAAATTATTCAACTATTATGAACCAAAACCGTAGCTGCATATTTAAATCATACCATTTTAAAAGCACCTGTGGCTGCTGCGATACAGGGGTACCTAGTGCAGTAGTCACTGGTAACTCTACAATAAGGTCAATTTAAATAAAATTCAATACTATGTTAATTAAGTTATCTTTAAGGTAAGAAATAAATAAATTCTAAATTGCTCTCCTATTGGTCCACCAGTTAGTCCACAGACGTGGGTGAAAGGAATATTCAGATCCCCTATTTTAGTGTATTTTAAAGTCCCTTACCACAGAGATGCTTCCCTCCTCCTTGTGCCTCCTGGATTTGGTCTTCTTGACCTTCCTCTCAGTGACGGTGACCTCCTGGAAGCTGCGCTGCACGCGGGACTCCTGCTGCATGGACGTCTCCATGCTGGCGGAGGCTGTTGCCAGGGCCATTGTGCTGTGCTCTGGAAAGGAGGAAGGTGATTGGTTAAGGCCACGATATTTCACCCGAAAACGCTATGCGCTTGGAAAAATGCCTACAGTTGCTTTTTCGCATGCAATTCCACGCCGTATTAACATGAGTGCAAGGGCGAGCATCGCGCGCATAGCTCCGTCCGGCCAACGAGTCTTGTCCACACGCAAACAATTTTGCACAATTTGAGCAGTTTTGTAGACGTTTTTGACGAAATAAATTCATATAAAATCAGCAATACAGAATATTCTATTTATGGTTTTCTACTCCTCTAAATAATAAAATTACCTTTTAGATATAATTAAATTGGTTTTAATTTCTGTACAAAAAGTGAAAAATATTTCAAAACAACTATTTTAAAAAAAAAAATCTATCGAGCGAAGTATAGGTACGTAATTGTGTTTTGGCGTTTTTTATTGTCTTAACACTGAATCAAAATTATATAAACTGAAAAAAATGTAGCTCTATCTTATATACTTATATTTTATTTGATTTTTATGAAATGTCGAATTCACTCTTAAGTCTTAAGAAAATTTGCATAAAAATCCTATATTTTTAGTGTAAGTATTGTACAAGGCATACTTGTGGAGATCGTCTATACCTAAGCATTCCTCGCCATTGTTACCATCTGTATGTTATATAACCTATAAGTGCAAGAATAAATAAATGAAATGCTTGGAATGACATTAGGGCAATTACAAAGAGTTGCTAAGTGAAGACGTTTAAGCCGAAAGTGAAACAGTTCCTTCAAGGAGTTCTAGGTAAGCACGCCAGATTATAGATTATAATAATAAATAAATATGTATAAATAAAAGCGTTTATTTCAGACAGAATCCATACATAACTAAATTATTATACACATACTAATACAAATGTCCAAAATCTTATAAATGTCAAAAGAAATAATTTAGGTATCTAATTTACACACACAAAACTAGCTATAACTATAACTAGTTATAACTTTAGAAACATTTTTTAAAGAAATTCCGTCTTAGTAGGTATTATGTGGGTGTGCTGTTCAAGATTATTTATTTAATTTAACTCTTGCGTTAACAAGGTAGTTTATTTTGGCGTTTAAAATCATTCTGGAATCAGAACGAATATATTACGTGCGATGCAAGTTCGATTCAACAGTTTTATATAACACATAGTAAAACGACAAATTATTCAACAAAAACGAACTAGACTAATGTAACAAAACATCCGCAATTTCTAACACATGTACGACTGTATGTAACACGCAACACAGGAAAAACAATGTCGATATGATAATTTATTCATGTTTTAGCGAAAACGCCCGCATGATTTGTGAAAAAGTGAAAAGTTTACGATGTCACATTAATTCTCTATTGGCGATCGATCGGAAGTAAGGGTAAATGACATTGATTTTAAATTTAACGTTATGTCATATAATAAATAAGTTGCGGCTTTCATTAAGGCTTTTGAGAGTAAACCGGTTTCTTCTAGGCAAGCGCGCTAGATCGTAGACTATAACGTTGCTTAACATCAGGCAAGTTGTAGTCAAGCGTAAGCCTATATCATGTAAAAAAAAAAAAGTTGTAACATGTGAGTAACAATACGTGCCTGTATTGTACGAAATTATGTGAGATAATATAATATAATTAATGTGATTACATATCCTTATTAATTTATAAACTCACCTAAAAACATTGGAATCACAGTCATTGTGATAAGCTTCCAAAACTTTGTTAAGACGAACAAAAACAAAATGGAACTGTCTTTAAAATCAACACTTTTTCCACACCGATATCACATTTAGCCTAACGCTAAAGACCAGCAGAGTCCACTGTTAAACCCCGAATGATGGAAAACGTTCGTCATTCATACATTATATTGACAGTTTATGACTAAAACCTAAATTGAGAGGTAAATTCATACTTATTTTAAAGCATCGTGACTTAATTATCTACGTAAATGTAAATTGTAGGAAGAGAATAATAATTATGTAGGTTTTTGAACGAAAATGCAAGGGCGCAGTTTTTGGACGCAAGCCAAATGTGCATGTCGGCATTTTCACGTTTTTGGGCCAAATTGAGACGATTTTCTGAAGTAAACACGTTTGTAAGCTGTATTTTTGGATAACGAATTCATTGAAAGTTTGATGCAATTTACAAGAATTATGTGGTGTCTATTTTTATGACAGCGTAAGTAATTTCTTTTTACTATTTAGTAATGAAGCACTTGCTATAAAATTTAGAAGAAATTTTAAGCAAAAAATCTGTAAAAGTATTGTTTTTCAGTAAAAGCGATTAGTATCTCTTTAAATATACCTGGAATATTTTCCTGACCATTATTTCTTCAGAGCAAAGCTTTATTTTCTAGTCCATTTATATTTTAATTTTATGTATCTACCATACTTATAGCTTTAGTTTTACTAGCAAGTGAATAAATCTTAATGAATCCAGGAAACACATAATTCAGCTCCAACCGGTCCGTCGCAAACAAAAAGTCAATTTCTATATTTAAAGCCGCGCCCCAATTAAATGTCAGAACTCGTAACGTGACACCTATTTTTCTAACGATCAATTTGGAAAAACAAAAGAGTATACGAAGTAAGAGCGAGTGTGGCTCAGCGGTTCCAGTGTCTGCTTTTCATCCAGACGGACTCTGATTCGAATCCCGCCCTACACCAATGACTTGTATTTTCAAGTTAAGTGTGAATTTGCACTCGCTTAGCGGTGAAGGAAAACATCGAGAGGAAACCGACATGTTTGAGGACCACAATATCCGAGGACATGTATTGTGTCTTCCGTGGAAGGATCTGGGCGCCCACCACGATGTATTTGTCCGCTCACGAATTAATTCTGCGGGGGAGTCACGACCCTCAGTCATGAGGAAGCACGACTCAATTAGGAGAAAAAGACGAAATAAGAAAATGAAGGAGAAAACTGGCCAACAAAAAAAAAACGAAATCAGTTTTTCCGTCAGCCATCTTTACCCGAGCGCGTTCGAATTTCAAACTTACAAAAATAGCACTCTATAAAGTTTTTGATGTGTCAAAATAATGTAGGTAGGTTAATAAAATACTGTTGATGCTATATCGGTTGGGTCAAAAACACTATTAACTTCTGGAAAATCGAGATTTTATATAAAATTTTAAGAAAGATTAATAGGCAAACTGTGTGCGTAGATATTGTGAGAGAAATTTAATAAAAATTGGTCATAACAAATAATCCAGGAAAAACAAGGAAATTTACGTCAAATAATTTGTAGGTATGTACTTTGTATGGAATATTGATGTGAATGTTGGGATTTAATAACGTAATGGTGACGGTGACCACAAATATTTATAACGTATTTACATGAATATACGATAATTTATGTCTATTATTGTACATACATAACTAAATCAGATACCTACTCACTTAAATCACGTACCTACCTACTCACGCTGCTGCGATACAGGGGTACCTAGTGCAGTAGCCACTGGTAACTCTACATTAAGGTCAATTGAAATAAAATTTAAAACTCTGTTAGTTAAGTTATCTTTAAGGAAAGAAATAAATAAATTCAAAAAAATTCTAAATTACCTACTTTACTCTATAGTAGGTATGGGGCATAGTACAATATAATTTTATAGTAGTTGTCATCAACTATGTCAGAGGCCCTTAGGGCGGGTCGGTAACTGTCGAGTGTCGACACTATGTTTTATCCATTAAAGCATTATTTTAATGGCTATGTTTCCGTAAAATTTCCGCGAATTCGATGTAAAATGTATTGAGATGACAACTGGCAAAATTATCATACGAACCACGCTATTAATATATAATAGAGGAAAAGTCAAATAGTAAATTATATTATGAAATTATCGACTGGCCTGTTAGCTTAGTTGGTAGTGGCTCGGCCTTCTAATCGAGGGGTTGCGGGTTCGATTCCCGCCAGACACAAGTATTTATGCATTTTAAAAATGTATAATTTCTTGTGTTGAGTCTGGTTGTTTGTATGTATAATAAGTATATATTTACAAAAGAAAAGTATATAAGTATTATATCCGTTATCTAGTACCCACGATACAAGCGTTTGCTTAGTGTGGGGCTAGATGGCGCTGTGTGCAATGTCCCAAAATATTTATTATTATAAAAATAAAAAATTAAAAAATGCCTTTCTAAAATCATATGCATAATATTTGAAATATACTTTTCCTAACAGGATTTTCCAGATTTTTCTATAGGTATTTATGTTATTTAACATTTGAAAGGTCGGTATAACAATTACAAACGTCCGACACAGATTTCCGCGCTTGTTTACTAAACAACATGGCGGACATGTTACAGAAACCATAGATCTGAACATACAGGGTTATTAAAATAACCCTGATTTCTTATAAACCCTGGTTACTTATTAAAATACTTAAATCGTTTATTAACCAAACACAGTAGGTATGTAGTTCATAGGTAAATATAAGTATACAACTAGCGGACCCGACAGACTTCGTCCTGTCTGTTGACTCTTTTAATCTTTATTTAGAAAACGTTTGCATGAGAAAAAGAAAAGGGCGGTTTTTAGGTTTTTTCCGGCCTTTTTCGAATTTTTTTCGCCGTAAAAACCATCCTTGAACTTCAACGAATATTAAAAAAAAAAGAATTAGTCAAATCAGCGTTACAAACACATTTTGCGATTCATTTTTATATATAAAAAGAAGATAACAGAATGAACTAGTACATTATAGCTATTTGGAAGGTTAATTTAAAAGCAGAACACTTATAGGAATATTTTTATCTTAGTTTTACCTATGTTTGTTCTATTTTTGACGGATTCTTTATGCAAATTCTACACAGATTATAAAGGTTAGGGTTACTATTTTTTTTAAGTTAACGTTTGACTACAGCCAGCTCCAAAGGAAGATTAACGCTGCTGGTTGCTCTACAGAAACAGCAATATGCTAAATTGGAGCAGATTTTTTTCAATGTTATGTACGTGTAGTGTCTGAAGGTTCTATTGCTAGTGTTTGTTGACAATATTGTTGTAAAATTCTATCACAATCAATCTTCTTATTCTTTTTATTTTTAGTGAAAAAGGGTCAATATTCCATTCATGACAAATAACCCTGTACCCAGTTCCAAGGAACCGTGTGACCTGCATTCTCGGAATCGCCGGAGTTAAATTAGTTCACGCCAGTTCACAAGAAAATTAAATAACTTCGCGAAAGATCTGGATTAAATCCAACTTCTGGAAAGGGCAAGTATTTAGAGGGATAATATTTTATTAAAGTTGAAATCTCTCTTGAGTCGTATTTCCACATAACTGAAGGTCGTTACTCCCCCGCAGAATTAATTCGTTAGGGGAGATCTCTTGGAGAGATACATGTCCTCGGATACTGTGGTCCTCAAACGTGTCGGTTTCCTCACGACGTTTTCCTTCACCGCTAAGCGAGTGCAAATCCACACTTAACTTGAAAATACAAGTCATTGATGTAGGGCCGGATTGGAACCAGGGTGCGCCTGGATGAAAAGCACAAAGACACCGCTGAGCCCCACTCGCCTAAAATTGAAAAATTGCCAGTCAAAAATTTGTAAGCTATGCTGGCAAGGTAAAACTACTATTAGGTACTAAAATGCTTTATAGTAATAGCGTGATGTGATATGAGTAACATGCGAATGGTTCAGCGAAAGAATGTTCCTATAAACACTGCAATAGCACGTGAGCGAGGGTACCAACAATATACGTAGAGGCGCCATATAATAATTCTTAGTTTTTCGCAACTGGTCTGTAGAGGGCGAATTTCCCGATTTTTATATCAACATGACGATTGTCGGACGCCGGGTAACATGTTGGCGGATTGATCGACGAACATATAAATAAAAAACGTACCGTTTTGTTACCAAATGACAGAAGATAGCGCAGAACCGAGATAGGAGGAGTGGCGTCTCTTTGTGTCGGAGGCCAAGATCTACTTTGGGTCGCAGCGCCACATCAGTAAGTTATATCAATATGAAGAGTAGAGATATAAGTATATACGTAAAGATGTAAGTTCTCGCGAAATTCCTCCAAAACACACAATACAGTTGCCGGTAGAATCGTGCGCATCGCGCCCACTCAGTTCCAAATATACTTGTAAACATGCCGGCAAACATATGAGGGCATAGACTAAACAGGCTAGACCACTAACTAAGCAGCTATATTCAGATGTATATGTTTTTACTGTATGGCGCATTAGAGAGGAATCCCCATACTGAGCAGCGGGTAGATATAGGTCTTAATGATAATGATTGTTACATATTTGGTTCTTTTTAGAGCGGATTCACACCTAAAAAGAAACAGTCACCATCGTCAAGCATAACTGGCTTTTGTAGACGAGTTTTAGGTGTCCTATATACTGCAAATACGTGAGACTCGTAGTCAGAATTACGTAAAAGTGAGATAGCTATGTTACTTTATTCTTTGTGGTCAGAAACTGTCAATGTCAGAACTGATATACACGAGTTGCCGCTACGCGCTATCTTACTATGAATTAATATTGAACATACATATTTTAAAATCCTGATATGAGTCACACTTACCTGATTTTTTATTAAGTTTCAAATATATCAGCAAGACGCTAGTTATTTCATGATATATGTACGTATATCACCAATCTAGCCATATACAAATTTTCGACATATATATATCGGAATTCCTTCAATAATGCCACGTCTAGCACTAGTACAGTCGTTGTCCAGTTAACACGCGAGTATCATGCCCCGAAATGTATACGAGGAGTGAATTGTAAGCTTTGCGAATCGAAGCACTTAGCTTTGAGGGAGTTATTGGCTGATTTACTCAAGTATGTGTAGGATTAAGTGGATGTAAAGGTGGAAGTTTGAGTGTGTGAGTAAGTGTGTAAAATTGTTAATCCATGTTGCAGAAATTGAACTCTGTTGTATAGATAGAGAAATATAACACACCGAGAGATTTGAAGTGGTACTCACACGATAAGTCTTCCGATTCTAATGATTAAAGATTAAATTATCTATAACAAACCAATAAACAGTTTAACACTTTAACCTAAACTGTGCCTAAGCACTACACTGTTATGGGTAACTATAATATAAAAATCAAATAAACGTAAGAACAAAAATGCAATGACGATATATTATGTTCCGGAAAATGATAGAGCACACATTTTCAATTGCACTATGTAGAGCGTTTCCGTTTGATTCATTCAAGTTTTAATTTAGTAAAGACATCTCAATCATTGCGTAACTGTCAATAAAGTCGAGTTTTATGTTTCTATAAACTAGCACATTGACTACATCGTAAAAGATGTGGTTCCATTTAATAGATACATCCATCAGTTTGATACGGGATCTGTTCCTGCTGGGATTACAAAATTGATGCAGTTATAAAAAACTTTCTTTATGTTCAACTATGGTATACTTACTATGGTATATTTATATTATTTTGGAATTTGACGTGTATACTCTGTTTATAAATAAATGACTATGAACAACTAAAATAAAAATATAATATGTTCTCAGATGGATTCGGCTATACTAGAAGAAATTAATTAATTAATCTATTTACAATTTAATTACAACGGCATGAGCCAATTAACATTAATTTTAAATATTGTCATAACCAGTGTATACAGCATGGGTTATTCTGACGGTGAATAGACAACGCTAAAAAACGGCCAGTTTATCTCAAAACAACAGACTAAGTTAATTTAATCAATATCAAAAATAATATATAAGTAAATCTTTTTTCAGTTTTTCTTTATGCTTGTTTGTCTAAAACCAAGTTAATTTCTTCAACGATTAATTTACGTCGTGAAAATGGCCTGAAAAAACTCGAAAACGACTTATTTTGAGACAAGAATAAAATATGTACGAACACAATTAACAAATTACACAAGAGAAATGAACTCAATTTACATCAAAGATCGTGTGTACTCATGATTTACATTTAAAAAACCCGCCATAAAACAATCTATCATATTTAACAGCGATAGCGTTGCTTACATTTTTTTATACTTACCCACTTACGATACTAAATCCAATATACTCCAGCATGGTGTTTCACAATGAGTCGGATATGATCCGAACCGCTCGTAGTAGAAATGGTAGAAATTAAATACAATGGTAGAAATTTAAAAAATATATTTTAAGGCTAATTTTACCACTTTTATTTTAACTGATTTCATAATGAATAATTATATATAAAAATAAATGAATACTTATATAATTAGTGTAAATCGGGTTTAATATCATGAAAAAACAAAATTGAACTTATCATCGACGGAAACGAATCCGCTAGCTTTTGGCTCAGGGAACGTATCCGATTTTTCAATAAATTTGTCAAAAGAATCGTATGGAAGCATTGTGATTTGGGAAAATCCTTTCCATGCCGATTGATTTCCGTCTCAATCGAATCGGATCTGTATCCGACTCATTGTGGAACATACCGCAGGTAACATTTAGATCAGATCTAGCCTCTAACACCAGTGCCCCGTTACCACGCCTCAGAGAACTAGTTTTACAAAAGCACAGCTGTTGGATAAACCTACTTCTTTATCTCCGCAGATAAAGCAATTAATCCCGCAACAACTGAGCTGGCATATACTAATGTGTTTGTATGATTGGGCTGCGAAATGGCTGTTTGGTCAGCATATAGGAATACAATGGTGATGTTCTATTTTCGGCCAGCGAAATATGTTTGGTCAACGTAAATCATTTATGACATGATATTTGATTTATTTATTTTAAGTATTGACATGTAACTGCTGTTTGTTATGAATAAATATCTGTATCTGTATGTTATTTTTGTAACAACCCATACTTACTTATGAGTTGAACAATATTCTTATGGCTTGTTTGTTGTAGCCAAAAAACTAAATATTTACCAATAATAAAAATGTATATACTTAGTATTGCAATGAATTTACATTTAGAACATTTTAACATGCTTGCCTTTCGTAGGTATATCAATATTACTTTTTAGCCACAAACATCAATATTTCCTAGATTCTAATAAATTATTGAAATCATTTAGTAATACATAATATAGCCTTTTTGTTATAACAAAAGAAAATTACATAGGTAGCCTAAATTTAACACTAATCAACTAATTTCGTTTATGATATGTTCATGTATCGACGCTGACCAAACCATCTAATATGCCGACTAAACAACTCCATCTCTAAACAAATTAAAGCAAAAACTGTGACTGTGATTACGTTCAGCTAACCGTATGTGATGTACCGCTAGGATAGCGTCTGATCGTTTTACTTACTACCAAGACAAAAATCATGACCATGAATCTGTTGTCATTTTAATTAATATTATCTAACCAGTGGGCTATTTAGGTTTCATTATAATCAATTTCAATTTACTTTAAGCTTTACCGTTGACCAAGTCATCTAGTCTGCCGACCAAACAACTCCATTTCTATACAAATTAAAGCAAAAACTGTGACTGTGTGATTACGTTCAGCGAACCGTATGTGATGTACCGCTAGGACGGCGTCTGACCGTTTTACTCACTACTGGCATATCACGTGATATATGGTCGTGGTTAGGTGTTACCTGTCTTATAATAGGATAAAAAATATCGTTGGTGAAAAAGCTTATTTAGTTAAGATTTTTTATTTAAAATGGACAAATTTGATTAAAAAAAAATCCACTTTTCACCCAGGTGATGGTAGGCAATAACCTAAGTAATAACTCAATAATAAATATGGTTACAACAACACACTTAAAAAAAACACCGTTAGATTAAACCAGTAATTTGGGCGTTAGGATTTAAAATTTGCCATCTGTACGCAAGTTCTAAATACGAGTACCTTTTTTTTTACTTGAACGGGTTAACTTTAACTTGTCCATAGTTTGCCTGATAGCAAGCAAAGGCTATGCCTAAGATGGAGCGCGCTTACCCGATAAGAACCGATTCACTCTCGCTTTGAAGATCGCTGGATTATAGTGCGTGGGGAACAGAGTCAGGCAGGGAGTACCTAAATACAAAAGCAGTATTTTAGTAAGTCTAAGTGGATACTGCAGTTCTTACGCAATATCCACTCAACCTATGACATTTGCCGGGACTGAACCAGCGCCTGCCGGAATGGCATGCGGTTATTGATAACGCTTCGCACCTGAGCTGGCGGCGCTCCCGGACCTAAATAGATACTCTATGCACTCAATGGAATACTGTGACTAACCTGGTACCTGTTTGTTGGGGGTGTTTAAAAACTAAGCTTCTTCTTCTTCTTATCGAATGAGAGTGGCCAACTCTGGTGTCGAGAGTTCATCAAGCCGCCCTAAAGGCCTGTGACATGGCTTAACGACTGCTGTACTAGACAAACAGCCGGGACCTACAATTTAACGTATCATCCGACCCACGGAAGCGCCCAAAATGGATTGCCACTCTTCGGTCTTCAAGGACTGACCGCGTCGACCTTTGCTTAACATTGGTAATCGCATGCGATTGCCTCCGTTAGCTGAGCTACGAAACTAAGCTAGATTGTTCAGTTGTGCAATCATTATGACTATTAATGACTGCTCCGTTAGCTTAGTTGGTAGTGGCTCTGCCTTCTAATCTAGGGGTTCGATTCCCGCATGGCACAAGTAATTCTGAATATTGAAATTTGTAATTACTTGTGTTAAGTCTGGTCGTTTCTATGTATAATAAGTATGTATTTACAAAATAAAAAGTATATATGTATTATATCCGTTATCTAGTACCCATGATACAAACGTAAGCTTAGTATGGGGTTAGATGGCGCTGTGTGATATGTCCTGAAATATTTATTTATTTATTATTTATTTATTTACAATTTAATTAAAACGGCGTGAGCCAATTACATTAATTAAATAATGATATAACAAATACAATTCAATGAACAAAATTATAAATAAAAATAATTAAATTGAAATAAAAGGTGATATTCCGAATCAAAATATTAACATTAAGACATGTCAGAGGCCCTTAGAGATTTGAAAATTTCTCGTACAAACTTAATTAGTTACAGAGAAAGCTATTCTAAGCAGCGAAAACTAAACAAAATATCAATATTCTTAAATCTATATCTAATATTTAAGTAATCTCTTACAGTGAGACAAATTGCGCGTTAAGAGACATTTCAAAGGCAATAAAAATAGTCAAAGACAAATATTTAGTTATTTAATTTCATTAATTCAAGTAAGTAAGCCTGGAAGAGATAACTCAAGGTGCCCACATGTACATTTATTTATAGTTTAAGTCCTTTTGATATTGTTAATTTATTTTGGTGTGCAATAAAGATATTATTGTATTGTATTGTAATTAAACTACAAGTACATCCATTACCCTAAATCCGGGGAGAATATTCCCCACTAGCAACACTCGCACCTGCACGGATGCGCCGGCGCAGGCCGCGCGCTAATTTTAGCGGCGTTATGTCACAATGCCCGTACTTCGGCTCGGGTTTACATTTACACTGAGATTCGCGCCATTTGTACCTACGTTGAGGTATAATATACTGATTATAGTATACTTACGAAGTTCCTTATATTATTAAAACAATATATTAGTACGTAGAAATCGGTTACATGTAAAAATTAACATAGACATCGTCAATGTAGGTATATATGTTACAAAATTGACAAAACAAAATTAATAGTAACGGTAAGTAATAGTGTAAAAAATCTACATATGTACATATAAGTAGGTACTTCCTTTTAAACAAGATTTCAGACGTTTTAGCTATGATTTCCCCTAAAGCTTATGAGATATAGTTTAGCTATGTTTCCAATATGGTCACCTCTCGATTCATGTTATTTTTTATAAAAAGACTATGATGACTAAATAATTTATATTGTATATTACCTAGTACCTAATTGTGGTTAATAAATTCACATCCCTTGGCAAATCTGAACGAGGATAATTGTATAATTTTCAATAGTTAACATTTATTTTATAACAGGACATTGCACAAATAAATATTACCTTCCTTCATATTGACGTTAGTATTTTTTTTACTTGACAGAGACGTACTATCTGATGGAAATAGATATAGCTATTTAATAATCCATACACAACGGTTTCTTAGTATTTTTGCTCATCAATAATACCGTAATATTAATAATATTGTAATATTACCGGTTATAATAGTCACGTTTTCTACAAACTTTAGTTTAAATATATATATTGTAAAGAAAGTTGTACACAATAGTTAGACTTATAAATTTAAAAAAAAAATTCATATATAAGTTTAAGTTTGTATTTTATTATAAGTTTTAGTTTGTAAGTTGTTTTTGTGTCTGTAAATAAATAAATAAATAAATCATTCATGTATCTATTCACGCCACGGAGCAACGGATCATCGTGATTTTCGGTATAGTTATAGTACTATACGGTCCTGAGCGATACATTGGCTACTTTTTATCCCGTAACTAAGCGAGCGAAGGCGCAGGCATTCACTAGTCACTTCATAGTATAAAGCAAAGTCGCTACCCGCGTCTGTCCCTATGTCTATATGCTTATATCTTTAAGACTGCACAACGAATTTTTGATGTCGTTTTTTAATAGATAGAGTGATTCAAGAGGAAGGTTTAAGTAAAATAACGCGTCCAAAGCCGCGGGTAAAATCTAGTATAAAATAAACATGACCACCGACGGAGTTTTACCTCACCTCACCTGGCAACTCTTAAATTTAAGAGGGCGTTCCACATTAAGGCGCAGTCGCGTCATTAAGAGACAGCTTCCGTTTAGAGTCCTGTTAATTACCGCTGTGTCCCAGATACGTGAAATTACGAACTAATGTATGAACCGTACATGTTTAATTAAAGCGTAAGCCAACTCTTGTCAGCTTTTGTTTTGTTGTTTTTTTTTGGTGTGCTTTAAAGTTTTTTTTTAACTTCTTCTTTCGTATTAAACGAGAGTGGCTAACTTTAGAGTCGAGAGTTTATTAAGCCGCCCTTGGGTCTCGTCAGTTTTTTAAATTTTTAATAGATAGAGAAAAAGATTTTGCTTGACAAATCCTAACGTAACATATTAATAATTTAATGGTGCACCTTACGTCGAAAACACTTTTTTACTGAAATATTGCAAATCTGACGAAATAAAAAAGTTTTTCGTGATACTATAACAAAGCCTTTCAACAAAATAGATTAGAAAAAATAACACCATCCCATGTTTATTTTTCGTATTAATTTCATTGTTTTTTTGAGGACTAACAATCTTAGTAGCCAACAAACAGCAAAAATATTTTCTTTTTTCAATTCAATTACAAACAAGTACCACTATGCAGTGCAATTCAAACAATTCAACAAGTGCACTCGTAAACACAATTAAAACACGACAAAAGGAAAACTATATCTCTCACTTTTCCCGTGCTTAATTAAAGAGAGAGGGATGTATCCTGCCATTTCTCCTCCGCCGAGGGATCCGGGCCTTAATTAAATACGAGAATTCAAAGCGTGCTTCTTAACGTAATTGTGAGTGTATGTTTGTTTTATTTTACTGCGACTGTTGATTCGATGCTTGGGAAGTGCATTTCCTGTAAATTTTGCTAATAGCACAGCTAACAGTTAGAAAGGTTTAGAATTGCCCAAATATTAAACATTTAGGAGGTTTTGTTTGACGGTCGAAGTCAAATTGTAGATTGTGACATATGTTAATATGTAAATAATATAATAAACCGATCATTTTTTTTTTACAAGCAATGGGTTTGCACTTGACCGTAATTCGCCTGATGGTAAGCAATCATTACGGTCTAGGATGGAACGTGCTTACCCAGTAAGAACCGATTCACTCTCGCTTTGAAGATCGCAAGGTTATATTCCGCGGACAACAGGGAGTAAAAAAATAAAATAATACATAAAATCTCATTACGCCTAAGCAAATGTTCAGCCAGAAAATGTACTTGACTCATGTTGAGGGAAACAAAGGTAGAACGACAAAAAATTAATAATATGGATTTATTGTACTTTAATGTTCACGAAAACACACGGATTAAAAATTTTATACACTTAATCAGAAGACCATATATTATATCATTATACCGAAATGCGAACCAATCGTATACCAAATTGCAGTTGAATTGATAAGCTAATTTTTTAAGCGATGGAAAATAGCTTTGACTTGGCAGCTTAGGTGGCTCAGGTAAGGAACTCCGCTTAAAAAATATTTTGTACCAACCGTAAAAGATATTGTCAAGACTTGAGTTTTTTAGCTGAGATAAAAACCATCGTTTGTTATTTTAACTGTCTGCAGTCGGCATACCGACTAATTTAATTTTAATGACTAACTGTTGTTGTTCAGTGTTTTCGGCCACTTTTTAGATAAATATCTATACCATGGAAACCTTGACCAAGTTTTAATTTTACTTCGTAGTGCCAACAGACAGGCAACATTCCGATGAGTTAGATAAACCATATGACTTCAGTTTTAGCATAAACTTTTTAACCCTCATACAAAATTATTATGAGAATCTTTATTAGACTGTAATCTCAGAATACAGAAAGAACCAGAAACCGTGAGCGCGCCTAATATTGAAGCTACTAAAACTACTCTGAAGTAGAGTAGTTTGACGCGCGACCGATCAGTCACTCTGTGACCGTCGGAGCGAATGACGTGTTATAACGGTGACCAATTTAACTAAATTATGCCGTCTTGTGTCGTTCCTACCTGTAAAAACGCAGCGGGTCTAAAAAAGAAACACGATGGGATCACATTTCACGTGTAAGTATCGTATTTAGGGATCAACTTATTTAATTAATGAATAAATTTCTCAGTTTTCAATTGTCATAGATAATGATGCATCCATCTTGTTAATGTTGCCAATATAAGAGTTTTGATTTACCGTTCTTTTTATTACCTTTTGAGGGCTTTTATTCATTGTAGAATATTAATAAGTAATTTAATAAAAAATAACCGACTTGAAAAAAGAAAGTATAAAGCGTCAGTGCAGCCCGTGTGTACCTAACCAAATAATCCTATTAAATAGTACGGTAATATCGGATTTCTAAACATTTTTTGATGTGTGTGTGTGTGTGAGGGAGAAGGGGTGAGGGGGAGCGAGTATGTAACTATGTTTCTATATTAGTTATCTCAAATTTTAGCTTCCCAGTTGATGAAGAAAGGAAAGCGGTGTGGACAAAAATAATACAAAGAGCACTGCTGGAAGAGTTATGGAAACCATTATTGTTATATTATTATATTGGACAATATTTTAAAAAGCTTACTCAGCAAAAAGAAAATTAAATTTATTTTTTTCTAAAGCGTCTTTTATTCAATAAACCTATCGATTTCTTGAGACAATTAGGTAGGTACATAATTATATAGAATAGGAAAATTTTTATTCTATTATTATCTCACCTCCTAGACTCCCAAAATTTACCCTAAAAACGGGCAAATAATGCCTGAGCTAGCAACATTACGCGGGTGGGAAGTGACGCGGGCGGGGGGCGTTGTTTTGGTTTTCGGACACAGCGTGTAGCTTGCAATTACAGTTGAACGCGGCTTCTGGTTCTTTCTGTATTCTGAGACTGTAATAGTTTAAAATAATAGATATTTATTTTCTAAAGAGTGGTTGATAACACCGACACCAACATAATTATTGAGTTAGAAAAACCATATGACTTTGGTTAAAAGTTTAGCTGAACTTTTTAATAGACAGAGTAGTATTAAGGTTGAATATTTCTTTATAGATCACTAGTGGGTGCTCGCGGCTTCGCTCGCATTAAGAAATAAAACTTGCATCCCCTATTTCACCCCTTTAAAAGTGGTATTTCCAAAAATGCTTTCTTAGCGGATGCCTACGTCATAACATCTACCTTCATTCCTAGCCCAATCCGTCCAGTGGTTTGGGCTGTGCGTTGATAGCTCACTATATTAGTCAGTCAGTCAGTCAGTCACCTTTGAGTTTTATATATTTAGATTGTATAATAAAATTGATATTACATTGAATACAACAGAAATATTAGGGATGTAGAGTATTCGAGCTATTTTTTTCTAGGCAAAAATCAATTCTTAATTCACGAATTTACCAGTTTTGAAAAATGATAGGATATCGAGTAAGACATGTGCTCGATGAAAAACATAACGGTTGCATATACTCGTATGTTGCTGTTTAAAATGATTGTACGAGTATTTAGATAAGCCCTAGTATGACTAAGTTTAATTTAAGGTTGATTCTCGAAGGCAAGATTCCAGGGAAAAGAAGCCCAGGACGTCAGAGAATGAAGTGGCTAGACGACATTAAAAAGTGGACAAAACTGAGCTATCCGCATCTAAAAGAAGCAGCATGGGATCGCAGAAAATTTTGCCAATTGACCTCCAAACTTCAGTATGAAGATGGCACCCGATGATGATGATGACTAAGTTACTTTATATTTGAATTCAGAGCACGAACTAATTGCAATTCTGATTTAATTACAATGATTAAACACGATAGTCCATACATCATTCGCCATGTATCGACAATCCTTCTCAGGATCTTACACGTATTTAATGTTTACTTAAGTATTTACGTAGTAGACAAATGAACGCACATTTTAGCAATGTTAAGAAGAGAGGTTAGACAAATATAAGCTCTATAATAAGGTTGTAAAGATCAGGTTTATAAATTGAAATTCATAAGCCGTGCTTATTCTCAAGTGTTTAGATCAAAATAAATTTATTGAATGGCTTTCTGCTTCTTTATAGAGTGCTTTATGGATCGTTTAATGTTTTTATTACATCGGAATCTATGGTCCTGTTTTTTATTTGTTGCAGTATTAACCTGTGTTTGAAAAAAAAACTAAAGAAAACTAAAAAAAAAGAATTAAACATTAACTTACTAACACCCATATTATTTTGTAATTACAAAAACATCCTATTTGTTTAACAATAATAAACTAGCTTTTGATTTCTTGCACAAACTGTTCTTCACGAAAATATCAGACACAAACGCCAAAAATTCATATTTACTTAGAAACTAATGAAACAAGACTCTGTTTTGCAAAAAAAATATATGAAAATTGAACAACAATGATTATTTTTAATACTGTGTCACCAATATAACTACTAAAGAAAACAGTCACAGTAACAGTCACAGACAGAAAATTTTATTTATTCCATTTTGGTCGCTTCCGTGGATCGGATGACACGTTAAATTGTAGGTCCCGGCTGTTTGTCTAGTACGGCGGTCGTATTTCCATGCCATAGGCCCTTGCCCTTAGGTCGGCTTGATTAACTCGACACCAGAGTTGGCCACTCTCATTTGATTAGAAGAAGATCTTTCAAACAGTTTCAAAGATGTTACAAACTGAATTAAAATGGACTGTCATTGGTCTACAATGCAACTTGACACTGACATAGTATAAAGTAGATGCAGTCCTCTTTGAAGGAAACAATGAACTAGGTATACTATATAAATGTACTTATAGTTACAGGGATGGTAAGATCTCGCATGAACAAGAATCTAATGTACAATGTACATAGATCGATAGTTAGCCCTACTCTTTGATCAATGAAGATGATATAAGATTAATTCATAATATTAGTTATGTCTGGTATCACTGTTATAGTCTTTAGTTATGTTATGTGGATCGATTTAAATATTATTTTAAAGTTTGATTTGGTTACAATGTCAGGTTCAAATTGGCTAAAATTGGGATATTTTTTTCATGAACCACTTTGCACTTGATTTTTTAAAGAAAAAAACTTTCTTTTGTAAAGTTACATGTAAGAACATAAGATTATAACGTGTTCATGTAATTATATTGCATGATATTGTGTTATGTACATTATGTGTATGCAGCTGTATGTACAACACCTCTCAAGTTCAAACCACACTGGTGACACAAGATTATACCGCAGTTTAATTGAGATTCTATCTTTATCTCAATGATTATGTATAATTACGTATTCTGTATTATTATATCTGTATATATATATATATATATATATATATATATATATATATATTATTAGCTGTATTATTAGCTTATTAAGATTCATGTTTTGGGATTATTAAAGGATATTATAGCCTCTACATGATTCAATTGATATTTTACAATACACTTACATATGTAGTATGGACGCTACATAAATCATCTCTCGTAGATCAATAAGCCCAATGATAAAGATGACTTATGAGTGTAATTTTCATGAAATTATATATGAAAAAAATTAAGGCCCAGATGCGCAAAGGGTTTTAAACACATTTAGATATTTCTATCAGGTAATTTTATTGCTAAATACGTTTCAAAGTCGTTTGCACGAAGTGGGTCTAAGTTTGCACGTAGAACAATCTATCAATTTACCACGTTTTTTTTTACTTAATGCTTAGTACTTAAAATACTTACTTAAAAAAACAATTATCACAAAAATCATATTTTTATTTACCTTACGGCATCGCACCGTACAGGCCAAGTCAATTTACAAATAATTTCACGTCTTAGATTTAACTATATTATACAAAAAGAAAACTATATCAATCAAAGGTTAATCAATTTTTATCAAAAATTCTGTTAAGGCACTAGTCATACATTCGTTGAGTTTGTAAAATGGGTGCATCTCAAAAAAATGTTTTAGCCTCCTCTTAAAAGCATTATATGGTAGGTTTGCGATACTGTGTGGCAATTTGTTATACATGCAAATCTTATGATATTTACCCTATTTGTGTGTTTTGACTAACCTATTCTTGGGTTTCTTTAAATTGTCAGGTTTCCTCAATGTGTATTTAGTCATAATCAAAGCTTAAAAAATCAACGTATTACATTAATTAATTAAAATTAATCCACAAGAGGTAGATACTCATTGTTTGAATAAAATGTCTTCTCTGCTAACCATTTTTAACCCTTATTTCAAATTGCTGTCATATATCTACCAATCAAGATACTTTCCGCATTCTTCCAACAAAATATAACGAAGCGCAGTTATTAGCTCAGCTGTATCACAAATCGTCTCGTGATTCACCTTCCAGTTACGAGAGGAATTCCTTTCCAATATGGTATAAGTACTTACTTACTTATCGCATTTCAAAAATGTGGGCCAGATGTCAGGATATGATGGTAAATTTGTGAGATGATTTGTCATCGAGTTTTTGTATTTAGATTTGGAGTCAATATAGAATGTTGGTTTTTTTTGTGACTTATTCTTATATATTAGCAATAATACGGTTATTTTTCAGTATCATTATATAATAAGTGAGTTTTGATAGCATATCAGAACCCGACCTTTGTTAAAATACCCTCTAAGCCCATTTTGTATTTTTACCACAATCCAGACAACCAGATATTTATCTATTTTTTTAGGATTATGGAATACAACAATACAATATAATCTGTTAGTATGTTAAAAAAGTATCCCAAAACATTTTTTGAAGAATAGTTACATATAGAAAATATTGTTTAACAAAAGAACATTAAAGAACTCGTCATCATCGGGTGCCATCTTCATATTGAAGTTTGGAGGTCAATAGGCAAAATTAACAATAATAAAATATAAAAACAAGGGAAGAAAAACTAAACATACTACTTCTAACTACTACAAATAGGGGCACTTAGAAAATCTTTAGAAAAGCCTAAAGATAATCTAAGTGCTCCAGCCCACTACCAGAGGGCAGCGTGCCCAGCATACTGGCCGCATTACCACGCTGGATGGCAATGCTGATACGTTGAGCCAGAAAAAGGCCAGCATTTTGGTCATGCGTCGCGTCAACCAAGCGCTCCGAGAGGTTTTGGAAAATAGTATGGGCTCCCGGACCCCACGGCCCCAAAGTCTCGACTCCAAAAGGCTCAAATATGTAACCTCGGCCGAGGTTAGCATATTTGCGTCTCTTGTGATGCTCGGCAATAATAGCCGCCGCTCCAGCCCGACACCGTGTCAAAGACAGATGAGACGGCGCCAATGTGTCGACGCAAGTTGCGTCCCACACAAGGGGCCGACAAAATAGGCAAAATTTTCTGCGATCCCATGTCGCTTCTTTTAGATGCGGATAGATCTGTTTTGTCCACTTTAAAAAAAAAGTGGACAAAAGAACTCAACGTTCATACAAACAAAAGTGCCAGTAAAACTCCAAAACCTGCACTTAAACAACAAACTGTCATCGTTAAAAATTTAAACTGCTAATTTTACTTTTACATTCCCAAAAAGCGTCGGCTGCAATGAATGGTCGTCCGAACAATAGTCTTTTACTTTAGCCAGTAATAACTAAAGAGGCCTGAGTCATTGTCCGGTAAGATGACCTAATGGTGGAATTATTTCTTCCTGTGTGTATGTTAAATACGGTTAAAAACTCTGGAATAATTTATATTGGTAGGTACCTACATAATATCTACTATTCATTGTGAATTAAGAAGTAACACCGCGGGGCGCTGCTAACACTTTACGTAAGATCTGCTATTTTTTTATAGTAACACAAATCCCACCAAAAAAATTCTGTAAAAAACCAGCCAAGTCTCGATGGAGCTGCTAGTAAAATCTCTAAAAAGTAATGAAATCTAGACAAGGTCGTGCCATGTCTAAGGTTCGTTACTGCGATTTCTTTATTATTATAGTTAATGTTGTGTGACT
Organism: Macaria liturata; assembly: GCA_964023185.1. Taxonomy (NCBI): domain Eukaryota; kingdom Metazoa; phylum Arthropoda; class Insecta; order Lepidoptera; family Geometridae; genus Macaria; species Macaria liturata. Next base: position 7,628,537 of record OZ026831.1, read on the forward strand.
TGGCCGTTGACTTGTACCCCACTAACGTATAAAGAATGTTCAACGGTTGTCTTGTCAACATATAAGTACTTTTAATTACTCAACCGTTTTAAGTAGATGAAACCTGGAATAGACGTGGATAAGTCAAAAAAATCTGCAAAGACAAATTTAAGGGTGTTGTGAGATGATATAATGCAGGATTTTTTGTCCTTACATAAGCTTGCCACTACTTACATCGCAATTTTAAATAAGGTATGAGAAAATGTGTGTTATGCCCAAATATGCATGGGATATATTCTAACTTTTAAGGTAATAAGAAAATGTTGTGTATGTAAGTTAACTAGTGATTCGTTGAACAAAGTAAAACCTTAATAAGACAATTTTTGACAAGTTTTATCAAACAGGACTTAGTTTAAGAACTGAAGATTAGAAGATTGGATTTTTGTTTTATAAATAGATTGAGAACTATAAGCTCAGTTTGCTTTTATATGATACATGGTGTTATATACTAAGGCCATTTTTTTATTACATAACTGATAAACAACATCATGAAAATAAACAATAGCTCAATCTTCACAATGAACCCTTTTTTTTAGTCGAATTCATTCGTAATTCGTATCTCACGACCAAGCGCCTCAGACTTTGTATCTAGATCAAAATTTATATATAAACTAGTGGGTGCCCGCGGCTTCGCTCGCATTAAGAAGTAATACTTGCATCCCCTATTTCACCCCTTTAAAAGTGGCATTTCCAAAAATCCTTTCTTAGAGGATGCCTACGTCATAACATCTACCTTTATTCCAAATTTCAGCCCAATCCGTCCAGTGGTTTGGCCTGCGCGTTGATAGATCACTATATCAGTCAGTCAGTCACCTTTGAGTTTTATATATATAGATCTACATCTAGATGTATCTATAAATCTAACATAACGGCTCAATGTGTGGTCAAGCGCTTGTCTATCAATAGTGACAAATTCAAATTCAAATTCAAATTCAAAATCATTTATTGCACTCATGGGTTGCTATGCAGATGGTAAATACATATTATACATAAAAAATACAGAAACATTCGCCACAAGCTTACCTTTCGGTGTGCAACTATCGTAGGCTTACTCACATCATTATTACTACACATATGATATACAAAACAGCGTCAGAGCTTGCGTTTTATTTTTACATCGTAAATGTCAAACATGCTTCGTACCGGCCAGGACACAATTGGGTCGAGAAGTAGACTATATAAGTCGCATACGACTAACTAGAGACTGCGATAGATAATATCTTCTTCTTATGGTGCCTCTTCTACTAGTAATAGTTAAATATATAAAAAATAAATGAATATTTCAGGACATATCATACAGCGCTGTCTAGCCTAAGCAAACTCTTGTATCGTAGGTACTAGACAACAGATATAATACTTATACATTTTTTTTTTGTAAATTCATAAATATCATAAATAATACTTGGCAGTCAGGTTTGAATACTTCCATAATTTAAAAAAAAAACTTGTTTTATAAACATACGATCGTGTAGGATTATGGGTTATTATTACTGCCACCAGTCACGCACAGTTTTGGCATATACTCTACTATGTACCTATTTACTATGCAATTATTTTCTAACACATACTAATCAGCAGCCATTCGTTCAGGTGTCCATAACAACAAATCAAATAATAAGCAGATGTTTGTCGTATCATTAGCATCTTTGTGACTGTTGTTTTGCACCCAATAAATCAAATCGCCAATCAAAAATGTTTTTGTTTTTTTTTTATTGATATCACTATCATTGATTAAAATAATATGGAATTATGAACATAAATCGTGTATTTATTTGGCATATGCGTGACAGGATTTTTATTGAAATTTAGGAGTCTATTAAAAATGATGTCGCTGATTGGTGCAATGTGTAGTGGCTTGGAAGATGCTTTTACTGCTTTTATTATACTATTATTGTAAAGGTTTATCGTGAATTTATAAGTAGAATAAAAGCTCTATATTTGTTATGAACTGAATTAAATGTCTGGATGGCTTTAGGATTTTAAAATCAGCATTCAGGGATACAAGGTAAAAAAACTAAATGTACGTAATATTTATTTAAGATTATACAAAATCTGAGCTAATGTTGCAATAATTAATTTAAGTGATTATTATTATTTATTTATTTATTTATTATTATTAATTATTAATTTAAGTTATTATTATTATTTATTTATTTATTATTTAAGTTTATAGCCCGTCAAAATTAACGTGTCATTAAATATGATAATACCTAATACTCGTACTTTACCATTATGTTAAAATAAGATTTAGAAATACTTATAAGCCATTAGCGCACTCTCTCACATAATAGGCGTTTTTAAAGTTCATTAGCCTCGTAACTGATTGACTTTTGTATGAGAAACTCTTCACTTAGAATAAGGTTAAAACGAGTAAAGAGCTGTAACTACCATAATAGGTTTAATTAGTGTGGGGCTAGATGGCGCTGTGTGCAATGTCCCGAAATATTTATTTATTATATTTATTTTATTATTATATAATTAAAAACATACTCTTAGGTATGTTATAAGAAGTTCTCATAAATCTATTGATCATCAAAATTAAGCTGCTATGGTTTTTTTAATATTAAAGGGTGATAAATTAAACGTAGAAGACAGTCACAATGTAGGGTTTTAAGTAAGATAAGGTAAAAAACATACCTATACAAGACTTTTTTCCCATGGAAGATAGGCTGAACTCACTAAGATCTAGCACACTTGCCAAGAAGAAACCGATATATTGATCGGAATCAGAAACTCTTTATACCTATAAGTCGTATAGATACCTACATCGCAGAATAAAGTATTATATAACATAGCAATCGATTGATATAATGTATTACAAACATAACGACAGTACCTACATTATGCATTTTTTATTGAACATTGAAATCGAACTTTGCTCAATTGGCTCCAGTCCAGTTCTGGTTTTCCTTGTTACTTTGGCAACGACGAGATAGGTATTATAATTGTAAGATACTTCAATGTATAAGAGTTTCAATAAGTATTACTTGAACTGTACAAATAAATATAAAAATTATACAAAGCAAGAGAGAGTGTGCGAAAAGTTGTCATCCTCATCAGCCTTACTTATCTTAGAGCTGGATATAGACCTCTCGTAACATATGCATGTCGGCTCTGTCAAATACGAAACGACAAAAAAAAAACACTTTCAGAAGACTTATCAAGCCTCCTTTTATTGGAAGTCGGTTTAAAAGTAAAAAGATGATGGAGGAAATTATGCGGGTCGACGACATAACACCTATCGCCTATTAAACCTATTAGCACTTGGGCAAAAGACAAAACCAATAGTATATTAAGAGATAAACCTAAATCCAGTAATGGGGCGAAAACTACATGTTTTTGAAAGAATTGTAACATAGCATCATATCATAAGAGTTGTGTATATGTTAAAACGGTTAAAACGGTACGCTTCTACCTTTATTGTTCGTACCGCAAGGTTGTGGAATTGCCTGCTCTCTGTTCCCCGCACTATAATCCAGCGATCTTCAAAGCGAGGGGGAATCTGTTCTTATCGGGTAAGCACGCTCCATCTTAGGCCACAGCCTTTGCTTGCTATCAGGCAAACTATGGCCAAGTGCAAAACCGTTCAAGTTAAAAAATAAAAATTAGGTCGAAAGATGTTGATTATTCGTATTCTTACTACAGCCTGAATATGTAATTGATGATGCCAGCCCGGTTCTACTAAAGATACAACTTCTTCACACAAGTAGGTACAATATTATACCTGGAACCAGTCACTATGTCACATATCTAGCTTGTTGTATTTCTCCGCCGATATTTTGGCTCGCGCGAGTATGATTCACTTTGATTACAAAGTCCCAGCTGTCTTTGGGTCGTGAATCATTTAGTAATAGCGGGGCTTGAGTGCTATGGGGAATGAGTGGTGGAGATTTTATGTTAAACAATGTTTTCATAAGTATAACGCGCGGGTCGGATGACACGTTAAATTTTAGGTGCCGCTGTTTGTCTAGTATGACAGTCGCTAAGCTATGGCAGAGGCCTTTAGGGCGGCTTGATTAACTCTTGACACTAGAGTTGGCTACTCTCATTCGATAAGAAGAAGAGAAATATGACTAGCCAGTTTAGATTCTAGCGCAATTTAGCGAACAATTTTTACTATGGAATTGAAAATTGATATACTATTTACTGGATCTGTAATCTAAAGATCCAGAAAAACAGAGATTGATATAGTCCGGCATTTTTATAGTTTGACAGTTTGTTAATGTTAGTAATGTAATGTCTTGTGTAATTACTTGTGTTAAGTCTGGTCGTTTCTATGTAAAATAAGTATGTATTTACAAAAGAAAAAGTATATATGTATTATATCCGTTATCTAGTACCCATGATACAAGCGTAAGCTTAGTATGGGGCTAGATGGCGCTGTGTGATATGTCCTGAAATATTTATTTTATTTTATTTTTTAGTAAGAGCACAGAAGAAATAACAACTATATATGTAGTAGTTATAAGAAAAGATAATGATTTCATAAGATGCGTTTCTGTTGGATAAATAGGGAAACGTAACAGGTACACTATAAAAAAAAACTTTCAGAAGACTTGATAATCTCCTTTTTTTGAAGTCGGTTAATAAGAAAAGACCGAAGCATGATTTTTATCCTGATATTTTCGGTGGTCATTTCTAGACTAGTAATTGCTAGGCCACACTTGAAATTCAGGTTTTGAAGCAGTCACCTAACACTAACTTCAATTGCTTCAATTTCAAATGTCCAGATTCCTCAAACCAGATAAAATCAAAAGCATGAAAGACTAGATTCCGCAAACATCTTGCAAAAACACGAACTGGTGTGAATTGAAGACGTGACGAATTCACCGAGCGGTATTTTGCGGTACCTATTGAAATACCTGACGTTATGTGTGCTAACTGCGGCCCGCGGTTATACCTGGGCTCATTCATACTGTTATTTGTTAAGGAGTACCTGAATCTACATTTGAGAAGGTTGATACAGTAAAGTAAGTAGTTCTTCTAAGCATTCAATAATCTACTGTCTTTTTACACGATTTTAAAATTAAACACGAATCACAAGTAAAACTGTAGGAGAATTTATTTATTTTATGGAGTCTCTTTGCTCTCCCATGACTATGAAAACACTTCCAGTATCATTTGATATATTTAATCCACATTACGTATGATGGGACCGTGCCAACTTATATTCTGAAAATGCGGTAAACACAGGTAGATTAATGAGTTCCGTACTTCTGTTGACCGGTTTGAAAATATTTAGCAAATCATCTTTAACCAGATTCTCCTAAAAAAAGGACTAAATGAAGGGAGTGCGTCTGCTTTTCATCCGGAGGCATCATGATTCGAATCCGGCCCTACACCAATGACATGTTTTTCAAGTTAAATGCGGATTTGCACTCGCTCAGCGGTGAAGGAAAACCTCTTAAGGAAATCGACATGTTTGAGGAGCACAAAATCAAATGACATGTGTCTTCCGTGGAAGGTTCCGAGCGCCCACCACGATTATCTGCTTTCTGCACAAGAGAACTCCCCTAAAGAATAAATTTTGCGGGGGAGTGAAGTCCCTCCGTCATGAGGAAATACAACCCAATGAGGGAGACACTTTTAGTAAACCTAAATAGAACAGACGCGATGTTAAGTACTTAGCCCAAAAATTGGTAAACCAAACCCTATGTTATAGATATGATCCCGTTGTTTACATACCGGGCGACGTACAAAGATTATTGTAGTTACATTTGTACCGACCTTAATAGAATCACTGTTTCCAATCAAGGCAATTGTCTGCGTTGCAGGGTTGACACCTACTTGTAGATTTACTAAAGAAGAAAATGCGTTGCCAAAGAATAGAACTTTCTTCTTGACTCCCTATTCTATTCCCCCTGATTTTCAAGCCGAGAAGACAATAGTTCCTTCGGGTTAAGCCTGCTCCATCCTAGACCATAGTGTTAATTACTTTCATAATAGAAAAGAATAATGTTCAAGTGTAATCCCTAACTTTATATAAAAGCAAAAATAATGAGCAACTGCCTCATAAAGTATTGCTTAAAAGTATTGATTAACTTGAACCTAAATTGTAGGCATCTTTTAAAACTTATAATAAACGATAAAGATAAGTATAAAATAACTACTGAACATATTCAAGTTCCCTCTTCTTTACTGAAAGTCAGTTTAAACTCCAACAGTAAGTCAGTTTCTACAAGCACTTATCCACTTCTGTGAGTTTCTCTCAAAGACGTATTTCCTCAAGACAGAGGGTTGTGACTCCCCTGCAGAATTAATTTGTTAGGGGAGTTCTCTTGGGCACATACATCATGGTGGGAGCTCAGGTCCTTCCATGGAAGACACATGTCCTCGGATATTGTGTCCCCAAATATGTCAGTTTCCTTACGATGTTTTCCTTTCCTTTAAGCGAGTGCAAATCCACACATAACTAGAAAATACAAGTCATTGGTGTAGGGCCGGATTCGAACCAGGGTGCGTCTGGATGAAAAGCAGACACTGGAACCGCTGAGACACACTCGCTTCAACACTTCTGTAAGTACAACCCTATCTAATACAATGCAACAAGCGTAGATTGCAGGCACAATGATTAGCTGTCTAGGAATTAACTGTATCAATTTAAATACTAAACATAACTTAGTCACTAGTGTATTCACACTCATAGAGTAGAACTTTATTGTACTGAAACTGTGTTATACTGGTGTACTGTTACTTTTGAAGCTTTGTGCTAAACTTAATATTATATATATAATTATCTTAATAATTCATGCTTGTCTTCTATGTTCTTAAACTTTTTAATCATCATAGTAACCAGCCAAAAATCTAAATATATAAAACTCAAAGGTTGACTATCTGACTGCCTGACATAGTGATCTATCAACACACAGCCCAAGCCACTGGTTGGACTGAAATTTGGCATGTAGGTAGATGTTATAATGTAGGCATCCGCTAAGGATTTTTGGATATGTCACTTTTATAGGGGTCAAATAGGGGATGCAAGTTTTACTTCTTAATGCGAGTGAAGCCACAAGCACCCACTAGTTCATTATTATAACAGAACATTGATAAATATACATTGGACTTTTAAATGCTCTCACAATCAAAAATATATTATATCTTATCCTGCTAAGCCCAGACATTCACTAGTTAAAAACTAGTGAGTTACATTGACTTGGGATAAAGTAAAGTAAATGTCTCTCTCTGAATCTTAGATTACCACTCCAAAAACTCAAGATTATTTTTATCACGGTGTTGCAAGGTGAAAGAGGAACAAGCATACCAACAAACATATTTTTGCTTTTTAATGGTATAATTTTATCTATCAGCACTTAGGATTCATACTTCAAAGCTTTAAACCCAGGATTAGTGAAAAATCACTAGGAAATGAGTGAGGCCTGCTGTGCACCCAGCAGTAAAAAAAATTAAAACAAGGAAAGCAAGATCTAGGTGTGAAAGTGAATATTACCAATGAGTAACATTTTCAATTTACTCTAGATGATTTTGTCCAGAAGTTCATTTTAATAGGTGTACATTTTGCAATCATTTTAGCTATTTCAGTAAATCTTGGCAGCCGCTGAATATTTGTTTACAATAGCGTGAGTTTGGCTGTTATTTCCAAAGTCATTTGGCTATTTGGAGAATCCAGTAATTCACACCATTCAGAAGGTTGGATGATGCTTTATGTCTGTGATATATAGACAGGTGGGTTTAAGTGTATTTAAAACAAGCGGAGATGCTCTCTTAATCCTCATGACTGAGGGTTGTGACTCCTCCGCAGAATTAATTTGTTGGAGGAGTTCTCTTGGGATACATTGTGCTCTCATTAGTGTAGGGCCAGGATCAAACCAGGGGGTGTCAGGATGAAAAGTAAATGAATTAACTGTAGAGTCACATTCACTTAATCCTTGCCATTAAGTACCTAAGTAGGTAAGTACTTTAAGTAATTGTTTAGGTTTAAGATTTTTGTACTGTAAAATTATTATTCCAAATCAAATAGTTAAAACATAAAGTTGTAGACTCCATCTGTTAATCATGCTATAGCAGTTACTAAGACATGTCAGAGGACTCCTAAGTGGTTTGAGCTTGAAATCTCTAAACACCAGATATTTCCACTCTTACAAATTAATTATTGTATGAGATACTCTTCTAAGTTAGGTTTAGTACCTATTTAAATTGATATGGTTCATTCAATTAAGCTCCAATTTAGAAACTCTAGTATAATAATAAAATCATTAATGTAAGATAATCCAAAAGTGTTTATTATGTTAGGTAACTAAATATGTAAGTATGTGAAATATTGGGTTCTATTGTGTGGGGCTAGATGGCGCTGTATGCAATGTCCCGGAACATTTATTTATTTATTACATTTTTAACTATTCCAACAAGTACCAGACAACGTTAATCTCAAAATTATCCTGTTACTTAATGAGACAACAGTTTATTTATCTAACCACTTACTGACCAAGTATTTAAACAGATAAAGTGGACAAAAGGTTAATTTTCTAACATTTAAGTAACCAAACCATGACATCAGATAGAAAGCATTTTCTGAGCAAGATAACCCACTTGCTTAATCACTTTCAAAGTTATTTGACAGGTGGGTTATTTTGAACTTTTGAAAAACTCATAGGAATGTATGAAAAGTAAAGATTTGCATTTATTCACCCACGATTTACAGAAGAAAAGTACCCAGTTATAATGAAGTAACTACTTAGTAAAATCACTTGTTTTAATATGTCAAAATAGTCATAAAATAGGACGCGGGGAAGTCGAATTGATTATAAGTTATATTTGTATAAAAGAACGACATCTTTTAGAAAGTTTGTAGCGACAGGAATCCATTTGAACTCAAACATATTATAAAAATAGAAAAATTAGGTATGTCATTGAGCACACATTTTCAACAAAATATCTAGGCGAAGGTAACTCTCATTCTGTCTACCTGACCATCACCCCCTGACACATTTTTGTATTGAGTCATTGAAGTCAAGAGTTTGCCAATCATTCAGCTATTTTAAGACACCGAAAAGCTCATGATATTCTGTAAAAAAAACAGTGCAGTTCGCGCCAAAATCATCACACGAGAGGTCTACGACCTCATTGATGATTTAACTCTGGAATGCGCAGATGATATCAGCTCAGCCACAAAGGTTTTATTTTCACTTCTTTTTCTCTTTTTAAAAATAAAGGCCCGCGTAACAGACGTTTCCGGGAACGAATTTAATCTAAGAAATGTTAACGCAAACAGCTATTCTTATCAACTAAACGTGCATTTAAATAAAAAGTTTAAGTTAAAAAACTTACGTTTTCCTCGTAATCACAACATAAAATAAATATCTCTTCGAAAAACAACACACGTTCACTGCGCTCACTACTACAACGCGAAATGTCAAAGTTGTCAAACTTTTTCTCACTGGTACGGTGTTGCAAGCGTCCGTAAAATGTTTTCCCAACTTTTTATCAAAGAAATTTTGTAAATTGAGCTAAAACTTTCATAGAACTATTTATAATGTTAAATTTGTTAGATGAATTGTAATCATACACAACTTTGGAGTTCAGACACTAGAATAAATTAATTTATAGCGGGCAGGCTTGCCTGTGTGACCAACTCAAAGAATGCGTTGCCCGGCGTCCACCAGAGACGCCTAGCGGTTAGCGGCGATCTTAGTCAGCTGAGAGGTTCACGTTACCTTTCGTATTATTATTAGCCGCTCTGCCTAAAAATAGGCCAAATACCTATTTAAAAATGCCGGTTGGCACGCATTGCAATCCAGAGCGGTCGTAAGCGCATCATCAAGAGAGTGCCAGAATAATGTTATACCTACATTTTATCGATTTGAAACATTTCTCTTTGAAATGAAATTTCTTCCTTGCAGTGTCTTGATGAAACTAGCGTTCAAAATGTTAATCCAAAGTCTAAGTATTTTCTTTCAGGATTATAGAGATCGGGCATTCATTTTTAATGAAACATCATAGGAACAGTAAACATTTTTATTGTAAATATTTTTATTGTATCCCTTACAATCGCGATGCACTCGATGGCATTTTCAAAGCTTTACCCAAACTCACAATGGCGTCGTTTTCGAAATGAGTTCCCAACCGATTTCCAATTCAGCACTAAATAGGCACGTTAAAAAGTTTTTATTTTGTATTTTCTCGCCATCGTAAGTTTCTATTGCAAAAAATATACACAAGCATTCTACACAATTTCAGTCGGCTCTTAAATGCACTTAAGTTCTACCAAACCTGACTTTAACCTTCTAATACTTCCTAAAGCTTTTGGAATTTATTGGACTGAAATAGTGTTTATAAGCTGTGAGTAAATTATCTAAAAGAGATACGTGATTACGGAAAAATATAATTAATAACAGAACAGATGGTGTTTGATCCAATTACACTAATACAAACAATTGGTATAATTATTAATGTAAAATAAGTAAACATAAACAATTAGTTAAGTATAGGTACTTAAATACTAATAGACGTTTGATCATAATATAATTTTAAACGATTATAGGCTTACCTACAGATCAAGGTCCAAAAAACCAAAGAATTTTGTAATCGAAAATAATATTGTTATTTATATACCAATTACAACGAAAATATGAATTACTTGAAAATAAAAGACAAAATGTCAATTCATCACATGATATTCAAACTGAAAAGTAATTGGTTGACATATTTTTTTATTAGCAATACAATTTACTTTATTGGTTCTAAAAAATCAGTTCGCAATTTAAATTGAAATAAAATGCAAGTTATAGATATAGATTACACACTTGGGTATACTACAATTATTTTGATCCTTTACATACGACCCTTTACAATTGTGTTTAACTGTCCTACAATTACCATGCGTGGTGTTATTTCTACTCTTTTCTTAGACATTAAAATTAAATGTAATAAATATATTTTTATACGTAGGTATCGTAAGTATACAACACTTGCATGATGTCTAATTGTTATGTATGTGCTTTGTTTTCTAACCTCTGCAAGATATTATATAATTATTTTATACTTATGTAGGTATTCTTTTGGGATAAATTCAGTGTTATCAACAAAATTTACCGTGAAAATTATTTAGGCATAGAACACTAGAATACTAAGATTTACAAGTGAGAAGTTATGGAAACAGAGTGACGAATAAGTTGATGAAAAAATCAAGGGAATAAAACTAAATGTTCAAGCCATTCCCAACAAGACTCGTCAAGGCAATCTAGCTTGGCGACTAATCGCCACGAAATATTATTTAGTCCTCAAAGATTTTATCTAAGACTTTTAATTTTCCTAGTTCAAAAATTTGTAAGGTATTTAGCGTAGAAGAATAATTATTTTGTTAACAATAAATATTTTAATATTTTTTTTAATAAATAGTTATTATTTTTCACTAGATTAAAGTGTCACTAGATTAGGACCTAGAGAGCAATAAGATGTTGAAAGTAGAAGTAATTAAGTACGCTATTAGCGAAAAGAGCTAATTATACGAAAATGTATGCATTCTTATAAAAAACAAATACCTACTCAAAGTTTTTATTGACAGTAATACTTATGTCAAAAAATAAACCAAGTGATATCACGTGAATTTGCTTTTTTATAAAAATGCATTGCTGAAAGTAGATGGGTGAATCTGTTTGCTGAGAAACGAATGATATCATAAATCGATTTAATATTTTAGAAAAATATGTATTTTCTTAAGCTTAGAGAGACTGCATAGAATGGAACTGTAAATTCTATTGTTCAGAAAAAATGTAGTACCTACTTAGGTAAATTGTATTTGCACAAAAGTATTTTTTTTTATTTCAGCATGACTTTGACTACTTAGTAAAATAGAATAGATGTCGACAACAAGAATAAAGAGTTTGAAACATAACATTAACAATCTAATAGAAAAAGGATAAATAGATATTAACCATCTCACATTTTAGTTCCGATTCCACATGATATAGTTTTTAATTAAATAAATATAATACGTACCATCGCGATAGTAATTCATTATACACAAATAAAAATGTAAATATTAATCATTTTATGTTTTGCCAAAGCGATATGTATTTTTATTGTAGCATTGTGTTTATGTATGCTTTCGTAAATACTTTTTTAATATTTAATCGTGATATCAAATACTACCTTATCATACACATCTATTACATTTTGCTCGATAAACGAATGATGCCTAACTGTACATAAAGCTTTATAAAATAAAATCTAGTCCTTACTAATTAATCACACTAAGCTAATGCGTTAACTGGCCACTTATATTAATTTCCTAGAACAAATCTCCTCAAGTTTAAACTACGATAGGGATCAATCTCTAAACTCTTGACGCCTCTTTGATTTTTATCCTCTCCTAAAGTATTATTATGTATATGTACTTTAAATACTAAGGCAGATTGGCTTAAGACCATACTAATAATCTGGTTGATACTCTGATTGACTGCCTTACCAAATCTTGTACCGTAACGTACTTTAAACTTTTGGATGTGACGCCATTTTGTTTTAGGTACCAACTTCCAAAGACTAGTTTTATTAGATGCATAATATTTGATACCTCATCACAGAATGACTAACTTTTTGCTAATGCATTCATTGGTATTTATAGATAAAAGCATTCTTATATGTTTGTCTAATTGGTCACCTGCAAGAGGTGACCGGACCAGGTGTTTGAATTAATATTAGAATTCTATCGTTGTTCTTTTTTCTATCTACGCAATGTGTTTGCGGTGACAAAATGAATAAAAAGCATTATTATTAAAGTAATGAAATAACAGTAAAAAAATATCCTCTAAAAGATTGAAGTAACAATGATGCAATAGCAAAAAACTAGAAAACTTCATCAACTCGCAGTTAAATGCGTAAAGAAGGTAAGATGTTTGGTGAAATGTGAATTATTATCGTTTTTGTAATGCTAAAACCAGGACGAAGCGCCTCCTAACTTCGTCGACAGCTCGCCGATACCGCGTCCGAACATGTTGCCCACCTGGAAATATCAGGAGAATTTGAATAGCCATACAAACTCGGTTAGTACATAAAAACGATGTAAAACCTACCGGTATTCTGCTAAATCCAATAGATCGGTAGCTGACCCCATAAGTTAGGAATATGGCTAAAACAACAGGCAAATACAGACCTCAGTCTACTTTAAAACACCGAGTCCGATGTGAAAACATTGCTGTCCAATAAGGAGTATTAATTTTAATTTTCGACAGATATGTATTCTAGGTCGAATAATTGTTGTAGGGACAAGATTTTTTTATATTCGGGATTTTGGCCACTAGACCGCCTGTACATATGTACCAATGGCTTAAAAAGACTAGTCTATGAAGCAACGAATTATTATTAATTGAAAAAACGTAATTTCCTACCTATTTAAATACAGGAACTAAAAAGTTTACCTTTCCAACCACTGCCGTGACGTTGCCCAATTTGGCTTCTTCGGTAAGACTCTCCAACTTAGATTTTCCTCCTCTGGAACCTTCTTCGGATCCATCGTCACCACCACTGTACACAAATATTTCAAAGGTAACATATTAACAAACTAAACACAAAAGAAAATTACTTTACTAAATTAAAATTACTCTAGAGGAAAACCAGTAAGTATCACTAATTAAAAATAAATATTTTGAACATACAACAGAGGTTATATTATATGTGAGCAAGATAATTGTAATGCTCGCATAATCTACAATTATTTTCAATTTATTTTATTGTACTTATACCATACCATATTAAGGATTGCACGCAGCTTTGCTCACATCGTTTTGGGATAAAGCCTCTGTCTAGCAGACGAATACGTTTGACTTATGTATTGCAGCAACTTATTTTTTTTTTATATTTAAAACAAACAACCGACCCAGACTCCTGTTGTGTGAGCAGCAAGCTACACGTGGCCTCCTCAGTGTGCATTCTGGACGCGACCGCCTGATAAGTCTTCGAGTTCAACTTGTCATCGATCACACCTTGCAGCTCGAAATCACTGTACATTTTCTGTGAAAAAAAACAACACATTGATCATATTAGTAGGTATTTATGTAAATATGTTAACTAAACGGTTTTCACTCACGTGTAATTCGCTTATGTTGTTTACGCGTTTCGGATTGTTTCAGAACATACGCGAATTACACGTGAGTGAAAACCGTTTAGTTGGCATATTGATAAAATGTCTCACGAAATTTTAATATTAAAGTATTTATGTAATCGTATTTTTTAATGGATTAGTAGTGTACGGTTTACTTGCTTTGTAGAAGCTTTTGTTTTTCTACTATACTGTCAGCATTATATAATAAACATGTGTAAACCCGTGTACTGCGACGTACATGGGTATAAACCGTTTAAACGAATTTATTTTATTGCAGCGCGTAGGCGGAACAACCAGAAAAAAAACTATACATAAACACAGGCACTGTCCTTTTTATTTATTTAACTCTTACAAAAGTTAAATAAATTAAAAATAAAGCTCTATTTTTTTTTAATAAATAAAATTTTATTTTACGCACTATGTTGTTAAAGTTACCTAAAAATGGGGTAATATTTTCTGAGATTGTAACATTATTTTAAAATTAAAAAGTAGACTTTAAACGTTTTGAGAAAAAAATGTGAGTGGGGGAAAAACCTTAGACAAAGAAATACTCTAAGGGGAAAAACCCTTTCATTGTCGATTTTAGGGAAGAACCTAAAGTATTTATTAAATTATTATGTTTGAGTTTACGGGTGTGTCAGTGTGTGTTGATAAATGGCGCAATTTACGTAAACTACGAAAGTAGGTAAAATTCATAATTCTTTACACTACCTATGTAGTGGAAATACGCTACTAAAAATTTTCGTTATTGCGACATTTTTTTTTTTATCATAGGGCAATGAACTTTTTGTGTGGATAAGCTGATTTTTGTCGCGAACATCCACAAGTCATAAAATAAAAGTTGTTGTAACTATAGGTAGGTACGCTGAATTCTATCAAGTCCTGCAAGGTGGCTGATGTTTTTAGATACATCTTCAGCTTTACCTTTACCTTTTACTCCTCCATTGAAATAGATTTAGGTACCTACCTAACATAATAAGAACATTACATACCTACTATTTTAAGTATAAGATTTTTTAAAATAATGTCTAATTTTAGCTACGCGTAATTAGCCTACAAACAGGAAAATGTAATTTTAACATTTAAGCTAATAAAGAAATTGAAATAAATTGAATTTTACGAAAAGCACCTACCAAATCGATCGGTCGCTCTTCGTGGAATCAATTTGGAATTGGCTGGGTGCTATTCATGCTGCTGCTATTGGGACGGGCGCTCTAAGTGGACTACCTCTCTCCTCCTCCTCCTCCTCCACAAGTGTTATTCCTCATTTCTGAGGGCCATTACTCGCCTGAATGAAGTTTTCTTAGGCTAGTACATCGTGGTGAGGGAGGACCCATCATCTATGAATTATGATCCTTACCTTCAGTATGATAGAGAGGCAGGCCACCTGCTGGTAATGCAGCGCGGGTCTCTCCGTGAGCCACACACTGATCATGTTGATCTGGATGCCGTACCAGTGCTCGAACAGCTGCAGGATCCAGAGCTCGTCTGTTACCTGGAAACAGATAATTATATTGTATGTAGGTCCAAGTAAAGAATACTTATAAGTATTTCGATGCAACTTGAATCAGATTGAGTAAGGCATTGTCATTTTTCAAAGGTAAAATTGTGTGTAGCTTAGTACAGTACAATCCATTTAAGTAGGCGTTTTTCTCGATTTATTTATCTTTACCGTGAATTTTCAGTTTCTGTGAATACGCTTATTAGCTATAATAGGCGTCGTTGAAATGTCACCAGCAGATTTATTTCTATGGCAAACTACCTACCAACTCAATTTGATCATCAGATTGGTTATCGAGACAACCTACCTAGAATAGATCTTTTCATGGAATACCTGACTAATTAGTGCTGTATGCCTTAAACGCTGACAGATTTAGTTCTTACTTTAGATCGTATTTGGTCCATAGAGTTCCTCATGAAGTTGACGTATCCCTGCCCGATGTCCTTGCCGGAGCCAGACACGTTCGCTATCGTCAGGATGGAGCCGATCAAACTGGAACACACAATTACAATGTTACTGTGGATAAAGTTACACTTATCAAAACAATTAATGTGAATAGAGTAAGGTTTTCCTTGACCGATGACTCTTAGTAAATGTGTTAAAGAGGACGACGCAATCAGGAGTAGACTGATTTACGCTTCACCTAAGTTTACATATAAAATTGACTTGTGGAAGAGTGTTTTATTTGCCCCCTTAGACAAGAGGCGTATTTTAGTGAGCGTACTGACGCATACCTGCATAATATGTAGGTACTTATGGAATAGAACGACTAATGTACGGGAGTGACGTAAGAATTCGCCCCGCGGAGCGCATCGTGATGCTATTCTATTCCGTATTCGTATGCATTAGTACCTACGCTTACTAAAGTTCGCCTCTTGACTAAGGGAGCAGGAGTTAAACAACTTTACGTTGGCTTAAACAATCACAGCACGAAATCACTGTACACACATCACACAGGAATAAAAAGTAACCTAACAATAGCAGATGTAGTGACGCAAAGTAGTTACACACTCACCTGCCCTCATAAAAGCCCGCTATTAGAATCTCTTTCGTTTTAATACCCTCAAAAGCAGAGTTTACCACTTCCATTCCAATGTTAAATCTATACTTTTACTCTTCCTCCTTAAATCGCATCCCTCATGTCTGAGGACCGTGACCACCACCTCCCAGCACCTTCTCCTTGATGACATATTTCTACTTCCTTCTATCCTTGGCTACATGCAATGCATTATAGGCTGTAGTGTCTAAAGTGGTGCGAATTTGGTCCGACCAACTTTTTGGGCTGCGGCCTCGGGATCGATTGCCTTCGACTATTATATTTTTACAAATCGGTCCAGTAATAAAAGGGTTTTCTTCGAACAAACAAACTTCCCTCACCCGCTCTCATCAAATCGCGCTATCTATACGAGTGTGGCCTCCAGCACCGCAGACAGGCGGCTGGTCAGGCCGCTAGTAGACATCTCGTTCGTTTTAATACCCTCAACAGCAGAGTTTACCACTTCCATTTGATAAAAATAAGTACCCAGTAGGTACGTTTCTTCAATGTTTAATATAAATATCTTTTTACTAAGTTTTATACAAATCGGTCCAGTTATAAAAGGGTTTACCCATCAAGCTAAGATTATACAGAGTAACAAACGCTCGAAAAAAATGTCCGAGCCAAAACTCTCCGCACACTACTCGTTGAGAAGACTTTTGGATTACCTATCACTTTTGCACGTTCTTAAAAAATGTAAGAGCGAAAGAGACAAGCAATCTTTTGTTTGCGCTCGCTGACGATGTTAGCGTTCAGAAACTTTCCTGCGCTTTTTAGTTTGAGATTGTGTCTCTGTATAATCCTAGCTCAAAGGGTTTACCTCGAACAAACAAATTTCCCTCACCTGCCCTCATCAAAGCGCGCTATCTTAGCGAGCGTGGCCTCCAGCACCGCAGACAGGCGGGTCGTCATGCCTGTAGACATCGCAGACAGACACGCCTCGATCTGGGTGTCCATCTTTGAGTGGTATTGGTACTGTAATGGGAAAAGATACGTTAAAATCTGATGATAATGATGCTTTCCAATCCGATTTCGGCTACGGCGAACGTATTTCTTACGGGAAGGTTACTGAGGCCCTACTTTTTTCTAACTTTACTTTTAAACCGCTCTATATGGCCTCTCTTATTACTGTTCTAAATAAATTACTTACAATATCAACTCCCTCGACAGCGCACAGTTTGAGCGCCTGGTTCTTGGCATCCAGCGCCACATTCACCATCGCACATGTCTCCGCGGGCAGGATGTAGTCCGTAGACATGAAGGTCACGCTCTTCTTTAGCCACGACTGGAAACAAAAATAAGGATTGTTATTTTTTTTGAAATGAATGAAAAAAAATATCAAATATTTTTATTTATAACACGTAAACCATACTACGCTCCAAAACTCCACTCCACTCAACTTAAAGAAACCGAGAAACAGATTAGCTAAAACGCAGAAACAAAGAACATAATATAACAAGATATGTACGCTCGTATGTACAATAAGTTACCACATAGCATTGTAATGCCCATTCTCACCAACCTCTCCTAATTTTAAGGGAGCCCTTAAACTACCCCTAAGTCATTTTAGGTGATAGTTTTGTTTTCACCAACGCTTAAGGGTCACCTAAAATCTTAAGGGAGCTCTTAAAAATAGGGACCCGATGTTCGGCCTCCTAGCGTTAGGGGACAGTTTATTTAATCTGCCGTATAATACTTATAAGAGCAAACTCAAACAATTCTTCGAAGTTACTCCTCATTCATTATACACTCAATAAATAGGTATATGAAAAGCACAATATCAGAATCCTCATTTACATAGATAGGATATATTTATTTATTTTAGATATATGTAAATTTAAATTATATCAAATCCTTTAGTACTAAGCAGATGTATGTACCTACCTAATAGAGTTAAGTTAGTGTAATGTAATTTTAAGAAATAAAATGTAATTTTTGACTTGCTTTGTAATGCTGTAAGGTGAATAAATTATTTGATTTTGATTTTGAACTCAAATCGCTGACGTTGGTCAAAAAGCGGCCGAATTAAAGTGGAACCGGGCGGGACACATTTGCCGAATGTCGGATGACTTATGGGCGAAACGCACCACGCTGGCTGTGGACTCCAGGAGTAGTCCGACGTCGCGGCAGGCCTAGACGGAGATAGTGGGATGACCTAGACTCCTTTTGTCGTAACTGGCCACACAGAGCAAGAGATGAGGGGAAAGAGGATAGAGAGGCCTTTGCCCAGCAGTGGGAAGGAACCGGCTTTTAATAATAATAAAATATTTTTTATTTACAAAAAACGGTTAACAAGTTATGAGCATATTTAGTGATTGCTTTACTAGGCCAGAAGCCTGTATCGAAGCAACCAGATACCAGTTCACTGTTTGACTGGTATACCCGGTGTTCCGTGGTGGGAAGATGGACCATGGCTTGGCCATAGCTACAGTGTGAAGCAAAAGTAAAAGCGCACTGTACTGTGTGTGTGTGTGTGTGTGTACTGACATAAGTTGTGGCTCATCTTTTCACTTCCGGGTAAGCCTTCAAAGTCACTTGGATGCTGTTGATAGCACAGTGGATTTTGTTCAAAAGTCGTTTATTAAAAAAAACAGTTTGCGTATACTTTTAATTTTTTAATGCCCAATCAATCTCCTTTAGTTACAAAGATAAGATACAGATAAATTTATTTTAAACAAATAAAACGTTACATCTTACAAACAGCACTGCCTCTTACATTAGTAAAAAACTGTGAAACTGTGGTAAAAAAAGTTAGGTATACCTGGAAGGAAGCCTCAGTCCTCTGTATGCAGGCCTCCATCATGTCGCTAGCCATCAGCTTGAGGCGCTGCTCGAGGTGCGAGCGGAACTCGGGCTCCGGCCAGTGCAGGTCCCTGATGAAGCACTGCAGCGCATCCAGCTTCCAGAACAGCTCCTCGCTTGTGGAGCAGCCGTTGCTGGAACAGATACAAAGACTGTTAGTGTTTCTAGTATATAGGTTATTGTACGGACGGCAAAGCTTTGGAACACTTTACCAGGAGCTGTGTTTCATGCGAACTATAATCCAGGGGTTTTTTAAATCTAGAGTTAATAGATATCTTTTAAGTAACATCACGCAGGCTGTAGTCAAACGTTAACCTATCCCACGTAAAAAAAAGTGAGGTAAGGTAAGGTAGGTTAAAGGTAACCTAGATACCATAATATTTGATTTCTCAAAAGATTCCAGCCAATTGCTTCGGCCATATCTTTTGTACCACTAACTCGTAAACGTAAGTTTTAGTTTTCACAGTTTGATATCATTTTAGTTTTCTTCCAAACCGACTCATTTACGAAATCCCAAAGACATTTTTCAACTAAAGCTGTTATATGTTAAATATTAGCTGACTCGGCGAACTCTGTTCCGCCTTAGGGGCAATAAATAACCAGATTTTGGATTTTATTCAATTCAACTAAAAACAAAACGGGATAAAAAGTATCCTTTGTCTGTTTTCTCCGGTTCTAAGCTACCTCCCCACCAATTTTCAGATAAATCCGTTCAGCAGTTGAGTTATAAATGGTGTAACTAACACCACTTTTTTATACATGTGAATGTAAACAGTTGCCTCTTGAAGTAAAATACAACTAACCCCTTAATCTCCCATCGTTCCTTCTCGAAGCCCTTGTGCAGCGACTGCGCGATGGAAGACTCCATGAGGTCCACGTAGCGCACTACGAGCGGGGCGAATGTCTCGCGCAGGTGCTCGTGGAAACGACCGCCTTTTAGGTTCTCTGGAACACAAATTAAGGTTGGTTCATTATAGTAAATAGTGATGAATAAGAAGTTCCAGTTTAAAGAAAACATCTGAGCAAGAACAGCGCCAAGGCAGAAATTACTGGCGTAAAAAAGACGAGGTTTATGCCCAGAGAGCTCTAATGAGCTGATGATGATGATAAAAAATGTTGTAAACCAACTCTAACCAAACTATTTTGTGTATGACTATAATTGTCCAAGACTTGTTTATTTTCTTGTAAGCTCTGCGTTATGCGTGGTTTAAGCATTCGTATTTCTGGCTTGTCCTATTAAGCAATCCATCACCTATCTCTTTAGTATTCATAGAGTCTTCTAAGACAAATAAATCGTATGTACCTAAGCTTAGGTCCATCAAAATAAGATTTATTTCCACAAAAGAAACAGAACATGTAGGTAAAAAAGATACTCACCATCAGTCCTCAAATAATCGTTCAAGATCTGGAACAGCGGGAAAGAGTCCCAGGTGTCTGGAGGCTGTTCCGTCAGGACTCGGTCCATGTCCACTCCGAAGAGAGCCCAGAAGATCTCCGCGTGTTCCACCAGCAACTCCGAGAACCATGCGAACGCCTGGACAGAGAGATAGGTGGTACTTTCTAGAAGGATGAATGTGGTTGCATGGGCAATTGATTTTGTTGGATTGTAGGAATAATGCGAAAAGTATTTCTTCACGTGAAATTTTCAAGATAATTTCTCAACGAATCTTTCTAAGGGTATATTTTGAATTTGAATGAAATAAAACGCTATTTAAAAAGTGTTTGTAATACTTTTCCTTTGAATTTTTTTATTGGGCTGTGCTAACTTTGTGAGTCATAGTTTGATCAATTTTGGTTTGAGTGCAATATATACAAAAGGAACACAAAAAAATCGAAAACTTTAGTCAGTTTTAACAATTGGTATCTGAGAGACAAGTTTTTAAAATTTGCTTGACCCTTTTAATCTCACACACTTTTTTTTTTACATCATTGGCTTACGCTTGACTACAACTTGCCTGATGTTAAGCAACGTCATAGTCTACGATCTAGCGCGCTTGCCTAGAAGAAACCGGTTTACTCTCGACTTGAAGACCGACAAATTATAGTTCAAGGGGAATAGAGATTCGGGCAAGGAGTTCCACAGTTGGGCTGATGATGATGATAAAGAATGTTGTAAACCAACTCTAACCAAACTATTTTGTGTATGACTATAATTGTCCAAGACTTGTTTATTTTCTTTTCTTTTACACTTTTGTTTAATTAATATGTATTTGATTACTGTTATTTTAAAAATAATTGTGTAATGAGATTTATTTTAAATCATGTGACAACTAATCTACGTACAAAACTGTGCATACTTACCAATATCAAAATGTCTAAATGTATAAATATCTCAAGAACATTTTTGGAAGAATATCATTAACTTTGATAACAAAATAGAGTGTTAATGCAATGAAGAATATTTGAATTTAATGGAAAGCAATGAAAATGAACCAAACTTTTATCAATGCAGGAGGTCTTGGTAATATTTATACAATCAAACATTTCCGTAACTGTAAATATAAACATGCTAATATTTATAAATTCATTCCAGACAGGAAAGGATTGAAGCCAAAAATCCAAAAAATCTAACTAAAGCGATAATAAAAAAAATATATTTTCATGTATTTTGTTCTGAAAATAATGTTGTCTGCATGTGTGCTCCTATGAATGTATCAACAGTATATGTATGTATGTTTTTATGATCGTATCAAAGCGCGAACTTAGGTACTTGATATATTATAGCGTTCTACAAAAGCTTAGACTCCGTGTATAGTGCTTGATATAATTACACCTATAATGTTCATGTATGCAGTTACTTTGTATATAGTGAATGCAAAAACTGGAGTAGACCATGTAAAAATTAAAACACTTTTCATTGAAGACGTAGTCAAGAAAATCCCTGCCAATATAACTTTAGTACTTTCTAACGTCAACAGAGAATTTAGTAAGGTCACAGCCTAAAATGAAAAGTTTGAACCATTGGTTGTGGATCTAGATATTTCGCTATGTTTGAAAATCCATGCTTTTGAACATCTATGCATTTGCTCAAGCGAATCGGAACTATTATCGAGTCTACTCCTTGATGTGATCAAACCAACCAAAGTGAAGTATGATCAATATCGAGTGAACAAAACGATCGACAAGTGAATTGATCAGCCGAACAAATATAAGTAGTTACATTTGGTTGACCGCTAGAGTCCGGTTTTGTGTTATAAACCTGTGGAGAGATAAAATATAAGATAGAAGTGGAATACAAAGTCATAGACTATTTATTATGCGGACATCTAGGCGTTGAAAAGTGAAAAGTTACAACTTCATTTAGCAAAACCTCACGGCATGGAAATCAATTCTTCACCAGCAGTCATCACAAAAATATATTTTATTGATGATACAGCGGTGTACAATCATTATTTACTAGAATCCTTCACTTTTCAACTTAAGCAACATTAAATATAAGAAAATAAAATACTTATAATAACTAACGCCAATGCACACGACAAGATTATTACAATCATTGAAGATAAAATTAATAAAGATAATATTGAAGTCCTCATGAAAGTAACTATTGTCATGTACAAAGTTGAAATACAAAATTTTCCACGAAAAGGAAATATATTTCGATATAGATACGATATTAATACTGCTGTCATTCCCCACACTAATAGCGACAGGAGAGTAGGGTGCTATCCAGTGAAACATTTAACTCTTGGTGAAATACCTCTTAAATTTTAAGAAAAAACATGGCTAATAAAATAGGAGTAAATTCAAAGGATTTCTCCAAATGTTTTGCGCCTGGCACTGACAGACCATTGTTTTCAGAATGGCGCAGTTTTGAATCCTGCCGGTCGTGATTGTTTTTGCTCACTTTCCAAATTATGTTTAGAATTCCTCCAATGTTTAGGACAGAGTATATTTCACCAAAACAGAAAATACATACGACATTGATTATATAGACACATACATTATAAATATCGATATTCATTTTGGAGTATACTAACCACGATAAATGTAATTGTCACCGAATTGAATTTTTGTTTTTTTGTATTATTATACTCCAAAAAGATTTCAAAGATAATTTCGGCATTGAATATGAATGTTAGGTTACCTCTGCGTAGTGTTCTTCATTTTGCTGAAGTAGGTCAACACATAGTTCTGCAAGATGTATGAGATCTTCTAGCTTCTTCGCCGGTGTTACCATTGTTTCGCCTCTTAGATCCTCTGAAAAGTAAACATGTCCATTTTATTGGACCACTTTTCCCATAATTTTATTTCCATCATTTACATATTTTGTCAGAACAAAGATTTATTCTCCTAAGTTTATGGTTTTAGTATTTTGTTTGCATTGTTTGCAAGGTTTAATATGAAAATTCTTTAAAATAAGGGATAGGACTGACTAATTCAAAATATCCTAGTTTATTGTCTAATTTTCCAGAGCATTGAAAATAGTAAAATGTTTCTGCGATGTACATATTATTATTATCCCTTTCAATACGTATAAGTGTAACAATTTGTTCGTTAATGTTATTAACAGAATTTTATTATTTAAGCAGAACATGTTTGCCTACCTTCTATATTTGCCTTCTGGCTCAGTGTGGAGTAGTTCAACAAGGCAGCGTGTTCCAAACTGGACTGTATCATGGACCTCACTTCCTCCGGCGCTACCGGAGTCACCACATCCTTCATCAGCACTCGCTCTAGGAGTGATAGGGTTGCCTGGAACATGGGTTTTGTTCTTCGGTTTTGTTAATGAGATGACGAAATCTACACTTTTGTATTTGTGGTTGTCAGTAGGTATGTTAGTTTTCCTTTAGTGTTAACTACGGAAATACGATGTTAAGCCACTTTTGATCTTTACTTTACGCTAATAATGTAAAACGAGAATTTGTAACAATATGTGAGTGTATGTTTGTATTTTCATCTCAATTTAAACGACAGAAACGACTTGAATGGCGTTAAGATTGGAGATTAGGCTGTCCCGGTAGTAGGTCTGTAAATTCCACTTTAGTTACTTACTGCGATGAAGTGATTGTGTGTGTACATTTTAATATATACCTATGTTTGTTAACTTTTATCCAGATATAAGCTATAAAAAGTGATATTTCCTCTTATCCAATTTGCAAAATCTCAAACATATTCATGAAACAGATATCCATTACCTTCAAAGCTCCCTCCGGCCTTCCGAACGGGAACGCGTACCGGAAGTTCGTGATCTGATTCTGCAAAAGTGTCTTCAGCCTCTCCTTGATCTCTGCGAATTTCTCCTTCTCCTGCACTGTGATGCTTCCCACTCCGTCTGGCCTGCCAGGCAACGTCGTCGTACTGTAAACCACTTCTGTTGTGGGGCTTACTCTAGTGGGGCACAAGCGGGATAAGGCCGGCTGTGGGATTGGCAGCTTTATGATGTAAATATTTAGGTTTGAATTTGCTTGTTTGTGATTGTGTGTTGAGATCTTTTAGTGTTTTGTTATTATGCTGTGGTTCCAAGTTTGAGAGTCTGTGTTTTCATTAATTTGGTTTGAAGAGTATATTATGAGATTGTTACTTGAAAAAAAAAAATGGCAAAAAGTCTGATTTTTCGATTTTCTTGATAATGCCGCTTTTAGTTTTTTTCTAGATTTAGATTAGAAACTTATCAATGATGCTTTTCTAGCTACATTGATAAGTTTCTAATATACGAAATGGGCAGTATAGAATTTAAATGAAAATATTATTTTTAAATTACTTAATTTTATTGTGACAGGATCTCTTTAGCTAATTTCCTTGACACAGACGCACCGGCGTCCAGTTTGGTGATTTTGAGTGACATTCTTCTTTGTGTACATTTACTTGTCCAATAAATAATTTTAAATTACAAATACAAAATTCGTTTATTTGTACAATAACGTGTGAATCCTCTGAATTTGAATTACTTATTTAAATTCTTTAAATGATCAAAACGAAACATTTTGTGACTTGAACCATAAGCCACACTCAAAAATGTTTTTACCAAATTTCATTGTATTCCTAAAGAATATTTTCATCAAACCCAAAACCACGGCCATCACTAATTTACTTAACTGCCAACTCCACAAGCCGAGGAAACATACATTAGTAAGGTGAAGCAGGCACAGATTAATAAAGCACATTCAAGTATTACTGCATAAGTCAAGGGCCGTCAGAGTTAGTATCAGAGGGTAGAATAAGATTAGAAGCACACAACATCTAGTGTGGCGATCATAGGGACGTGTGTTGTATTTACAATCTATTGATCATATAAAAAAAGGTTCCACCAATATTTATTTACATTCAAGGGTAGAGGAGATAAATTACATCCTTGTTGGACACCAAACTAACACCAATACTAATTTAACTAACGGTATGTATTGGAACTATTTTACAAATTTTCTGTACAAGGTTCATTCAATGCAAAAGGGCCAGGAGTATTTCCTTGCACGACACCAAACATGAAGGTCTACAAGTAGACAAGTACCAACCTCTTGTAATTTTTATCTTAGTGCTTTTATATTACTACGCTAATAATAATGGACTCACATATTTAGTAGTCCACTTACATTCTAAGAAATCGTGTTGTACGTACTTATAACAACCTAAATATATTATGACTACAAAATGTATACAATATTTTGATTGAGAAGTTACAATTCTAATCAAACTGCTTGGGTTTGCAAAATGTACCAATTTATAAAAGAAATATTATTCAACATATTAATGTCTTATATAGGTATTATGTAAGGTAACTGAACTTTCCTATATCGTTGGCTTTATTTAATTGTAGTGTACCAATTATTTGCTTCAAAAATTATGACGATTACTTCCATTCAACTTTAAAACTATTCCCACCCCCCAAACCCAAAACCAAAGAACCCACTTACCTATTCCCATGAACATGGCTGGCGCAGAAGGCGAAGGAGTAGTGCATGAGGGTTGGGTCCACGGTCTGAGAGCCGCTCTCAGCCACGTCGAGGAGGTCGGAGAGGTAACAGAGATGACGGTAACAGCCGCGGACGCCGTAGCGCGCGCAATACTCGTCCAGCACAAACACTTGGCCGGGAGAGAACCAACCCTGGAATTATGGTATGTGATTTGAAGATTACTGGATACGAAGAACAGCCTATGACACACGTTGGTCGTCTTAATTAGATATTTGCTCAGATAACTAACAATTAAGAATTTATGCTTGTTGTGTTACTAGTAGCAAATTTCATGGCATGTATGTATGTAAGATACCTACCTATATAAACCAATATTGCTATTTTATTTATTTATTTACATTATCAAAACGAATTAAAGAAAATAGGTGAAATTATTTACGGACCACATGAAAAACAAAGTAAACTGCGTAAGCAATATGTTTAGTCTAACTAACTTGTCTGACATCCATTGGTGGAGTAAGTATAGACGGAACAACACGGTTCTCGTAGAAAAACGCCATTAGAATAGCTTTTAACAAACTTGCATCAATACCTAGATTAAAAATGCCATGCATACCAAAGAGCAATACGGGTCTTGCAGCCTGTACTTGAGAGTTAGAGACTGTAGCGTGGAGAATAGCTGATGATGGTCAAACTGGCACGGATCGGCCTGGATGTAGTCCTCCATACCATGCTTGCGGGCTTTGTCTGCGTCTGACAAATAATAATAAATGAGTAAAACGCTAGTTCTGGATTTTAGAGGCTTCTGACATGAATTAATACCATGAAATAAACTCTACTATAATTTCATTTCAATAATTGTTTGTTTGAGTTTGTATTTATTCGTACATGTTATATGAAAACTTTGATATTTTTATGATTCCACTATTGCACAAATGCGTCCTATTTTATTTTTTGGCTTTTGTGCCTTTCTTTTTTTCAAATTTGTCTTATTCATCCTGCCTCCGCTTTCTGGGGCGTATGGTACATTTTTTGTGTCTTTCAACTTACTTACTCCCATAATTTTATGGTGTGACAGCTCAGGTGAATTGGGTGGTGTTGGCTTGTGACTCTGCCCAGTAGGTAGTTCTGTATGGTGCCATCACCCACAAATGACATTCATGTTTGTCCATATTATAGTTACACTCATATTAGTACCTCTTACCTCCTCCTCCTCCTTGAGTCGTATTCCTCATTATTGAAGGTCTTTCTCGGTAACTTCCCCGCAATATGGATTCATTAGGGGATTTATATATACATTTACATGCATCATCATCTAGATTATAGGCGCCCAGGGTTGGAATTAGTATTGTATCTCTTACCTCCCATAATCTTATGATGTGACAGCTCAGACGAGGTCGGTGGTGTTGGCTTGTGACTCTGCCCCGTAGCTCTGTACAGCGCCATGACCCACAAATGACATTCATTCTCGTCTGTCACTCCCATGAGAACTGATTCGCCGTCACGTACTGCGTTCATGAAGTATTTCGCGCCTTCCAGTTCTGGAAATAAGTCGTATTTAAAAAATATAATATATATGCCTAACAAAAAGGTCAGAATTGATTTATAATTTTATCGCTACACGCAATGAGTTTTGGTAATTAAATAAGTTTCGGTAAAAATAGTCTAAAATCTTCATAGGTACCAATTTAATGTGATTTTTTCAGTAACAGAATATTTCAGAGCGATAATAAAATAATTAGGTAACTATTTAGCGTACCTACCTATGTTTTGAAATAATTAAAATGCTTACCTTGTCCAACAATCAGTTGAGCTGTAAAACAAATGAGTTCAAATTAGCAATCAATTTAAAGTATAGCATAATAAGATAAACAACCATAGTGCGGGTTTTAGCACTTAATAAATTAACTCATAATAAAACGCGAAAGGCCCATTTCTCGTCATATCAGGTGTCCATAGTACATCGATATGAGTGCTTGTTAGACATATTCTGACAGCACAAGTGGCGCCATCAGCCGTTTAGTCTGAAGTGTATGGAAATTAGTGTGGATTTTCGCGCCTGGCAGTTAGTAGACCGTAGCCTAGTTAACGGACGGTGATCGGAAATATGCAGGTTCGAATCCTGCCAGTCGTGATTATTTTCGCTCATTTTCCAATAAAAGTTTAAGACGGAGTGCTATGTGAAATCAAATAAAATAGAAGTAGGTATATAAGATAGAGCTAATTTTTTTTTAGTTAAAGTATATACTTATTTTTGATTCAGTGTCAAAACAACAAAAAACGCCAAAACACGATTGAAAAATAGTTGTATTTAATTATTTTTTAAAAAATAGTTGTTTTGAATTATTCATTACCTTTTTTTCCAAAAGTAGTACAGAAATTAAACCAATTTAATTATATCTAAAAGGTAATGTTATTATTTAGAGGAGTAGAAAACCATAAATAGAATATTCTGAATTGCTGATTTTATATGAATTTATTTCGTCAAAAACGTCTGCAAAATTGTGCAAAATTGTTGTAGACAAGACTCGTCGGCCGGAGGCTATGCGCGCGATGCTCGCCCTTGCTTTCATGTTAATACGGCATGGAGTTGCATGCGAAAAAGCAACTGTAGGCATTTTTCCAAGCGCAAAGCGTTTTCGGGTAAAATATCGTGGCCTCAAGTATAGCATAATAATTAGGTCTCTCAACTATTGAATCGCATTGTAGAGATCCTATCGTATAGTGACATGGGTTCTATTCTTGTCTCTCTTAAAATTTATTAGCATATTCTTTAGCCTTTCATAAAAAAAGTTCCTGCTTGGAAACTTTTCCTATGCTATTGTACCTATCGTGATTTTTGTTTTAAAGTTCTGCTCAATCCAGATGACAATATATTCTTCCCAAAGGTTTGTAAAGGTTCCTCACCGCTAGCCAGCTCTATGTAGTCGACCGTGAAATGAATCAAATCTAGATTTGGAGGTCCTTTTTTTCCCTTATCTTTGAGTGACGAACTCTAGTATCAAAAGTCTTCCAGCCACCCTAAGAGTCTTTATCACACCCTAATCAATGATAAGAAGTAGTTCCTCACCGCTAGCCAGCTCTATGTAGTCGACCGTGAAGCCGTCAAGTTGCATCATCTCCGCCGGCTCCGACTTCTTGTCCTTGTACGAGCACAGAGCGAACGTGTACTGAGACACTTGCACCAGCACCATGTAGCGACGCTTCCACTTGCGCCACACGTTCTTGCCGATAACGTGAAGGTAGCTGCAATAAAACACACTTATTATGCTCTAATATAAAAAAACCACGGTCAAAAGCTAAGCTGATGAAGTTGAAAATTGGAAAGAAAATAAATAAGGTTCAGTATTGACACCTGTACTATTTATTACTCTTCTGCCAGTCACATAATAGCGAGTGTGGGTCGATGACTTAAGCGTCTGCTTTTCATCCTAAATAACCCTGGTTCGAATGCGGCCCTACACTAGTGACTTGTTTTTAAAGATATGTGTAGATTTGCACTCGCTTAGCGGTGAAGGAACACGACATGTCTTCCGTTGGCCTAAAAGTATTCCTCCACGGAATTAATTCTACAGGAGAGTCACGACCCTCAGTCATAAGGAAATACGAAACAAAAAGAGAGAACGAGACAAAGAAATAAGTCTCTATCTAGTATTCTGATATAAATGTCACTGGTGAGTAGATTTTTACCGAACAGAAATAAAACATATATAATATTATAGTATATGGACACTTACCCACAATGTTTCATGTTCAGTGGTTTGTCCATCCGGCAAGCTATCTTGATCCTCAGATCTTGGTCGGGCAGGTTCTTCGGTACTGTCATACGATGCCATTCTGGGACCTGCAATTAGAAATAAGTTAAATAGATTTATCTATACTTACATACAATTAAACTGAAGAGGGTCGACAGAACGTTGAAGATATTTAAAAAAATGTTTGGATATACAAACTTTGAATAGATAACAGTACACTTTCCACCAATTTATAGATTTTTTGTGTTTCTTTGTATCTAGAAGAGAGAAAGAAAGAAGGAAAACATTTATTGTGGCAGATTTATCAAAGAAACAAACACAAGTAAGAACATAATAAACAAACAAACATAAAATGTGCTACAACACAGCCCGAACTCAGCATAATGCTGGTTGTGTGGAAGCAACCAGCGTTGGTCTCTGTTGTCTGTTTATTTAAACGCTCATCACGCGAAAATGGCTGAACGGATCTTCATCATTTTAGTTTTGTAGGTAGTATGCGGTCCCGGAAATATCATTAGCCTATGATATTTCCAGATAAAAAATTGTGGATAAAAAATAGCCACTTTTTACCAAAAAAACAAAAACAAACTATCAAACTGTAGAACTCCTGTGAATCTCTATTCCCCTTGAACTATAATTTGTGTTTTCAAGTCGAGAGTAAACCGGTTCTAGGTAAGCGCGCTTGATCGTAGATTATAACGTTGCTTAACATCAAGCAAGTTGTAGTCAAGCGTAAGCCTATCTCATGTAAAAAAAAAATACTAATTCATACCTTGCTAGACAGTGGAGTAGGTCGCAGCAAAACTTTACCAAGTTCCTTATCTTCTAGCGCGAGAACACCTGGGTTTTCTGTGTACAGCTTGATTTTAACTGCCGGGAGGGGCTGGGTAGTGCTGAAGTCACCTTGAGTATCCCACCTAGGTTTATAACATGTTAGTAAAAGTAGTAAAAGTTATAAGATATTTCTTTAACGCACACCAAATAAATTACATTATATATGAAAGAAATTTAAAAACGTAAAAAGTTATACGGTAGGCAAATAATACTATGCGCTTAGTAAGGGGTCATACGAGTATATTATATTGTAAAATCTGTTGTTTCTAGATTTATAAATGACTATATGTACTATATTTATATAAATCTAATCATGGCTTAAGCAGGAAGCAGGAGTTCCTGACCAGGACCCACAGCATATATGCATTTAAAAATGAAAATAATAGGTATACCTATATATATAGTTGGAGGTCTACTATGTTAGTAAGTAAGCAATTAAACGGCGTTTTAAACTTTATACTGATATGCTTCAGCATATTCAAATTCGATACCTAGGTATTCACTCGTAATAGAAACGCTAATTTTAGTAAAATTTGTTACTTAAATTAAATAGTACCTACTGGGAAATAGCTCATTAAAGACGTCTAAACTGGTATGTTTTAACCAATGAAAATGATCCAAGAAGTTCTAATCTAAAGGCTTTTAAGATAAGCATTTCGTTATCGATTGAAAACTTTCCGAATTAGTGAAAAAATCTGCAGAATTAATTAAGTTAGTTCTTTACTATATTCTTTTTGCGAGTGTGGCCCCCTGGTTCGAATTCGGCCCTACACCAATAACTTGTATTTTCAAGTTAAGTGTGGGTTTTGCACTCGCTTAGCGGGGAAGGAAAACATCGTGAATCGATCGTGATCGAAACCGACATGTTTGATGACCACAATATCCGAGGACATGTGTCTTCCGTGGAAGGACCTGGGCGCCCACCACGATTGTCTGCCCAAGAGAACTCCCCTAACGAATTAATTCTGCGGGGGAGTCACGACCCTCAGTCATGAGGAAATACGACTCAAAGAGAGTTCTTTACTTACATAGGTTTAGAAGCCTCTGCTTGGTCGGTCTGCAGCTTGTCACCGCCTTCCACCTCCATGGTGCAGTAAACTATTCTATTCGGCGCTAGAGACTTCAGGCCTTTCACTTCCATCACAACCACCTATAATGTCGCAAACAGGATGTATCAACGAAAACGTTTATTAGAAGTGAAAAAAATATAAACAGCTTCAATCTCATTATATTGCCCATCTCACCCTTGTGTAAACTATAAGTAAAAGTATGCCAATTTTTTTCCAAACGATTTTTATGTTTTTTATAGACAAACAGATTATAGATAGAATATAGACAATTATTAGAATAATTTGGTAGATACCTTAACCTTTTTTATCCTTATTAGATAAAGCTTTCCTTCCTTTTGAAAAAAAGTATCTTCAATTCCTTTCTATATTAGTATAAGGCTACATTAAACAGTCACTAGAGTTACAGTCCCATAACATCTACACTTTTTGACCCCCATACCATACCTCAATCTGGAAAGTCAACACGACATCCATTTTGGTAAGTTGTGTGTCGACGTCTCCGCTATCGCCTTCTCCCGTCAGTTTGTTGGCGAGAGATCCTTGTGATCTGAAACACAGCTGCTTACTCAACCTCGGACTCGGATCTGGTCCAGCGTTCGATCTGTTGCCCACCACCGTATTACGTAAAGTATCATTGGTTTTGTAGCATCATCAAAGGCCATTGATGGTTAACCAAAGTTTATAGATAGATCATCAAAGTTAGTTTCGTTAGTCATTGGTGAATAATAGTGATTCATTTCATTAAGAACATTGAAAGATAGACAGATGAAGTCAGATCAGATATAATTCATCATCATTGAGGTACGTGAATTTGTGAATTTTCAAAATTTTTGTTACAGATTTAAAAAATTAGCAATTTGAATATTGTTGCAAAATTTATATATTTAAACAATTTATTGGCCAATTAAATGTAGTAATTAGAAAGTTAGAGCAATATATAAATTAGATATTTCATATATAGACACAATAGATAGTAAGGGCCAAGGGAATGCCGTGAATACAACAGTAGGTTAGTAAAGCGGTAATTGGACATTCACAAGCCCGTGGTGGGGACAAAATGCATGGTGGCATACACAACGGAACCATCACCGATACCAAGAATGATTAAGCATACAGAAAAGATGGTATTACCACAATGTCCAAGAAAAACACTTATGCTAATACTAGGAATACGGTGGAATGTAAAATAGTGGAAAACGATGAATCGATAATACACAAAACTGTACAATATCAAGTTTTGAATATTAACAATGTATGTGATGGATATGATTTAAAATGTGTGAATTATTCATAATATATTAAGCGAAGCTTTTCATAAGCTTAAAGCTTTTGGTACAAATAATGTAAAAAAGATGGTCAAGATTGATAAACAAAATGTTATGGAAAAGTGAAACAGAAAGTGTAGAAGCTGTGATAGTAGAAGCTCTCTTTCTAGATATTTGTACTTTTTCAATATACGCTAAGCTTTCGAGAATGTTATTTTAGCTCTATTGTTAATTTTACAGTTTATCTACAAAAGTCAAAAGATCTATAAGCTTTAGAGTATCTGGCAGTGTTGTGGAAGCTAGATTCAGTCCTGTGTTGTCATTGTTCACTCATGTATCATGAGGACCACTCGTTTCGTCATCTACTAAGGGTATTACGTTAGCTAGAAGCCGGTTACTACTTTAATTCTATGTCTACAGTGGTCTAATGACAACATTAGGATCCGTCGAGTTAATATCAGGCTAGGAAAGTGTAGGGGTCCCTCTACACAAGACACGTGCGCATATTATCAATTCTGTACTCATTACTTGTACTTCCTTTCATATTTTACCATCCGGATAAGTGCCAGGGACAGAAAATCAAACAGAAATGAACAAGTTGAAACTAGAATAGGAGGTCTGGATGTACGTCTAGATGCTAGTAGAAAGAAGTTTAGAAATACGAGGGTATTTGAGATACTAGATCAAGATGCTTATATTGCATTTAATGAAGGGGTTATAATGTATGTAAGATAACGTTCGTAGCATCCAGACTAGATATCGAGGAATCGAACCTAAGTGAAGAAGACAGAAAATTGAAAACAACCAAAACTCAAACTTCTGTTGATTGTGGTTGATGTCTCGTATGTTATAGATAAGTTCATGTTGAAGGTGATTTTGAATTTGAACGTTAGAACTTAAGATAACAAAATGAAATCCATTGACAGCTTTTATAAGTTAATTGATCAAGTGTTTGAATTATTTTAACATTGATTGATTCGGCATTGTTATTTGATTTCTACGACATATAAAATTAATTGCATCCGTGCAGATGCCAAAAAAAGAAACAAAATATAGTGAAACAGTTGATCAATTAAAAGCTATTTATAACACTGACCCCATCAAATAATTTGAAATGAAGTAATTTAATTTATCCAATTTCAATGTTAACTAATCAGAAATACTGATACGTTGAACAGAGATAAATATGTACATCATATTCGATCAATTTAATTTTTATCATTTAATTTGCTTTTGTGTGTTTCTAAAAGTGAAATCTTTACAATCCAAGCAATTTGACACATTTTATTACTTCATAGTGTATTTTTATTTTTTGCCAAAAATTAAGATTTATTCCGCTATCTATCTTTGAGCAATGTATCTTAAACTTATTCCATTTTCTTAACTGTCATATCAATCACATTAAATTCACTATCTTTATCATCATCATCATCATCAACTGACCTGTGATTATACCGCTTGATTTTATGCAGGCCGTACTTAGAGTCAGCCCCTCCCTTGGAGACGGGCAGTGACTCCAGGTTGGCCATCAGGAGGTTTATGGAGCTCTTCAACTCCTCGATGTAGAGGGATTCCATTTCTTTCAGCACGAACTTTGGCATGAGCTTGCGGTTCTGGGAGATAATTTTTATTGGGTTAAAAAAAAAAGGACATATTTTATTTATAGGAGAGCAGCATTTTCAAAATTGATTTGAATCGTCCACTTTGCTGTGTATTTTGCACTTGAACTAAAAAATCAAAGTGGTTGGTTAATAACTTGTATTATATTAAGGTTTTTCAGTAAACAAAATATTTAAATTTTCATTGGAAAACGAAAATCAAATGTAAAAGCGATGTGCGCGTTGTAACTTTCGCTTTATGTTTTTATTGTGTTAGTTATCTGTAAGTATTAAAAAAATGGAGTATCTATCTAGTCTCGGTAGGTATAGTTTCTTTACCCTTTCCATTTCGTTGACCTTCTGCATCCTTCCATCCAGCTCTCTCCTGATTGCGGCTGCTTGTTCGTCAGCTGAATCCAACTGGAAATAACAACAATGTGAAATGTGATACATATTTCTGTATACCACTCCAGAAATGCCTGAATAGCCCCCTTAGATACGGGATAGTCATATCTCCAAAACTATTGAACTCATTTTGATGCGGATAAGAAACTGACTTTCAACGGATTATTATTTTTTATTTAACAATAATAAAACGCCGTGAAATGACGTCTACAATTAATCATCACATTGTGATATTTTAGTCTCCGTGAAGTCTCAGATTTTAGGCAACTCTAAATCACCAATTAAAGATTTCCCGAAAGTACCTAATAGGTACATAACGTAATCAATCTTATGTGTAATGTGAGGTTTTTGAAATATACTCTTATCAAGATTGAACAGAATATTAACTTCCATACAAACACAAGACCCTACAATTCATATTCAAAGCATCAACAAAGCACCATAATATATTATTATCTCCCTAACCTTCCATTACCACCCTAGTGCCTAAATTAACATCCCATTGCGAGAATAAATAATTACTGACTGACTTACTCATAAACATGGAAATTAATTAACTTGCATAATTAAAACGTTAGCAGGAATGTTTATCTTTCTAACGTCGTCACACACCTAGACTCCTCATTATCTATACTAATATTATAAAGCTGAAGAGTTTGTTTGTTTGAACGCGCTAATCTCAGGAACTACTGGTGCGAATTGAAAAAATCTTTTTGTGTTGAATAGACCATATATCAAGGAAGGCTTTAGGCTATATAACATCATGCTGCAACTAATATGAGCGAAGCAACAATGGAAAATGTGAAAAAAACGGGGAAAATTATTCATCTTTGAGGGCTTCCGTTGCGTGTGCTGCGAAAACGGTTCAAGATATCAAAAAAATATGTATGAATGAATTATTTCTCTTAAAATGATCTAACAAAATGTCTGCAACAGTATATGTCTATCTTTTAATATTAACTCACTAGAACCGTTTTTATGGTAATAACTATTCCATGCGGACGAAGTCGCTGGCACAGCTAGTGGGTAAATAATTTCGACAAAATATATAATGTATTATACTCACATAATCGCGCTATGAAATAGTCTAAAGTTAGTAGGTATGTTAGTAATACAAATGATTAATTTGGAAAGAAAAGTGTGACAATAAATCAGTACTCTGTACAAATTATTCCGGTTAAATCACGAGTAGAATCACGACTATTATAGCAAAAAAAATTACATGAGCATGTACCTACAAAATTAATATCTGATTTCTGATTTGCCATGAAATAATTATAGTCTAGATTTTAGCTCGACACTAATGTGACTAACACGCAAGGCATGTGTCTGGCAAAATATTTTCTGCAAAAAGCTAAATAAGTGGGAGTGTCTGAATTATATTGTCTACGAACTTTCCACTCTGGTATAGGTTTAAACACGGACAGTCTGTTATTTTGAAGATTTGAAAATAAATTACTTAACAAAATATGGTCTACGGTCGTGCCCTAAGTTAATATTTATGCGCAGGACTATTATTTATTTCACTTTCATGAAAATATCAATTAAATTTCTTTAAAGGTATAGCATATGTATGTACAACATTATTAGTTCCTTATGTTGCATTAAAATGCGCGTATTTTCCATGCAAACTAAAAAAATATTTAATTAAATTACACTTGACATTGAATTATTATGATACCTATTTATAAGTATAAAAAATAAGAGTAATCTATTTGGTTACGTGTCACGACAGATATCTATATACACAGATATGTACGTATCTTTTAATCTATACTAATATTATAAAGCTGAAGAGTTTGTTTGTTTGTTTGTTTGAACGCGCTAATCTCAGGAACTACTGGTGCGAATTGAAAAAAAAAATGTGTGTTGAATAGACCATTTATCGAGGAAGGTTTAGGCTATATAACATCACGTTGCAACTAATAGGAGCGAAGAAACAATAGAAAATGTGGGAAAAACGGCGAAAAATATTCATCTTTGAGGGCTTCCGTTGCGTGCGCAGCGAAAACGGTTCAAGATATCAAAAAAATGTGTAGGAAAGAATTATTCCTCTTGAAATGATCTAACAAAATGTTTGCAACAGTATATGTCTATCATTTAAGGTTAACTCACTAGAACCGTTTTTATGGTAATAACTATTCCACGCGGACGAAGTTGCGCGCACCATCTAGTTGTTTATAATCTTAAATAAAAAATATCTTAGTGCATTAAGAAAATCTCACCAATAAAGCGTTGAAAAGCAGCTGGTGTTCGAACTTCTTGACGCCCAAAATCTGCTGGAACATGTCGTACAGCTGTTCTTTGCTGAGAATACACTCGGCATTGAGACTCTGCTGCTGGGCACGAGACGGTCGCTTGGAGTCGTCATCACCTGGTATACCTGGAGTAGAATAAGTAAAAAAAAACTGGTAAGAATGGAGAAATGTCAATGACAAAGTCGAAGCGTTTATTGTATTATTGTGTTTTCAAATCATTATTATGTTATGTTGCAGATGTTATGCATAAATTGGTACATGGAAAACTCAATATACCCTCAGAGGGTGTTCACAAAGAATTTCAATGTAATGACATGTAAAAGTGGCTGACAAACTCCCTCTGTCAGTTTTCAGCCCAAGGGTAGATATGATGTAGATTTACAATTGTGGAGTAATAAAACATAGTATAGCATATTAAAATAAAATATAATTTTGCAGAGTAGGTTTATATATTAATATTGTCTAAGTCAATCGGTTGAAAGATTAAATAGTATAAATCAATTATTAAAAATAACATATAATTTAGTAAGAAATTATTCCTTGTTGAAGTACTGGGTAGAACTTTACGAAAACAAACGTATGTACAAATAGCCTGCTTGAAGAAAAACGTTGATATATCGTGTAATGTATGTGTATTGTAAGGCAGAACGATAATAATCAAACTGGAGACAATATTAAAAATTTAATAGTGTTTTAATAAGACTTATAAACATATATTATGTACAAAAAAACTTTATTACATTAGGTATTTTTTAAATAAATAAATATATAAAAAGCCATATAATAGAAACATCAATAAGCATGCAGTGCCTCTTACCTCTGGGTTTTCATGAAAAGTAAGATATTTTGAAAATTGTAACGTTTTTTATGAGTTTAAGTATAGTGTTCGAATAAAATGTTAAGATTGACGTGATTTATAATTGTGTATACTTTGATGTAAATATTCTTAAAAATATTTAAAAAATACACCTTTTAATAGAAATAAAAAGAGCCAATGAATAAAAATAGATTATCAAAATATTGATCCGTAAAAAAACCTTATAAGTATTAAATTAAGCGTAAGCAACATCACGCGACGTAAGCGATAAAATATAGAAAAAAAGAGGGTAGAATAAACAAAATGGTATTTATATTTTGTCAAGTGATACCTGTTATTCCTGCTCGGGGAGAGTGAGAGAGACATGTTGTGAAAGACAGGGAGAGAAACACAGACAAATGAGATAGATGCAGCCACACACAAAATATAGGAGACAACACTTACTTAATGTAGGTATTTTATACAGCGTTACTGATACAGAATGCACTGGTAGTATAATGAACAATATTTACTAGGGATATTTTATTGTTACCCACACCTGGCTGTCACCATTTGTATAGTACGTCTACTCGAAAAACTAAACCAATAGGCTTAAGATGCGCAATGTCAAATTCATCTCGTATCGAAACGTCAAAATTACACAGAGTATTTTTTCTACTCTAACTGTCAAAATATGCGCCACAGGTAACAAAACACACTAATTTTTCGCTGTTTCTCGTCAGTGACAGATGACTACATCTGAATGCACATGTTAGCACTAGTCATCATATTCACATAAAATATAATATCAAATAATTTCAATATTGTTTGTCATATTAGTAGAGCCGAATTTCGGGATTTCGTGAAAATTACCCGCAAACATCGATATTTTATCGACAAAAACCACGAGAAACTTATCTGGTTTGCGCACCATAATCCTAAGCTCTTAAGAGGTCTTTTAATAATCAGTAACCTTGTATAATTGTAACTACTGATCACATGAATCTAGTGTTTTTTGACGAATCATCAATAAAGGTTCACACTTAGCTAAAATATCATGATTCTAATTCAAACATTAACGATTAACAATGATGTATGAATATTTTAATAGATTTTAGTGGAAAAACCATTTATGTGGTTTGACAGACAATTTCTCGAACCAATGTTTGAAGGTTAATATTTTTTTTATGGATAATAAACAATGATGATTTAGTTCACACAAGATTCACAAAAGCTATGGACAATCGAATCTACATAAAATTACTATGACTGGTTTTTACACCTGATTTATTTTCTTTTCGGTTGTTCTCTGCTTTGATACTATTCTATTATTTTTTGTTATGTAAATGTAATTTCATAAATTATTGGCTTACATACATTTTCCTTCAATTTATTTATATTCTTATTTCAAATATACCTGAAAAAAATCGTCTCCTTTGACTGTTTGACATTTTTTTTTTTTTACGTGGGATAGGTTCACGTTTGACTACAGCCTGCCTGATGTTAAGCATTGCTGCAGCCTAGAGTGTTACACATATCCCTACATCTCATGTCGAGGGAATAAAGGATTTTCGCTTTAATTTTTTTCGATCCTAATCTATATGATTATATGATTTATGATTATAGACACAAGCGTTTCATACACACATCCACGGCACATTGCAAACTCAAGCGGTTTTTTTAATGCATGGTCATTGGACACACATTGTTAGCAACATGCTTTATTTTGGACTGATTGTTTACGTTCAAACTATTCCTTTAAAGTATTATATAAGTTGGTAAACAATATAATTATATAATCAATCGTTATATATTATGTTATATCTCTTGAAGTATTTTGCGGCAATTCTTTTTTCATTAAAATTTTGTAGTATTTTCTGATGACTTATTAAATATTAACTCGAAAACAATCAGTATGGTTTTCATTAGGCTCAAGAACAATAAATTCTTTAAATTTATTAAAACTTAGGATCTTCATTTTGTTATTTTATGAACCTATCTCTAGAAAAGTCTTGTTTATAAAATTAATCATTTAATGTTCTTAAGGCAATATCTTGATGATAATAAGGTTGATTAATATTACAATCTTACCAGTTCCCTTCATGATGCAGTCAAATTTGGCAAGCCATGACGAAAGTACTGTTTCTTTGCTTAGCCCATCTATCTCTGGCAAAGACCTGTAGGAATTACAGTAAATAAACAGAAATAGTTAAAGATAAGACCTTTACCTATTGTTAAAACTTTCGTGAGACATTCTTACCAATATGTAACTATTACGTTTTTCACTCACGTGTAATTTCGCGTATGTATGTGTGATGGGTGTCATAATACCCGAAACACATAAACAACATACGCGAAATTACATGTGAGTGAAAACCATAATAGTTACATATTGAGATAATACCTTATTTAAAAGTTAGTAACACACGCAGCATAAGTACCTATAATCATCAAAATGACAATCAATCAAAAGATAGAATGATGGTTATTATC
This sequence comes from Macaria liturata, assembly GCA_964023185.1. Classification (NCBI taxonomy): domain Eukaryota; kingdom Metazoa; phylum Arthropoda; class Insecta; order Lepidoptera; family Geometridae; genus Macaria; species Macaria liturata. Next base: position 7,669,299 of record OZ026831.1, read on the forward strand.
ATACATCAAACCATGATAAAACAAAAATGCAACAATGCACAATGTACCTAGGTTATGTAATGTTTCTGTATATTGTATTTTTGTTTACTGGTGTACAATAAAGCTATTTTGATTGCATGATTGAAATGCCAGCCTGAGGAACCAGACTTAGGACATACCTATGTACGAAAGTAAAATTATTCCCTAAAGAAAAGACTTAATTTTTTAAAGAAAATGAGCATCACAAAGTTATGAGATTAAATTGTAAAGCAGGGAGTCCTATAAAACAGAAACATGATCTTAAATGGAACTCAACCAACGAAGTACAAATAACAAATGAATATTAACTATTGTTGGGTTCAGAATGTAAACTGTTTGAGATTGTTTATTCACTTAAACCAAGTTTCCTTAGCCTAGTGAATAAATTAGTAAAGGCGTGGAAATATTGTAAATATTATATATTATTATTTTTGTAAATATTTGTTGGAAATATTGTGTGTAGTTGTATTAGTTTTAGTAGGTACGCCAGCTTTATTGTTTTCCTATCGTTGTTTTCCAAACTAGGTTGCCTGGAAGAGATCACTCTAAGTGATAAGGCCGCCCTCTGTCCCAATAAGTACTATGGTTTACATATTTTCTTCATACTTGTGTTCTTTTGCTATTGGTGTACAATAAAGAATTTTTGATTGATTGATTGATTGAAATATTTATTTAAATATTATCTAGATTTTAGGAAGCAAAGTTTTGCGTAGTAAGTGAGAATTTATTTAATATTAAGTTTGGAATGATAACACGAACAACGACACAATAATTTAAATATGACCTTTTATCATCTGAAATCTGAAATCGCAAGACGTTTGTCTACCTTGCTTAAAACATAATAATATACCTATATGATAAGAAGACGGATACAAAAGTAGGAGAACATCTTTAACTCTAGCTCTCAATACAAGAAATGCGTTTCTTTCTTGATAAAGAGCGATATCTTATCACAGTAAGAAGAAAATAACTATACCTAAATTATTAAGTCAAAGACAAGTTAATGAAAGATTCAAACCAATCAGGTAAACACATCAAGTGAAATTTTTAACTATTACAGAAATTATTAATCAATCATTACATATTTCCAATCCAAACCTGACTCTCTTCTCGATGTTGTTCCGGAACACCTCTCTGAAGTCGTGGTGGGAGCAAGCGCCGGACTTCACCATCTGTTCCACTCGCTCCGACTTGAGGAACACGTCGTGGTAAGATTGGACTGCGTTCTGGAAGGCCTCGTCTGCCAGGATCTGGGTCTCGCCTTTGAGGAAGGCCTGGAATTACAAGTGTTTGTCAAGAAAGAGTACTGGAATATATCACACTATTAGTTCTATCCTATCTACTAGAATTAGACATACTAATAACTAAATTAAGAAGACAGAAGAATGGCAGGTGGACCAAAAAATGACAGACCATAGAAACAGAGGTGACCCACCAATGCAGTGGGTTGACGACATTAGGAAATCCGCACGGTGCACCTGGATTCAATCTGCGCTATGCTCAGCTGTGGCCGATAACGGGCTGATGATGATGATGAATTACTAAATTATTGGTAGTAGTATCTGTTAAATTGATAGCTTGGTTAACAAAACAGATGTCGAATAGTCCACTCTTACAACGATAAGAGAGTGAACGGCATAGTCATTCAAATGATACATCATCCATGATAATGTCGTTGGGATAGCTGGCTGTTACACCTCTGCTTACTAGCATGTGCACGCATCTTTAGAAATGGCAAGAATACGAACAAGTAAATAGACTATTTTCATTTTAACGTTTTGGCCAGCTTACTTACTTTCTTTCTTTTCTTCAATGTCGCCTATCAGATCTTGTTGTGCTTCAGAAACACTGTCTGTTTTGGAAGGTAATAAAGGCAATTACTTACTAAACCTACTAGCTATATCTTACCTGAAATCGTGCTTGTATGGTGTCCAACTGGTGCGGAGTGAGCTTGGTGTGTCGTCGCGTCATGTCGGTCGGCTGCTTGGCGTTGAAATGGTGAGCGATACATCGGGGTCTTTGTTAGAAACGAAACCAGCAAGATGGCTACCTCAATCTTATGCCTTGGGCAGTTCATTTGTTTGTCTCTTTCTAGTCTTCAATGACGCCAATCTACCACCTTCTGGTGCGCTTTTAGAAGTGCTTAGAACACTTTCTTAAAGAACTATGGAATTATTACTAAATATTTAGCCATATCTTACTTGAAACCTTGCTTGAATAGTGTCTAACTGGTGCGGAGTGAGCTTGGTGTGTCGTCGCGTCATGTCGGTCGGCTGCTTGGCGTTGAACGGGTGAGCGATACATCGAGACACGAACACATAGAGCTGGAGGCGGCGCTTCTTGTCCTCTTCTAGCTTTTCTATCTTCTCCTAGAGATATAAAGATTTGGTTAAGAGATATTGTTATAATGAATCAATCAATCAATAATTCTTTATTGTGCACCAATAACAAAAGAACACAGAAGAGCAAAAGAGAAGATGTAGATGATAGGAAAGCAAAAACACCGATTTATTGTTTATAATGTGAGGAATTCGGGCGCGGGTCACACATTAGTCGCGCACAACCACTAAAGAGTCTTTATGTTGAGAAATCAGGATTATTTATTGAAGTACACGACCGGCCATCGGCGCGGTCGGACAGCAAGCCAAGATCTACTTCATATTACGTCAGATTATTAAAATATGTTACGCGCACCCGCATTTCTTTCCTTTATTCATAAAAATCTATCTACTACACGCTATTGCTCTGTGCCAGTAGATGGCGCTAGTAGTACACAAAAGAAACAATGGTGCGCGTCGCCAACAGAAGATAATGTTGTTTTATAATTCAAGAAATAATCTAGGTAGGAATTACTTAAGTGGAAGATTAGCTAGTTGAGAACAGACAGGTATAGTAAATATTTATACACTAAAGAACTACGAAACATTTACTTAGATATTACATATGTTATTCTTAGTCAGTTGTTCGTAAAACAGTGTCGTTAGTTTTCAAAGTGAAAACCATACTCAAACGACTAGCAGGGACCTACAATTTCACGTGTCATTCAAACCACGATAACACCTAGCTTCGAGCTACAAACATTTAGATTAAAAGGTTAAAATGAAGCTAAAAAGGTTAAAGGAAAAGTTAATTTAAAGGTTAAATTTAATACCGTTCTGTAATAATTTAATCGTAAAATACATTCTAATTAATATCTTGAATAATAACAGCGTTTAACTAACTTTCATACTCGAGTTTCTTCAACCTTAGAAGTTGCATAACCACTACTGAGGCTTGCTATTTTTGCCCTTTTTATGAGGCTAATATACTGCAAGCAATGTAATAAATTGTGTACTGTTAAACAGGCTTCAAGGGGCGAATTTGTAGAATAGGCATAAGAGTTTCATGAAGAAAAATTCAATAAGAGAAGATTAATAATGGTGGTCAGAAGTCTAAGGATCTGGGTAACCTCAGTATAGATAGACGACACATACAAAGAGAGGCCTATATCCAGCAGTGAAATAGAAAAGGCTGTAGAGATTGATAAGAACGATGTTGACGTCATAAATTGATAGTTTCTATAAAATACATATTTATAGATTTGGAATCTCTCTCTTGAGTCGTATTCCTCATGACTGAGGGTCGTGACTCCCCCGCAGAATTAATCCGCTTGGGGAGTTTTCTTGGGCAGATACATCGTGGTGGGCGCCCAGGTCCTTCCACGGAAGGATATTACGGATATTGTGGTCCTCAAACACGTCGGTTTCCTCACGATGTTTTCCTTCACCGTTAAGCGAGTGCAAATCCACACATAACTTGAAAATACAAGTCATTGGTGTAGGGCCGGATTCGAACCCGGGTGCGTCTGAATGAAAAGCACACACTGGAACCGCTACGCCACACTAGCTTAATATAGATTAATTAATATAGATAATATAGATAATATTAAAAAAAAGATTAACATGTAAACAAAATGACTGCAGCGGTCAGATGTCAAACCTAAGCAAATTCGTCGCAGCTGTTTGCTCACTGGTATCATTTATTTTATATGAGGCAATAAAATGATACGAAATGAATAAAGTGAGTGAGAAAATTAACCTAATATTCAAAATTCAAATTCAATATTCCTTCATTCTTGTAAGATAGAAAGAGCGAAATTTTAATTTGTGCTGTCTCTTCAAAATTTCCAATGTATGTACATGATCCATGTACCTGTTAAATACATTAAATAACATTTCCTATTTGTATCAGCATTGCCATCCAGCGTGGTAATGCGGCCAGTATGCTGGGCACGCTGCCCTCTGGTAGTGGGCTGGAGCACTTAGATTATCTTTAGGCTTTTCTAAAGATTTTCTAAGTGCCCTTATTTGTAGTAGTTAGAAGTAGTATGTTTAGTTTTTCTTCCCTTGTTTTTATATTTTATTATTGTAAACAAGCTGACGTGATATATAGGACTAGTCACGCACATGATTGTAATGTACTGGATTACTACCATGGGACTAAAGTACAAAACATCACTATTTCCATCGTGTATTTTAAACATCATTACTTGTATTTCCATATTTTTTTTACATCACTCGTTATTGTGGGGTAATTTACTTTAAAACGATTTCCGCATTAGCGAACATTGTGGTCGATTGTATAGCTCTAATTATTTCCTAACCGTTTATCTTAAGTAAGTACTCACAAAATATTACCGTTTGATCGTAGCTTGAATTAATAATATAAACACAGACTGAATGAATTATGAGAAACACAGTATTTAAGGCAAGATTTGATTAAATTTTTACAAATCTTCGTCACATTTTGCAAATTATAACTAGTTTTTTTTTTCACTTCATTATTAGATATTATAGAATAAAAGTCTTCAATTTCGGAATTAATTCCATACCATATACAATATAAAACACAATACACATTTCAATATCATAATAAATTACTTTTTTTTTTTGTTCCTTTTATACTTCCTCCGACAATGAATGTCAGAGACATTGTTAGACTAAACATATTGCTTACGCAGTTTGCTTTGTTTATTCATCTGATCGGTTAATAATTTCACCTTTTTTATTGTTCGTTTTAATAATGTAAATAATAAATAAATAGCATTACAGGTTTTTACATCTTACATACATACATATATTCTGAAGACCTTACTTCATAGGAATAAATTACATTAAAACTGCATTTTAAATACTCATAAATTCTAAACTTATTTTAGGATCATAAAATACAAATACTCCCACGGCACAAAAGCTCATAGTAACACCCCAACAATATGTGCCTTTAATGTCGGCCATAAATTTATCGATAGTGTCAAGAAATTTATTAAATTTCTCCACAACCTCGTATGGCGAGCGGAGTGATGAAGGCTGTTAACGATACTTTGTTTATAAATGTGGTGTTTTGAAATACTGATTATAGCTTTAGGGAATAAAACACCTGTTTATTTGCTAACTAAAGTCTAGACAAATTTAGTTTATTTGAGTACATATCACACACAATTCAAACTGATATTATTTACGCGACTGTTTACGATTTGCGTTAACTCGTTGCAGTCGGCTGAACCAAATTTGATATCTAGATAGGTTAGGGTATGTCTTATACACTGGCTATGTACTTTTTATCAGGGATCCGTAATGGACGGCGTCCCAAAGGCTAGCTAAATAGATAGGTATAGTAATTTCCATCTTACGCTAAGGACTCACGGAGCGGTTTTTTCCCGCGCCCGCCGCGGTGGCGGGCCCGCAGCCTTTGTAGAGTGGTAGAACACACATATGTAATACTAGCTGGTGCCCGCGACTTTGTCCGCGTGGAATAGTTATTACCATAAAAACGGTTCTAGTGAGTTAACCTTAAAAGATAGACATATATTGTTGAAGACACTTTGTTAGATTATTTTAAGAGAAATAATTCTTTTATACATATTTTTGTAAAATATTGAATCAGGCGTTACTTTGCGGAAATCCGTTGTAACTGAAACTCTGGAGAAATGTGTAGTGTTTTTCCGCTGCGACTGCTCCTTAACCGACATCAAACAACAGAATTGATGGTTTTCAGGTGTGTTCCTCCTCCATATACCACCGCCACACCTCACCTCCTAACCAATGTGGCCGCCGTGGATCTCAAGATCTTACTAACACCGCACCTTGTGTCTTGAAGCTTTGTTGTTCTCCTTCAGCAAGATGTTTTCGTCGACACGTGTTTCGCCTCTCCATGAGGCATCCTCAGGACGTGTTGACTCCTCGAACGTCGGTCCGAAAGTGAGCTCGGCGAGCAACGACCGCTCCTTATATAACGTAATATGATGTCATACGATGTGTCATTGCCTGACCGTTACTATTCAAACTCACTAACGTAACCGTCGTTGCGTCATCGCTCGCGTGTTTACCAAATTAGGTGGTGTTTGTTCCATTACCAATGAAAGTTCGTAGCAATGGTGATGATACCAAGTTTGTTTGGTCATTCAGCAACGTAAAAGATTGACCTTGGTGTTTCAGTATTTCCAGCTGCTCCCACACGCACAAACGGAATCCTTTCTGGTACGTGTGGTTATTTTGCAAAGTATGTCCGGTGTCTAATAAATGTTTCGCAAAGTGTGATCTTTCTGGGTGCTCGTTCCTATGGGCTGCCATATGTTCTTTGTATCTGGTCTCGAAATTTCTTCTTGTCTGACCTACATACACAGTATTGCACTCGTCACACACCAATTTGTATACCCGACTTCCTGGCATCTTCCAACCGGTCTTTACCATTACACAGGTGACGTAAATTATCCGTTGTTTTATAAGCTGTATTGACTTCCGCTTTCCGCAATATTTTAGCGGCCCGTTCTGACACTGGCCCAATGTAAGGCTACCCACATACCTATCAGTTCGGCCTGTCCGGTGGTATCGCATAATATAACATATTGCGAACCTGCTGCCTTGTCTTACTTCTTACCAACCCGTCCACCATGTGTTTTCCGTATCCGTTGGCAGTTGCGATTTGATATATAGTGCTCAACTCTTCTTGATAACCTTCTCTTGTCAATGGCACCGTTAATAGTCTATGAACATATTTTTGTGATATCTTGAACCGATTTTTCCACATTTTCCATTATTTCTTTGCTCCTATTAGTTGCAGCGTGATGTTATATAGCCTAAAGCCTTCCTCAATAAAAATGGTCTATTAAACACATAAATAATTTGTCAATTCGCACCAGTAGTTCCTGAGATTAGCGCGTTCAAACAAACAAACAAACTCTTCAGCTTTATAATATTAGTAAAGATAAAAACGGTTCTAGTGAGTTAACCTTAAAAGATAGTCATATATTGTTGAAGACATTTTGTTAGATTATTTTAAGAGAAATAATTCTTTCATACATATTTTTGTGATATCTTGAACCGTTTTCTCAGCGCATGCAACGGAAGCCCTCAAAGATGAATAATTTTCCCCGTTTTTTCCACATTTTCCATTATTTCTTCGCTCCTATTAGTTCCAGCGTGATGTTACATAGCCTATAGCCTTTCTCGATAAATGGTCTATTAAACACAAAAAGATTTTTTCAATTCGCACCAGTAGTTCCTGAGATTAGCGTGTTCAAACAAACAAACAAACTCTTCAGCTTTATAATATTAAGTATAGGTTTTATTTATATTTTATACAACTGTTAAGGCAGCGCATGCAAATAGTTCTGTTGTAAGAGCAATTTTTCCCTTCGGCTAGACAAAAATGGGAAAATCTAAGAAGATTTATACAAACTTTTATCCTTCATTTTATATCCTTTAGGGGTGGAATTTATCAAAATCTTTTCATAGCGACCGCTTACGTCATAGTAGCTTTATGCATGCAAAGTCTCAGCCCGATCGGTTCAAAGTTTCATACAAACTTTCATCCCCTATTTTATCCCCTTAAGGGTGGAATTCATCAAAATCCTTTCTAAGCGGATGCCTACGTCATAACATCTACTTTCATTCCAAATTTCAGCCCGATCCGTCCAGTGGTTTGGGCTGTGCGTTAATAGATCACTATATCAGTCAGTCAATCAGTCAGTCAGTCACCTTTGAGTTTTATATATATAGATGTAAAAAACTCAAAACACATTTCACGACACGTTTTACGCCCGCGGCGGTTGCGATTGTTCGCAGCTCCCACTGCACCTGCGGTTATCTTGTACAAGCGGGCGCGGGAAAAAACCGCTCCGCGAGTCCTTAGCGATAGGCAGCAGTAAAGTCAGCCAGTTCAGTCTTGTCAAGTGCAAATCCAGTTCAAATGTCTGAGCCGATTTTGAAGAAATTAGTTAAATTTTACTTATCTGTAGATATGCGTCTAACGGCATCGCACCGTACAGGGCACAAAACAATAAACACGGTAAAAAGCTTACTGGGAGAAAAGACTTTAGAATAATACATGTCATTTTTGATAAGTTATTAAAAGAATCTGTGTTAGTCAAACATAATTTAACAAAAATAATACCTATTTAACTAGTGGGTGCTTGCGGCTTCGCTCGCATTAAAAAGTAAAACTTGCACCCCCTATTTCACCTCTTTAAAAGTGGCATTTCCAAAAATCCTTTTTTTAGCGAATGCCTACGTCATTACATCTACCTGCATGCGAAATTTCAGCTCAATCCGTTCAGTGGTTTGGGCTATACGTTGATAGATCACTATACCAGTCAGTCAGTCACCTTTGAGTTTTATATATTTAGATATTCGTATTGATTCAGAATATCAGGACGTCGCTATGTGATGTATATGTACCTACCCCAATGTTTTTTTTTTTAATATATAGTTTAAATATTACTCACCTGCGTAGTGACCTGCGGATCTTGATCCTTGTCCGAGTGGCTGGCAGACGGACTGGGCGACGGCGCGGGCGCCTCGCCCGAGGACGCGCTGCCCGTAGAGGTCCTGCGCAGGAACGATCTAAACGCTCGAATCAGTTGAGATCGATGTCAGTGGGGGTGTTCACACATACAGGCTGTTTCTCCTTTCATTTTTTTCAAATCAAATCAAATAAAAAGGTTATGAAACTCCCTGCCTGACTCTCTGTTCCCCACGCACTATAATCCAGCGATCTTCAAAGCGAGAGTGAATCGGTTCTTATCGGGTAAGCACGTTCCATCTTAGGCCATAGCCTTTGCTTGCTATCAGGTAAACTATTGCCAAGTGAAAACCCGTTCAAGTTAAAAAAAACATATATAAATTTATTTACAGTACAGTTATACATGGTATAATAGCACCTTTATATAATTAGATCAATACATTATTATAATACAGAACAAGATTATGTGCGCTTACAACGGGCCCCGAACTAGGCCAGGCCTGTGTCTCGGTGGCCCAAAACAGAATTATTATTAAAATTTAGATTTAGGTATATGTTTCGCGCGTTTCTGAAGATTATTATATTATTTATTCTCATCGGCGATAGAGAGCTAATTGGCTAAAGCCATTTTTAGAGCACTTCTTTTTTTATTAGTTGGAATAGAAACAAATTGCAATTATTATTGTAATGACATATAATTCTCACAAATTATTAATAAAAATGTGTATCTGTTTCTTATATTTTTTTATTTTGATAAATATCCCAAGATTCTTCATAAGACTCAAATTGGTCATTATAGCCATTTTTGGAGCCCCTTTTTTGAATATAGGAGAATATATGCTTCTGTGTGTGTAAACGTTTGAAATGTTATGCAACTACACTCAATAAGCTTTCTACTTTAATTCTGTTCTATAGTCAATGATTTCTTATAAGCACTAAAAAGTTCAAGATAAATTCAAAGGACCAATATCATAATAAGTGTATATTATAATATTTACGAAAGCCTAAATAACTTGTGAAGGTTCATCATTTCTTATGCTGCTGTCCTTTCAGTTTACCTTAAACCTTTATTTATAAAACTACTAACTTAAGTATGTAACTTTACTACAATATATTACTAAGCTAAGCTATGGCTATTTTCATCCAATCTGTATACTTTATAATTGTCTCCACGAAGGCCAATTTATTTCAATATTTTAATCATTATTTGTGTTAGGAAAATTTTCTTTAATTACTTTTTTACAATTAAGAAATAGAAATATCTTTTTTGAGACACACACAATACGAGTTAATATTGTGATGCCTCAATACAGCCGCAACTCAGCCTAATGCTGATGGCACAGGGCCACCAGCGCTGATATTCTGTTGTGGCTAGCAGTTGAAGCAAAGAAAATCTCTATTTCATTATTTTTTACCCAAGCAAGATATTTTACCAAGCTACCCTCAACTAGTTTTGAGGGTAATCTACTAATTACTTTAAAACCGTATCATTAGCGTCTACGTTCAACTTTGTTCTAGAATGTTCCATGAATGGTAATGGCCATGAGTTAGATAAGTGTGATCAATTTACCCCCTCTAGCGACGAGCTCTGGAAACTTCCATTTTTAACTTATTTTAAAGTTTTTACAAGTCTGCGGTTAACTATTAAGTTAGTAAAGGTTTCATCAAATTAAAAGCATGTTTGTTGCCGTCAATTATAATTAAAACTAGCCATGTTTGTAATTAGAACATGTAATTGGCGATTTTTTCCTAGATATTAGTAGGTATATACTGTAATAGAAATATATATTTACACTATGTTTACCATACTACCGAGTTACTGACTACATAAACTAGTCAATTGGATAATTTAGAATAAGGTATTTTAGATGGCGATATAAATATTTCTGAAATATTCCGATCTGTCCCCCTGCTCTGTCCCCATGGGGTGACAAATTTTCTTTAATGTTTTTTTAAGTTTCATAGTTCATAGTAATTTATTCATAAACAGAGTTTACATGTCAAAATCAAAAATAATATTCATATACCACATAGTATGTATGTATTCACTCAAGTAACTAGGTACATAATAATATGTTAATTTATAATATAATCCTATTAAACATTAAATATTAAATCATTTACTTCGAATTCTGCCATCAACTTTTAAGAACATTTCATATGAGTAGAAGGTCTGCTTGAGAAGCCAATCTTTTAGTCTATGTTTGAAGCTGGTAATGCTTATTGTAGGTACTCGTCACACAGCCTGGTTTCAGGTAATAAAGAACCACAGACTACTAAGATGTACTCGTATTTTAAAGTGAAGTGGTTTAGTACCACTTCACGCTTTTATTGATCCAATTAATAACCAAATTTGAAGTAAAAAAAACGATCTTCATATTTTTTTTTAATCAAGTAGATAGTTTCCAGAACTGACGTCACATAGAGGTTCTCACCGATATACTTCGAATAAAGTATCATCATCATCATCAGATACTTACGCATGCGGCGGCGGCGCGAGCGCAGCTTGCTCGCGCTGGCGGGTGGCGGGGTGCAGCGGGGCGGCGAGAGGCGCGGTGGTCAGCGCTGAGGGGGCTGGGGGAGACATGTTTTGTTAGACTTATGAGAGAAGGAGGATTCTAGACTGGTTTTTTTTTTGGGTATCTACATATTTACATACATCAACTTTACAAGCAATTTTATTATTGTTTAACCATGTGACAATATCCGAGAACTTGAGTCTTCCGTGGAAGGACTTGGGCGCCCACCACGATGTATCTGCCCAAGAGAACTCCCTCAACGAATTAATTCTGAGGGGAGTCACGACCCTCAGTCATAAGGAAATACGACTCAAGAGAGAGAGAGAGAACCATGTGACATGACAAAGAGGGATAAACATCTGAACGTATACTTAGTATATTCTACAAAAATGTTTGGTTATACTTTAAATTGATAATAGAAGACGTTTCAGCAGTTTTTATATTCTGTTTATCAATTTATTTGTGTGCGCATGACACAAAAACGACTGAACGGATCTTTATGATTTTTGTTATGTAATATGAACTAATTAGTTCAAGATGTCATAAGACATACGGGCGACACACACCATAACGTGTTAGAGGGGCTTCGTCGAGTTCCCACCGGAGTACCCGGAGCTCTTCTTCACACGACAATGAGGCTGGCCACTGGTAAAAATCCTACATAACTCGACTGCACCCTATTGTGGTCGGGTATCTTTCTGAAGATGTCCCTTTCGTCAACAAAAAAAGGTAGCTTGAGGTCCTGGAAGTGACATGGGATACTTATCTTAATTTATTTTATAGGTCAACCTGAGACAAGTATGTTAAATAACTTACGTGGTATCCCAGCAGTGGATCCTCTTGGTCGCTCTGGTTTGCCGCGAACTGAGGCCCGCCCGCCAGCTAGCGTGCCGGGGGGCACCACTGGAAATAAAACGAAATTAGACCATCATACCAAAACACATGTACATACATATGTACTCATAATATTGGCTTTATTTGTACTGTAGTGCTAGGTTTAGGTGCTAAGAAGTAGTAAATTTAGGTATTCATTAAAAATTTAGTACTTATACTTATTTAGGCACCTATTCATTCAAAATTTAGAAGGAATAAAGATAAAGATTCATAATACATAAACATATCCGCAAAGCGGAGATAGGAAGTAGAGACACAAAGAAACCCTGTTATCTGTACTACCTTATCAAAATCCCTTGTTAATATTCTTCGGAAAAAAGCCTAAAATGTTAGTTCCAGTGTTCCAGCCCATATGCCATAGGGCATGTATGTATATATAGCATATGTCTAGCATGCTGGCAAGTAATTTTATGTTTCTTCTTCTTGCAAGCATGCTGGCCGCATTAATCGCTGCCTAAGTAGTCGGTGATTGTCACATTACCAGGTTTGAAGACAAAGCTGTTGCGTTGAACCAGAAAAGGCCGGTATTTCCATCAGGTAACGTATCAACCAAGCTTTCCGAGAGGTTATGGATGTACATAAATATGCAATAGTGTTAGTCTATTATGAGTTATTTTGACAAGTGCTAACCCCGCACTATGGTTGTTTAACGAAGAAATACGCAGGTTCGAATCCTGCCGGTCGTGATTATTTTCGGTCATCTTAATAAATAAAACTCAAAAGTGACTGACTGACTGACATAGTGATCTATCAACGCACAACTCAAACCACTGAACGGATCGGGCTGAAACTTGGCATGCAGGTAGATGTTATGACGTAAGCATCCGCTAAGAAAGGATTTTTGGAAATGCTAGCGATGCGAGCGAAGCCGCGTGCAGGATCATGATATTTTTTATTGACCTGGTAGTTTGGAAGGCTGCTTCTTGTGATGCTCATCATCACTGTCTTCTTCCGACGAGCTGGGGTCGATCATGGTGCTGGTTCTGCAACAAAACACACCGTGGTCACTTTCATCACATGATATATGAATGTTATTTTTATGTTTTGGGCGCTTCCATGCGTCGGGCGACACGTAACGGCCCGTTCACACATGGGAGTCCGTTTTACGGCCGGTTCACACATATCTCCGTTTTACTGTTCCGTTTTATCGTGTACGTTTTTTTTCGTCGATGGCGTATGTAGTTGTGAATTGTAGGTCCCGGTTGTTTGTCTAGTACGGCAGTCGTAAAGCCACGTCAGAGGCCCTTGAGGAGGCTTGATAAACTCTCGACACCAGAGTTGGCAACTCTCATTCGATAAGAAGATTGTGTCTGTAGTAAGTAAGTATGTTCGTATGAAAGTAGCCAACTCTAGTATTCAAGTTTTCAAACTACCCTAGGGGCCTTTAAAATGGCTTAACAACTGACTGACTCAATGAATACTTTGATTTGAAAGAAAATTTGTAATGAAAGGAGTCTGCGTTGGTCTAAACATGTGTCTTTTGATTCTTTTTGTGGAAATAAAGATAAAAAGATTTAATATTTTGATTTGTAAACAGGTAAATGTGATACAATTTAGTGTAGCTCTGCCTTCTACTGTTGTGTTCTAGAAGGCAGGATCTTCCAGGGGATACATTTGTTAAATGTAATCAAGACTTAGTTAAGTACTGACTGTCTGTAGTATTAAATAATTTAGGCTAAAGTCTAGGCACTTATTTCAAGTTCTTAGAACGACAGACATTTTAATTCTCCATCAAATCCACTGATTAGCTCTATTATTAGTGAAATTACCATTTTACTAATCAGAGAATGGATAAATTGATTCGATGGAAGAATTAAAGTAATCGTCGACTTTCTAAAAACTGGAAACTATCTTTAGGCTTTCCTAATCCTATGTTTAAGTGATTTTATATTTTGTGTTGAATAGTTGTAAGTAGTATATGTTTATATACGGCTATGTTTAGTTTATTCTTTCCTAAGCTTTTGTCAAAACTGGCCACACAGAGCAATAAACAGAGATGAGTGGAAAGAGGACAGAGAGCCTTTGCCCAGCAGAGGGACGGAACCGGCTCTTAAAAAATAATTAATAAGCTCAATATGGGTATTACAAATCTCTCTTCACAATTGGCCACTCTCATACCAAGAAGATAAATTACTGTGTAATTAATTGAATCATTAAATTGATGTTTTTAGAAGACTTTCGAAGAGTCTTAAGACGGGGTGCTGTGTGAAATCGACATTTCATAAAAATCAAATAAAATAGAAGTATATAAGATAGAGCTAAATTTTTTTCAGTTTATATAATTTTGATTCAGTGTTAAGACAATAAAAAACGCCAAAACACGATTACGTATACTTCGATGAATAGATTTATTTTTTGAAAAATAGTTGTTTTGAAATATTTTTCACCTTATTTTCAAAAAGTAGTAAGTACAGAAATTTAAACCAATTTAATTATATCTAAGAGGTAATGTTATAATTTAGAGGAGTAGAAAATCGTAAACAAAATATTCTGAATTACTGATTTTATATAAATTTATTTCGTCAAAAACGTCTGCAAAACTGCTCAAATTGTGCAAAATTGTTTGCGTCTGGACAAGATTCGTCGGCCCGAGCTATGCTCGCGGTGCTCGCCCTTGCTTTCATGTTAATACGGCCTGGAATTGCATGCAAAAAAGCAACAGTAGGCATTTTTTCAAGCGCAAAGCGTTTTTGGGTGAAATATCGTGGCCTTAAAGACCAAAATGTCTTGCTTTTGACGTTTTAAAGCAGCCCTGAAAATATCAAGCATTGTTGGCGGTGATTGCATCTTAACGTTTCTAAATCTATTCCGTCTCCCTTCCGTATTACAGTACAATTCCTAAACCCACTGTCTAGCTTGACTCTAGATAGTTCTAACCAGTCTATCAAATTAAACCTTTGTCTTCTTATAAAACGGTCTAATCAATACTGAGCTTTATTTCTATGCTATAAGGTCCATTTTATAATGGTAAAACTTTGTATTTTCTATAAAGCAAGTATAGATTATCAATAGTGAACTCTATTGCTTATATTTAGAGTTGAATATAAATTTATGAAGTAGAGATTAAAAAAAATGCCATACGATAAATAAACAATAATTTAGAGTAGAGTAATTGCAAACTTTTCTATTCTGTGTCGCAAAGAAGCTATCTTTCCTACCATAAAATTTACAATCAATAGTAAACTCTGTTTCCTAATGTTAGAGTCGATAATAGCAAACTTTACTTTTGTAGTTTGTGTCGCAAAGAAGTATTGTCTTTCCAACCATACATTTCAATATACAGTGACCTCTATTCCTAAATCTTAGAGACGATAATCGCAACAACGTATTCTATCTTCACAAGTCTACGATCAATAATGAACTGTATTGCCTAAAGTTAGAGTCCATAATCGCAAACGTCTATCTATATTGTGTGTCGCAAAGAAGTATTGTCTTTCCAACTTTGCAGAATTACAATCAATACTGAACTCTATTGCTTAAAGCTAAAGTCGATAATAGCAAGAAACGATTTGTCTTTCTATCCATACAAGTCTACAATCAATAGTCATCTCTATTGCTTAAAGTTAGAGTCGATAATCGCAGGAAAGTATTGAAATAGAACAATGGATTCGCTTCGCATACAAGCAATGAATAATTTAGTAGAATCTGCTGAACCTCAGCCGGTAGGGTTCATATAAAGTAGGTCGGAGTCAGGACATTTCTAAGTCACTCGGTTATTGGGTATTTTCTTCCTGCTTGGCTGTTGTGAGAGAGAATATTTGATTTGGTAAATAAATTAGTGGATGCTTAAATAATTTTGGAAGGATCTGGGCGCCCTACCACTATGTATCTGCCCAAGAGAACGCCCCTAACGAATTAATTCTGAGGGGGAGTCACGACCCTCAGTCATGAGGAAATACGACTCGAGAGAGAGAGAGAGAGAGAAATAATTTTGTGTTTGATTATAAGTAGGATTGTTTGTGTTTTACCAAATGATAAGAAGATGTCCATTTCATATCCATCCATACAGTGACGGTGCATTGAAACCCAGGGTTTAAAATATAATTTATTTATTATTTAGCAGTTACAAATTGGGTCGTCCAGTCGCGAGATGGGTCGACGACATTGTCAAAATCGAGGGTCCAACCTGGATGAGGTCTGACCAAGATCGACGCAGATGGCACATACAATGGGAGGCCTATACCCAGCAGTCGGATCTCAAGGGCTGTGGATGATGATGATAACCAAACCCCGCTTTTTTCCATTCAAGCTCTAAAACAAGTTTATTTCTCCAACAATTAATTTACATCCTATCCTGTGTTTACTCACAAGAAAATATTCGAATATGCTAAATATCGAATTCGTAAATGAACGCTTCAATCTTAGAGAAAGTCCAAATATAGCCTACATATCTTTCCATGCCACATTTGTCACTCATCTGACAAGCAAAAAGCAAGGTCAACCAAATCTAACCTTGTCCAGAAAAATCCTGCCACATGGTCACCGTCTCGGTGCGGGATAAATTCAATCTCATGGTCACCTCAGAATAGAGGTTATATACATTTATATATACATACATATGGGTTACATGGATGGAAGGTTTTCAGAATTTTATCATAATATGAAAATGAGTTCCATGAAAAGATGTGTGTCGATATTTTCTAAAAAAATATACTGTGTTCTTGTTTACTTAGAAATCAGTATATTTTTTTAGTATTTGCGCGTGTAGGCATACTACATAAGTAATATATGATACTGCCAAACTCCAATACTATATATAAATAATAGGTTACAAACTGTGGGTTTTGACAGACCATTTTTTGCCACTAATCTAAAATGGGCTGTACTTTACTTGATTAAAATTAATGAATCTAAGATTAACAGATTTAAAGAAGGCTGCTCTTTCTCTTTTAACTAAGCTTTTAACCCAGCCCCCTTAGACAAGAGCCGTATTTTAGTGATCGTACTGGCGCTCGCCTAAGGAATAGAAATACCAATGTATGGGAGTGACGTAGCATGTCAATCGTCGCGATGTCAATCCCATACATTGCTCTTTACATTCTATAAGTGAGCGACAGTACGCTCACTAAAATACGGCTCTTGTGGTCCGTCAGAAATGTAACCACTATATTACCTGAATCGACTCTGCAAAGCTGCTGCTCTAGACATATTTTGAAGGAAAAAATATATAACCAGCAATAGTTATATAAAAACCGTCTGAAGAGCGTACATGTTTATGTAGCAAGGTATAAATAAATAGAAAAATATCTGCTTACCATTAACACCATCCAAAAAGTTCCTATTCACAAAGCAACATTGGCCCAACAAAGCCAAGCTCAGGCCCACAATATTTCGTCCAATCAAATTAGATACAAATATTGGCCAAATGTTGGCGGAACAGATATTTCAGGGGCTTAGTGAGCTTTGAGAAGGCTTTATTCTAGGTTATTTTATTTGGGTGTTGGGGAAAGGGGTGAAATAAGCATGTAATGAAACGGGGTGCATGGGAATGTTACTGTTTTAGAATTATGTATTCTCATATATAATCTCTACATATGATCGTATTTTTTTCATGGGAGAATATACGTGAACTTGGTTCAAGCGATATCTGTGGTGAATTCAAATACATATTTTGCCTTAATTTCAACCACTTGGCTCATCTATGGCTATTATAAAGGGAAAAAATAAGTTAATTGTTCTATCAAATCGCAGTTACAATTAAATGGATTGCAATAATTCTAGTAATAAGTAAATAATTAACTAGTAAGTGACATAAGTGTGGTTAAAGTAATTATTTAATGCTTGCAAATAAAAACTACAGTAGGTATTTCGTTGTTTGGTTGATGATAAGATACTATTCCAAACTGTTACCAAAAATCTGTCCAGATCAAAGCTTGATAGTAACAAACATACACACATACTCACAAACTTTATCTCTTATAATATATGTACATGCGCCAGGGGACATTAACCTTTTTTTTTGACATATCACACAGCGCCATCTAGCCCCACACTAAGCTTAACCTTGTATCATGGGTACTAGATAACGGATATAATACATAGGTATATACTTTTCTTTTGTAAATACATACTTATAAGACATAGAATCGACCAGACTGAACACACGTGTTATGCGGGAATCGAACCCGCACCTCTAGATTAGAAGACAGGGCCACTACCAACTTAGCTAGCAGAGCAGTCTAAATTTGAATTGCATTCAGAAGTTTTGTTAGGGGGACAAAATGAGGTAGATAAAGGACCAAATTGACCATTATAAATAAATTAACAACATTGTGGTTGTTTTGCAAATAACGCTGTACATTTATGTTCAGAGAATAAAATGAGGGCAAAAGGACGAAAGAGGGAAAATATAAACGTAAAGTGTGAGTTTTATTTCATCTAATTATTTTGAATTCAGTGGTAAATGGTTTAATTTTACCTTTGTAAATTTGGGGTTGAATTTTTTTGTGGACTGTGTTGGCTTACTGCTTAGGGCGGTTTGATAAACGCTCGACACCAGAGTTGGCCACTCTCATTCGTTAAGAAGAAGAAGAACGAAAACTGTCAGAATATGAAATACCCACCATACCGTATTATCATACATATACCTACTCGTAGTTATCATCGCTTAATCTTTCCTAGTTGTTGAGTCTTACTATCCAAACTGTTTGGACGAAATGATGAGTTTGTTTGAATTCAAATTGTGCTCGAGTTAATGCAACATAATATAGTAGGTTACTAAAATAATGTTGACCGATTTTTATGGTAATACACAGAAAACAACAACTTTATTCCGAAGTATTTCAAGTTTCAGTTTATAACAATTATAACTTCCGGGAATGTTCAACTTTCAACAACAGTTCGAATTTGACGCAACTTTTGTGAAGAAAAACGGAAAGCTCACGTTTTAAGGATACGGACTTTTACGACTATTTAAATACTTTCATTTTAATATAGATTTTTTACATACTGTATTGTGTATCAAATATCTGATATAAATAAATGACTATTACTCTGTGCTGTACTATGTTGAATTTAAATATACATATAGTTGATTGTACTTTATGAATCTTAGACATATCTTACAAATTAGAACCTAATAAAAGAAAAAAAAAACGTTAAATTGTAGGTCCCGGCTGTTTGTCACAGTACGGCACCTAGTGGTTAAGCCACGTCAGAGGCCCTTAGGGCGGCTTGATAAACTCTCAACACCAGAGTTGGCCACTCTCATTCGATAAGAAGAAGAATAAAAGAAAATATTTATTTCACACCACAAAACTAAACTCCTTAGACCTGTGTTAAAGTATTTAATTACGTAACAGTCACGTCTCGCGAAAAAAGAAGAAAAACGAGGAAAAGCACTATGAATTCCTTCTTTCACTCGGTGTATAAACAAACGCTATTGTGTGTTTTTCATAGTAAGGGAAACAACATTTTTAGGCAAAGATGTGTAAGATTACCCTTACTTTATAGGGATAAATTAAACACCAGCTTCATTATTTCACTTCAAATAAATAAAATTCATCTGTACTTCTTACTTTAAATCACAATCGTCAATCTGACTTAAATTCCTAGCTCACAATCTATTGAACACACTTTTTCGAGCTCCAACGGCCGACTAACCCCGTCGCGAACGAACGTCGGGTCGTCTTCCAACCCCCGAGGGGAGCTGGTAGGAACCTCATTGAAATCACTATTTCTTGAGAGGGGCTGGGCTCCGGGACACGCTGATCCCGGGGAAATTCTGACCACGTCGAGTCGCTCAGTCCGGCGGCGTACCAGCGACGGTCGGCGTTGCTCGACGTGGTGAGGTGATGAGGTGGCGATGTGCCTGCCGCTGCGGCGCTTTTTTCCCGACCACGTCGAGTCGCTCAGTCCGGCGGCGTACCAGCGACGGTCGGCGTTGCTCGACGTGGCGAGGTATAGCGCCGGGACGACAGGCTGTGGTTCCTGGAGGTGGTGCAGGCGCGTCGACCTCCCGCTCGGGAGCAGCAGCACGACGAACGGCGCACGCATCCCTCACGGGAGGGAGCGGCTTTCAACACGACGACTCAACAGGAACTCTCGCTAACCCCGTCGCGGGCCTCTCTCCTGCCTTTATACGATTATAAATACCCCCACCTCTATGTCATCGCAACACTCACCGTTTTGCTAGTCTTTGAGAATCAAATACACAACCATGTTCATGACACTTTAATATTATTGTGAGCGATGACTAAAGGTGCTGGTATTCGCAGCATGGCAGATAATTTATAAAAAAACAATTACAGTATTGAAAAACTAGATCCATTTAAAAATAACCTTACAGATGGAACTCTTATTTTTGTGTGTGATTTTAGTTTAATTTGAAAAAGTAACTTACGCGGAACTGTATAATAACTTTAAGTAACTCCTGCACATGGTCATATCAGTAGCCCTTAGGGTGGTTTGTAGATTCTCTATACAAATATTTACTTAGGTATATTTATTAGGTATATTATCATGAAGCACATTTCTACAGAAACGTAACAGATTCCGTTTAACTCTAAAATTGTTATAATCTAGAAGAAAATCATAATATCAAAAGCAAACATAATTCGTTTCTCAGGAACCTTAAAGAGGGTTATAATCACTAAAATAAAAAAAATAAGTATATGCATTTAATCTAAATTTAATTCATACATACTTATGTGGTATAGAGCCAAGAACGCTGGCTGCATTCCCACGCTGGATTTCCATTTACTTCTATATTTACTTAGTATAAGCACATAAGTGCTTTAATATCTTTATATGTGTCTTTTGCCGCTAAAACCGATTATTATGGAAATAGCCTTTATATATCATACTGTCTGTTAATATAATTAATAATATATTTAATGTAATTTGTAAGTAATCTTAGTATCCTTTGTAATACTTGTACCTTCATTCGAAGGTAATTTCCTTTTTTGTCAGAGCTCGGGGCCATATTTATACCAAATGGATATTCGGACTTGTCAATACTATTATCCCAAACAAAACATAACAAGGTATTTTCTGTATTCACCTTTTATGTGTTTTAAGGGAAACGGGAGAGATCCTCGAAAACAAAGTCACAAATACAAGGTTACAAGAAATAGATGGTGTAAAATTAAAATCTATCAAAAACTGTTTTAAATTATTTTCAATACAAAAAATGAAAATACTCTCATGCTATTAGACACCCGCGGCTTTGCTCGCATTTTTCTGTAGTTCTATCATCAGATTGCATTTTATGAAACGTTTTTAATCTAGACAGAATATATTCTGTTGTTACAATATTAACATGGCATATACCATGGCTGGCCTGTTAGCTTAGTTGGTAGTGGCTCTGCCTTCTAATCTAGGGGTTGCGGGTTCGATTCCCGCTTGACACAAGTATTTATGAAATTCAAAATTTATAATTACTTGTGTTGAATCTGGTCGTTTGTATGTATAATAAGTATGTATTTACAAAACAAAAGTATATAAGTATTATATCCGTTATCTAGTACCCACGACACAAGCGTTTGCTTAGTGTGGGGCTAGATGGCGCTGTGTGCAATGTCCCGGAATATTTATTTATTTTTTTAATAACCATTAAAAATGTTAATCACAATATTGGGGCACAAAAGTATAACTATTAAATTTTTACAGAGTTTCCTTTCCATGTCAAACGTATTTCTAAACCTTTTTGGGATACTCTACAGTTTTTGCACCAATGTTATTTCCTGTGACCCCTGTATATATATCCTCCGGTCAAGTTGAGGAAATAAGCCATTATCCATGGACCCGAGATCAAGGACTCTGCCAGTTTGATCAGGGGAAATACAAATATTTGTCTGTGGTTTACTTGGTAATTTAACTTGTGGACCGTGGATTGGTTGGAGTATTGGCAATACGGTCAGTGTTTGGATGGGTGGCCGAATCCGGTTGTATTGTAATTTATTTAGTCGAAATATATGAATAAAGTACCATTGGGTGCCGTGTAGGGCCTTTTATTCCTAGTTTGAATAAATTGTTCCTTTACACTAATCGCAAATCAATGAATTTGATATATTATTTGAGTGGTGGAAAAAAAGGAATTGCTGATAACTCGTCATTATTTCATAATATATATATATATATATATATGAACGGTATATGTGTACGTATATTTTAATGTACATATCTATTTTTACAACAACTATGATTTAAAGAAGTTAAATATTTTTTACCGATTTACAGAACTTTTACGTTTTTACTTCGACTAAACGTTTTTATTTTTCTGAATATACTTATCAAAAAGATACAAAGTGTCACAGAAACAAAAACAGTTTAGTAATAAGAGTAGGTAAATAATACCTACAACTTAATATAATAATCTCCTCTTTTTGACAGTTGGTTGTTAAAATTATTAACAGTAACAGTGTCCCTAACGCAAATAAAACTAAATTGCTAGACCGAAGCTTTGAACTTCTCTCGTAACATTCTGAAATAAGGATGCCCTAATTTTAGCTGTAGGTTATATAATCTAACCGACATTTAAACAAACTTATGTAGGTAAATTTCTACCAGTGTCAACAGCAGTACATAATAATCATTATTTCAAAAAATCAATAACCGACTTCAAGTCTACTGTCACTTTACTGAACAAAAAAATTGAAATCGGTTCATAATTAACGGAGTAATTGCGTCACATACCCACAAAAAATAAAAATAAAACTTTCAGAAAACTTGATAATCTCTTTTTTTAAAGTCGGTTTATAACTATATAATTTCCAGCATTACCAAAAATTAAATAAAGAATTACTTAGTAAGCACACTAGAGTTTACTAAAACGCTCGAAAGGCATCTAAGCCTTCTATATAATTTTTATAAATTGATAAATCACTCTAACTTACAATTAAAGTTAAGTGGTCTATAAAACCACTCATATGAAAATACAAAGACTTTCTTCTAGTTCGGTCACCCATCCAATATATAATCGCGTTGCCAGTTACTTAACTTTGTAAAAGAACGCGAACAAACTAATATGTATTCTGTGATACTCTCACTTTAACTGAAAAACTATGTCATTCCCAGCAATCGAAAGAAAAATGCGTAAAACACCAATAAACGTAACAAAAAACTTTCAGAAGATTTGATAACCTACCTTTTTTGAAGTCAGTTAAAAATACCACTACTAGTTCACTAGTTTTAGTTTTCGTCCGGTTTTCCACTGAATTGCATAACTTTTTACTTGAGCAGCCATAAGGTTAGCTTCAGAATGTTCCTACATTCTGAAGCTAACTTACAGTAAGTATGGAACCGCTTACTTAACTTGTTTGTATATTAAAACACTAGCTTTATAAAAAGTTTAGAAAATTTCGTATTGAATGCTTGTTTTTTTTTTCAGAAGTCGCACCAGAAAATAAAGTGGGTCATGCCTGTAGGTACGGATACAAACAGACTTTTAAATCTTAGGCTGTACTGGATGGAACTGAAATTTCAAGAAATTTTGTCTGTTCATCTGTATCTAGCAATAACGGCTGAACGGATCAACATGATTTTTGGTTCGTAGGTAGTATGAGATCTTAGGAGTGTCATAAGCTACTTTTTATCCCAAAATAATGCAAACGAAGGCGCGGGCGTCCACTACTCATGAATAAAATGACAGTCTTTTGATTTTACAAGCTATTTTAACTGTTTTAATTTCGTTTTAAATCGCCCCGGTGTCTGTATGTCTTTTTTGACACGATTGCATGTTGTAAGTTAATTATCGCCCACTTATTTAAAGTGTATTTTGCATGTTTAAACAAGTTGATACTTCAAATTGAAATTCGTGGAATTTAGATGAATATCGTTTCTGATACATAAAAAAATATGAAACACATTATAAGATTGATATTTTAAACATTGTAAGCGGTAGTAAATTAAGTAAGTAAGTAAGTTAAGTTAATAAGTAAGTTAAGTTCAATAAGTAGGTACAATCGTCACAATAAAAAATGTGTGAATGCGGTTAACTTAGCACAATTTTAACGTATCATCAATTGTAAGTCCCGGCTGTTTGTCTAGTAGGACTTGATAAACTCTCGTCACCAGAGTTGGCCAATCTCATTCGATAAGAAGAAGAAGCACAATTCTTGTTATGAACTTCTGTAATAATAAGCATATTTTTCTGTAACTAGGATTAGTTACAGAAAAATGTATCTGCCCAAGAGAACTCCCCTAACGAATTAATTCTGCGGGGGAGTCATGACCCTCAATCATGAGGAAATACGACTCAAGAGTGAGAGAGAGAGGTTAAGTTAAACATATTGAATTTTTGATTTCTTTTTTTTTTTTTTTTTTTTAGAGTTTAATATTTATTTAATAAAAACTTATAAAACAAATAAAATTAATTAATTTGATTTCTTGATTAAAATATCAATAAATACTTTGTTGGTCACTCTCGTACAAAATAACTAGCTAATGCATAGTTAAAATTTAACCCACTTAAAAACGAGGTTCTTAAACCTATGCTCAATTAAAATATGTAAATCTTAATTGTGTTTAGTGACTTGATTAAGTTAAAAACGAAAACACTGCGCGAAACAAACAAAATACTATCTAAGTAGGTAAAGCACTTACAATGTACAATTTCCTACCTATCAAGTGATATGGGGTTCAGTTTCCACTTACTTACTTACTAACTAAGGAAGGTACTTACTTTCCGGTAAGTAAGTACATAAGTAACATGGTAGTGCTATTACACTGAACATTTGAGTAATCATTACTTTAAAAGGTTAAGGTGCGTTTACAACAAAATGTTTCCATAATTTAAAAGAAAACGAAAACGTCTCATATTATATAATAATATATATAATAAAATGTGTTAGGTTGTAAGTAGGTTTTATCGGCAAAAAATGGCGGATAGTCACTTGAAAATAAATATATCTGTCAGAGATACAAACTAGTAAACATATTCACATTACAAATAGCTAAGAAATAATAACTAAAATCCCTTTATTTATATAAGTAAGAGTCAAGTTGTAAGCTTTTCGAGAGTTTTCAAACCGAGTCAAGAGCTCACTAAAGCTAGTACCTACAATTTATCACACAATACTCGTTGTTCGTATTTATATATAAAAAGGTTTGTAAGTAAAATAAGTAATTTAAATTATATGAATTCCATAATCTGTACTAACCCTAACAAGGCAACACGTCATAGATTAATAATGCAGAAGGCAGAGCTGTTTGTACAAAATTACCTACACACGGCGAGCCTCACGAATACTATTGTTGCCCATTGTTTGTGCGTTGTTTAATCAGGCCCTGAATAAATCACGCTTGTTGGGCTTTGATTTTAATATAGGTAATACTACATAACTCGACTGCACCGCATTGTGAACGGGTATCTTTCTAAAGATTTCCCCCTTGTCAACAAAAAAAAGGACATGTCATTATTAAAGTTTTATTTTCAGTAAAAGTACAGAAAAATAAGAAAAAAATTAACCCACTACTTACTTTTAATTACTACAATGTAATAAAACCAAATCAATGCCTATCATTTAGAAAATATTTTAAAAAGCAATAATAAAATATAAAAACAAGGGAAGAAAAACTAAACATACTACTTCTAACTACTACAAATAGGGGCACTTAGAAAATCTTTAGAAAAGCCTAAAGAAAAAATTATTAAAACAAAACCTCTCGAAGCGCTTGGTTGACGCGACGCATGACCAAAATGCTGGCCTTTTTCTGGCTCAACGTATCAGCATTGCCATCCAGCGTGGTAATGCGGCCAGTATGCTGGGCACGCTGCCCTCTTTTAAAAAGAGTATGCAATATTTATTTTGATTTCTTATTCCCCTCGGAGCATATACCTACTAGCGATTTTTTCAGCATGGAATAGGCTAACGTTTGACTATAGCTCGCTTCATGTTAAGCTGTTGCTGCAGCACGCTTAAATAGGATAAGCTCCTGGTAGATATTTTTTTATTGATCAGAGTTACCTAACGGTTTTTTCTAACTTTATTTACAATAATAAAATACAAAACAAGGGAAGAAAAACTAAACATACTACTTCTAACTACTACAAAAAGGGGCACTTAGAAAATCTTTAGAAAAGCCTAAAGATAATCTAAGTGCTCCAGCCCACTACCAGAGGGCAGCGTGCCCAGCATACTGCCCACATTTGTTTTTTCTTGTTGTATAATATCAGGAAAGTTATGAAAGTTGCATTAAACACTCGTAATTTAATCTACTAAGCCTTAGTTTATAATGAACATTATACTTCAGTAGAGTAAACTAAACTTAAAGTACTTTCTAGTCCAATACTAGAAATCCGTCAACACACACCAGATTTCCTGAAAAATTCCTTGTAGGAAAAAATATGTGCGTCGTAAAAAGCAAACTCGGCAACACGGCGGCAAGTGGTTTGCATAAAATACCGTGTAGACTACAATGTGACTCCGATATGAGAAAGTTTAGGATATGGTATTATGTTTTTTTTTTGTTTTCTCTATGTTATGTTTGTATCTATGGGTCGACTCACGATATATTTCATTTGTTTTTTTTTAACAAAGCGCTTACTATCCAGACTCCTTAGATATGCAATATGGTATCACGACCTGCTGTTATTTTTTTTTTAATAAATGAACTTGACAATTTGGTGTGGTATAACAAAATGGTTGTTTTTACAAAGAGGCCACTATCAAACCTTCTTAGATATGTAATATGAAATCACGACGTGTTATTTACTTATGAATTAATTAATATGAAACATTGTTTGATGTGGTATTACAAAATCATTTATGAAGGTATTTTTACAGTAGTATTGTAAATGCGAAAAGTGTTAAATTGTTTGACGTCATAAATTCAAGCCTAAGTTAGCAACATAGATTGTTATGATATTTCTTGTTCCAAAAATACAGCATTAACGCAGGTGACACCACGGGGCGTCATTACTTACATTATAAAGCCACAGGTTTAATAAAGAAAATAAAACTACTTACTAATATAATACTTTTGTTCTAAAACTTTCGAAACGAAGAAAAGTACTAGGTACGCGAAATCACTTGCAATTTTGTCTCAGTAAGGCCTGTATGTATACAAATACGCTAGTTTTTGTTGTAATCAAAAATACCTAGTAATTTTGATTTTATAGGCATTCAAAGTTTTAAAAAATATCCAATCCGACGAAGAGCCCCGTGACCGCTTGTGACGTCATGCTACAACTCGCCGCGCGTGCCGCGCCCCGCTTAGTATCAAGTCACCAGCGGTGATAGTAGCTTGCGCAGTATTTTGATGTGTTTTCTTTCGCGTATTACGTTAATAATATATTAATAGGAAATATTATTCGATTAATTAAATTTATGAAGGATTTAAACAGAGGAATCGGATAATTTACCTAAAATAGATGGATTAATTATTATTACGCATTATTTATCAACAAATATTGATTTCAAATATTGATATGCCGCCGAAATGCGAGGAATAAAAATGCAAAGTTAAGGAAGCTACTTGTGCTTAGTAGCTTATGTGTTCTAAATTGTTTTATCAAAACAAAATACCCAACTTTCATATATTATGTCATAATGGAAGAATGCAACTCAAATAGTAGA
Source organism: Macaria liturata (assembly GCA_964023185.1). Taxonomy (NCBI): domain Eukaryota; kingdom Metazoa; phylum Arthropoda; class Insecta; order Lepidoptera; family Geometridae; genus Macaria; species Macaria liturata. Next base: position 7,697,029 of record OZ026831.1, read on the forward strand.
AGTACCTAATCTACCTACCATATGTTTTTACGTTAACCAGAACAAATATGTACTAGTTTTGTAGCTATACATAGGTAGATACGTAAGTATATATAATATAGGTACAACTATTATTTTTGTCCTTTTTAGGGTTCCGTACCCAAAGGGTAAAACAGGACCCTATTACTAAGCCTCCGCTGTCTGTCTGTCTCCAGGCAGTATCTCATAAACTATGATAGCTATAAAGCTGAAATTTTCACAAATGATGTATTTCCGTTGCCGCTATAACAACAAATACTAAAAATTAAAAAATATATATATATATATATATTAAGGGGGTCCCCATACAATAAACGTGTTTTATTCGTATTTTTTTGCTCAATATTAAAAACGGGTACAGGTAGATGCTTCAAACTTTCAAAGAATATTTACTTGTAAGGTATATTACCTTTCGAAATAAATAATTAAATAACAATAAAGTAAATATTAAAGTAAGACTACCATACCAAAAACGTGTTTTTTTTCCGTATTTTTTGCTTAATACATATTAAAAACGGTAACAGGTAGACACATAAAAATTTCACATCTAAAATCTAAAACAAGAAAATTCTTACAAGCCATCTACACCTAGTCTACGCGAGTAGGCACAGCGATTTAAACTTGTATAAGTACCTAGAAAATAAAGGATTACATAAAACAGCTGCATGTTTCTCAAGATATTATAACTGTAATACAATGTAAAAACATATCGGAAAGTTCTGACACCAAAGGTTTAGCAACCCGGATCAGCTGCTAAATAAATAAATATAAACTACAAAATATTATAATAGTCTAAGGTATTAAATTATAATTAAACTATTTTAACCGGAATAATCGCGTACTTATTGATCAATATTTTTCCTGCTAATGTAAAATCAATAAACACACGATTAAAATAGATTAAAATAGAAATCATTATTATTACTTAGGTACCTACATAAAATATGATTAAATGGTCTTCACAACAATTAACTATTCTTTTATCTTCAAATGGATCTAACCTCTTCATAGCTTTTATCCTTTTTTTTCCCATTTTAACGTCCTTTGAAACTATAAAAAAACAACTTTTCCGGTGAATTGGTAGTTGTATTTTTACATTTAGGCACAACACATGATTTCCTAGTATTCGAATTGGACATTTTAAAAGTATTTAGTTAAAATTTAGATGCCACGAGCGCGCGACGAGTGAGCCAGACTGAGCGTGCTGTGTGATGACGTCACAGAGTCACCGGCAGCCCGCGTCGTGCGGTTACAACTTGTTTTACTTATAAGTCGGAAACTAATTGATGTATCGAAGTAATTCTTTCACTAGTATTTATTATTTTTGACAGAGAAAAAGGAGTGATAAAAATAAAACTCAATTACCCATCTTTATTTTCAAATAAATACAATTCGCGGTCGTGTTTCAGAGATGAACCAACAATATAACAATAGAGTTTAACAGAAGTCTTTCGTGACTTCACATTAGATTGTATTGTCTGTCTGAAATATACTTAGTTTAAGAAACTCAAGTGTTGTTGTGCCAACATGCTTGAAAAATAATATGTTGTTTGTTGTTTTTCAGTCTTTCTTGTTTTATGTTTGTAGCCTAAGTGGCTTATTCTAGTTATGAAATCAGAAGTATTTTCATACTGAGTATGGCACTAGCTGGCGCTGTTTGAATAGTTCTGGAATATATATTTACACAATCAGTTATTAGGTATATGTTAATAAGGTACCGAAAACTAAAAGATTTAGTAATTATTTATATATCAAATTACTGGTAAACCAGCTGTGATAAAGAAAGAAGGTGCAACAAGATTCTTTGTTTTTATGTTGAAGATTTTGAGAGAGAAATTCAATTATTTATGAACGTCTTTCCTTATAAATAATAATGTTTTTCAATCAAAACCAAATCATGTAAACATAAACCTGCAATATTAACAATTAATAATACAGACATAAAAATACATACATACATAAACGATAAAGTAAGCCGCTGTTTGCAAATATTTTCCCAAAAGAAAGCTGAAAACAATATTTCATGAAACATGTTTTTCCTCAAACTGTTGTGAAGTTATGTTTTCGCGAATTTATTGCAAGTTAATTACGCAATGCTAAAGAGAATGAAAGTAGGTTTATTTACCTACTAGAGCGTGCTCGCGGCTTCGCTCGCATTAAGAAGTAAAACTTGCATCACCTATTTAACCCCTCCAAAATGGCGTTTCGAAAAATCCTTTCTTAGCGGGTGCTTACGTCATAACATCCACCTCCATTCCAAATTTCAGCCCAATCCGTCCAGTGGTTTGGGCTGTGCGTTGATAGATCACTATATCAGTCAGTCAGTCAGTCAGTCAGTCACCTTTGAGATTTATAAATATAGATGTTTTAAAATAAATATTTTTGATTCTTTCTTTCTTTTTTATACAAAAAACCCTGTATCGTTTTCATTATGTAAGGATATTATTTGCGTTTCTTTGTGAATTTTAAAGTGAATTGAGGCACGATTGGGAATTTCAAAGGCTCTGTGTTTTATTATTCATAAACACGTGAAACGTATGTACTTTGGTCCTTAAATAATTTTATACATCATCATCATCATCCACAGCCTTTGGGATCCCACTGCTGGGTATAGGCCTCCCTTTAATACTAATTAATTTTACTGTGTAACAAATAGTAATACCACAAAGTAAGGGTGACACGTTAAATTGTAGGTCCCGGCTGTTTGTCTAGTACGGCAGTCATTAAGCCATGTCAGAGGCCCTTAGGGCGGCTTGAAAACTCTCGACACCATAGTTGGCCACTCTCATTCGATAAGAAGAAGATCACCTATATTAAACCAAACCTCAAAAATTACTTGACCAATAAAATAGTAAAATAGTTTGTTCAAAATACAGATTTTATAAACTCTACTCTGACACAGTTTACTAGACTACATTAATTACGAACATAAATATCAAATATCCTCCTTATCAAGTTTTTAACAAACTCTTTGCAGGCCTCTAGGCCAGCGGAGAAGCCTTAATGACGTCACTTCCGCTCTAATTGCAGCCTACCGGATACTGCGGACAAGTTGTCTGTTATCTCCGGTAGAGGGGATTAGAATAAATAAATAATGGTTGTATGAACGGGACTCAGAGTTAGTTACTATGTTATTACGTGCTTAATAAATTAATATAACATGTTTGAAGTCGTATCCCAGCCAGAACAGTACGTAGGCTTATTTAGTGAATGAATTAAAAAAATGTTTCGTCTAGATTGAAGTGAGGGCGAGCGGCCTAAAGATTAGACAAAAATAGGTCGACATATATGTATACTACATCTAAATTGAAATTGCGAACGATATTTTATTTCGTAATCAAAGAGTTTTGCATTTTGCACAAAAAGACATGAGTACTGACATACGAGTAAGTATAAAATTGAAGATATAAATAAACATAAATCCATGTTAAGTTTAGGTAGATAGATATATGTATATTTTCTTTGTTTATAATAAATTAAAAACCATACATATTCAAAAACAAACAAAAATTTCAAACTAGACTTCTAGATTTTTGAAATCAAAATCTTTTTTAAACTGAAAGAAACGGGCAATGCAGTTTCATATAGGTAAACTATGTATTTCACTGAAAATGCAGTTTAAACCTAACTAAGTAAAACAGAGGTTTTCTAAGTATTTCCCCATTATAACAGTTTGACTGAGCCTCTCGAGCGAAGTATTTATTCACTGAACCGATCTCAAGTTCTGTTTGTTTGTTGTTCTAACTTTTCGATTGCTTCCACGAACCCACGGGGTAAATAATTATTTACTAGGTTACTGGTAAATACCTAGTAGGTAAGTATTTACCAGTCTTTTTTTTTACCTGGGATACGTTTACGTTTGACTACAGCCTGCCTGATGTTAAGCATAAGAAATACAAATAAACTTTTTATATATTACGTAGTATAATATACATAATGTAAGTATGGGTTTGAGTACTTTATTATTATTTTAAATGTTTATGTTTATTGTTTAAGATTTTATAGTCAAATTTCATGTGCTCGTTATTGTACACCCCGTCTAGTCTTTTTTTATATTTTCCTCTCCATCCTACGGTTGCCTGGAAGAGATCGCTTTTAGCGATAAGGCCGCCATTTGTGGCATTAGTTTTAATTATTTTTTTCCGTTTTGTATTATGTTTTTTGTGTCCAATAAAGTATCAATCTATCTATCTATCTATCTATCTAAATAAAAAAAATATATATAAATTCAGTCTACCTATCTATAAAGGTAATAAAGCTGAATATGGTCAAAAATCTGAACATAGAAGATATTAAAAAAAAAAGTTTGGGTATATAGTTTAAATCCATAACAGAACACGTTTCAGCAGATTTTAGGATATGTGTCTGTTTACCTGTTTGTCTGTTTATTTAAACGCTTATCACGCAAAAACGGCTGAACGGATCATCATGATTTTTGGGATGTAGGTAGTACGGGGTATTATCTATCTAATCATGTAGACATAGTTAAGTAAAATCTATAAATATTTCATAATGTATTATGTTTATTTTATAAATGACTAGTGGATGCCTGCGGTTTCGCTCGTTTTATTTTGGAATAAAAAATAGCCTATATTATGTCCAGGACTATATACTATCATCTTCAGCCCCTGTCGAGCCACTACTGGGTATAGGCCTCCTCTTATTTGGAATACTATCACTATACCAAAAACCACGATAATCCCTCTTTCCTTTACGGCGTGTAAGCAGAACAAACAGACAAACAAATCAATAAACACACTTTTGCATTTATATAAAAGTGTGCTTATATATTTTCTTATTTATACGATTCTGATTTATCAAACTTTACCGAGTACAAGTTCACACATAACTTGAAACTAGTCCTTGGTGTAGGACTGGAATCGAACCGGTTTGCGCTCGGACGATTCTGATTTACCAAAGTTTAACGAGTACAAATTCATATATATTTAGATAGTTTAGTATATGTATATTTAGATATATTACATAATGGTCTTGAAACAAGCTGTGCCAGGGACCCAAGGCTAAGCTTAGATAGACGCAAAACATACGTTAAGTCAGCTTATACATTTATCATAGAAGGGTACTTTTTAGTACCCGTCTGGCTAGCTGCTACCCTCTTATTTAAGTACTGTCGAACAATAAAATTACCAAAAAAAATATTGTACTATAAAGACAAAGCTAAGTAAGCCTGTAAGTGCAAATATGTAAGTGCTAGAAAGCTACTCGTACCAAAAGAGATTAAAATAACGTAATAATATCTTGTAAAAAAATACTCCTTCGAAAAGTCATGGAAGCAATGATGTATTTTGTAGGTATATAAAAGTCGACATTAATTTTCTGCGTCAGTATCAATGATAGATTTGGTTTTCAAACCTTGAAAGAATAAAAATCAGTATGCTCTATTCTCCAAAAACACAAAATAAAAACCAAAATATATAGGTAATACTATTCAAAATTTCAACAAAGGCTATAATTTTTCCATCCCCTAGTGCTTTAGGCACTTATTTTAAAACTTGGCACAGAATCTGACTTGGAACGAGCCACGTAGGTACTTATATCACGTTATGACCTAGGAGACATCTAGATAAAGACTAGAGCAAAGAAATGTCAACCGTGACCTAAAATCTATTGGTCGGTCATTTAGAAGATGGATCTTACTCCATTTTTAACTGCTGGCGCAAAAAGGATTATATTTTATGTATTTTTTTAGTCTTTTACATCCATAGATGTATCACCACCACGATGTATCTGCCAAAGAAAACTCCCCTTACGAATTATTTCTGCAGGGGAATCACGACCCTCAGTCATGAGGAAACGACTCAAGAGAGACATCCATAGATAGGCTATTGAAAGAGGCACCCAGCCGGAGGTGAAACCGGCTGTAGATGATGATGATGATGATGATATCTAAAGCTTTACAACTGATGACCAAATTGTATCATATTTTGTTTGAAAAATTGCAACATAAAGCATAGAGACAAAACAAAAAAAAAAAAAAAAAAACATAAATTATTATTATTATTATTTATTGAAAACATTTTGCTATTTGGGCGTTTGTTAAAATTAAAATTAGCCATGTAGTTATTTTCTATCTAAATAATAATAAAGTAACTAAGCAAGAACGGTCTCTCAAACATTATTAAATTTCTAGCTTATTTTAAAAGGTTCGTAAAATGAAAATCCCAGTGTTTTCTGTACAATCAATCGCAATTATGTTACAAAATGTTATAAATTATGGACATTATTTCAACGATAGGGTAGAAAGGTCAAACCGAATCAAAGAACAAATAACTTTATGTGAGAATAAAGTTTAATTTCGAAAATTTTATTTCGCTTAGGTGCTTTTGTTACAAACAATTTGATACTTCTTTTTGTAAGTACACTGTAAATTAGTTAGATAAATGTTGGGAAGAGTATTAAGAAAAGTCACGTGGAAGGACCTGGGCGCCCACAACGATGTATCTGCCCAAGAGAACTCTCCTAACGAATTAATACTGAGGGGGAGTCACGACCCTCAGTCGTGAGGAAGTACGACTAGAGAGAGAGATTAAGAGAAAATATCTTTTTCTTAGACTTAAAGTAAAGTAATTATTGTACATTATTCTTAGTTACTACTCCTACAAACTTGGTGAGGGTGCAACCGTGCTAAATAAAGAAAAAAAAATATAGCTCTCTCGATCTCTACACCGTATTTATTCGACGGCTCAAACCTTTCAACTTTGTACCGTTGTTACCAAGAAAACCTATATGAGCCTATATCCTCCGAAACCGGGGAGCTTTAATGTTGCTATTTATAATGCAGACCTTCCATCTATGAATAACTATACTATAGAAAAGTTATTAAGCAAAAAAAATATTTCACGAGAAGATCAACCACCGCCGATGGTTGAGTTCTTAAGCGGGGTTAAGCCCGATAAAAAAGTACGGATGTTCGAGTGAGAGTGGCCAAATCTGTTGTCAGAATTATTAAACCACCCTAGGGGCGTCTGGCATGGCTTCACAACTGACTACACCCGGTAAAATATAAATAAATCGCTATAGGATTAAATTGTACGTATGGACGTACACGTACAGTTTAATCATATATCGATTTATTTTTCTATACTTGGCAACATATAATAACACATACACATAACATATACAACTTACGGCTATTTCCAATATCGTAACCAATCACGAGCTCGCTTTGTGTGCGAGTGGTTTGTGGTAGAGTGATAAAATGTAGAAGCAATTTCGACGTGAAATTTGTATGCATTTACCTTTCTATAGAAACGTTTTTAGTGTGCGAGTGGTTTGTGGTAGAGTGATAAAATGTAGAAGCAATTTCGACGTGAAATTTGTATGCATTTACCTTTCTATAGAAACGTTTTTAGTAGCCTTCCACAGAATTATAGGGAGGCTTCTCACTTATAAGTCTATCTATATTCTCTCTGATAAGTCTATTTATATCTACATATGTGGTACGGGGAAATGTAATCTGGATCTTATTTTAGCATGTTTATTTCTTATTTTAGGTAAGTGGTTGTAAAATTCGAGCGAAAGATAATAAAATGTTGATTAGAAAAATGTAATAAATATTTGATGCTGTTGTCCTAATAAGTATTTTTTATGGGAAACTACGCTTTTCTAAAGCTTTTTTTAAATGTATAATGGTGCAGTCGTCCATACAAACTGTTGTATAGTTAGACTCAGAAACTAAGAAAGATATATTGAGGGTTTATACCTCAAAGTGTTGGTATCTAAAGATTGATCTCTCATAAGAAAATTAATGGTACTATAGGTTTTGTTAGCACTTAGAAAATCTTTAGAAAAGCCATTGCTTAAATGTAGGTACGATTACATACATACATATATTCAGTATTCTTTTATTCAGCAAACATTTATTTAAACCAGTTAATAGTTGTATATTTATTTATTTTATATTACATATAGAAGAAAGAATTTTATTATATTCAAAACAACTAACAGAACACATAGGGAAATAATAGTAACTAAATAAAACTAAGCCTTATAATAAAATAGTTAATAGTTAAGACATGTACCCTGTAGATCTATGACTCTTAAATACTAATTGAACATGACTTAAATTAATATGGTGATAAATATAGGTCGAATTGAAGACCTCCTTTTTAAAGTAGTCACTAAAAATCTATACTAATATTATAAAGCTGAAGAATTTGTTTGTTTGCGAATTGAAAAAATATTTTTGTGTTGAATAGACCGTTTATCGAGGAAGGCTTTATGTAACATCATGCTGTAACTACTAGGAGCGATGAAACAATGGAAAATGTGGAAAAAACGGAGAAAATCTTTGAGGGCTTCCGTTGCGTGCTGCTAAAACGGTTCAAGATTATCAAAAAATATGTATGAAAGAATTATTCCTTTTGAAATTATCTAACAAAATGTCCGCAACAGTATATGTCTATATTTTAAGATTAACTCACTAGAACCGTTTTTATGGTAATAACTATTCCACGCGGACGAAGTCGCTGGCACAGCTAGTAGTCCATTAAACTCCAACTTTCTTCCGACCTACTCTAATTCCCGAGTAGGTATTTCCAGTGTTGCCAGTTTGAAAACCCGCCAAATAGGCTATCAGGTCCATTGGTTTTTATTGCGATTTTATTCAATCTACTCTCTCACTGGCCATTCTCAGCTATAAGCAGTTAATTAAATAGCCATTCTTTGGGAGTGGAAACTGGATTTTGCTTCAGTAGATATACTCAATGTACCTATATAATCACTATCACCCGGGAAACAGAAACATCTCGTCCGGGTGACAACACACTGTTATAAGAAATTACTCTTGTTTTTATATGTATTAATATAGTGAACCTAGATGTAAGTAGTTTTGAACCTAATAAACGTTTTTGTATTGTATTGTATTGTATAGTTTCATGCCTAAGTAATTATGTAGCTCATAAATTGAATAATTCGTCACGCTACCGACTTTGCTGCTAACTTTTTTCAAAGATTACATTATTGTCTACGAGAAAAAAACTGGTTTGATCTTGTTGTATACCTATGTATATTACTGGTTGTGTGTATATATGTATCTATGTGAAGTAATATTAAATAATAAATACAAGTTAAAAAAAAAAAAATAATAATAATGAAGAGTAGCCCACATTTTGTCCTATTTTTGAAATTATCATTTCTTTTTCTATTCTATAACATGTTCTCAAAAGCTATTGATTACTTTTTTTACATGATATAGGCTCACGCTTGACTAGAACTTACCTGATGTTAAGCAACGTTAAAAAAGCTCACGTTCAGAAACTTTTTTAAACTACTTATTGGTATTTTACTTTATAATTCATGTATTTACTCATAGGTGACATTATAAAAGATAAGATATATTTTGTTACATACAATTTGTGAGTATATTGAATTTGTACCACACATTGTATTTTTTAGTAAGAAATGCCATGAGCAACAGGCAAGTTTTCCAAAAAAAAAACTTGTCATATATTAAACGAGGAACAAAGGATAACCCTTAGGTCAAACACTAGTTAAACATAAAAACAACACGTTATAACATAAACCAACAAGGAACATAGAACACATAAAAATAATCTCATCCAGATGTAAAAGTAAAGCCTATCCAATCCAATATAGAAAACCTTACTCCGTGTGATCTTATTAGGTATGGAATAATACATGTTTGTTATATAACATGTTATTTTTAAAGATAAACGCGTAAACAAGTAAATCTTGTATGAGAGTGGCAATCTTTGGTGGTAAGAGTTTTAAAATCATTATGGCGAATCGATCACAGAATAACGAGTAATATAGTATGATGAAACGGAGGGACTACCTACAATTTGGTAGTGTTACCCGACCTACGGAAGCGCCTAAGTACATGGTAATTACTATATTTTAAATTGCCTTTTGATAAATGTTTGTTTATTTTATTTAATATCTTAAACACCTCGTCCTACTCACGCTCTTAGCGATAAGGCCGCCAATTAAGACGCTAATTTTAATATCTATGTTTTTTTGTATTGTTTTATATGTGGTGTTTGAATAAAGTATTTATTTATCTATCTACATACGTAACTTTTTTTGCAACATCGTCCATCCAAGGACTCGACATGATAACAGATTTATATTTATTTATGAGTACGGTAGGTATATGGATAGCGAGTGTCATAGGAACAAATTAGGAATGTATATAGACCTAAAATAATTGTCTGTTGCGTTATATTTTTATTTTATACGTGAAGACGTTACTTATAAAATCTCAGTCGTAGATGTTCTACAATTTTCGTAGACATCTACAAGAAATCTGTAGCGGTCTACGAAGTCGTAGCATATCGTCTACTTCTGATTCTGTGCTTCTGTATCGTACCTTGTACTTTACTGGGATTTTTTAACCGACTTCGAAAAGAAGAAGATTTTCAAGTCTTCTGAAAGTATTTTTTTCTTCTCTTTTTTTATGACATCGGTACCAACATATCAAATTTTATATCATACATTTTTGACACTAAAATTTGTTCTCCTTTTCAGGAAAGCTTCTGATCTTTCGTATTGTTTTATGGATTTATTAAATCCCAGTATCTCATTCAATATTATGAAAGCGAGAGTTTGTATGTACGTACATTTGTTACTTTTGACGTTCAAAAGGCTGAACCATTTTGAATTGAATTTAGTAAGAAGGTAGTTTAGACCTTGGATTAATACTAGAATACTTTTATCTCAGATTATCACGAGTAAAACTGCGGAGTACTGCTTGTATAGAAAACCAATGGTAGCCAAATTTCAAATGTAATGATTAATTTAAAAATATAATACAATGGGTTTTGTAATCCAAAATTCGTTTGACGAAATTTGTAAAGTTTTCACATAAAAAAAGTATGTTTACTGACCTCATTTCGGCCTTAAAAACTTTTTTACCGCAACCCTATATAAAATTATTATATTGTTAAAAACAAACTTGTAATATTGCCAGTAATTTCCATCGTGAACAGATTTTCCTAATTGGCGGGTGATTCCCCGGGGGTTAGGGAGTTTTGTTCGCCAGTTTGGGGAAAATAGGAACTGCCCTTCAGTTGAATATAATTAGAGATAATATGGGATAAATTGAGTGTGTCAGATTTAGTAGGTCACTTTGGTTATAGTACATATTTTAACCTAGAAGAAATTGATTTTAGTGATAAGGGTGTCACTTACAAACTTTTTGTAAATCTCCATTATTTTCACTGCCTTATTTATTGCGATTGCTGGGATGGGTGGCCGGGTTGCATGATACGTTTTAAATACTGTTTTCTTCGGTTGTTTGTGATAAAAACTAAAGCTAAGTATAGGTACATACTACATAGTTTATTTTTAATTTGACAGAAGCATGTTTAACTTAAACTCCTCCACTGATTCTGCGGGGAAGACCTCAAATGATAGTTTGACCATCAGTAATAATAATACATAAAAAAATCTTTTATTATGTATTACAAAGTGTATCATCATCATCGGATGCCATCTTCATATTGAAGTTCGGAGGTCAGTTAGCAAAACTTCTAGCGATCCCATGCTGCTGCAATGTAATGTAAAACTTTTACGTTCTGATGTATGTTCGTGATGCTTACCTACTAAGCTCTGCACTAAGTATCCCAAGGACCTTGTGTTGCAGGGCTACAGTATTTCTCGCCGCGGTAAGCTTTGTCTTACAATATTACACCAAGATTCACTAAGTAATATAACATGGTAAAGACTTGAATATGAATTAAACCAATAGTGATGAGGTATACGTCGCATAAAAAATATACCAAAACCTTTAAGAAGATATTTTCATATTTTTCTGTTGTGGGCGTCTGTACCAGAGATGTGCAATAGTATCGCGACATTTAAAGGTCAAAATAACTAAATCGTTTACTTGACATTTTATTATGCGACTATATAGTGATACTGAATCTACGCTTTAGTTTATAAGGTTTACGCAAAATACGTATAATTCAACTTTATTCGAAGCAAGAGTGAACCGGTTCATAAAGCGAATTAAACTGCGGGGCACCGCTAGTTTAAAATACGTAAATCATATTATAATTAATTGAATTGAACCAGGCAAAGACATTTATAGGCAAACGTAAGGACCTTATTTATTATAAAAACGACCTACTTTTGATAAAATGACCGAAGTAACCAAAAATAAGCATGAAAGTCCATTTAATTTATTTTACGTATTCTTGTACACCGCCTATTTATAATTCTAAATCCTGTCCATCCAAAGGTTGCCTGGAAGAAATCGCCTAAGGCGATAAGGCCGCCCAATGTGCATTAAAATAGTTTTTAAATTTCTTTCATTATGTAATTTTTTGGTGTACATTAAAGAAATATCTTATCTTATCTTAAAATAACACAAATAATTTGGCCCGGATCGGAATCGAACGTATTTCCTGAATAAAACTTCAGTAAAAAAATAAAAACTAAGTAAGTACATAGAAATCTATGACGAAATATTTAGGTATAATACAAACGTAGTTCAGAAAAGCTGTTGTAAAAGGTTAAGTTACTTTTTAAAATCCAATCCAAAATAAAATTCGGTTATTACAGTTTTCACGGTCATAATATGTAGTCTATCTAAAACTATCGTATTTAGGACACTTCCCAGCACAAAAACATTTAGTTATTTCATTCGTACAGTCCCTTATCTTCCACATAACATATACATAACTAAGTAAGGTTATACATAAACATAGTTACTAAGTATAGCCCCAAAGATATCCACTCAAGTGTTGTTAAATCGATACTCTCTTGAAAACAATACGCAAAAATCGAGCCATATTTAAACACGTTAGTATACATAAGAGATGATATTTTATTCATAAGAGCTTATCAAGAGTCTTGTGTTTAAGCAAATCGATATGTCTAATTTGAATATATTTAAAAAACAATTTCCCTAAATATAAGCCTTTTTCAGTTGGGAAAGACAACCTTGAAAGTTATTGCTTGAAAGGCCTCGAATGCTCAATACCTATGACTAATTAAATTTTATCAAGCACCCACACACGGGTTAAAGTGGTTATATAAAAACTAGAAAGAGTTTTCAGTTTCCACCAAAGAGTTTTTCCTGTCACGAACCAAATAAAAAGATGGAAAAGGACTCACCGATTGTCTCCTTAATTAGTAGCTATACAAACACTCATTTTACAATATTTGTGGCGAATATTTACACGATATATTTACAGGTTTACAGTGGTTAAGAACTGAAGGGTACGGCGGAACGTCATCCTCGGTTTGTCGCATTGTCGCGCGCATGCGTCCCCAATATGGCGGAGACTGGGTTGCCAGCGTGGGGAACTGTCACTTTATTTTATTTAGGATTTTTCGTAGAGAAATCTTATAATAAACAAATTTACTTAACGGGTCAATAATAAACCACTCTTACTAACTTTCACTTTACTGGACGTGCTGTTGTCGTTATCAAATGTATGGAACTACTTCAATCCGGTAGTAATCGAATGAAGGATATAAAAAGTTGGAGGCGTTTGATATAGAATGTTAGTAACAATAACGTAGTGATAGTTGGTACTATTATCATAAATTATTTACATTCGCTTTCTAACAGTTGAGTAGGGTAGAAATATTTTAATCAGTTGTTATCTAATAAATTAACTAAATATTATAGGTTACCTACATTATATTAATTTAAGTTTTTGACTGATAATTTTCCAAATAGATTTTATGCATGAAATTGTTATCACCTACAATATAATCTTTAGTTAGAAATACAATTGGCAGTTTTTATGAATTACATTATATCATCATCATCATCAGCCTGTTATCGCCCACTGCTGAGCATAAGCCTCTCTTCTTGTACCCCACTTATCCCGGTCCTGTGCAGATTGAACATTATATACATTTCGATAAATCCACAGTCATTAATTATAGCTCTGTGCCATTAGGTCAAAATCCAATAAATTAAACAAACGATTTATCAAAATAGTTAATATTTTTACCTAATAAAAAAACTAAGCAACTATTTGTGTGCAATGTCCCGGAATAATTATTTATTTATTTCTCCGTTCCATTCTACTCCCACACCCTAGCAACACCGGCTCCCCGGCACCGCCGCCGGCCGCGTGTGGCGGTCGATATGGTATCTCTGTATCGAAGGCTGCGCGCCCCCATAGTTTGTTCTCAGTAGGTTCTCAACTGTCATGTGAGCCTGTTGACTGCGCCACACAAGTCGACAAAACATGCAAAACAAATGCCTGGGACGGGATTTGAACACACGACCTTTGGTTTGGCTATTAGATAAAAAATATGGTATCTCTGTATCGAAGCCTGCGCGCTCCCATAGCTTGTTCTCCTGATGATCGCCAGTATTTCATTGGACTCTAGTTTGACTCTTGGACAATGCTAAGAATGGCTGCCAAATAGGAAATATACCAAGCGTTTTGCTTCGACTTTCATCGTGCGAACAGCCAAACTGTGGAACTCCTGGCCTGAATCTCTATTCCCTCTGAACTAAAATTTGTCGGTCTTCAAGTCGAGAGTAAACCGGTTACATCTAGGCAAGCGCGCTAGATCGTAGATTATAACGTTGCTTAACATCAGGCAAGTTGTAGTCAAGCGTGAGCCTATCTCATGTAAAAAAAAATCATCTCCAGCCGGTTGCGTCCCACTGCTGGGTATAGGCCTTTCTCTTAATATGGAATAACAAATTAAGAAAATAAGAAATACTATTAAATTCGTTATATTACATGTTCCTTAATAAAGAATGAGCGACGACTATGTCTTTGGCTATCCTCTTAAAAAGAACATATTTTCCGTCAAAATTCTTTATACTCTTATTTTTATCAAGAACTAGCTGACACGGCGAACTCTGTTGCGCCTTAGACGCAATAAATAAGCAGATTTTGGATTTTATTCAATTCAATAAAAAAAAACGGGATAAAAATATCCCATGTCCGTCTCCTGGTTCTAAGCTACCTTCCCGCCAATTTTCAGCTAAATCCGTTCAGCCGTTCTTGAGTTATAAATGGTGTAACTAACACCACTTTCTTTTATATAATATAGTATTATGTAAGGAAAAAAATATACCTACTAAAAGAGTCATTATAGCTAGAAATAAAACAACACACTCCAACAATACAATAATTTATTCAGTAAATTCTAGAGCTGTCTCTAGAGGTCATCATCATTAGAGTTGAGGTAGCGTACCTCCGAGGTGTCGGAGCCCCCGTGGCCCCTCAGCCACGCGAGGGCCTCCCGCCCGCGCGCGCTCCGTGACACCAGGGCTAAGTATATCAGACCAGCGAATAGAGCTAGGCACACTATGGTTATTACTGCTGTTTTTAACGAGCTCGATTTTTCTGAAAAAAAAATTCGGGTTAATGTTACTGGTAAAGTTTGCTAAGGGTATGTATCAATCAATGTATCAATTATCTTTAATCTTGCCGGCAAAATTAAATTAGGTATATATTAATTAATCCTAAGAGAAACTAAATCAATCAATAACTCTCTCTTCGTGTCGTATTTCCTCATGACTGAGGGTCGTGACTTCCCCGCAGAAGTAATTCGTTAGGTGAGTTCTCTTGTGCAGATAGTGATCTTGAGTAGATCGTAGTTGGCGCCCAGGTCCTTCCACGGAAGACACAATCAGATAATCACTAATAGTGTTGTTAATCATAAAAATCTTTTGACAGTGGATAGTTCGCAATCAAAAACAAAACGTATTTAGCACTAACTTAAAACTCTATCATTGGTCAAAAAATACAGTTTAGACGTATACGAATGGTGTTTCGTTTTTCGAGTGAAAAAATCCGAATTAGTGAAAAACCTTGCCTTCTGTGATAGGCTATTCCATTGCCTAGCGTAATTTTTCATCTCGTTATAACTGATTTTAAAAGTTATTACAACCATATACATTGTGATACTTACTCTCTACTGTTTTTTCACCAATTTCCTGCAGATCACTTTCCTTCTCGCTCTTACTAGCATCTACTGTCTCTTTTCCACTCACACCATCATTATTTTTATCCTTAGGCGTAACTGTACCATATTGAATTGTTGTCTTTAGAGTTGTAATCTTGGTGGGTTTCACAGTTGTTTTTGTGGTATAAATTAGTTTTTTTGTGGTTTTTTGGTTTGATAGTGTTATGGTTGTTGGTGGCTTTGTGGTTGTTATTTTAGGTGCACTTTCGGTTGTCCAACGTTGTGTGGTTTTTGTAACCACAGTTACGTTTGGTTTGATGGTCATTCTGGTTGTTGGCGGTTTGGTTGGAGGTGTAGTTTTGGTTGTTGGTTTTCGGGTTGTCGAGGTTGTGGGTTTAACAGTGGTTGTCGTTGTGGTCGACGTGGGTTGTGGGGTCGTGGTGGTCGTGGTTGTGATTTCTCCAACCAGTTTCTGGGTTTGTGGTTGTTCGTCTACCACTGTAGAGTAATTACCGTAGTCGTCATCTGATGCAGTAGCTAAAACCAGACAATTTACAAAATTAAAACGACTTTTAGAGTGCCTTTACGTGTATATCTTTCCGAAAATGCATACATATACATTTTGAATTTGAATTAACTCTGGTATTTTCAATAAATAATATGTATGTAAGTATTTAAAAAAAATATTGCTATAATAGTCTTATTTCCGTTATCTAATACCCATGACAGAAGCGTTTGCTTTGTATAGGGCTAGATGGCGCTGTGTGCAACATCCCGGTTCTTTTTTATTTATAGTTCACGTACCTCTAGAAAATATACATAGTTCTGCATAGTCGAGACAGCAGTTTCCAGTTTTGTAGCAGTCCAAGTGACAGTCGCACTTGGCATCGCTCGGGGCCTTCTCGGGACTCAAGCCGCACCGGTTCTCGCAGGACCACTCCGCTGGAACAACACATAGTTTGAAGAAACAAACCAACATACTTTCTTATACTACATAAAGAGAACTATAACTATCTAAAAATACCTAATTATATGTATCAAACAACAACAAAGCATCCAAGCTTTGGACTCTGTGCGAGTGGTAGGTACCTAGGTATATCTAAACTAGGTATTTTTTCTAATTTTAATACGTTGTTTTGGTGAATTCATATTTTATCTACCTACTAGGTAGTAAGTGCTCGCGGCATTAACATGAACATGAACATGAACATAGGTACCGCACCCAGCCAGGACAAGCCTGCTCCGGTCAAACCGGCATACCGGGGGGCACGAGGTTGTGGAGCGTAGTTTTGTGCTAACGCTCCGGGATGGTAGTCGACCGGCTATGCAGCCAGACGCCGATTTGGAGAAGGTTGTTATTAAGGATAGGGATAAGCGTTAGTAAAAATTGGTGTTCGTTGATTATTGAGTTGACCCATCTTGGGGTTTGTTAGTGTTTGGCTTTGCAAGAGCTATCTTAACCCGTTCGCTGTGTAATGTTGGTCCTATTGTGAGTAATCATAACCGCTTCGGGTGTAGTAGGTGGATCTTAAATGTGGGTTGAATAGATCCTATGTCGCTAAGGGAAAAAACTGTGGCATTCTTGTTGGTCTTCCGTTGCTTCGATCTCTTGCAAACGGCGCCGGCACTCTTTAAGTTTATTTCTAACCTCTATATCTTGAGGATGATGCTTATAATGGAACTTCGCCTTCTGTAGGTTTGTAATTGCCTCTTCTCTAGCCTCAGAGTACCTTCTTTCATATTTGATAGTCTTATTGGCCGCCATCTTCATGACGTTTGTTATCACTTCCCACGATAGCGGCTCTTTTCGGTTTTCGCAGTTCCTGCTCTTTTTGGTTTCCTCTAGTAAAGTTTCTTGGTATTTTTCTCGATTGGTGGTACTTTGAAGCATCTCGTAGTTTAGGGTTTTGTAGTCAAACTCGTTCGCAACGTTGGCCCTGGTTAGTCTTATTGGAGATCTCGTAGAGTCCCTATTGGAATTTAACGTGAGGGGCTTCAGGTTTCCCCATATGATTCTATGATAAAGATAAAGATAAAGAATCTTTATTGGTAGTGTAAAGTTGTAACATACATAGGTATAGGTATAAGTACTAATATCTCAGAATATGCTACACAAATTACAATATCTCGTCAAATTGAATTTATAAAATTTAGTTTTTATAAAATTTTAGAAGTTACATATGTCTAGTTTTATTAATAAAATAATGAAAATTTTTGTTACATATTAAAATCATGTCAAACATAATATTGTAATCATACAATATGTCAACTTAAATAAATCTTGGTACTGTCACTATGGTCAGATAGGATTGTTATTTCACCTTTGATGTAATTAAAAATCTGGTTGTTTTTGGCATCTGTCATTATGTGGTCTATTTGCGATGTTTTGTTTCCCGACGTCCAAGTCATTTTACAGTTGCGCCGGCCGAATGATGTGTCCAATCGGAGATTTTCCCGTGCAATTAGATCTAATAAGATGTCTCCGTTGTCGTTATTTGTTTGGTGTGAGAGATTTTTGCCTATTTGATTTTTATCGCGAAGTTCGTGTGTATCTGTGAGTCCTATGTGGGCGTTGAAGTCACCTTGTATGATTGTTTATTTATTTATTTATTCTCACAATTAGAACCGCTTAAAGCGAATTACTCTAATGATAAATAATCTAATCATAATAATTGTTATTGAGTTCCTTGGTTTGTTCTTGGTCAGTTGTAGTAGCCGAGTCGCGTCGTTTGCTGCTGATGACGTTGAATTGGACCAGTGCGTTGTGGTAATGAATAGAGAGGCTCCACTGCTTGTATCTATTGAAGCAACCATATTGTTTGTGTTTGCTTTAGTCCAGTTCAGCCTTAGGCCGCTGCTTTTTCTTATGAAAATAGCTAGGCCTCTTCTGCTGTTGTTTCCGCTTAGGTGCCACGTATAGTGACTAGATTCGTAGGTCCCGGATTTTAAGTGAGTTTCCTGTAGGCAGGCAATATGGATAGATTTTCCGTCTAGAAACTCGTCGATCTCTCGTTTTTTAGTCAACGTTGCGGCGCCTCTAACATTCCATGTGGCAGTGTTTATGTTTTCATTTACTACCTGTTTTTTTGTTGCTTGGTGTGGCCTGGGGCGGGCAAGTCTGTATCCGGACTCATCTGGTATCTCTTTTGTTTGTCCTTCTTCGAATTTTACGAAGAATTACGAATTATAGTTTACAAGTGGACAAAAGCCCTTTCTGCAACATGTGCAAACCATCAGAGCTGTTTCAAGGGAGAGAATTCATGAGAAACGTCCCATAAACCACTCTCATTTATATTTATGACTGCGCCGGTTATTCAAAAACAAAACGCAACAAAACAAAGGTTTTTTTTTAGAAGCATTCGTTTTTCTATAAGCGCGGCAGATGTGAGCGTGTTGAAATCGTGGGAGTGGAAAAGCGAGGTGCCGCAAGTCGCCGAGATGCATGAATATAATCTTTACTTTTCAGGAGTGATTTATTTTTAGTTTTAATAGTGATTCCTAGGGAGTGAAATAAAAATGAAATATGTAAATAAAAGCCCCGTGTGAAGGGGTTTTTACTGCAGTCTGTGTAGATATGCATTTTGAAATCGGATAAGCTAGTTACGCGTAGGTTTGATCTGTAAGTAAACGATGGGACAGTACAGACTTGTCCCTCGTGGCAGACGTCTATTTATAGATATCCTAGGATATTGAGGAAGGAGAGATAGAAGAAAACGGGTTTAGGCCGCGTGTGGCTAATATGGAACAAGCTCACCGAGTTTTCCTTTTGTTGGAGAGGGTTACCCCGCGCTGGGCGCTGGTACCCCTGTTCCCGGTGGCCTCTGATGGCAATGACGCGGGTCACGTACACTGGTTGTCACTCACGTCTCACTGATATATGTAAAGATTATAAACACGTGTTGCACGGCACTTGATTGATAGGCACTTTTCGCGGGGCCAGAGAATTGACCTAAGCTAGGGATAGGGACCGTCAAGCTTTGCTCGCAGCGACTGCGCCAGCCGCTGGCAGATGTTGTGCCTATTGTTTAATAGATCCATTGTATTGACGAGGCTCTATTGATCGTTCCCGAAAGCGACCGCTCGTCACGGCGTCCAAGACGAGACTCCACTAGGTAGTAAGTGCTCGCGGCATTAAGAAGTAAAATTTGCATGCCCTATTTCACCCCTTTAAAAGTGGCATTTCCAAAATCCTTTCTTATCGGATGCTTACGTCATAACATCTACCTGCATGCCAAATTTCAGCCCGATCCGTCCAGTGGTTTGGGCTGTGCGATGAATCTGCCCAAGAGAACTCTCCTAACGAATTGACTCTGCGGGAGAGTCACGGCCCTCAGTCATGAGGAAATACGACTCAACGAGAAAGATAGAGAAAGAGATCTGATACAAAAAGTAACTTACATCCAGGTGGCAGAGGAGTGGTGTTCTCCAGCAGGAACCTGGAGCAGTTCTCTCCGTGCTGCAGAGCCACGTCGTCCACAGCGATGTCACTGGTGAAGGAACGCCCGCGGACGCCTTCTATTACAATCTGTTAAAGATAAATAATACATTTAATTTTTATCTTTCATTAAATTGAAAACACTAAACCCATTTTGGTGAATAATTTCTCGGTACAGGATTTTTTAAACCAAAAGTCGTGTATGTGACAAACGAGCCTTAGTTATCTTTGTCCTTTTAACAATAGTACCTATCATGTATTTTTTATAAGATACCTAAAAGTATTTGAGTTACCAAAAAGATCCTCAGGTTACCTGGAAGTTATCCATAATATCCTTAAAGACTAGACTACTACGCACTACTTCTCCCACAGTTAATATTGTCTTTGACAGAGTCGGATAACTTTAGTTAGTATTTAAGTTACCTAAAAGTCCCTTGGGTTACCTAAAACTCCTTTAAACCAAAAAATCTCTTAAGTTACTAAAAAGACCTTAAAGTTACCTAAAACTCGTTCAAGTTACCTGGAAGTTATCCTTAAAGTCCTTAAGGTCGGGCGCGGCGCTGTACCAGTAGTTGCCCTGGTCCCCCCACTTCTCCCACAGCAAATACGGGTCTTTAGCAGAGTCTGATAACTTTAGTAAGTCCTCCATTTGTACGGAGTCCGGTTTCTGGTAGATTCTGAGGCCCCCTGTGCCACTGAAAGCACATAAATGACGTATTTTTATTCAGTTGAATAACACTAATAAACTCTCGACATCAGAGTTGGCCCCTCTCATTCGATAAGATGAAGAAGAAGAAGAAATATCCTATTTTGTTTTGTAGGTTAGGCCATGATAAAAACTGACAAACTCAGTAAATAAATTAAGACCTCTACTTAAGTACTTACGCTCCATACATGTGGAAGAAGAAAGAGAAACAGCCTTGTAGAGCGAGAGAGCTGTTGTAGATGGGAGAAAGGAGACGTGCTGTGCTGTTCTCCAGGCGGGATGTACTCTCTATGTACATGAAGTGGCCTGCAATAGTCAATAAGAGAGTGAAAACCATATTTATATAGACGAATTAAGAATCTTTTCGATTTATTGAAGTCGGTTAAAGCAAAAAATGGAAATAATGTCTTATTCCAAGTATACTAATATCCTAAACGTTTGTGTGTACGCTTAAAACTTCAGCAGGACAAACGACTGAATAGATTTTTATTAAAATATTTAAAGTGTAGATTAAAATTTGGAACACGACAAAGGCAAAGTTTATCCCAATAATTCCAAAAAAAGTAGTGTTTGCAGTTTCTGTCCATGTAAGTTCCATTTTGATTATATTTCGACAAATATATGTAACCTACCTTTTTTCTTCACCCATGTAAAACCATATGTAACCTACCTAACCAACCCATGGACATTACCTATAAGCCGACTTCAAGCAACTTTACTAAAATAAACTAGACTAGATAATAGTGGTATCTGCACACAACTGCTTACTTACCGTTCCCTCCATCTCCAAGCGTGTGATCATACGAAGGCCCTGTCTCCATAAAAGAGCTGGGAGTCCTAGTGTTGATACGTTTCCAGTCGAAATCGTGCAATTCATCTTGTATCCAACCACAGAGGCCGGGATCCTCGAAGTCACAGGATAAATCCGGGGCAGAAGTGGCGCCTGGAACGAGGAAATAAACTATTCATGGGCGCTTTTGTGAGTCGGATGACACATGTGCACAGCGTTGTCCACTATGTCACTTCTAGTACTATATAAACAACTATGTTACTTCTAGAAGGTACTAAATAAACAACACTCACTAACACACGCAGGTATAGTCCCGTTCCAATGAAATCCATCGCAGTATAAAGCGGAGGATCCAACGAGCGAATAGTTCGGCATACAGAGTGTGACCACCCACGCACCGTGGTGAGCCCGAATGTGCACAGCGTTGTCTACTGAGAACGGCGCGCAACCCGCTCCTGGAATTTTTTAAAAAAGGTTTAGTTAACCTAGAGCATAGTAAAGTACTGTAATCGGTAGCATAGTATATATGTATGTTTCGGTACCTTAGTATATCAGATGTTGAATTTTTATACGACAAGACTACTTACGAACACGAATTTTCAAGCTATTTTCTAAACTAGCGATGATTATTGAACTAGTGGTCACCCACGATTTCGCTCGCATTATTTCAGGATGAAAGAAGCCTATGACACTTCTAAGACCTCATACTACCTACGTGTACTCTAGTGATGTCCAAACTAGGTTACCTGGAAGAGATCACTTTATTGATAAGGTCGCCCAATGTCTCTGATTAGCTTCCACCTTTATGTTAATTATGTTCTTTTTTTGGTGTACAATAAAGTATATTTGGTATAATTTTGATTTGACATACCAAAAATGATGATCCGTTCAGCCGTTTTTGCGTAATGAGCGTTTAAATAAACAGAGACACAGAGAAACAGATAAATGTTATAAAATACTCACGAACACAAACAGGCATAGGCACGTCCCACTCTCCATTCCGACAGGTGGCGTACCGGTTGCCGACGAGCTCGTACCTCGCAGCGCACAGGAACTTCACCATCTTGGAGCGCTGGCGGGTGCGCACGCGACCATTCTTCAACCGGAGGGTGCCGCACGAGTTGTAGGAGAAGTATTCTGGAATATAGAATAGAATATCACTATAATGTACACCAAAAGACAGAAATTACACAATAGAAAATAGACATAAATGTAAATGCTGCACATTGGGCGGCCTTATCGCCTTAGGCGATTTCTTCCAGGCAATCTTATAGGAAACATTAATATTTCTTGTTTTTGCCATAATTCATGTTGTTGACATTTGGCGAGTCGGAAATAGTTAGTAATGGAAGAAGAAGCGCCCGTAGCTCAGCTGGTGGAGGCAATCGCATGCGACTACCAATGTTAAGCAAAGGTCGATGCGGTCAGTCTTTGGGTGAGTGACCGAAAAGTGGCATTCTTTTTTGGGCTTCCGTGGGTCGGATGACACATTAAATTGCAAGTCCCGGCTGTCTGTCTAGTGCGGCAGTCGTTAAGCCATGTCAAAGGCCCGTAGGGCTGCTTGGTGAACTCTAGACACCAGAGTTCGCCACTCACATAATAATAAGAAGAGATAAAAAGAAGAAGAAGTAATGGAAAAACGACGTTTTCGTTTAACGATACATTTTCGAGTGAAAAGTTTCCGAATCAGTGAAGCATTAGATACATTACATACCGACAGATACTTACTTCATACAGCTACCGAGTGGAAACGAATCCGAGATCCGAATTTGTGAAACCTCTTGAGTCAGGTTGTTTCACAAATTCGTCATATTTACCTACACCGCGAATCGTAGAATCCCTCGGAACTAAGTCAGTTTTGACGTCTTTGATTGGACTTTCGTTTCCGAGTGGAAACGTTATCAACATGTGAAACACCTGCTTTCTACTTAAATGCTCTGATAAGGCTCTCTCTCTTTGAGTCGTATTTCGTCATGACTGAGGGTCGTGACTCCCCCTCAGAATTGATTGGTAAGGGGAGTTCTCTTAAGCTTGGGCTTGGATACATCGTAGTGGGCGCCCAAGTCTTTCCACGGAAAACAAGTCCTCGGATATTGTGGTCCTCAAATATGTCGGTTTCCTCACGATGTTTTCCTTCACCGTTAAGCGACTGCAAATTCACACATAACTAGAAAATACAAGTCATTGGTGAAGGGCCGGATTCGAACCAGGGTGCGTCTGGATGAAAAGCAGACACTGGAACCGCAGAGCCACACTCGCTCTCTAATAATACATTAAAATTTTAAATACTCGTGACACCAGAGTCTGCCACTCTCACACATATTTACTCAACTCAAAAAAGGGGGTGTTTAGGTCACCGCGAGGTCCCGCCCACGTCACATTCCACATACAGAGGAAGTGAACACACGAGCACATCCGCCTGATAAGGTATAGCTACTGCTGATAACTAAATGGATATTAATAAACAGTTTAACCGACTTGCATAAAAGGAGGTTGACAGTTGCCAACCAAAGCTATAGCAAATAGGTTAAGTGTGGGTAGGTTGTATAGCATCATTAGTTTTCTCTCTCTCTAGGGTCGTATTTTCTCATGACTGTGGGTCGATAT
The DNA here is from genome assembly GCA_964023185.1 of Macaria liturata. NCBI lineage: Eukaryota > Metazoa > Arthropoda > Insecta > Lepidoptera > Geometridae > Macaria > Macaria liturata. Next base: position 7,721,458 of record OZ026831.1, read on the forward strand.
TCCCCGCAGAATTAATTAGTTAGGGGAGTTTTCTTGGGCAGATACATCATCAGTTTCAATCAACTTCAAAATAAGATAGTTATTTATACATAATTTTTTTCTTTAATTAGCAAGTTAATAATGTCTTAGATAATGAATCCATCAATTAAATATACTTAGGTACTGCAATCAACCAATTTGAAGGACCTGGGCGCCCACCGCGATGTATCTGCCTAAGATAGCTCCCCTAACGAATTAATTCTGCGGAGGAGTAACGACCCTCAGCCATGAGGAAATACGAATCAAAGAGAAATCATTGACAATTATTTTTTTACACTATTGTCTGACTTTTGTTATAAAAAAGATAAAAGATAAAGATAAAGAATCTTTATTGATAATGTAAAGTTGTAACATAGGTATAAGTACTAATAACATAGAATATGCTACACAAATTACAATATCTCGTCAAATTGAATTTATAACATTTACTTAGTTTTAATAAAATTTTAGAAGTTACTTACAATGTCAAGTTTTATTAATAACATAATGAAAATTTTTGTTATTAAAATCATGTCAAACATAATAATAGGTATGTACATAATAATCATACAATATGTCAACTTAAATAAATCTTGGTACTGTCACGTAACTATATAACTCAATTCCCTGCTGGTGAACTAAGTATTACTTAGTTTACCAGCAGGAACCCAAATTTGGGAATTGAGTTTCCCAAATTCGGAAACTTTTCACTCGAAAACAAATCCTAAAAATCTCGAAAACGATGCCTTAATTGACATAATATCTTGTTCAATCATCGTAACAAAACAAACCAAATATAAGGAAATATAGGTACCTACTCAAAACGCCATAAAATGCGTGGTTCGAAAATTCTCTAGATCAAAGTTTAAGACTTATACCGATTTACTTATTTTTTCTTGTAAACTCTAAAAAACTTTGAAATTGGATGTATTAACCATTAACTATAGGCGGTTTAGCCTGTACCCACTACTAAGCATAGGCCTCTTCTCCAGCGAGTCACGCAGTATGGTTCCCAGGCTTTCTAACCCGAACTGGGTTAGAAAGCCTGGGAACCATACTCTCAATGTGTTAAAAAAATGGTTTAAGTCGAATACTAGCTTTTGTTGGTTTTAATAAGTTACAGAGAAAAAGACTGGAGCTTCATATTTCCTGTTTTGATGTCCTTTAGGTAAATGTGCTCAAATTTTATGTGTAGATGAAGTATAATTGAAATGAAATGAACAGATATATTTTTTTATATATTCAGATGTCAAAGTAGATATAAAATAGAATATAAAATGTACTTACGAGCTTCATTGAGAACAACCAGAAACAACAATATCAAACACTTGAAAATCATTTTGCACAACTTATTACACCATAACAATATATATTAAATTAAGTATCCTTTAGGTTTTTTTTTACATATATATAAAATATATTTACAGCCTAATCCCAGTAAACTTTTGTTCTTTATTAGGCTCAGTTTTGAGCTTTTTTGAATACTATTTTTTTTTGAATAAGTTATGACTAAGTTAATGTACAAGCTACTACATTTAGGACTAGACTGATTGTACATTCATTTGTTTAACTTCAAACGTACTTATAATCAGAACAGTCAAAGATTAGTTGGCAAATTGAACAGAAAGGACTATCTAACTTTCAATATTAGGTAAGGAGGGTTCCTTACTTTGACTGTTCTGATTATACGTACGTTTGAAGTTAAACAAATGAATGTACAATGGTGGGTAATAAAATTCTTACTTTCTGATTGATTCTTTATTTTTGTACCAATAAATAAAATAATGATTAAAATAGTCACATAATTTAAAAATAAGTAACTCTTATACAAGTACGCATAAATAGTGTATATTATGATAGCATTTGCTGCGCAAAGTTAATAGATAGTTTAAATAGGTAAATAGATAGTTTTTAAAAATATATTTATTTTTATAATCTATACTTACTAATATTATAAAGCTGAAGAGTTTGTTTGTTTGTTTGAACGCGCTAATCTCAGGAACTACTGGTGCGAATTGAAAAATTCTTTTTGTGTTGGATAGACCAGTTATCAAGGAAGGCTTTAGGCTATAATAACATCACGCTGCAACTAATAGGAGCGAAGAAAAAATTGAAAATGTGGAAAAAACGGGAAAAATTATTCATCTTTGAGTGCTTCCGTTGGATGCGCTGCGAAAACAGTTCAAGATATCAAAAAAATATGTATGAAAGAATTAATGCCCAAAATAACTATTCCACGCGGACGAAGTCGCAGGCACAGCTAGTTACTTACAATAATTGTTTATAAAGTCATCAATTCAGATACAAGATCAATTTTAAACCCGTTTTTGAAGCGCTGTACATTTTTTATGTGTATTATTGATATCTAGGTACTTATAACGTAGAAATAAAAATATAAAGACGTGATAACATAGTCCAATCAACACATTTATTCTATATGTAATTTAATATAAAATCGAAATTATTCATTTGATGTTAATATGATAATAATTGTACCATAACACTAGTCTTTAAGTTGTGTTTACTTTTTTATTTGTGTGCAGCTAACAAAATGGATCCATTGTTGTCCAATAAATGAAATTTTGAATTTGAATTTGAATTATCCTCATGCTATCAATACTAAAATAATTAGGCCTCTGTTATATCTAAATTGTTCATAGGTATATTATAGTTAAATTAAATTATCCTTACGCTCATAATACTTAAAGCTAAAAATCTTTATCAATGCAGGTAAAATTTACAAAAAAATACTATAAATTTAAAGAAATAAAACCGCTAACATAATTTATACCTAAACGTACTTAAACTAATAATAATATTGCCGGCGGCATCACTAGTTTTAAGTTTTTTATGATATTTGTTTCTTTTTTTTATACATATATTGTAAAAAAATTAAAAATAGTTGTAAATAAATGAATATGGATTAAAACACATAATAATTAGATTTATCTTATTATGTTTTCATATTCATAATTTTATTTCAATATTATAAATAATAATAATATAATAATATTTTGGGACATTGCACACAGCGCCCGCCATCTAGCCCCACACTAAGCAAACGCTTGTGTCGTGGGTACTAGATAACGGATATAATACATATATACTTTTATTTTGTAAATACATACTTATTATACATATAAACTTTAGTTTAAGTTTCAAAAATAAAATTTACAGGAAAAATTTAACGCATACAATAGTACCTACCTACATCACAAATATATCTTCTACACAATTAGTATAAAACATAATTAATCTTTGACAAACGGGATGCGTTCCAACGTTTTATCAAAAAGGAAGCAAATAGGACATTTCACATCATTCATTATAATTATCGAGAAGCCATGGGTTTCGAAAACAATAACTGGTTGATAAGCTTATCTTAACCGCCTCTAAAACAATATACGAGTATTTATGGCGGACATTGTTTTTTTTATTCCAAAAGATTCCTTAATACTGATTCACAAAGTATTTTAATGTTGATTCATTCAAAAAACCCAGAAACGCCCGTAGCTCAGCTAGCTGAGGCAATCGCATGCGATTACCAATGTTAAGCAAAGGTCGACGCGGTCAGTTCTGGGATGGGTGATCGAAAAGTGGCATTCCATTATGAGCGCTTCCGTGGGTCGGTTGATACGTTAAATTGTAGGTCCCGGCTGTTTGTCATAGTACGGCAGTCGTAAAGCCATGTCAGAGGCCCTTAGGGCGACTTGATAAACTATCGACACCAGAGTTGACCACTCTCATTCGATAAGAAGAAGAATATATTTTAAAAAATCCCATACTATCGAATGAAAATGCACCCTTACGGAAAAAGTTGATGCGTTTAACTTACTCAAGGCTTCCTTAGAAGATTATGAGTACCTACCAGTATAGTAAACGCAAAACATCTAGTCCGATCTGAGCACGAGGCGTAAACCTGCGCAGAAGGAAAAAATGGGTATCAGCGGAGCTCCCCTAGCGGGGTATATGCCACGTGACCGTCCTTGACAAATCACAGCGTAAAGCGTTTTTTCGTTCTCTGTGTGTGGTTGTCACGTTCGCTAGCTCCACCCACAGAGTACAGTCACGCGCGATATTTTTGTTATAATAACTGTTTGTTAAGTGTTTTTGTTGAATTTTCATTTCGTGTTATTTTGTTATTGTTTCTTGTTACTGTTTTTGTTATTTGTAAAGGTGGCAGCAATCTTTGCACCATAAAGATTAAAATAATATTTCTTGTTAAATTGTTATTTTAATCACATACTTTTTTTTTTTATAATAATAATATATTTAGTAATAATATTTCCAAAAGCATGTACCCAATCCTTTAATTAAAATTCGGGTAAAAATATAATTCGTACATACTATTTGTAGCACTTGACTGTACATGCGCGGGCCGCTATGATGCAACTTCAGATCGGACTAGAGGTTTTGCGATTACTGTAGCTTTATACATATAAGAGTATTTCAATTTAAACTAATATTTTATGCGTTTACTAGCATTCTATCTAATACTGCCTGTATGTTTTTATTCTAGTATTAGTTAATTATTAATTTTAATTTACACATCTTTACCAAGGCACTTGCCACAAATTAACATTGTTACATTTTGCTCTATTTAATTAATGGTTAATAATAAGTTTTGGTCTGTGATAAAGCTAGCTTAAAAACAAGAGACAGTTAAACGCACAACAGTTTATTAATGAGTTTTAGTAATATATTATATAATAATAGTGTACGTTTAGCAAAGGTCGACGCAGTCATTCTTTGGATGGGTGACCGAAAAGTGGAATACCATTTTTCGGATTACACGTTAAGTTGTAGATCCCGGCTGTTTGTCTAGTACGGCAGTCGTTAAGTCATGTCAGAGGCCCTTAGGGCGGCTTGATGAACTCTCGACACCAGAGTTGGCCACTCTCATTCGATAAGAAGAAGAAGTGTATGTTTGTTACACAACAGCAATAATAACAATGTTTAATATAGGTTTTGATTGGTTAAAAAAAATACCAGTAGGTATTTCCAGTACCATTGTCAAAAAAACATTTAACTCCCTTCACTGCCTCTTATAATGACATGTAATTGTAAACCATTACCAATAAATTGTTTTATCTTTATAACTATTTTATACTGTCCGTTCTGTTTCACGTTACTTATAAATATATGTTTTAGTTATTAGAGCGTAGCTGGCATGCTCTCATATAAATATAAATATAAATATTCCGGGACATTGCACACACCGCCATTTAGCCCCACACTAAGCAAACGCTTGTGTCGTGGGCACTAGATTACGGATATAATACTTATATAATTTTCTTTTCTAAATACATACTTATTATACATACAAACGACCAGACTCAACACAAGTAATTATAATTTTTTGAAAAATTCATAAATACTTGTGTTATGCGGGAATCGAACCCGCAACCCCTAGATTAGAAGGCAGTGCCACTACCAACTAAGCTAACAGGCCGGTCTAATATAGCTTACACAGCTATTTTTTCTGACAAAACATACGTTATCGTAGGTATTAAATGTGCATATTTTAATATTAAAACCTTCGTGAGACATTTTATCAATATATTAACTAAACGGTTTTCACTCACGTGAAATTCGCGTATGTTGTTTACGCGTTTCGGATGTTATGACATCATCTTCAGAACGTATGTTCTGTGACCGCGGCAGCACGCAGACGGTCTGCGTACTGCCGTTAACATATTAAATGTGCAGTAAACGGTCGCCGTAGCCGAAAACGGTCTAGGAGGGTTATATTTATTCATTACTAGCTGACCCGGCGAACTCTGTTCCGCCTTAGAGGCAATAAATAAGCAGATTTTGGGTTTTATTCAATTCAATTAAAAAAAACGGGATAAAAATATTATTCTATGTCCGTCTCCTGGTTCTTAGCTACCTCCCCACCAATTTTCAGCTAAATCCGTTCAGCCGTTCTTGCGTTATAAATGGTGGAACTAACACCACTTTCTTTTTATATACCTATATAATATATGTGTAGATGTTTACATAATCTTTATACTCATTTAGGGTTGCCGTCTCTGGTGAGTCGCTGGTGTATGAGCTTGTTGTGTGTGGCGAGCGCGCCGGACTGGCGGAACTGCGCGGGACACTTGTCACACTGGAAGGGGCGCTCGCCTGTGTGCGTCCTGATGTGGGCTTTCAGGGTCGAGCCGCCCTGGAGACAACATCATACCATTACAATGCTGTCGTAAGAAAGAACTAAACTACTAACATTTTTACTTAAATGGAACTCTGGAGATGTATATAGTGTTCTTCCGCTGCGACTGCTCCTTAACCGGTTTCAACACACCCAAAAACCATCAAGTTGGTTGTTTGAAGTCGGTTAAGGAGCGGTCGCAGTGGAAAAACACTATTCATTTTTCCAGTTTAATTTAATGTACTTACAGCGAAGCTTTTATCACAGTACATGCAGCGGTATTTGAGTGGTTTCTTGTATCCCTCGTGCGCCGTGCGGCGGTGCTCGCGGAGGGAACTAGTGCACGTGTAGGCCTGCACATGTAACAATACAGATCGTTTAATGTGTGTGTGAGTGTGTGTGTGTGTATGTGTGTGTGTGTGTGTGTGTGATTGTATCTACATATGTGGGTGTGTTTGTGTGTGTGTGGCAGAAAATTTGGTATGTAGGTAGGTATTAGGTTCCCTAGATCAACATAATATCTAAGCTTTTTTTCAATCTCGGATTTACATAGTTTTTCAGGGAAATGTTACAATAAATATGTATACTTAATAAGCATTATGCTCCTACAAGCATTTTAAGTAGGTAACTCTGTATGCATATTCAATGCATGTTCACTTTAAATTATGGTCCAAGAACACCGTACAATAATGGCGACCATTGAAAATAGAAGAGGGGATATGGTTGGCCACCTTATACGACACGACGAATTTATGAAAAACATCATTGAAGGAACATTGGAAGCCCGAAGAGGAAGAAGGCCGAGAAGGTCATAAATGGACCAAGTAAAAGAAAAGGCGGGTGTCATGTCGTATAAGGAGTCAAGGAATTGGCAGAAGATCAGGTAGGACGGCGCATGCTCCACAGACAAGGACCTTGCCCTTAAATTTGTGATGATGATGATGTTTTATGTACCTTCTCACATTGATCACATTTATAAGGCTTCAGCTCTAAATGCACGGTGTTAATGTGTTTCTCCAACTCTTTCTGTTTGAAAAACCTTTTTTCGCATCTGTCGCACGCGAACCTGAAATAAGAAATATTTAATGAATTTAGTATTTGAAGTTTTTGTATTCACAAAAAAACCTGAAATAAGAACTATTTAATGAATTTAGTACATATTTGGAGTTCTCGTATTCATATAAAAATACAGAAATTCTATTAAAAACTTGACTGTCGCCATCTATCGGCTACGTAAGAATCGGAAAAGAGTTAACGGATTACATCAACCTGCCAAGTTTAAATTTTATAGCTCTATTAGATTCGGAATAAAGTGTTTGTGACACGCGGACAGACAGATGGACGGACAGACATACAAACACGGCGAATTTATACGGGATACGTTTTTCACCATTCAGGAAAAAGAATGTTTGATGTCTACGTACTTTGGGTCTCCTTAGAGATAATGATCATATTATATTAATTTCATAGTTATACATTCGCAATACTTACGGTAACTCCGCTACGTTGACGTGAATTTGTGTAGTTTTCAAATGTTGTTTCAGACATGCTTCCGTTTTGAATGCTCTGTAACGTTGAATGGTAAACGTTTTGTTACTTCGTTTCATCAACATTTTTTGCATTAAAATTAGGTAAATACAAAACTTATTTTTCTTTGCCCCCATCTCAAAAACTACTCGACCAATTTCGATAAAACTTGCTTCACAAAATTTAGCAAACTTGTTTAAAACTAAAATGTAGTCTAAATAGATCATCATAGTTTACACCCTGATCCCTGCCAGATTGGTGACTTCGAAGAGATCGCTTTGAGCGATAAGTTCGCCAAATAGGACACAAATTTTAAATTTTGTGTGTTTTATTGTGTTTTTATAACTTGTTGGTGTTTTAATAAAGTGTTACCTATCTATCTGTCGTACTCGTCTAGAATAATATAAAATAACTTATTTTAAAAATTAGAGATCTTTGCCCAGGAGTGGGACAATAAGTTAAAAAAAAAAGTATATCTAAACCTGATAAAATGTTTAAAAAGAGACAACACTCACTTATCACACTCGACACAGTAATAGTCCCTGTTGAGTGTGTGTGTGAGGCGATGTGTTTTGAGCACGGTGGGAGTCTTGAAGGTCATACCACACTGCTCACACGGGTACTGACGGATTTCACTCGACACGTCTTTGGGATGTAGGCTGGGAAAAAAAGGTTTCTTTTTATAACACGCACTGTTGCATCGTGGAACTCTTTGCCGGTATCTTTATTCCCCTCGAACTTTAATCAATAAAGTCGAGAATGAATCAGTTTAAAACAAGCGCGCTATATCGTAGATTACAACGTTGCTTTACTTCAGGCAACTTATAGTCAAGGGTGAGATTATGAAGTTTTAAAAAACAGAACAAGATTAAAAGCTGATAATTTTTATTTAAGTAAAACGAGGAATCGGGATGGTATGATTTTATCGTAGAATTATACAAAAGTAAATGTGTGTGAGTTGCGAAAATATGCTACTTTTATTCCAAAACTACGCAATATAATGTAATCGTCAGAAAAAGAACGAATCAATCTTACAAGTACCTACAACAAGTGGCGCCCAAAAGTTTTCTACATTTTGTGAAGGCGGGTTCTACGAAAATAAATCTGATAAGAATTTTGTGTGACTCAATCTGATAAAGAAGCTCTGAATGCTTGCGAAACGCGTCGCATATTGAAGACGCATTATGTAAGCGTAGACCGTATACACATAATTTAATTTTGTTACCATCGTAGTACATTAATCTTAATCTATAATCCTGTTACCATGATAGTAACAATACTCACGCCATCATATGCGCCTTCAAGCCCTCCTTGGTGGCGTATGTCTTGTGACAGTACTCGCACTCCACACGCTCTTTGGTCAAGTGCTTGTGTTGCACGTGTCTCTTACGAGACATCTGGCGTCTGAAAAAAAACCGATAAAAGACATAACTCTTGCAATCTTCTTTGTAACATAATGGGCCTTATTACAAAACGTGGTTTAAATATAAGTCTAGAGCAAGTTTGTTTTGTTTAAATATAAGTCTAACCCGTTTTAGTTGTTCGAAAATTATCTGTATACTGTCATAATTATCAAACTGTACCAATGTTAAATCAAAGTTATTTTTTTGTTGACATTTTGATTGCTTGTATGTGAAGTCTGAACAACAAGAACCCACTTTTTATTTTCAAAGTCCTGAACTAATATTTATACCGCGTTTTGTAATAAGACGGAATATGTTGTTTTACTCCAAAGGTCCTGATTTTCTGCAAAATGGTGAGCGCTTTCTTGTAGATACACCTTTTACTAATCGTGACATCAGTGAATGCTATGCTATAAATTTTAATAAAAGTTGTGTGATGCTTGTAAAATAGTCTATCTGAATATGAACTTTGCTAGGAATAGCTAGTTTAGCTACTTAGTAAATGTTATTAATAAAATAAATTATTTTGATATTTCATTGAGTGAAAACTAGACAGTGCGAGGTTTTAAAAGTTAGTAAATACTATTTAAGTTAGTATATAACAAAGAACTGAAGCAGTATTAACTCAAATCAAGGGCTAAAGGGAGTGCGTTTATGCCATGCAATGGACTCCGACATAGTGACGGAGTCACACCCTTCGTAACTCCCATAATTAAATTAAGGCCTAAGCTAAAATATATACCTAGTGTAGTGTTACTTTTTTGTACAAAGTTGCACGGGTTTGTACTTGACTACAGTTTTCCAGACGTTAAGCAAAAACTGTGGTCTATGATGGAGCGTGCTTACTCAATTAATTTAAAAAATATATGTAGCGACATTTGAAGCGAGATTGAACGGTTCATGTGAATTACGGTCAGGTGCAAACCCATTCCTTGTAAAAAAAATGTTCACTCTCGCTTTATTTATTTGTTTATTAGTTGCAACCACAGAAGAGAGAAAACAATGGAAGTGGTGCTCGTATCTCCTGCCTGTGCCACAATTAAGCAGAATATCGCAACATTCGCGGCGGCCATGATTAGTCGGGCTTAGCTACGTGAGCTAGAAAGACGTACCGCACTCGCACAAAAAACATGTTTAAAAATAATTCATGCCTTGTTGTGCAATTATTACGTGTCAAAATGAAAGCAGGACGATTAATTTATCAAATGGAGATGTATAGGTACATTGTTTTACTTATGTGTGAGTTTGGCGACACCGGTACCCGTACTAAGTAGTTATAAGGGCACTTCCATTGTTTTCTCTATTTCGTGATTGCAACACACCTGAATGTCTTCTCGCAGTAAGGGCAGGGCAGCTGCACCTCCCCGTTCCTGTGCACAATGTTGTGGTGGTCCAGCATGGTCGCGCGGCACGCTCGCATCACACCGCATAGCGTGCATTTGTAGCGACTGCGGACAAGAACAAGATATTAGTTACAGAACTGTAGTAAGTATTGTAAGTAAGCAAGTAAGTTTGTATGTGAGTGGCCAACTCTGGTGTCAGAGATATCAAACCACCGCTAAGGCCTCTGACTTGGCTTAACGACTACTTCACTATGACAAACGGCCGAGAACTACAATTCGTATCGATCGACCCAGGGAAGCGCCTAAAATGGAATGCCACTTTTTCGATCACCCATCCAAGGACGGAATGCGTCGATAGCTCCCGATAGCTGAGCTATGGGCGCTGAAAACTGTGGTAAGTATTGAACTTGTAAGTAGAACACCAGTAGACTGTATAATATCTCAATATAAAAAATCATATTTTTTAGACTGTGATAATATAAAGCGAGTGTGGCTTAGTGGTACATGCATCTGCTTTACTATCTGCCACACCTCAATTCGAGCAATTATGTATGGATTTGTACTCGCTTGATGGTTAAGGAAAGAATCGAAAGCAGATATGAAAATTATCATAGTTCTAATTTATATGAGAATAGTGGCCTCTGGAAGATTTAAATCCATTGTGGTTTTTAAAGATGGCTGCCATGACATGTCTGTTTCGCGAAATAGTAAAGCAGATGACAAATAAGGACTTTGGTGTTGATTTTTAATACTCACATTAAATGACATTTAGTATGGTACAGCATCTTTTCTTCAGTCTTCATTCTTACTTTACAATAGCAACATTCATGTAGACCCATTTCCTGAAACATAATTAATATTAAAAATTAAAATTAAGAAAATATTTGGGTGGTAAATAACAAATCCTTGTTTAAATCTTAAAATGTGACAATAAGGGTTAACAAATATGCCTACAGTCATATTGGCACCACAACAAAAACTTATTTCATATTCATATAGTTCTTTTTGTATAAAATTTAGTAATTTTTCACTGAGAGAACAGTGAACATTCCATCAAAAAAACATAATATATATTGTATTCTAGTTGTATAATATAGGCATTGTATAGGGCACTGAGAGACATCAAAGAAAGGGTACATCGGCCACATTCATATTTTTTGGTAATTGCTATTTGTTAATCATTTTTGTTGTTGTATATATGTAATACTCACATCAGTATGCCTCTTCATATGTGTATCATAAGCAGCTTTATAATTGAACCCTTTAATGCAAGTCTCACACTTGTAGGAGCAGTTCAGGTAGCTCTGATCCACCGCCTGCTGACCCCTCTCCTCCATGTACTCTGCTTCTGATATGTTTATCTTCTTTATTGCATACTGTTCTGGAGAAAAGATGGTAAATACACTATTTATTTAAGTAAATATTAATTTATTATAATATTACATAATTAATAATTACATTCCTATATTATTTTGTTGGTATATAATTTAAACAAATAAATGTTTTTTTTTATTTAAGGTATGTAAAGTTTGTTTAGTTAAAGAAGAGATTATATAAACAAAATTAAAGTCAATTTATTTATTTCACACAAATGCAGAGCTATATTGTGAGAAAGGGATGAAATTATTTTGGTCACTATTTATTAATATTTTCTTTAATGTTTTTTTTACATGATATAGGCTCACGCTTGACTACAACTTGCCTGATGTTAAACAACGTTATAATCTACGATCTAGCGCGCTTGCCTAGAAGAAACCGGTTTACTCTTGACTTGAAGACCGACAAATTATAGTTCAAGGGGAATAGAGATTCAGGCAAGGAGTTCTACAGTTATGATGATCTAAGATCTGCTTAGTTTTCAGGTTCCTATCCTGGTCACAGCACCATAAATAAGTACCAGAAACAATAAATATATTTAGGATTGCTGATTGATAAAGTCGCCATTAATAGTTAATAGTCTGGCAGTTGTTAATTATGCCAAAAGTTCTTGGCTGCATTTTATCCCAGATTAAGGCAAGTAACTGCGGGGCACTGCAAATACTAAAATTATACTACAGGGTGTCACTAATATGACCATAATTTAAATAACATAACTAGTGATACTTACTATTTTCCAACTCAATTGCGTTTTTTGTAGGCATCTTTGATTTTCTTGTATTTTCAACAGGTTTGCTTGCTTTTACTAGCCTTTTCCTAGTTTTCCCAAGCCTTACAATAGCTTTACCATCTTTATTTTTTTGAACACCAGTGACTCGGCAGACTGATTTAGATTTCACTATTTTATCAATCTTTGATGGAAAATTTTCTGTTTTGATCAAACTTTTTAATTCATCTGGAAATTAGGTATTTATAATTAGTAAATGCATTATTATAATAACAGATTAATCGCGTAACATATCCACAAAAAAGAACTTTCAGAAGATTTGATAACCTCCTTTTTTTGAAGTCGGTTAAAAAGTAATACTTTATACATCTACATATTATTATCAATTACAAAAAAAAAACTACAAGAACACAAAATAACTAGACAATAAGTAATTTCATTGAAAGGCCTTGATCAAAAGCAATATGTTTATGGCAACCAGTAACTAGTCTATCATGGAAAATCTTTTAAGTAAAACTATCTTTATAACTTACCATCAAATTCAAATGCACTGCAAAATTCTCCTTCAGAGTTCTCTTGTTCTTCTGTTATTTCTAGTTTTACCACATTTCTATGCTCATTCATTTCCACCTTCTCTCGTTTTGATAACACACTTTTGAACTCTATGCCCATTCTTTTACGATTTACATTTTTATGTATTGTATTTGTATTTTCCGGTAAATTTATGGAGTCTAACAGTGAACAGGCGAGTGTGACAGGGTATGTTAGACGAGTTTGAGCCTCTTCCACTTGTAATTTTGTAGAAATATTCTTTAAAATAAAAATATATTGTTATAAGTCTGCTCCTAATATTATCAGAATGTTTACTCAATATGGGGCTAGATAATATGGTGTTCAATGTTCCGTAATTTTTATTGATTTTATTCTCCATCACATGAGAGTGGCCAACTCTAGTGCAGCTAGTTTTCAAACCCTATGGGCTTAATGTCTGCCATACTATGACAAATATCGAGATTATATCAACTGTTATAAATGTACTTACAAACAGAAGAGGCCTAAAAGCTGATGTACAGTCTTTTGTGGCGATGACACATTTAATTGATAAATTAAGCAGAATAGAACCGAATATATGCATTCAGCCCATCATAAAGTAAGCAACAACTTTGCTCGGTAGAATATCAGCAAGTAAGGATGCTTACCCCCACACAGTTCTGGAGTAGTATTTGGTTACTTTGTACATTGTGGATAAACAGTTCAGCGTGCTGCGCTATCCTTCGGCAGACGTAACACAGCTTTATTGTTCCTACCTGAAATAATTACATACATTAGACATTAGTTATTATAGAAAATGAAAACTAATGAAGTTAAGATGTTCTCATAGAAAATTGCACTGAATAAGCATATCTTTACATTCATCTGGATATGCAAGATTACTCACCTCAAATATTTGCCAAAATTGTGTATGTTGTATATTAAAATCCTGTAGTTTGTAATCTTCAGAGTTAGCCAGGCAAGAAAAACAGTAGTGCATTTCGACGGATTGGGAAGAAATCTCCATATTCGTGTAGGCACTTATTTAGGTCAGTAAAGCTTAGAGTACCTAATTAGAGTTATTTTTTTAATTAACATGTAAATTCTATCAATTATAAACGGACAGAAAATTCTGTAACTTTTCCAGACTATCCGAATTCCGATCAAACAACAACAAAACAAACCCACACACACACACAGGCCACAACAATCTGCCTAACTGTTATTGTCATCTGTCAAGAGACAAGTTTACAACAAATGATTTTAGACAGGCTAGAGCTATTTGGTCCACTTTTTGTTAGTAGTAATGTCAAATATGTAATATGTAGGTAGGTAAGACAAAACCGTAGTTTATTTTCCTATTTATTTCAAGTTTCAGGTATTTTCAGTAACTTGCTTTTCCACATTGAAAGTGATTGAATTAGGTAGAGAATTTATAAATAGTTCTACTTAGAACAAGTGTACGAAAACCGTGATTGAAATAGTAACTATATAAGTACTACCTACTTTTTATTGGTTAGGTTAGATTGATAAACATTGTTTTGAAGTGATACAAAAAAGGCAAGTTATATCCCACGAAGAGTTTGGAGAGTAGGTACCTATTCTACTGTATACCCTTTATAACATAAAATCAAGGAACAAGATTTTATTAAAAGGACAAGAGTTCAAAAGTTTTTTAGAAAACATGCCATTTAGCGTGAAAAACTTTAAAGAAGAAAATGCGCTACAGGTTCCCACTCATAAATGCCTTGTATGTGGTTATGAAACTAGACAAAAAGGGCACTACAATAGACACTTAAGGATACATACGGGTGAGGACGTGAAACATCGTAAATGCAACTTGTGTGATTTTAAAACAAATAAAAAAAATGACTTGCATAGACATATTAGAATTCACTCCGGAGAAAAACCTTATTCATGTGATTACTGTGATAAAAAATTTCGACAACGGGCACATCTCAAATACCACATACTAATTCATACCCGAGAAATAAGCGAATTTTTTAGTCCGCAGTCAATAGACGAACTTTCTTTTTTGCTGAACAAGGAAAAAAAGTTTATGTGTGATATGTGTGACTACAAAACTGACTTTAGTGGTGACCTAAATGACCATAAGAGAACACATACAAATGAAAGGCCATATGAATGTACTAAATGTAGTTATAAAGCTATCAGATCCAGCCATCTAAAACGCCACATGAAACAGCACTCTAAAAAGACTCCTCGGGCTCACTCACATGGATATGTTTGTGCTCATTGTGATTTTCAAAGTTCTACTCTAAAACTGATGAAAATCCATCTACACACATGCGACGTAAACACAGCAGTAAAAGAGGAGTTAGTGTAACCAAACCAAATGCTAATACCTACTGGAAAAAAAAGAAAAAGTTTCTAAGAACTGTGTGCTCCCATATTATGTTAATAGGTACTCTAAGTTTGTTCTTCTGTTCTAGTTTTGTATTATTTGGTCAAGGTTTTTGTTACTAAATGAAAGACTTTATAATATGTGTTAATTGTTTTTGTCTCATTAAAATATACTGTTATAGATAAATAAAGAAATTACAGCTTTATTTTTCAGTAAAAACATAGTTTTTTCTTTTACTTATGTTCCCAACTTATAGGGTTGGCTTCTGATCTAGTCCATTGTGTAGAATA
The DNA here is from genome assembly GCA_964023185.1 of Macaria liturata. Lineage (NCBI taxonomy): Eukaryota > Metazoa > Arthropoda > Insecta > Lepidoptera > Geometridae > Macaria > Macaria liturata. Next base: position 7,737,190 of record OZ026831.1, read on the forward strand.
TTGGTTTTTCCACAGAGTTATTTCCTCAGACTATTCTAAACTCCGTTATTTCTATAAGGTTTGCACAATCCTTAAGAAATAAGTAGGTAAAGTACCTAACCAACATTTTTCTGTGGAAGTACATCATACAAATAAGATACTTAGTTACTATTAATAGGGTTGATACCTACATAATATATGAAAAGTAGAAGTGCAGGTGAGATATTTAAATAATAAATAAAAGATTTGAATTGGAGAATTTGTGTGGGTATAGGTACAGCAAACATGAACTTAAATTTCCTAAGTAGGTACCTACCTACCCTTTTATCATTTTTTTGTAGTTAGAAGGTAATACATTATAGTTAATCCCTTGTTTTTCTTTAATCATACACAGCTTTATTGTACCTATGTAAAGATAAGGTAGGTACATATTCTATCTATCTAAAAATATAAAGTAAGTGTGTCTACTAACATACAAATAAAATTTAAGTAAGTAAGTAGGTAGGTACTTAATTTAAAACTAGAAACGAATTATAAATGTTTTCGTACAAAAGCTCTTTTATAATAAAATCAAGGCTGATACAAAGTTCTAAAGCTGATTGTACGTGCCTTATCGAGTACGAGTTCTAAATAGGGATGATCGATGTTGAATAAACATCGATGTTTAGCTGGAAAACATCGATGTTTTGACACCGATGTTATGACTTCAATATTATCGACACATCGATGTTTTATGAATAAACATATTGAAAGAAAAATTTTGGGCGTCATCTAGCGTATTTTGGATGCACTACATTACATGACAGGTACATATAATGTGTTGTGATGATTTTGTTATGTAAATTTTTATAGCTATTAAGTACAACATAAATGGTTCTAAGAAATTAAAAGTGTATAAGTTTTAAAAAGAAATCATGCAAACAGAAAATATTTCATTGTTATCAATTCTGTCACGTGCAAAATTCAAATATATTATGGTTAAATTGGTAAAGGGTGTAGGTATGTATATATATATATCATAATGGTAATTTTAATTTTTAATAATAATATATAAGTAGTGTGTAAGAAAGGAATAATGTGATAGAATTAAAGGCTTTTTTTATTTTTTATTTTTTTTATTTTTATTTTTTACATTACATGACTGACACTGGTCAATAAAATCGGATGATGATGCCGTATGAATTGTTATTTCATTGCATTTCTCGACAGACAAAAAATACTATCAGTGTCAGCGTCAATTCAAAGTTCGCGTCGCGTCATTTTAAAGAAAATAGCTCACAAGTATTTGTGTTGCACACACAGAGCTTTGAAGTCCATGCTTGTCGCCCTGTGACTAGAGGCGAATTCTTTCTTTATTCGATACAAAACAGGTGTCACCATTTACTAAAACTAACACACTTTCGGCACGCACACTACGACGCACGAGATGTTCATGTACACAGTACGCTTCAACTTCATCGGCTGTGCAATGTCGATATTTTTTTATCGATTATTTACACATTTACTTCGAAGATGGATATATATATCTTTAGTATAACTGTAATTATTTAAGTACAAATTATAGTTAACTAGCTATGGCCCGCGGTGTTATCCGCTGTAAAAACTTTTTTATCCCGTGGGATAAAAAATGTCCTTACCGGGGACTGAAACTATCTCTATACCAAATTTATTTTTATCTATTTTATTTAATTATCAAATCATCTTCAAAATGACTGGAGCATATTCTGGCATTTTTATGAGGAAACCAGTTGTATCTACCGGTCGCCAATATCCATTAATTATTTTTTAACACTGGATTTTTTGGAAATCTGTAAATTAAGTATGTGTTAAATAAAAACCGTAATCCAGAAACATTTCCATACAAATCCAGAAACATCATATACATTATATCGATTATCGATAATTTGCTAGGTTCCATTTACACATCACTTTGCTATCGAGAAGTAGCGTCGTCAAGACAACAAATGTGTTAATGCCATTCAAAATGTCAAAAGTTTTTTTTATTAAAATTACGAAATTTTACTACTTACCGATGGTATTTCACGCCGGTAACACTGGAACTATTGCTTTTACAATTTTTAACTTGACACCAAGACATAGGTATCTAATAGTTTATCATGCTGTAAAACCAAGTAAAACGACCGAAAACTCTCTCGCTCGGACTATGTTCGACAACAGACTGACAAGCGCTGTCGTAGGTTAGGTTGGCCTGTTTACTGGTCCAAACGAGAACCACGTATTGTTATTCATTTCGCTTCTATGGGGGGGCGCGCGCGGGGGCGATGTGGCCCGATCGTTGTTCTGTGGTTGCACAGCTACATCCACAGCTTCAGAAAGGCTTTTTTCTAAAGCTGGTCAACTCCTATACCAACAACGTAACCGATTGAAGGGAAAAAACCTGTCAAAGTTAATTTTTTTACAATGTGTGGACAAAAGATACCTACTGGAATTGTTAATATTTTTGTTTAACTTTTGTTATTACAATAACAATAGGTATATAATTATCATAAAAATAACAGAAGGTTTTATTTTATTTAAAAAAAAAAACGATATTTTACACATTTTGATGTTTTTCAATCGATTTTTATCGTACATCGATACTTTAGATTCGATGTTAACATCGATGTCAACATCGATGTTTTCTTAATATCGATCATCCCTAGTTCTAAACAAGTCCCTGCTATTTTTTTTTTAAGGGCTCAATGGTTTGGCTAAATTGAATTGTAATATATGTGACAAAAGCTTAAAAACAAAAAATAGCTAAGTGGCCTTGTTAGCTCTAGGCGCGTGTCGGATAAGTAAGACTCACAACACAACTCTCACAAGACTAAAAAAAAGGCAAGGGCTATTCGTACACCCGGAAGTGGGGATACCATATTTAAAAAATAATAATTTTATACCTGGCAACACCAAATATATGGATTTTTTTATATAGCAATAATGTACTTTTAAATTTTTGTTCATGGTAATACGTATACGTATACCATATAAAAATTCAAAAAACCGTACTACGTTCATTCTTTTTGAAGACATGTAATTTTGAATAAATGGTTTTAAAAAAAAGTTAAAAATAGGTATGTTGCTTGTATCTGCTTGAAATGCTAGATTTAGCTCCTTTTTCTCGTGTATGAGTTTATATCTTAAATACCATTTTTATTAATAAACATCCAAATCCTGTAATATTTTACTTACTGTTAAATTGTCAGGGGCCTTTAAGGTGGTTCTGCATTATTACATTCTTACATATCAATTTACATAATTGCAATCTAATTGTTGGTTATCTACCTACCTATTTAATTGTAAAGTTACAGATTATGAAAAAAAGTCTAGTTATGGAGATTCATTCTGTGTTTTAAACCTACCCCTGGGCACAGTCCACAACTGTAGGTATATAAATAGTTACTTATTTACTTTAAAAGATTATTAGAAAATTATAATTAGGTTAAAAAAAAAAACAAGATTAAGATATTAGTTTATGAGAACACTTTATTAGATAAATAATAAGTATATACTTACTTAAATAAAAATTAATATATTAGATAATCTGTTCACTATTTTGTTCTCAGAATTCTCAGAAAAAAACTCTCTTGAAAGTTGAGGTGAGCTGGAGAATGTTTGAAGTCAGGCAGGAACATCAGTAGGTATAGATGGTGAGACACAGTTACACCAGAAGCAGGCTTCCATGGATTTTCAAGTTTCCTTAGTGTGACATTATTCTGTACTAAATAAGTAATGTTTCATTTGAAGTAAACAAGATAAGGAGTTCATCAAATAAAATTCTGCCTGTCATCAATGCTAGTTGGTTTATTTTTCCTAGTTTTTCTGCTCTGCTTTGGTGGACTAACTATGTACCTACATGAAGGTAGAAGCTATCTATTAGACTCAAAGTTATTTATGTAGAACAAACCTAAATTTTGGCAAAAGAAAATAAAACATTGTGACAACAATGATCTCATTCTTGATGAGTGATGACAATGTTGGCTACATACAGAATGGCAAGAACTGACTAAAAGGGTTAGAAGTGGTCATTATTATCAGCAGATTCTAGTAGATTCTGCTTGAACATAGCATACAATAATTGTACCTACCTAAGTAAGTACCTACCAGTGCTATATCTACTTTTATGTTTAGCCACCATCCTTGCCTTTCTTTGAGGTTATTTGAAGAGGAACAGGAAAGTAATTTCTGATGAGATGATTGTAATCCGAATATCAATCTCAATACAGCAGTTATGTACTTTAGAACCACACGAAATCTAACAACGCGTGATAAGCATTACCATGGATAAATTGGTATTTTCATTCATTATATCGCTGCATCAGGTTCCAAATTGATTTTGTAACGCAGACTAGTTAGAAAATGATATGATACCTAACCTACGCGTTCGACTTCGAGTTGAGAATAAAGATGGCGACAGCGTAACCAAACCAAAATAAATCCAAAACGAAATCGTGTATGTACACGATATCCTATCCGTACACAAAAAATAAGAAAATTTTAAACACTCCTACAAGCAAACAATCATCCAGTAGATCTAGACCCCTGTTTTTAAATAAGTAAGCAGGTACGATAGCTCTCGCCAGATTGGTACTGCGTGAGAATAGCCAAAACAAACAAACTAATACTTATTCCATGGCTTCACGCAGTTTACTACATTGATAAAAACCTAAACACATTGACAGAATTTCTACTCACACACAGAATATTTTATACTTTTTCAAAGAAAAGGGATATTGCCAGAATACAGAAAATATTAGCGTTCAATCAAATTAAAGACAAGTATTCGAGTTTTTCGACTTCTACGGAAATAGTAGTACAGATGACAAATATTTTCATTGATTTCTTGATAGAATGAACTAAACCGTATATATTTTGTTGTCTGTTTAGAATGAACAAAATGAACGTTGTTATGAACATGTTCATTCGAGAATGTACGATACTGCGTAAAAACAATGAAAACAACTGGCCCGAAAAAAAAAAATTGTATTATCGTGGAAAGTTGCCTTGGATTAATTTAATTAATTAAAATTGTGTACATACTGCTTGTACCTATTTAAATAATTTTAATGTAGGTTCCTACTTGTTACAATTTTGTACCTTCTTCTGATAACATCAGATTGATACTCCCCCATGGTAAGAATCGTCAGAAATGGAAGGACAAGCGCAACTAAGTGATGGGGACCACTGTTTAGGGTGTCTCAGGAGTTCATCGGAGAACAAAATACACGATTACAGCATACAATATGCTCATTTTTGGGCTATATTTGAAGTAAGTTATTTACCCTGCTGTTAGACTTGTATAAAAATTGTAAACGATGTGTAAACAGTGAGCACTTTTTGGAAAAGCCTCTAAACAGTTCTCTCTTATTATTCGTTAACATTGGAAGATCAATAGATTTCATATTTATCAATTGTTAATACTGAAGAGTTTTAATCTGTTATTTATTTATTTTATTTATTTATATATGCTATACACAATACAAAATTACATTTTAGAACTTATTCTAAAAGAAATGAATTGTGTGACCCTGTTGCTTGTTTAGTTTAGGGCATTGCACTTTTCTTACAATATCAACTTAAACACTATTTTACTTATACTAATTTAGTTACTTACATGGCTAAATACTTAATAATATCCTTTAAAAATTGTAAACATTATGTACATAGTTTTATGATAAATATAAATATGTATGAGATCTGTTATCTATGACATTATATTGCGATATTCTTACATACATTATATGTATATAATTTTGTTGCATACTTACAATATATTTATTCTCTATGAGATCAGTTACTTACATTATTAGGATCTTTAAATGGAATCATCTTGTAGGAATTCATCTATTGAGTAATAACTTTTTTTTATTAGGAGATTTTTTAATTTGGCTTTGAATGTTCTTTCTGAGGGTTCATTTCGGATATCATGTGGGAGTTTATTGTGTATCGTAATGGTCATATATTCTGGGCCTTTTCTGAATAATTCTAACCTGGGTACGGGTAGCAGTAATTTGTTTGGTCTTCGGGGATTGCTATCGTAAGTAAAAAGATTTCTGTGTTTTCGGGTGAATAGCGCGGCTTCTAAAATGTAAATGGATGGAAGTGTGAGTATTTTCAGGCGGATGAAGTGAGGTCTGCAAGTTTCTCTGGGTCTGATGTTAACTATTATTCATGAAAAAAGAGTTAAATACCTACCATTTTAAGGAACAATGCTAGTTTCAAATCAACATCATAATATCTAGCTATTTGTCATAGTACTAAAGTTGTGAAGCCATGCCACAGGTCTTTAGGGTGTTTTAAACATTAAACACCAGAGTTGTGTCACTCTTCCTAACTTATATTCAATTATAAATGTGTCTGGTTGCAGGTTGGTACAATAAAGCTGTGTTATATCTGCAAGAGGATAGCACAGCATGCTGAATTATTCATACAGAATGTACAGAGCAATCAGATATTACTGCAGAACTGTGTTGGGGTAAGTGATATTTTTTATTAAATTTCTCATCCTCCTCCTTGTGTTATTAATGAGGGTTTTAACTCCCCCAGAGTATTGATTCAATCCTACTTACATTGTATTTCTGTTTACTGAGGATTGTGTCTCTGTCAATGGAGATATTTTTTGGGCAAATAACTTTTTCATGGTAGGTGTATAGATTTCTTTCTCTTTATTATTTAGGTACTCAATAGTAAAACAGTGCCACAGTAACTTTTGTCAGATGAGAAAACTGGAGAAGAAAATCAATATATTTAATACCTAAAATAACACAATTATTTTTCAGGACATCCTAACAACAATAGAAGAAACCCGGTCACAACTCGAGAATCCTATAACACTCACACATTCCCCTTTAGACCCCATTTCACTACCAGAGCCAGACACAGACAAACACAAAAGCAAAGATGACTCAAGAAGCAAAAACAAAGATATTACAGAATCTAAAAGTAAAAGCAAAGATAAAGTAGACTCTAAAGCTAAGAGCAAAGAGTCCAAATTGCCAGTAATTCATCCAGTGCTAATATGTGATAGTTTTAATCCAGAAGATAATGTATTGTGTATAGTCAGCCAAGAAGAAGCTTTGAGAAATGATATAAAACTTGAACCAAAAGTAGAGGAAGCTTTTGATCATTTGGATGCTGAATTTGTTGATGAAAATGATGGTAGGTGGCTTAAATTGTCCCTCTTACTCTCTTGAGTAGTATTTTCTCATGACTGAGGGTTGTGACTCCCATGCAGAATTAATTCGTTAGGGCAGTTTCGAACCAGGATGCATCTGGATGAAAAGCAGACACTGGAACCGCTGAGCCCCACTCTCTTATTAGGCTTAATTCTAGAAGATTTATAATGTGTGAGAAGGATGGAATGATTTTGCTCACCACTTATAAAACACACTTTGAATGAACTGTGTTATACCTACCTATTTACAAAACATTAAGTTATAACACAATATTGGTTTATATACTTTTGAAATTAATCGCAATGTGAGACATCTAGTAGCATTTTTGTACTAAGTACCTACTATTTTGTTGTATCTGGAATCTGAAAATGGATTATTGATAACCTAATGTCTTCCTATAAGAGATTTATTAAAAAAGGAAATTCTTCAAAGCATTATCTTCACTATATTAACTAAACGGTTTTCACTCACGTGTAAATCGCGTAAGTTGTTTACGTTACGTTCGCGTATGTTCTGGGACCGCGGCAGCACGCAGACTGCGCGCCGCTGCCGCGGTCCCAGAACATACGTTCTGAAGATGGATGTCATAACATCCGAAACGCGTAAACAACTTACGCGATTTACACGTGAGTGAAAACCGTTTAGTTAATATATTGATAAAATGTCTCACGAAAGTTTTAATATTAAATTATCTTCACTTCCAGATCTCCAAGACCCTTACGTGAAAGAAGAAGAAGAAGATGACGAAGATGAGTATCCACTGACTCTGCTAAAGAGAGAAGCTCAGAAAGAAGAAGAAGCTATAGCACTAGCCAGTCTCCAGAAGACATTGAGGAATCCTAAAAAACACAGAGTGAAAAAAGAGAGGATTAAAGTGAAGTCTTTGGCACGGAAAGAAGTTGAATTGCAATGTAATGGTAAGGTTTCTTTTATCATATAAATAAATAAAAGGCAAAATTTTATGTGTACTGTCTCTTTATAATGATTATTCTACGGCTGTTAATAAACAGCTGAAACAAATTTTGTAAAATATGGTGTAGAGATACTGTCTCTCTTGAGTCATATTTCCTAATGACTGAGGGTCGTGACTCCCCCACAGAATTAATTTGTTAGGGGAGTTCTTCTGGGCAGACACATCATGGTGGGCACCCAGGTCCTTCCATGGAAGACACATGTCTTCGGATATTGTGGTTCCCAAACATCGGTTTCCAAAGGATGTTTTCCTTCACCACTAAGCGAGTGCAAATCGACACATAACTTGAAAACACAAGTCATTGGTGTAGGGCCGGATTCTAATCAGGGTGCGTGTGGATGAAAAGCAGACATTGGAACTGCTGAGCCACACTCGCTTAATTATTATATTTGAATCAAATAAAACATATAAAATTGAAATTAAATTAAATTGATATGGCCACTCTGAAAAAAAAACTATCAATTACTTTCTAAGAAGTGTATTAGGTATACTTAACTTTTTTCTAATCCAAACTGTTATCTATTTCCAGAGGCTTTAGGCATTAAAAAGATCTACCTCTCAAAAGAAGAAGCAGAAGAGGAAAGGAGTCAGCAAGCTTTAGACCCAGTATATCTGAACTGCTCTTACAAATGTGAGAACTGTCTGAAAGGGTTCAACTTTAAGGCGGCTTATGATAAACATTTGAAACGGCATTCCGAGGTAAGTAAATACTTATCTATAAGTACATAATATAATAAAGCTAAAGTGGGTCAAAAACTTGTACATATAAGTTATTAGACAAAAATGTAATGAGTATAGTTTAAATCAAGAACAGAACACGATTTAGCAGTTTTATATTTTTTGTTTGTTTTTTTTTAGTTTTTTTTTAATAGAATTAGTTTTAAAATGGTTAGATTGTATTTTGTACTGCATTAATAGATAAATAAATAAACGCGCATCATTGCCTAAATGGATCATCATAATTTTTGTAATAAAAGTAGTATGAAGTCCTGGGCCGTGCTGCTTTTTAATCCAGAATAATGCGAGTGAACCCGCGGGCGTCCGCTAGTGAGAATTATGTCTTATGGAAAAGAGATAAATCCTTCTATTCCAAGTTAAAACTTGGTTTATTTGCGTGTTACAGGAAAGTGGGGAGTATGTGTGTGACATATGCAAAATCAGAATGGACAAACGGGACACTTGGCTTAGTCACAAAAAATGTCACAATGTGTAAGTTATCATTATTTTTATAGTTTTCACCTGATTCCATTGAAGAGTTTTTATGTAAGTACTTATCGAAAATAATAAGCTGACATACATTTCCACTTTAGCTTGCAAATTCGTAAATAACTTAATCATTTGATTAAATTAAATTTATCATAATTAACAAATCATTTGTGTAATTCTTGTAAACGGTTATCATATAAATAATAAAAAAAGATTTGTGTAGCATCCTTCATCAAAGTTGCAACGTGATATGAAAGTTTTCGAAAGCAGAGTTTGTCATTCTTAGATAGAGATAACACTTTATTTGAAGAACAACATATAAAAATAAATACAATGAAATACTTACACAAAACTTAAAATTAGTGTTCTAATTGGCGACCTTATCGCTCAAAATGATCTCCTCCATCCAGGTAACCAATTCATTTGCACATTTTTATTTACTCAATTAACATTATTTTCCATATTTTTCAGGCGATGGAAATGCACGCTATGTGGTTTGGTGCGAACAAGTCGGTCTACTTTAGTAGACCATCATAACGCAGTACATAAGCAAGGAGAGAGCCAGTTTGCATGCCCTTACTGCCCTAAGACATTCAAGTAAGTACTCGCACTCGCAAAGCTCCCAATTCTTTGCAACAAAATTATTTTTTAACGTTTGAATTAATTACAGCGACATCTAGCGGTGGATCACTGAACTACATTGTAACATGCTTCTGTTCCCAGACGTCAGATGTCGCAGCGCAAGCACGTCCGCTACACGCACGTCAACAAAGAGCGGGTGTCGTGTGCGTACTGCAATAAAACATACGCTAATAAGGAGGTCATTAAGGCGCATATGATGGCGTGAGTATCATAATTATTATAATAAATTATATGTTTATTCTGTAGTAACAATCAGTTATTATTTCAATACTTATAAGTTATCTAAAATTGCTATGTTTACCATTGCTATGTTTGCTATTGCTTACCATCAGATGAACTATGGCCATGTGCAAACTTGTTTTAGTTGAAAAATAAATAGTAAGTCAGACCGTTTCCTACAGAGAAATGAAATTACCTATACTAGCTTTCAAAGTAAAACACCACATCACAGTTTGTTTGTCCGAAGCACTAATGGTGTGTTGAAAACTCTTGACACTGGTGTTAATCACCCTTATACATCACCTCTTATTTCCAGAATGCATCCAAAAGAAGTGTCAGCGTTAGAGCAAGTGAAAAAATACCCGTGCGAAGAGTGCGGCATGATGTTCCGCTCTCCCACACACCTGAAAATGCACGGATACAAACATTCTATGGCAAGAGATTACTACTGTGTGGAGTGTGACAAGTGAGTATAGCTGTGTCTGTCACTCATATAGATGCACGGATACAAACATTCTATGGCGAGAGATTACTACTGTGTGGAGTGTGACAAGTGAGTATAGCTGTGTCTGTCACTCATATAGATGCACGGATACAAACATTCTATGGCGAGAGATTACTACTGTGTGGAGTGCGACAAGTGAGTATAGCTGTGTCTGTCACTTATATAGATGCACGGATACAAACATTCTATGGCGAGAGATTACTACTGTGTGGAGTGTGACAAGTGAGTATAGCTGTGTCTGTCACTCATATAGATGCACGGATACAAACATTCTATGGCGAGAGATTACTACTGTGTGGAGTGTGACAAGTGAGTATAGCTGTGTCTGTCACTCATATAGATGCACGGATACAAACATTCTATGGCGAGAGATTACTACTGTGTGGAGTGCGACAAGTGAGTATAGCTGTGTCTGTCACTTATATAGATGCACGGATACAAACATTCTATGGCGAGAGATTACTGCTGTGTGGAATGTGACAAGTGAGTATAGCTGTGTCTGTCACCAAACATTCTATGGCGAGAGATTACTACTGTGTGGAATGTGACAAGTGAGTATAGCTGTGTCTGTCACTCATATAGATGCACGGATACAAACATTCTATGGCGAGAGATTACTGCTGTGTGGAACGTGACAAGTGAGTATAGCTGTGTGAAGTGGGTCGGATGACACGTTGAATTGTAGGTGCCGACTGTTAGTCATAGCACGGCAGTCGTGAAACCATGATAAAGGCCCTTAAGGTTCCGCTAGTCGCCGACCCGAACTCGTTAGTGGGCGTAGGTAATTTGCTTGCTATTTCTGCAAGAAAGGGATATGCGAGTATGACTGTGTGTGTAACTATTCGTATGCACTGCCCTCATAAATTGTAAATTTGAAGTGAGATACAAATGCAATTCTGACTAAAACGAGCACTTTAAACTTACGAGTAGGCTGAATTCAAGTTCTCCTGAAAACAATACCGAAAAGTGTAATTTAAAATAAAGGGATTTAAACTCTTGAAAAGCCAAACTATGTCTGTGGCTATATTGTTTTAGAAATTTCAGACTCCATCTAGTATATAATTGTGCTGAAAGTTGTGTTAAAATTACGTTATATTTTGGGCCTCACCACCTTTTAAATACCTTATTGTTTTCATTATAGTAGCTACAGACATAGATGTCAGTCACCAAAACAAATCGATATTATACTCAACTTTAAACGAACGTTATTAAACAACAGAGTCATCATTTGACTACCTACAGGTTGTATAGCAAAAAAGCCGACTAGCGCACCCTTAAGGCGGATTGAAAACTCAACAATTGAGTTTGCCACTCTCATACAAAGAAAAAAAAGACTCATAAACATATATGCTCACAGCTACAAACATTCCATGTCAAAAGTGTTTGTCACAAGAACTTTTGTTATGTTAATTTCACTGACAACGACTTGTTAAAATTATTTAGCCATATATTCTGCATAATTGTAGGCATATTAAATTGCGATTAAAACACTTTGAGCAAGTGGGCCTTATCAATACATATATATAAAACTCAAAGGTGACTGACTGATTGACTTTGAAATTTGAAATTTGGCATGCAGGTAGATGATGTGACGTAATCCGCTAAGAAAGGATTTTTGGAAATGTCACTTTTAAAGGGGTGAAATAGGGGATGCAAGTTTATGTGAATGTGGTTTAGAGGAAGGATCCACCGATCATATTTTCTTTAGCTGTCCAAGGTTGCGCTGCTCACTGTATGATAAAATCCCAGATGCTGTCCCTCGTCCTTGTAACTTCTCCAATCTTCTTCCCCTTGTACATTCTCCTCCTTATATATTCTGTATCATTTTATTGTCTCTAATAAAATAAAATTGTAATTATGCTTGTATATATGTATTGTGTTAACACTCAAATAAGCTCAATAAATTTCAAATAAGTTAGTAATTCCGCACCGATCAAATGTTAATTATTTTTACTGGCTAATAAGATAAGCGTTTGTCTCCCTTGTGACGTGACATTGGCGAAATTGCGTCGGTGCCGCAAAGCCCATTAATTAAAAAAAAAAAAAAAGGTGATGCAAGTTTTACTTTCTAATGCGAGCGAAGCCGCGAGCACCCTCTAGTGTTCCTATATTTCTAGTCCTGATAATTCTGATAAAATTCCATATCAATATATTTTTATAGTTATGTGGCATTTTAAAAAGAAAATGCAATTATTTTCAGAGGATTCAAATCGGAGGCGGCGTTGAAGCAGCATTTGAAGACAACACAAATACACGTCTCGTATGCAGAGTTACCGTAAGTAAATAAATTATCATAAAAAAAAACAAACTGTTCAAAAATAGCAAAGGTAATCGAGTAAAGTGAATACACGATAAAAAAACATTAACACAACAATAAGAAAATAATCTTCATCATCCATACCTAAATAAAGTTATGGACATAAATGGATCTGTTTTTGTAATAGACTGAAAAATACTACTAAACTATTGACCGATTAAAAAGCAAATTTTAAGTTATACTCGTATTATTTCATGTGTATTTTTCTGGTGTTTTAATAAAGTATTTTTCTATCTACCTATTGTAATGTAACTTTAATTTTCATTTCATTTTATTTTGCCCCGTACAATATACAATACAAAAATTACCGTGTTGCACCATCTGACAAAAAATACAATAAAACCATAAAATATGATGAAAATCATCATCATCACAAATTTAAGGGCAAGACCCTTGTCTGTGGAGGCGCCATCCTTCCCGATCTTTTGCCAATTCCTTGATCTCCTTATACGACACTAGTGGGTGCTTGCGGTTTCGCTCGCAATGAAGTAAAACTTGCATCCCCTATTTCACCCCTTTCAAAGTGGCATTTCCAAAAATCCTTTCTTAGCAGATGCCTACGTCATAACATCTACCTTCATTCCAAATTTCAGCCCAATCTGCCCAGTGGTTTGGGCTGTGCGTTGTTAGATCACTATATCAGTTAGTCAGTCACCTTTGAGTTTTATATATTTAGATGACACCCGCCTTTTCTTTTACTTGGTCCATGTATGACCTTCTCTGCCTTCTTCTACCTCTTCGAGCTACCAATTTTCCCTCAATTATGTTTTTCATAAATTCGTCGTGTCGTATAAGGTGGCCAACCATCTCCTTCCTTCCTCTTATAAAATAAATAAACACCTTTAAGATATTGACTCAGGCGTTACTTTGCGGAAATTTATTGTGAATGAAACTGGAGAAATATGTAGTGTTTTTCCGCTGCGACTGCTCCTTAACCGACTTCAAACAACAAACTTGATGGTTATTAGGTATGTTCCTCCATATACCACCGCCACACCTCACCACACCTTTATGAATTATTCCAGGTTAAGTTGCGAGCAGTGTGATAAAAGGTTCGCAATTAAAAGAGATCTTGACCGACACATGAATAGCGTGCATCTGGAGGTGAAACCATTCAAGTGTGACCGGTGTGATAAGGTAATCTACACATCCTATCTTTAAAAATATTTGTTTTTCGTGAGATCGGCTCACGCTTGACTACAACTTGCCTGATGTTAAGCAACGCTATGATCAACGATATTTAATATATTATGTAAATTTACAAATCAAAAACTAAATTGTTTAAGCAATAACAGGTCGCCTGTTTTCATTTATATAGTTAAAAACGTTATTTAATTCTAAAATATGTGAATTGCAGGCATACGTTAGCAACTGGTCCCTCCGCGACCACGCGCGCACCGCTCACGAGGGGTACAAGCGACCGCTGCGGTACCCCTGCAAGTTCTGTGATAAAATATTTGACGTGAGTACCTCTTGAAGTCGTATATACTCATTACTGAGGGTTGTGGCTCCGCAGAATTGATTGTTTCGAGTTTAATTGGGTATACACTGACAATAATGTCAATATTCCATCCTACTTCCACGCGTAAGTGTATTATGTAGTTTTGTTATTTCTTCGAGCTCATATGACTGAACTGATTTGGATGAAATTTGAAATAGACAGTATGGAGACAGATTATACCGTAGATTAACTTTGGGTACTTTTTATCCTGAATTAACGCGCTTACCGCTAATATGTACCACATTTTCAATAGCAGTCTGTGTCGTATAGATCGCAGTTTGTTAAAACAATATATTTAAAACTTTTTTCTTTTTGTCCACAGCGCAGTTCAATCCTCAAAGCTCACATCCGCACACACACCGGCGAGCGACCTTACCAGTGTAATAAATGTCCCGCGCAGTTCAGTCAGTCTGGAGTACTGGCAACACATAACAAACTTATACATCAGAGATTGACTAGAGACGGGAAACCTAAGCAGAATGTTGGCAAATAATGTTATCATAACTGCTGCTTTACTATCGCCGCCATCTTGAAGAAGCACGCCGCCATCTTGAAAAAGGACACCGCCGTCTTGAAGTGTCATTTTAAAATTTAGAACACATTTAAAATTCCTACCAGGGCAATAAATGACCCGCGCATCAAAATTAGAACATGTTTAAGGTGAACATGTTTAAGGCCACGCTTTCGGCACGAATAAGTTGCATATAAGTGCAACTAAATTCTCATATAAACGTTGTAAATGAATAAATATATTTTAAAACTCATTAATTCCGTCTTAAGTAGAGCGCACACTCGATATTAAAACATTAAGTATAGCAAAAGATCTAAATATTAGCAAAAATATCTGGAAATGGAACTATACCTATTATCTCTTAAATTTTTGTTAATATTAGAAATAAATACCGATGCTTTCACAATTATTATTTTTTAATATTTATTAATTTGAAGAAGAGCCTGGAAGAGATCGCTTTTAGCGATAAGGCCGCCATTTGTGGCATTAGTTTTAATTAATTTTTTTCGTTTTGTATTATGTTTTTTGTGTCCAATAAAGTATCAATCTATCTATCTATCTATCTAATTTGTAGTTTTTTCACGGGCATAACAGTGTAATTGTCTGGAAAAGGCACAGTGGCGCCTCCACTATTTCAACACGTTGCTCATAAATATAGTAAAAGAAATATCTAACTTGTTTTCTTGAATATAGGTGCATAAAATTGTGTGCTCGCCGTAATGTAAAAATATTTATGTATAAATAAATTATGTAGTTATTAAGGAATGTACATAGATCTATGAATATTATTTATTAAATGACTAAATTAGGTATAATGAAACTTTAAAATGCCAGAATAAAAGCGATCAAGTTATATTGTTAATTTTATGTAAATACTGAATAAGTAAAAATATGAATCAAATAAATAATGTTACATAAAAAATTTACTGTGTTCTTTTTTACATGAATACCCAGTTCCAAATACATGTAGGTAAATAACAAGGTAATAATATGTTTGTCAACTTAAGCTTCTCAATACATAGGCTTATATATCAATAACATACAAACAATACTAATATTATGTGAAACACATGCCTATGCCTATCACACTAGAAAGTTTGTGATTGTGTAAGCTTTTTTGTCGTCACTAAAATGGCTGAACTGATTTGGAGAGCTTTGTCCACAAAGAAACTGAAAGTTTCTGCTTCAAAAATAGCCTTAAGTTCTGAAAAATAGGATTAGGTAAAAGATTGTATAGATTGTAGTAGATTAGATAAATACCTATTAATAGATTTTTAAATCTTAACCACTCGTAACGACTTCAACCATAATTATTGGCACATAAATTAATATACCCACTAAGTATCTTTAGCAAACATGGTTAAGTCTAAAGGCATCCACTAGTTTGTTTGTCATAACACAGGCGGTCGTTAAGCCATGACAGAGGCCCTTAGTGCGGTTTGAAAACTTTGACACCAGAGTTGGTCACTCTCATGCGAACTTAGTTCTCAGAGCTCGCTTCGCTCAGTCAGTTATTAAGTAAGATTTAGACAAAGTTTTAATACTAATACAATACTAATTTTGACGGATGTCAGTTCTCCTTTACTTCACTCCTTCTATGGGTAGGTACTTATCTTTCTATAACGCTTATACAACGTTCTTATAGTTTTCATAGTAATTTATTTATAAACAGAGTTTACACGTCAAATTCCAAAATAATATTAGTATACCACATAGTAAGTATGTACTCGTATACACTTAAGTAACTACATAATAAATGTTAATTTATAATATAATACGAATTGCACATAAAATCATTTTATTAGGATTTTGCCATCAACTTGTAAAAACATTTCATAAAACTTAAAACTCGCTTCGCTCAGTCAATAATGTCAAAGCTACGCGGTCCTGTGATGTAGGTAGGAAGTGACACTGCTTCCTAGCCAGATATAATCACTTCCTGCCGAGGTGAGAGACATACACACACGGTGTGAAATGTGTAGGATTATTCTAGAGATATATTTTCAAAGCGGAAATTTTCGTTTGGCTGTTGGTTTTTCCCAAAATAATAATAATGTTCTGTAAAGTAACAAGTTAATCAAGTCAAGATACTATTCATGAAATAGGAGTCAAAAGTATACAATCTATAATCCAATTTCAATAATCATCATCATCTTCAGCACAATCACGTGTACGAATTCAAATTAAGATTTTACAGCTCCCAGCAGTGGGATCCCAAGGGCTGCGGATGATGATGATGTTGTTGAAGCTTACGTTCGCACAACTCAAAATAGGCTACTATCAATAGAAAATTGTACTCTCGTTTTATGGAATCTGTAAAAAAATAATAAGACAAACAGGATACGCTTGTACAAGCGTAAGCTTAGTATGGGGCTAGATGGCGCTGTGTGATGTGTCCTGAAATATTTATTTATTTATTTGTCTAGAAGAACTTGATGTCGTGATATTCTATTTTAATCGGCAATAGAAAATAAAGAAGGAAAAGAAACCAACCAACCACTAGTATCCAACTACACTAGTAGTAGTAGTTCACTGAACCTTAATACAAGTAGGTAACTAATGTAACTATCTAATCAAATTTGACTCTTTCACTGGCCTGTTAGCTTAGTTGGTAGAGGCTCTGCCTTCTAATCTAGAGGTCGCGGGTTCGATTCCCGCATGACACAAGTATTTATGTACTTTAAAAATTCATAATTACTTGTGTTGAGTCTGGTCGTTTGTATGTATGATAAGTATGTATTTACAAAAGAAAAGTATATATAAGTATTATATCCGTTACCTAGTACCCACGACACAAGCGCTTGCTTAGTGTGGGGCTAGATGGCGCTGTGTGCGATGTCCCGGAATATTATTTACTAAAAAAAAAAAACGATTCAATTCCTTTATTAGCTAAAATTTTAAATTTACATTATACCTGTTTACGAAAGAATTAGGGCGTATCTAAACTTAAATTTCAGTGTACCTATTATAAAAAATACACAATTTATCCAAACATTATAATTTTGGATCAAGGCAAAACAGTTACATGTAGAGCAGTAATTAGTTATCACACTAGAATTTAGAGGTATATGGAATCATCGATTTTATCAAACCACAGATAAGTCCCGATCCCGCGACATATCCCTCGCCGCCATCCCGTGTGCATCACCGGATCCCATACATCCGCGCGGCGGCGGACGCGCTCCCGTGGGAGTCGGCCCCTCGCCCTCCCGCCACACTGGCGACTCGCTGGACCTGGTGGCAGGAGATTTGGACCTGGTACAGTAGCAAGTATGTATTTATGTGAGTGGTGAGCGTTAGTGTCGAGTTTTGTAACTAGCCCACGCTGGCGACACAGAGTTTTGAACCTTTTTACCGGCTCCGAAGAATAAAATGGTTCTCTATTGAAGTTTTTTTAAACTAGTGTATTCGTATGAGAGTGGATAGCTCTGGTGTTAAAAATTTTTGGAATCGCCCTGAGGCCGCTGAAATAAAAAAAATAGTTCAACGATTGATGTAGTAACTATAATCATCTAGGTACTTAATAGTGTACTAGGTAGTCATCTACCTATATATATAAAACTCAAAGGTGACTGACTGATGGAATGACTGACTGACTGATATAGTGATCTATCAACGCACAACCCAAACCACTGGACGGATTGGGCTGAAATTTGGAATGAAGGTAGATGTTATGACGTAGGCATCCGCTAAGAAAGGATTTATGGGAATGCCACTTTTAAACAGGTGAAATAGGGGATGAAAGTTTTACTACTTAATGCGAGCGAAGCCGCGAGCACCCACTAGTATATTAGAAATGTTTTATATGAAACTATAAATAAAATACAAACATAAAAAGCTACTCAATTAGTACCTACATACTTACTACCTATCGTTAATAACACAGAACATTGAACAAGCTTACTAAAAGATAATAATACTAGAAATACCTAGGTACTCTATAGCAATCATCTTAAATTTATCGTTAAATTTCCCCCTCCAACTAATTCCCAAGATTGCCTAAACAGATTATGGTGATGTTGCATTGGTAATAACGACTCAAGTTTGGGATATCGATCCGTGACCCACTTTCTTAGACTCGGTCGCGGGGTCATGGGTCATGTATGGGACATAAATCTTCCTTAAAATCTCTTAAATGATAAACTAAGAACCATCTCAAGTGTGAATTAAGAACGTTAACAAAATCTAATAACACAGGTTCTGGTTTTTTTATATAAATTGTTGGACCTAGATTCTAAGTATATATTCTTTGTATGTTTGTGTTTTTTTCTGGTGAAAAAGTCATAAAAATTGAGAAATTAGTTATTAGTGTAGGGCCAGATTCAAATGAGGATGTGTCAGAATATAAAGCAGACAATTCAACCACAGAATCACACTCTTATTGTTTCATATGACTATTTGCTGGTATTTTTTACCCGATCACCCATCCAAAGACATACTGAGACAGCAGTTAAACAATTATTGTCGGTGTCCGTTAACATTAGACTATAGTTTCCCGACTTACATACGAGTTTGTAGATTTTGTAGGATTTACACAAAAAAATACTGTGTGAGTTGGCCTGGAATATTTACTAAGTAAGTACCTACCTACTTCATATTTTTCAACAGTTTGTTTCCCGAAAAACCCCTAAACCTATCTAGTCGTACAAAATTTGTCACTCTACTTATAGGTGCGATCAAATACCGCCAAATACAAACCACTAAAGTATAAAAACTTGAAAGCTACTTGCTCAGCGTGCGCGGGTAACAGAAGCCAAGTTAACAACTTAATTAAACAACAAATCACTTCACATTATCCTGAAACTCGCGACTAAGGATCTGCGGGGTTACGACGATACGTAGAACTTAAGAATACTTATTTAGATTTTTTTTAATTATTCATTAATTGTTTAGAGTAAGTTGCTGAAAACTTTAGCTTTACAAAATAAATTGACCATTAAAATATGTTAACTGTTATGCATTCCACGCGAAAAATAGTACCGATATGTTTGGTGACATTGTCTAAAAGTGAAAGTATGTTTGGTAGTAGTCCTTTTTCATACCGTATAGAGCGACAGATCTTCCATTAATTTGGGAAGAACATCGTCGAGGATGCTCAAATTCTTACACTGAATATTGTGTTCTCGCATTTTAAATCCACTAGTTTAATTCTATTTAATATCTCATTTACTAGGCTCTATTAAAATTAATATTATTTCCATAAAACACCCATTTATCTATAGTCTATTACTTTACCATTAAGCAAATTATATTCAAGTGCAAACTTATTTCCTGAAAGAAACAATATTTATCCCAAATTGACAACTAGTATCCCCCGGGGCGGTGCATTGCGCATGCGTGCTACAGGGTGTATGTTTCCAAACGACCCTTTGTTACAACCGTCGTGACCTCCGCGCGGACCGGACGCAACACCCTCTATAAGAGCCACAAGTGGGCGGGAAATACGTGAGTACACAACACTAGTTTATATTTTATTAGTAGTTAAGTTTTATGATGAAAATTAGAGGAAGTGTAAATTCAGAGTTTAATATTTAATTTAATGAAATTTCATCAAAATCGGTTCAGCCGTTTAAGTGTGAAGGAGAAATTAACATTTACTAATGGCAAAAAAACAGAAGCTAATGGCAAGCACTTTCTGTAAAGTAAATGTGTAAGTTATAGTAGTGTCTTTTTAAGTTGGGTTTGTCCAATAAAAACTTATGTTAAAGTAGGTACACTATCTGTACATCAAATTTAATTCAAATTGGTTCACCGATTGAGCGATAGATACTTCATATGAATGTATGTATATTATTAAAATACTTCGCCCAACAATGACGGCGGCTGCCTGTTGTCTTACCCTTAGTGGATTGCTAATTGCAGACTGTCCTTAGATGAGATCTAGGTTAAAAAGAAAAAGTGATATTTACATGCGGGCGCTTTTGTAATTCATATGACACGTGTAATCATCATAGAGCACCAAAACAGGCCGTTTTATTTTTTATTTTTTACTTATTCAAATTATCAAAGACAGCAGAGTTCGCTATTCTGTTTTTTTTTGTTAACCTATACTATCCCTCTCCTGGGCAAAGGTCTCCCCCCAACTCCCTCCATGCGACCCGGTCGAAGGCTTCCTCCCGCCAGGCACCCCGAAACCGGTCGAGATCCTGACGCCTGCGGGTCTTGGGCCTTCCTCGATCACGTCACCCTCGAGGTTCCCACTGTGTCACGATCCCAGCCCAGCGTTCGGGGCGCATACGAACTACGTAAACCGCCCAATCCCATTCTCATACGACGTACCAAACAAGTTAGTGATTTCCTAGCTCAATCTTCATCTAAATGTATGATACATAATTGATTTTCCGATTTGTTGAACACCGCTCGATTATTGCCAGTTCCACGGCAAACTAAGTTGTGCCAAGTTACACTTAGAACACAAGAACTTTGGCAACTTAAATTGAATTACTTTGGTAACTTTGACTGCTGTGACTTTGTAAAGGCTTTTGGTTCAGGCGGTTGTTTACATAGGTACTTTTTTAACCTGCTTCGAAATAATGATGATATTAATTTGTCTTCATCGAAGCGAATGAGACTGGGTAACTCTGGTGTTGAGAGTTTATGAAACCGCCCTTGGGTGCTGATTTTCGTTTAATTTTTTAAAACCAGAACTGGGTAATTTGCCAAATGTTAAGCAATAACTGTGGTCTTAGATAGAACTTGTCTACTCAATAAGAACCGTTTGACTCTCGCTTTGAAGATCGCTAAATTATAGTTTACGGGAAACAGGGAGTCGGGCCGGTAATTCCAAAAAAAATATCTGAATCCTTCTTAGTATATCACGTAGGTACATTACATACATACCTACATTAATCTAGGCCTTATTGAATATGTACTAGTAAGTAGCCTTTTTTCTTAAAGTGGTTAAAAAATATATTTAAAAAAAATATTTTACAACTTTGCACCGCTTTCAATTAGGTATTTTGGTTTCACTATAGGTACTACGTTCACCTATACCTACGTCCGTTCATGACACTCTTGTCATGTAGGGATGTAGGTACATGAAATCCTGGGCCCAGTACCTTTACCCACTATTATAACATTGCCAATTGCTCCACCGTGCATTCCGACATCTACTCTGCTAACACCAATAGTCAGGACTCATATCCATTACGGCGACCCCAGCGATCTTTCCGGAGGGTCCAAATTGGTTCTGTGGCCATAAATTCTTTCATCGGCTGACAGCTGGCAGGTTCACATGTGCTCCTGGCTCTATAATCCGACTCCAGCCACATTCGAATAGAAGCATGTGGCCAGCACGCACGCGTTCCCGCCAAATCTGACGTGACGCCATCTTTTAACCACGCGCCATTTTGAACGCCATCTTAGTTTTTGAACGAAATTCGTTTTTTTATTTGCAATTTATTTCGAGTAGTGTTTGTGTGTGATGTGAGGCAAGTGTTGGATTAGTGGATTGGTGGTGGATTGTGATGATTTGTATTTTTTAACGTGAGTAGATTTTAATATTATTTTCTAACGTAAGTACTTAGGTACTTACTCCAAGTTAATTCTCGACTCGCAAAAAAATTGTATTCGCATTCGCATTTTATTCTTTATCATAATTTATTGAGAGTCTTTCAATTTCACGGAAAACAATTCCCAAAAAAACAAATTCTTCATGAAACAAGTTTTTTTAGGAAGCGCTTATGCGTACCTTCTGTCTCACTTGATATCGATAAAATCACCTCACTAAAGCGAACTTTTCTAGTTTACTGTAGATATTGTAGGTAGGTAAGTTTACGAAAAAAAGGACCAGCAATCTATTTTCACGAGCACCTTCGTCCTTCAATATATTCCCGTTATGTTATTACTCTTGCCTAAGTCTATAAAACTTAACACTCCCCGATACATCCTTGCAAGGACCAGCGGACACAGCGGGTGCTAAAGACAAATGATGCTATTATTCGGTCAGCCTTTTTACGGGGTTTGTAAGCATAAGTTTTTAATTACTATGAGGATATTTTCTGTTGTCGTTTCTAGATTTCTTGTATATACTTATTATACTATGTGTTGCATGGGTATGTAATAAATTAAAATTCTCAAGTAGCTACAGATATAGGTAATAGCTGTATATAATTTCGCTGCAATTCATTTTGGCGAAATTGCGAACAATGAACACAATTTACTTTCTAATATTAGTGTCCTAAAAAGTAGGACCTTAAAGAAAAATAATGGTAATTCGATAGCCCGCATTATAATCCACTTATCAGCAAAATTATATTTTTTCTTGCGATAGGTCTCACTCGCTAAACTTATCATTATTGATTTTAACCTTATCCACATTGCTGACTAATAAACTCAACCTCAAGTAAGATGTCCCTTCAGATGGTATCGTACAGGCACTCCACTTACCTCCTTATCACGTTACGAGTAGTAAAACGGTCAAATAGCTTTTTATTACCTCCATTTTGTCCTTCGGCTTCCAGGCTACCTGATGGGACGGGAGATTCCCAACCTATTACGTATTAATGTTGGTGATATGGGGGTTTTTCGAGAAGGTAGAATTTTTTTTTTACGTGGGATTGGTTTACGTTTGATTATAGCCTGCCTGATGTTAAGCATTGCTGCAGCCTAGGATGTAACACGTTTACCTAGAAGATACCAATTAACTCTAGAGTTGAAAACCGCATTGTATGGTTGTAGTTCGCAGGAAACACAGCTTCTGGTAAAGTGTTCCAAAGCTTTGCCGTCCGTACAATAAACGGTCAATAAAACCTAAATGACCTAATATGGTCATGGTTTGGTTGAATTTTGTTGTGATTTCCCTTTTATACATTTTTTGAGTACGAGTACAAATTCAAATTCAAATTTATTTATTTGCATAGATGTAGTGAGAATCATGGTAGGTACAAAATCAAATAGGTATCTTACATCTTACCATTTCTGGTGTGCAAAAATCACATTTGGTCATTAAAATTCTATTAACAATATCAATTCAATAAGATTTACAAAGATTAAAAGATTAAAATTTAAGTCAATATAAACAAGTCATTACAAATTCAGATTTTAAGTTAATATATCATTAAGAAATGTCTTTTTTTAAAATAATATGAAACATTCAGATGTCAAATGGTTGATAAAATTATGTTAATAAGGAAATGTCATGCAGATTTTTAATGTTATTAGGAATGTCAAAGAGATTTAAATACAATTCCAAAATTTTCCAATGTCATGCCAGAACGGTAATGCTATTCAGTCAGTTCAAGTTTTATATATTCCAAGATATTCCTCTACATCATAAAAACATTGTTCCATCAAATAATTAGTCAATTGTTGTTTTAGTTTGTTGTAAGGCAAAATCTTAATATTATTTGGCAATCTATTATAAATCTTTATAGCCATACAATATACATTTTCCAGTGGTAGTTTCAGTCTACTATTGGGCAATACAATTCGATCTGGCCTGTGCAAACTGCATTTTTTGCCTCTGTCTGATTCTATAAAATAGCGATGTTTATTTTTTGTGACGAATATACACATTTCTTTAATATACATACAGGCTAATGGTAGCACTTTTAGTTTTTGGAACAGCGGCTTACAACTCACTCGACTAGATCTAATTCCGCATATCGCTCTGATACATTTTTTCTGTACCTTAAACACTTTATCGATATTAACAGAATTACCATATATAATCAAACAATAGTTAAGCACAGACGACACATATCCGTGATAGGCAGTAAGTGACGCCTTTTCTGAGGCTACTTGTCGTAACCACTTATTTGGAAATGAACGAAAATAATCACGACCGGAAAGATTCGAACGTGTATTACCTATACTGGTAATTCTAGGATGTCATTTCAGACACGGTCGATTGACTGCCAGATTTTTTTCTAAATATGGTTGGAATTAGAACTTGGTTTTGTAATTCAAATATCTAAGGCTTGAATATATTTTAACTTGACCACAATTGGCTTGATGGCAGAGAAAACGATACCTATCATGTAGTTCATGGCAGGCAGGCAGGCTGTAGTCTAACTTAAGCCGTTAGACTACAGCCTGCCTGATGTTAATGAAGTTCAGTCAAAATGCGTGACGTCATCACCAACCCCAACGGAAGACCAGCGCTGGTTGCTATGCAGCCAGCATTATGCTGAGTTGGGGTTGTATTGTGGCAAATATGTATCTTATTTAAGTAGTTATATATATATGTATTTCTTGTTTGTGCTCGTTTGTTTAGTATTTGCTACAATAAATCATTTTCTTTCTTTCTTTCTTTAAAATATTATTTACTTAGTACTTGTTTCTAAGTAAACAGGATAGGGCAATTCTGTATCTGTATCAAGTGTACATTCTCCTTCACATATATGACAAATGTGTCTATCACTTGACCTTAGACTCCAGCCCAGCAATTGATAACATCAGGCGGGAAGTAGTCAAGCTCGAACCTATACTACGAAAAGCATGAGAAACTTATATGTATATTATACCCACTTACTTACGTCCTTTATAATCTCATAATCATGCCTTTTCTTCCAATGGTTACCTGGAAGAGATTGCTTTTAGCAATAAGGTCGCCACTTGTAGTACTAGCAGGTAAACGTTTGTTTTAGTTTTCTTTCTTTGTAATTCATATTGTGTGTTGCAATAAAAAAAAATCTATCTATCTATCTACTTAGTTGTTGCTTACCATCAGGCAAACCTTGGTCAAGTGCAAACTTGTTTAAGTTAAAAAACATACCAGAAATTTCTATAAATCTTCCATTCAACCTGTTAGAAACGTAGTCCCATATCCTTCCCATCTGTCTCAAGTTTGGGCCCAAACAGATAATAACCCTTAAACCCTCACAGTATAAATAGCAGTTCCAAGGGTTGACAACTTGATGTACTTCAACCCTTCTTTGAACCCCTAGGGGGCGCCATCAACTGTGGTTCTGTCTATGATTTGTTTTGGAATTTAGTTTCGGAACTATCGAAAGACTTTATAATAATGTTAGTGTAATTTAATGACTAATACAGATATGTAGATGATCAGATGAGTTAGATCAGTTAGATATTTGTATATACAAATAATATTGATTGCTTACCATCAGGCGAATTACGGTCAAGTGCAAACCCATTTCTTGTAAAAAAAATACATACATACACACATACTTTTCATTCTTTAAATTGCATTCCTCATGTCTAAAGGTCGTGATTTCCACCTCCCAGGCTCCCAGCTCCTTCTTTTGTATGATTGGGCTTAAACCGGAGTGCGTTAAGCCTCGTAAACAGTGAAAAAATATTAAGTTATTTATGGTTCAATAACATTTACTAGTAGAAATTACCAATAGGTATACAATTACGGTGCAAGCAGTTCCACTTCTTATACCACAACTCCTGCCGTGACGGGAGTAGGAGTGGAACTAGTATGCCAGAAACCCAAGGCTGTGCTCCGATATTTCAAGGAGCTTGGCTGGCTGGGTTAGGCAGAAATGGGGGAAATGCACAAAACGCCCCAAGCGGGATGTCCGTGCAGGACTCATCGCCCCCACCTTAGAATTAGAATTTTTACCAATAGAATAATCACCTAGGTTCAGCAAAGGTAATACTCCCGACAAAATTACAAATATTTTCATTTTGACAAGAGAATTTCATTTATTTACATGGCCAGTGCCCATGAAAATAAAAGTCATGGGAGTTTAAGCCAGTTTGATCATTCGCCATGTTTTTCATGATCATTATCATAAGTCGTATTTTTTTACACAGTACACATTTTAAAACCAGCCCATACGTTTATAGATATGAGTCAAGCTATCCTTCCCATTCATAACCGTTTCAATTGAATAACTACACAGGCTTCTATGAATCGATCTCGTGCGCAATCAGGATTGTTTCTGATGCATCACAATAATCCAATTAAGGTCTGGTCATATGCAAAATGTAGATACCTGTTTTGTACTGAGATTAGCTTAGTAGAACGACGTGACTGTAGATCAGCAAACTGCGGTATACATATATGTATATAGGTATATGTTCGTGTCGTGGTTGCCAAAGTTAGGCAGCTGACATTGCAAATTCTCGGATGGATGAGAATGAAAGGAATAATAGTTTAATAACAAAAAACAAGCTTGTCTATCTACTCATCAGATCATATTATTACGTGGTCTGTTAAATTGTTGGTCCCGGCAGCTTTTCATATTAAGTAGTTAGACCACGTCTTTAGGCTCTTGGGGTGGTTAGAAAACTCTAGAAATCAGAGTAAGCCATTCTTATACACTTACTTTCTTCATTCTTATTAACTTATTTACTTTATGTGCTGAAAGCTACAACCCAAAACAGACTGCAGTTCGGATACGTTGACTCATTTTGAAGATTCCGTGCTTTCCTTCTATTCTACTGTCGAATGACACGTTTTTTTTTACAAGGAATGGGTTTGCACTTTACCGTAATTTGCCTGATGGTAAGCAATCATTACGTTCTAGGATGGAACGTGCTTACCCAGTAAGAACCGATTCACTCTCGCTTTGAAGATCGCAAGGTTATATTCCGCGGGGAACAGGGAATCAAGCAGGGAATACAGTGTTGATTTGTTTTTCAAACATAAGTTTAAATAAGAATGTATCCTAAATGAAATTATGTAACTTTATATTATAAGTTGTAAAGTCTGTAAGCCTTTCAGGTGGAAACTAGTGACACAATACGCTATAAATGTTTGTCTAGTAAAGCAACATATTATATACTGTAACACCTTAGCACCTAGTTTCACAGACCAATAAAGCATTCATTCATTCAATTCCACAATTTAGCAGTTCGCACTATAAAAGTGGAAAAACGTAACGTAACGTGGAAAATAACGTTGTGGGTTCCTTCTGTTTATCATTGAATTAAAGCCGTGTCTGAAGGCCCTGAAGTAGTCCGATCGTATGGATGTATGGACTACTTTCAGTTTAAAAGTAATGGTGTCTTGAAAAAAGTCATTGTCGCTTATTTTTCTAATAGCTTAAGACAGGTAAACGTGCTACACCCTAGGCTGCAGCAATGCTTAACATCAGGCAGGCTGTAGTCAAACGTAAACCTATCCCACGTAAAAAAAAAAAAAAAAAAGTATAGCAAACCAGTATACCAGTAAGAATAGCTTTTATTTTCCCGCACAAATAAAAAGAACACAACAAAGATTTTCCTCTCTTCCTTCCTTAAAAACGTAAATAGAAAAATCAGCACGTAAAATACGAGAGACAAGTTAAGCCTCGGAGATTTGCCGCCGAGACAGCAATATTGGTAATAAATAAAGATTTGTTATTTTGTATCACGCCTCGCTTGTGTTACAGACACTTTGGTATCGAATTATTTATTTTATTTAGGTTGTGCTCTTTTACCGACTTCCTAAAATAATTAGGTTTTCAATAAGATACCTAATTATTACGAACCAGAATAAGTAAGAGTCTTAGATAGCCCTAGTTTACTTTCATCTGTCTTGTTCCGGTGTCACAGTTTTAAGTTTTTTTTACTACCTATTTAATGTTAGAAACTATACAATGGTTCTACTTCTGTATTCTGTAAGTATGGGAACAAGGCATGTAGATAATAATGGATCGTATTTTAAGATGGGGGTAGGTATTACATGTTTGTCTTGTCACGTGTCTATAACCACCGGCTTCGTTTCTGTCTTTTTTTTACATAGGAATAGGCCAACGTTTGACTACAGCCTGCCTGATGTTAAATCAGTGTAATCTTAAACTACAGTGGTGCTTAAGCACCACTGTAGTTTAAGATGTTGCACGTTTGCCTAGGAGAAACCTATTTACTCTGGATTTGAAGACCCCTGTCTATGAGCATATATACCTGTTTGTGTTATCTTAGCTCTCAAACAAAACGAACAATTTTGTCTATTTAGTGTGTTTTCTTTGCAAAGAATAAAACTTTTCTCTCTCTTTGTTCCAGATTGACTCTCTGCGGCCCAATCTAGTCCACGTACTTTAAAAATGTTAACACAGCTCCCTTAGCGTAGATTAGAGCATAGTTTGTTGGCCCGAGAAAGGGACAAAAGGTCTGCAAATTCGAAGGCAAGAAAGATATAGAAGAAAAAAGAAGTGATGGACTCAAAGAACGACGAAATCGAACTCAGCGCGCAAGGAACTAGCAATAAACCTAGGTAAGTAAACAAAATATGCCATAAAAATAATAATTTCAAAAGTGAATTACTTAAGGATTGAGACACCGAGATAAATGGCGTAGAAGAGAGACATACCTATACTCTGCAGCAGGTGATAACAAATTGACGATGATTATGATTAAAATAAGAATTAACATTTAATGGTGATGTGAAGTGATAAATAAGAAAAACGATTAGTATATTCGCGGAGAAAACAATTGCTTATCAGGATAAAAATGACCTAATCCACGAAGCTTAAATCATTTTGTTCCTTCATTTAGCGGATAATTTTTTTGACAACCAATTTTTGACATATATTTTACTACAAAAAAATGGCATAAAAAGTATCCCATGTCCGTCTCCTGGTTCTAAACTACCTCCCCACCAATTTTCAGCTAAGTCCGTTCAGCTGTTCTTGAGTTATAAATGGTGTAACAAACACCATTTTATTTTATATACCTACATAGATTTATGACAAATAGACAATCATTGGCACCAAAGTTAAACTTCTGTTTCTTCTTTTCAGCGATGTGGCGCTCAAATCCGACCTCCCCGAAAGAGGCAGTTGGGGCAGCAAACTCGACTTCATCCTCTCAGTCATCGGGCTGGCCATCGGTCTCGGCAACGTTTGGCGCTTCCCCTACCTCTGCTATAAGAATGGAGGAGGAGCCTTCCTCATCCCCTACTTCCTGACCCTCATCCTGGCTGGAATACCCATGTTCTTCATGGAACTGGCCATGGGACAAATGTTGACCATCGGTGGCTTGGGTGTCTTCAAGATCGCGCCCATTTTTAAAGGTAATAAAACCATTATCTTATGTTTTTTTTTCTTTTTTGTAGTCATAAAGGTGCTATTTGCAACTTCACTCATTTCCACTACCTCTGCTACAAGAATGGAGGAGGAGCCTTAAGATAGCGCCCATTTTTAAAGGTAATAAAACCATTATCTTCTGTTTTCTTTTCTTTTCTTTCTTGTAGTCATAAAGGTGCTATTTGCAGCTTCACTTGTTCCTCCTATCTCTGCTACAAGAATGGAGAAGGAACCTTCCTCATCCCCTACTTCCTTACCCTAATCCTGGCTGGAATACCCATGGTCTTCATAGAATTGACCATGGCACAGATGTTGACCATCGGTGGCTTGGGTGTCTTCAAGATCGCACCTATTTTCAAAGGTAAGAGTATCTTTTGTCTTATTCTTTTTTGTTTTGTGTAATCTTTAAATAGTTAGCTATGTTTTTCATAGGATGAGGTAAAATATTATGAGACAACATTTAAACTTCTGAAAGCATATAGGTACAAACGATTGTTGGTGTTACAAAATTTGTCGAAATACACAATAGCTACAGACTAGAAAATGCCTCAAAAACTCAAGATACGACCATAATGTGACAGAAATACAAATCTATACTAATATTATAAAGCTGAAGAGTTTGTTTGTTTGTTTGTTTGAACGCGCTAATCTCAGGAACTACTGGTGCGAATTGAAAAATTATTTTTGTGTTTGATAGACCATTTATCGAGGAAGGCTTTAAGCTATATAACATCACGCTGCAACTAATAGGAGCGAAGAAATAACGGAAAATGTGGAAAAAACGGGGAAAATTGTTCATCTTTGAGGGCTTTCGTTGCATGCGCTGCGAAAACGGTTCAAGATATCACAAAAATACGTATGAAAGAATTATTTTTCTTAAAATTATCTAACAAAATGTCTGCAACAGTATATGTCTATCTTTTAAGGTTAACTCACTAGAACCGTTTTTATGGTAATAACTATTCCACGCGGACGAAGTCGCTGGCACCTGCTAGTATCACATAAAAGTTTGTTTTGATGTAAATCTGCATTTTATGAATTTCAGTATGTATGTAGGTATAAAAAATATTATCTGCATGTTCCACGATGCTAAACCAAAAATTTACAGCATTTTTTATTCGGCCATTTTGCTGATTCTGGTAGGTACAGTATAAAATAAATTATTTCACCTCGACGTCGGAAAATGTAAATTGAAAATCCCTCCCATAATGGGGGTTGGCAGAGGACTGAAACATTTCATTTTCAGAGACAAAATGCTTGAAAAATTACATCCGAGGTAGGATAATTATAGGGGAGTTATGGTGGTAATACCTGCGCAGTTATTGGGGCTGCAGAGCTTAAAAATATAGTATGACAGCCTATTTTTCACTGCGGCCAGCGTATTATGTAAAGTACTTAGGTACTTGTGATTTGTAGAAATAATTGTTTTTTTTTATGACTATGTTTATTCATAATATTACATTCAACATTTAGCAAACCTACTTTGGTTTGCACGTGTTTAAGCAGAAAATAGAGTCTGATTTGTCCTTCAGTTTCATCTAATCAGGTTATTGTATTGTTCCTAACACATACTGTCAATTCCAAAAACTATCTGCTATCTAATGTTAATGCGCTGTTATTGACAATGAAAATTGTCAAAACATCGCTATGTCGACCCAACTTCACCTCCTCTTCAAATATCTTTATAAAGCGCAACCCAAACGTCTTCAAGACGTCAATTAATCATCCCAGCAGTCCCATCATCCGTCTAGGTGTATCTGACAGGTCGCTGCAAGGGTCCATTGATTCAGCCTCTTTGTCCAAAGTTTCTTTTGTGGCAAACAACCCTTGGGATTCGCGATTCTGTTGAGCTTTGAACAAGTTTTTATTAGCAGGATTTGGAGATTGAAACGCTTTTTCAAATTGTTGAATTGAGCTGCGGATAGCGTTTTGTTTTAGATTTTCTGGGTTAAGGGTTAAGCGACCGTGGTTTATTAATTAAACGTTAATAAAGATTTGTAAAACTATCATATTATTAACGATTTATATGAAAGGCTTCCGTAAACAAAAGTTTACTGTATGTAGCTAATTTATTGCCAAATTATTCGTTTATTATTAATTTGTCGGTCTTCAAGTCGAGAGTAAACCGGTTTCTTCTAGGCAAGCGCGCTACATCGTAGACTATAACGTTGCTTACCATCAGGCAAGTTGTAGTCAAGCGTAAGCCTTAATCATGTAAAAAAAAAAAAAATGAAGACTGCGATTATGTCTCGTTGACATGTTAAGTATGTTAAGTCTTTTCCATCAATATCCCGGATAATCATCGTAGTAAGTACCGTAGTAGTTAAGCTATGTTAGAGACTCCGAGAGTGTTCTGAAAGGTGGAATGTAAAGACACTTCAAACAAAACATACGCTGACTGCCTGTAGTTACCCATGTTCGCAAATAAACTATTTGATTTGATTTGCAAAGTGCTTACAAATATACGATAGGTAAGTACGTAGAATTCGTCACTGATATCAAATTACTCCAGCTGAATTGCGATGTTCTTTCTCCCGTTCTCCTGATTCACTTTTTAAAAGGTTATTATACCTTGAGCATTTAATGTGCTAAAGCCTGAATATGTTATGAGGTTAATAGTGAGATCCTTTACAATATGACTATGTATATTCCAGGTATCGGTTATGCAGCCGCGGTGATGTCATGCTGGATGAACGTGTACTATATCGTCATCCTCGCCTGGGCCATCTTCTACTTCTTCATGTCTATGCGATCCGGTAAGCAAACTTGCTATACTATTTTATAGTTATTATACAAATACAAGAGAATAAAATAAGTAAAAAAAATATAACTACGTATAAGCATTTCTATATGTCACTAGTAGGTATGTAGGTAGGTAGGTAGGTACGTACTTGATAATTCAAATCGACGTTGGAGTATTCTGCTCTGTAGATCATCTAATTGAAACATTTGTTAGTCATTATCAAAATAAGAATACTGGTAAAGATATCAATAAATAAAAAGTAAATGTTATTCAATTCATTCATAAATGTAGCTCCATCACATTGTAAAAACTGCCAGTGCTTCAATCATTTGGTTGCAAAGTACTGTACAGTGTCTCAATAATACATTTTTAATTATGCCAGAGACTATTAAAGCAACCTACTAAGAAACGATCTAAATTAAGAGTCCGCGTAACAATTATATTTTTAATATTGCCAACAGACGTCCCCTGGCGAAACTGCGACAACTACTGGAACACTGCCACCTGCGTGAACCCCTACACCCGCAAGAACCTCACCTGCTGGTCTTCTATGGACGCCACCACTTACTGCACGCTTAACGGGAAGAACATCAGCAAGGCTATACTTTCCGACCCTGTGAAAGAGTTCTGGGAGTAAGTGAAACATTACGTTACATTATCGTCATCATAAAAAAGCAAGTGTGGCTCAGCGGTTCCAGTGTCTGCTTTTCAACCAGACGCACCCTGGTTCGAATCCGGCCCTACACCAATGACTTGTATTTTCAAGTTATGTGTCGATTTGCACTCGCTTAACAGTGGTCATCATTACATACAGCCAGCTTTCTTGCGACAGACATCATAATGTCAAGACTTAATATATGTTCAGCACCTTAGTACGTACACAATCTAAATATTAAAATAGATACCAACTAACTACATATACTCTGTCCACATATTATATTATATTTCAGCTGCTGCCACCTCCATAAATACCTACGTTACGACGAAATTTAATCAAAAGTTGTTGTTGTATTTTTTTGAAATACAATACTTATTTTATTCTAACAAGTCACAATTCTCTAGATGCTACTATTTGTCTATCGAGACCTATCAACAATAAAAGAAAAATAAAATCTACTTTGAGGGAGTTGGGGGAGACCTTTGCCCAGGAGTGGTACAGTATAGGTTAATAAAAAAATCTACTTTGCCTTCTTTTCTCCAGACGCCGCGCCCTCCAGATCTCCAGCGGTATCGAGCACATGGGCAACATCCGCTGGGAGCTGGCCGGGACCCTGCTGCTGGTCTGGATCCTCTGCTACTTCTGCATCTGGAAGGGAGTGCGCTGGACCGGGAAGGTGGTCTACTTCACCGCGCTCTTCCCTTACTTCCTGCTTACTGTGCTGCTTATTAGAGGTATGTGATGTTATTTCGGGAAAAAATATAGACCTTTTCAAATATTTAAAGACTTTGTTAAGGCTTTCCTTCTTTTAAAGAGACTTGACGTTTTGTGGGCCAGAATTCCGCATTTATCTATATGGCAGATGGCGGTTAAATTAAATAAAATAAAAAGTCTTATCGTTTAACATTGTCCGTGTAAGAAATTTAAGTGAGTGTCCAAATTAAAAGTTTGTATTGCGTAATGAAGCTAGCCGATAATTAATTATTAGCATTGAATTACAACCCAATCACAAGAAGACAACATTTGCATCCCAAATCCATTAATATAAATGTTACATCAACATCATCATGTCCAGGTATCACCCTCCCCGGTGCAATGGAAGGTATCAAGTTCTACGTGATGCCCAACATGTCCAAACTGATGGAGTCTGAAGTATGGATCGACGCTGTCACGCAGATCTTCTTCTCGTACGGACTGGGTCTCGGCACCCTGGTCGCTCTGGGCAGCTATAACAAGTTCACTAATAACGTGTATAAGTAAGTCTGTTTGATATCTATGGTTTGAATCGATTCACAAAACTGTTCCTTATATCTTGTTTGAAGACCATAAAATCTGAATACATTTGTTATTCTGTGACAAAAAAATGCATGTCTCACATAAATTTAGAAATTATTATAAGTAGGTATTTTTGAAGATGAAGTTTCAATCATAAAATTATATCTGATAATGCGTTAAAATGTAAAACCATTAATTTGTTTTCCTTACAGGGATGCCCTAATCGTATGCTCTGTCAACTCGAGTACATCCATGTTTGCTGGATTCGTCATCTTCTCCGTAGTCGGGTTCATGGCACACGAACAGCAACGACCTGTGGCTGAAGTGGCTGCTTCAGGTACTTAAAAAAAGTAAAAGTAAATATTCCAGGACATTGCACACAGCGCCATCTAGCCCCACATTAAGCAAACGCTTGTGTCGCGGGTACTAGATAACGAATATATTACTTATATACTACTATTGTTAATATTGTTTAATTAGTTGTGGCTTGTAGTGTTGTCTACGTTAATCCTGGATAAAAAAGTCCAAAAGAACAAGATTAATAATAAAATTTATTAAAAAAAAATCAAAAACCGACTTCAAGTGTCACTAAAAAGTTAATAAATAATTTATTTTCAATTTAGCGACTTCAAATTCAGAATTGGGAGTAAAAAATCTATCAAATTATTGAAACTTACAATCCTATGAGTATTCTCATTGAAATCCGTAATATTTGTTGTCGTATGAAAGATGCACCAATTAAACCTCAACACATCACAGAAAACTGTATCAAAATCCAACTAATCGTTTTTGAAATATAGGTAAAATTAGTTTGCGTAAACCTTATCAATTTGTTGGTTTATTGGTTTTTTCTCAGAAAGTACTAGACCAAATGAAAAAAAAATATGGGACCATTTCGGAAACTATCCCCGTCGAATAAAAAAAGAATTTTTGAAATCGGTACATGAATAACGGAGTAAT
This sequence comes from Macaria liturata, assembly GCA_964023185.1. Classification (NCBI taxonomy): domain Eukaryota; kingdom Metazoa; phylum Arthropoda; class Insecta; order Lepidoptera; family Geometridae; genus Macaria; species Macaria liturata. Next base: position 7,772,775 of record OZ026831.1, read on the forward strand.
CGCATATCCACAAAAAAAAACTTTTTGGAGTCGGTTAAAAACAGCGCGCAATGAGGAGGCTTATGATCTGAAGTAGGCTCTGATGAGTTAATGATGGTTATTAATAGAATACAAAATTATTTATTGCACAGTGCACACACGATAATGATTACAAAGAAAAAAAAGAACTTATACTAGTAATGATATTGTTTTTGCTTCCAGGACCCGGTCTAGCCTTCCTTGCGTACCCCTCAGCAGTGCTTCAGCTACCGGGTGCTCCGCTCTGGTCCTGCCTCTTCTTCTTCATGCTGCTCCTCATAGGTCTGGACAGCCAGTTCTGCACCATGGAAGGTTTCATTACCGCCGTCATCGATGAGTGGCCTAAATTGCTGAGAAGGCGGAAGGAGATTTTCATCGCTATCACTTGTATGATTTCGTATCTGGTTGGGCTTTCGTGTATTTCTGAGGTAAGAGTCGAATATCATATTAAAAGCGCCAAGCATTCTAACGTTTTCTATACCAGTGATATTGCAAATAAACTATTCATCATTTTAATTTTTAGTGCCAATTAAATTGGGCTAGATAACTGGGGTCATTAATATTATATTGAGGTTTTTTTTACGTGGGATAGGTTTACGTTTCCCTACAGCCTGCCTGATATCAAGCATTGCTGCAGCCTAGGTTTACTATTCATCAGTATTATGCCATTAGTTAGTCTGAAGACGAGAGCAAGATGAGTTGACAAAAAAATCAATTTATATTCCACAGAAAGCTTATTGTAATTACAGATATTGGATATTGTTAAGTTTATATTTGTGAAATGATTTAAACAAATGATAAATTGTTACTTCGATATTTTGTTTAACATGATTTCCTTGAATTTCCAGGGTGGTATGTACGTGTTCCAAATCCTGGACTCCTACGCTGTATCCGGCTTCTGCCTGCTGTTCCTCATCTTCTTCGAATGTGTCTCCATCTCCTGGGCGTTCGGAGTCAACAGGTTCTACGACGGCATCAAGGAGATGATTGGTTACTATCCTACTATCTGGTGGAAGTTCTGCTGGGTCGGATTCACGCCTGCTATTTGCATTGTGAGCTATATTTTACATGATCTTTAAAGCCTAGTTTTATTTATAATACAAGAAGATATTTGTTTAGAACATACCTTTTAAAAAAGGTGGAAGGGTTATTTTGCAATAGAAAATTCATTGGTTCCAAGTCTAGTCTTTTTTTTACAAGGAATGGGTTTGCACTAGACCGTAACTCGCCTGTCGATTATTCTTTATGACCTCTTCAACCTTGTTGAGGTTTGCTTTCATTATGAGAACTTTTAGCAGGCAGATCTTAGTCGTATCGTAATATCTTGAAATTTGTATAGTCTCATCATTATCACAATAATTCCACTAAATAATGAGGACTAAACTGATGATTTGTCATAACATAGTCTCATAACATTAACTAGTATGACAAACACCTCACAAAAAATATTATCCTCTTCCAGAGCGTCTTCATCTTCAACCTCGTGCAATGGAAACCCATCAAATACATGAACTACGAGTATCCGTGGTGGTCTCACGCCTTCGGTTGGTTCACTGCGCTGTCTTCCATGTTGTGCATCCCGGGGTACATGGTGTACCTGTGGTGGGTCACTCCTGGCACCTGGCAGGAGGTAAGTTATCTATGGGTTAGATCCAAAAATACAAGCTCCTGCTTAGTTTAGGTATACAGGTCTGCATAGATAGTTTATTATTTAAGAACGAAGGTAGCTATAATGTTAGAAAGGATCAAAGATTAAATAGAACAGATAGAAAAACATTTATTGAGACAGATTATTGATTAAGCTAACACTGTAAAAATTGTAATTGTTTTAAATGTAAAGATTTATTTTTAGTTAGGTATTAATAATAAAAAAGTAGAAATTTACTCATTTTGTAAACTCCGCTTGGTAATTCATCTAAAGGTAAGGTTTGACAGACCACAACACAATGTTTTTTTTTTTTTTTAAATAGGTATAATTTTTTATAAACCCGGACAATACCGGGGGCCTTATTTTCTTTCTCATTCATTCTACTTCTCACTTTTATGCTTCTCGCACTTTCGCGCTTCATACTATTTTTCCTTTCATCCTTCACCTTTCTTACTTTTGTTTGTTACAACACATTGTTGTCTGGTTACTACTGATTGGCAATAGTTGACGGGTCACAAACCGTCCCAGGAAACTTTGACGGCTCGCATTCGAATAGACGGTAGAGTTAAAAATATTATCGAGATATTTGGAAACATTTTACAAGGGACGAAAACATTTTTTATCCATATTAAACGTAAATTTCAAGTAGTATATAAAAAAAACATATAATAATATCTTAAAATTTCTTTACCCCTTTTCAGAAATTCCACAAGATCGTCCGTATCCCCGAAGACGTGCCGTCGCTTCGCACCAAGATGCAACAGGAGGAGATCGCTAAACATTGCAAAGCTTAAAATATCCTGTATTTTTATATACATTAGAACTACTTATATCAATATTTTATACCACCATCATTATTATCAGCTCGCTAAAATCCACTGCAGGACACAAGCCTCCTGTCTTATACAACAACCAACCAAGCATTACATTAAGTCAATTGGAAATATGGTCACACATTATCCCAAGGTTTTCCCGCAATTAAACAAAGATAAGCCTAGTCAAATTTATTTGAAACTGGGTTTCAAAAACGAGTAATTATCACCATAATTAAAATAAGAGCTAGATATTGATATAATTAGTTTTAGTTTATATGAAGCTTAGCAAACTAGATTGGATTTCGATGACATGATGAAAATAGGCTGCTGTGAATTTCTTTGATTAATATTTTGATTTGTATAGGACTTTGAACGACGCGTCGTTAATATCTGTGTACTAAAAAAACCAATCTAATATGAAATCCGTCTCAAATAAAAAGTATTAATCAATTAAAATTGCTTTAAAACGGATTGGATAAAATATATTCTAAATGTAACGCACAAATAAATAATATGTGCCAACTATATTGTGCCATAATAGCAATTATTTATTTAGCCAATTAATAATCATAATTATTATTTATGAAGTAGCTCCCCGAATAGTAGCATCGGGCTCTGTATTATTATTGATAAAGTGTTAATAATGTGGAGGGGTATTTATTTCTTCAATTATTATTAATTATTAATTTTAGTAAGCTTAATAAATGGTCGACAATTTGATGACTTTCCGGCCTTATGTGGTTGCGTTGCGACGAGTTCACGTAGATTTATGTTGTACAATTATGTTTAGTTATATTAAACCAAAAAGCACTTCATGACTAGATTATAATAAGTAAGTGAATGCAAGTATTATAATTAATATATAACTATTTATCGTCTTCCATGTAGCAAACGCTTTAGGCTATTATTGTGGTTATAACATGTATGTATGTAACTCAAGTGTTTATTGATTTTATTATTGGATTATTAATCTGGTTATCTTAGTTTTATTGTGGACTAGAACTATGTTTACAGCTTACACCAAAAGTACTATTAAGTTTAATTATTTTCATTATGTAATCTTCATTATAATTATTATTTCAAATTATTTGAGTGCTACTCGTCATTATTGTTTTATATCTGTATTATTCTTGTTGTCCTGTAAGGATTTTTTTATATATTCGATGTTTAGATTTAGAATAAGAAGTTTGATTATAAAAACGCAGTGTGACGCGTGTTTTTTGAATCTTTATGGTGTTTTAGAAATTGTAACTTTGATAAGCTTTATGAAATGTGTTAAATGATGATGCATTTACTCTTGCGTTTAATTATTATGGTTATATTATGCATAATGCATATAATTAAAATGTACCTTTTGTTATATAACTTGATATATTATTTAAGATTAAAATGGTTGTTTCGACATATCTTTGAAATAAGTAGTTGAATACTTTACTAGGTTTGGTTTTGCAGCTTTAATAATGTCAGTTATTAGTTTCATTTAAATATTATACATAATAATAAACAAGACAGTCTTAACTGTGTCCTATCGAGACCAAAACAAAAAATTGAACATAAAATATTTCAAACAAATAACCTATCTTATACTGTAGATTTTCTAAATTATTGACTATTACCTTTTGAAGAAATTTATGAAGAGTGTCAATGTACAATCATTATACAAAGAATAAATAAAATTATATTTCATATAAAATCTCTTGAAAATTTTAAAAGCAATTTGATATAAATGTTTCTCTAGAAAGGCAATGCAGTGTGTGTTCAAATTATTATCAGTATTTTTGTGGCAATATAGTCAATTCTAAAGTTGATAAAATTTAGTAAACATTCGTAGAAAATAAATTTTAATGAGGATAAGTATATTTAATATACATTTATTAACAGTTCGTGTATTCTCTTACTAAATGTTTATGGAGTAGTGTTTATTAAAAAAACTATTTAATTGAATGTAGCCAAATCGGTGTGTGTTTTTTAATAAAATTATAAAAAGATTAAAATTCTTGAAACACTTCTTTGAAATTTTGTGCCAGATATTAAAATGTGCTTCCAAACTATTGTATTAAAAGCCTAAATAATTAAATTATATTGCCTAGTTATTTTATTTACCATTATTAGATTTTAGGGGTGATTAAACCCGATAATGTACTTTTAATTCTACTTGTTTTTAAGATTATATATCTGTTTTTCGTAATCGTCAATAAATGCATATTTATTGTGTATTATTTTAAACATCGAAACTGATAATCAGAAAAGGAAATTGAAAAGCGCATCATTTAATCACTTTCCTTTATTATTGGTGATTTAAAAACTGATATACATACATATATATAATCTTAAAAATTAGACATTTATAAATAATTATTTACGTAATTAAATAATAACAAAAAATATCATGATAGTTATTATTTTTATTATGATTTTGCTTTACGTGACATACCAACCAGAATTATATAATAAGATTTATTCATGTATCAAATTGTGATTTATATGATTGCAGTTTACATTTTAAATTTAACATTTTGACAGAAACACCAGTTTTATTATATTTAAATGTCGAGATGATTTATACCGATGAGTACTATATGTAGCTTAAAACCAAGTTCAATTTATTTCAATAAATGGTTAATCAAACAAATGCGTATTATTTATTTATTACTTTGGAACTTTCTTTCTTTCTTCTAAAGAAATATGATATATATCTACTAAAGTCTAGCCCAGAACAATTTCTATCTTGTTTTTTTATTTATTTATTGCTATAAGTTCACTAAACTAAAAATGTACTAAAACTAATTTAAAATAATAATATAGCTAAACTAACTAGTTTCATTCTATTGTAATTTAATTCTACAGTAAACAATTTGTTCAGTACCAAAGATGACGTCGGTCGACGCGGTCAGTCCTTGGATGGGTGACCGAAAAATGCATTCCATTTTGGGCGCTTCCGTGGGTTGAATGACACGTTAGATAGTAGGTCCCGGCTGCTTGTCTAGTACGGCAGTCGTTAAGCCATGTCAGAGACCCTTGATAAACTCTCGACACCAGAGTTGGCCACTCTCATTCAATAAGAAGAAGAAGCACTGAAGAGACCGGTACTAAAATGTTCGTAGCTACAAAATTCTTCGTTTTCTTTGACCAGACTTTACACAAACAAAATAGTGAACTTGACATTTTTTTTCGCAATTGTTTAGTGTTACTAGGGTCGTCTTTGATAGAGTTATTTTTTGACAAATCCTGTTTGAGACCTTTTAGCAAGATTATGTTAATTTGTAATCATATATGGCGTACAGTTAAGTACAAAAAGTTCATTGGCACGTGTTCACGTGAAAAGAATTGACGTATTGATCGACTGACCTGTGTTAGCTCAGTAGTGGCTCTGCCTAATCTAGGATTGCGGGTTGAACCGATGCGGGCATCATAATAAAATTAAGAATTAAATAAAAACTAGAACGACTTGTGTTGAGTTTAGTCGTTTCTATGTATATTAAGTATGTATTTACAAAAAAAAAGTATAGATATATTATATCCGTTATCTAGTACCTTCTCGCGACACAAGCGTTTGCTTAGTGTGGGTCTAGATGGCGCTGTGTGCAATGTCCCGATACATATATTTTTATTTATATACCACTTCTGTGTTTGATAGTACCACATATATCCATGACGTAACCATGCGTGAGTTTACCTTGACAAAGATGTCTGTATGTATTACAATATTACAATAATTAGTTTGGTTTATTGCCTGGGCTGTAAAACTATGGGCATTCGATGACACGTGGGCGATGGACTTGGCTTTAGAGAGGCTTTAGAGTTAGATGTAAGTTTGATTCGATTTCTTAGAAGGCGATTATTAATTTTGGGCCTATAAGTATAGAAAGAAAGAAAGAAAGAAAGAAAGAAATATTTATTAAAATCATAAATATTACAAAACAAATAAATAATTATTATTATTATCATGTAACACTATATGATGTGATAATAGATATTGGATTTTTTTTCAAATAATGAAAATGGCCTGATTCCCTATTACCCTCGAACTCTAATTTATCGGTCTTCAAGTCGACAGTGAATCGGTTTCTTCTAGCCAAGCGCGCTAGTTCGTAGATTATAACGTTGCTTAACATCAGGCGAGTTGTAGTCAAGCGTCAGACATTCTCTAGCTATCTAGTTAAAAAAAAAATGTTTCTGAAGTTTAAGAATACTTGTGCTAGTTATCAAATGTCTGAATGTTTGTCTATGAGTGAAGCGATACCTAGTTAAAATTACACGAAATGAAATGAATCCAGATATCTATGAAAAATGTTTACAATTTAGGACAAATCTATTAAATTTGAGTCAGTATTTGCGTCCATAAATTTCTGAATGGGGTCTGAGATAAGCAATGAAGTGCCTACGTTATTTTATTTTATAATAGTACCTAAAAATCACCTTTTTGACAGCGTCGGTTAAATTTACCACTCCTTCTATACCATCGTATTTAACATTTACAGATTCACAATCTTACTACCTTTAAATAATCAATATCTTAAACAAAGGCTCAAATAAGTCCTTTACTCTTTATTTCCGTCTCCGAAGGTCGAAGCCGACGTGCTTAGCATCCATATGGGCCTAAAATGTGTCATTGTCACACTTGGCCATAAAGTTACTAGTATACGATTGTTAAATTCTTATATACTAACTAATTATTACTTCTTTAGTTTAGTAGCGTCCGTTATAGCTCAGCTAGCGGAGGCAATCGCATGCGATTACCAATGTTGAGCAAAGGTCGACGCGGTCAGTACGCGGATGGGTGACCGAAAAGTGGCATTCCATTCTGGGCGCTTCCTTGGATGATACGTTAAATTGTAGGTCACGGCTGTTTGTCTAGTACGGCAGTCGTTGAGCCATGTCAGAGGCCCTTAAGGAAGCTTGATAAACTCTTGACAGCAGAGTTGGCCACTCTCATACGATAAGAAGAAGATTACTTCTTTACTACGAAACATCGGAAATTCAACTGCACTATTTGCTGTCGTAAGTGCGAAGTTGCGGAACTCTTTGCCTGACATACTTTTGACTTATGTTCCTAGGTCCCCTGAGTAGGGCAGAGGGCACAGTGATTCTCCATCTCGTCCTGTCTTGGGCTTCATGCTTCAACTCGAGTCAGGTGAACTACTCTAGTACTTATTTACCTTATTCTAGTGATCTTCATATATATTTCTTGTTTGTACTCATTTGTTTATTATTTGCTGCAATAAATCATTTTCTTTCTTTCTTTCTTCAGAGCGAGAGTTAATCGGTCCTCACTTGGTAAGTAGCGAACCTTTACTACTATTATCCATATTATTATAAAATATGTTCAGTTATTTGTAAAAATATTGCAATCGCATCCAGGGTGAACTACTAGTTCAAATCCGGTTCCATGCACTTATTTATATCCTGCACTGCACATGCACCGAATTTTCCGCTCAAGTGAATTCTAATAATATCCAAGTGTTTAGAATGTACTTACCAAAGACTTTGTAACATCGTAGAGTGGAGATATACGTAGATATATCAGTACAATAGAAAGCACATAGATAGGAAACAAATTGTATCGAATAAAACTTGGCAAACAAAAGTCTCTTGTCCAGCAAGAAGAGGAAGAAATTCTATAAAAAAAACATCCTAGAGTTATAACATGCAGGATTTGTATAAAAACAAAATTAATAGAACTAAAAGTGAGACCCACTTCTACTTTAAAAAAATGTTTTGTCAGCAATGTTGCAGGCTAGGCAACTGTCTCCAATTTCTCTTGAAAATCTTTTGTGCAAACGGTCCCGAAAGTCAAGTAAGATCTTTTTTAAAGTTAAAACAGGTTAGAACTTGAGAACAATTTTTCCTGATGGTACGTAATAATTGTGATCTATAAAGCTTAGCGTGTGCTGGGAACAGGGAGTTAGTCAGGGAGATATGCTCAGTCTATATTTATTCTTTAATCTTTGGTACGTACATATATATAAAAGTAAGTGTTTACAGTCTGTTAGTTAAGCTGTTTAGTGTTATTGATACTCGGAGAGGGCAATGGGATGGAAATGCAGTTAGTATGCAGATACTTGATAGGCTAATGAGGTGTTTTTGTATCAAATTACATTTAACCGCATAAACTTACTTTACAGTTCTTACAAACGGGTTACATACAACTTACTAGTAACTTGCGCAAAATGTTTTTTGCGAACTTTTTAAAGTATGAGAATAAAAGGTGTTGCTTTTGACATCCTCATGCGCAGAGCTACAATATGAAAAGATCTAAAAATTCGCAAACACTTCTCTGAGCTGGCAGAGCTCTAGAGTTGCAAGTTAGTGTCTATGAGCGACGCACCACGACTGCTTACCATCGGGCAGATCTGCATTTTTGCCACTTTTTATAAAAAAAATAATACTCACACTGAATCCGTCTGTAGGTAAGAGGTAATTATGAGTTAGGTTGCTTGATGTTTACATAATGTATACTAGGTATGTATGTTTTTATATACTGTAAAGACAGGCATTTGACCACCTGAAACGGCACATATAAACAATGTGGCTCAAAATAGATCATATTTGTGTATATGTGTTGTATTGTACATCAATTGTGGCAAAACTCAGCCAGTAAGTGATTTAGTTTGATATTGGAACAAAACGAGCGAAGCCGCGGGCATACACTTTATCACATACGAAACTAAACAATCTAAACATCCGTGGATAAGCTCATTTCATAGATGTACCGAGAGAGGTATTTTTGTGACGAAATGTTTGCAGAAACGATTATCTTCATGCCGTAATGCGTCTGCAATCTTTGGCCAGTTAAAAGTGTTAAAAAGTTTAAAAATACTTGTTAATTTCTTTGGAAATTGGTTCAAAGGGAAAGTGAAAGACTGTATGGCACCTATGAAATTAGGAGGTATAAATCGTTTTCGATTTCAGCGGCAAGACATGCAAGCAAGGAGGATGATGGTAAGCGTTATTCTTTCTTTAATGAATTAGCAGTGGCTTTTGTTTTCTAAATTGAAAGTCAAAATAAATAGCTACTAATTTGGCTAGAGCCAGTCTGATAAAAGCATTGCTGCCTTAAGCGTAACACGCATATCAATTGTAAAAAAAATTGTCTTTTTAATAAGTATAAATAAATAAATAAATGTTTCAGGACATATCACACAGCGCCATCTAGCCCCATATTAAGCTTACGCTTGTATCATGGGTACTAGATAACGGATATAATACAAATATATTTTTCTTTTGTAAATACATACATAATATACATAGAAACGACCAGACTCAACACAAGTAATTACAAATTTTAATATTCATAATTACTTGTGTTATGCGGGAGTCGAACCCGCACCCCTAGATTAGAAGGCAGAGCCACTACCAACTAAGCTAACGGAGCAGTCTAAATAGCAGTCTAAAGTATGTAGGTATAAATAGTTTTAAATTACTCATAGCATATTGTATTGGTAATGATTTTAGTATATAATATTGTCTAATATACTCAAATAAAATGTAATATTATATAGTATTTGTATGTGCATAAAATATAGTTTTTAATATATATATATATATTTTTACATCATATAGGCTTACGCTTGACTACAACTTGCCTGATGTTAAGCAACGTTATAGTCTACGATCTAGCGCGCTTGCCTAGAAGAAACCGGTAATAGATATAGATAGACTAATATTTTTTACCTGATTCTCAAACGTATTTTTAATTAACTTAGCAAAAATTAATTAAATTAATCTACATAGGCTTAGCCCATTAGGATTGTGTGATTAAAATAGTATTTGATAATCTAAGTTACAATTCCCTTTCCTAGTAAAATACATTAGTAAAAAAAAATTATGACAATTTTCTTAGAAGTAAAGACATGTACACAACGCTAAATTTACTACACTACTCAAAACTACCTAACATTTCAACTTATTATTCCTTTGTATCAAATACAAATAAATCAGATATGTTGTCAGATAGGACATATCGACGTCCTGAGGCATCCCGACGCAGACTCCGGCGGGAGGGGGAAAGAATATATGGACAGATGGGTAACTTTACAAAAAAAGTTCTGAAATACCTACATCTTCAAATATTTTACTTTTAAACAAGAATGGTCGTACTTACCCGTAACTTAGATTGATCCTTAATATTTTTATGATTGTAATATCAGTAAATGTAAATAAAACTTGTAAGCAGAAATATGGTGTTTTTTTTCTTTATAACTTTGTAAAAAACACGTAGATATCAAAATTTTATTTCAACTCAATTTTAATGTTATATTGTTTCAGACGATTGAAAGCTAATTTGTACTTTGATTTTTTAAATCAATTTTAATATATTTTTAATGTCTTGGATTGAATTCAATATTTAAAATAAACCAAACAATAAACTTCAATAAATAATGAATTAAATATAATTGTAGAATATTCAACAAGGCGTCATTAAAATTACGCTTTCATAGCTTAACAAATAAATATTATCTTTCAAAGATACTAAAAGTAAGCAAGATTGCGTAAAAGATAAAAAATCTACTGAATAAACTCATTCGTCCTTGTGATAGATTGTCTTCTTTGACATTTCTGGGTTAAATTTTAAAGAAATTTATGTAGCTTTCTGTGTTCATATAATACTTTCTTTTTAGTAAGCCGATAAAATTATCTAAGTTTTTATCAAAATGCAAACACATAACGCACACGCAATATGTATTATCTTTCTTAAACCATGTTTGGTTTGGCTAGATTGTCTGGTTGTTTGTTGTTTCTATGTATAGGTATTATTTCAAGTTTTTAGTACCTATAGTACTTTTCTTAGTTGTAATATTACCGAGAATTAAGATAGAAATCGCGTGTCCAAATTACCACCAATAATTTGAGCTTACAATTACCAATTACATATATCATATATATTAGTTTTGATTTCAAAACTAAGCTACTTAAATCACTGCAAAATAATATCTCAACAGCTCATCACCACAAGACAAAGGTCTGTATGTCTATATGTAATTATGTCTTTTTGCCCAGTAATTTCATCGAAAATTTGAAAATAAAGAGAATCTAACATTTAGTTGCAATATATTTATTCATTTGTTTATGTTTAAGTTCACAAGTGTCTTTCTAAATGATCTAAACTTTTTTTGTTTCTTTTTTCTGTAAGTAGGTTTGTTCATATTATATTGTGCATCTATATTTTATCTTATAACAACACTAACGCACTTCCGTTCTTACCTAAGCCCACTAACCTGCATTCGTTATCAAGCGCCCCATCTGCGCTTACATAATCTGTGATAAGGCGAGACGTTGCAGCGCCTGACCCGAAATAGACTGCGATCGAGACGCGCACGCAACGCACTCCTGCGCAGCGCGACCGTATTCTTTATTTAAAATACGAATCACCTGTCAAAACTACACCCGTCTCACTCCTCCAATAGGCACAAAGTGAAATGGAGCGATAGTTCGAAGTGACTTCTGTTTATTTATTAGTGTTTGATATTTCTAAGTTTTGCTCTAAGTTAAAATGTGGAAAATACTGTTCCTGTGTGTTTTAGTGCTTGTGTGGAATGATGTTAACGGTAAGTTGGTGTTAAGTGAGACTAAGTTGTGACTATTTTAAGTTGGTTGTTTATTTTACGAGTTATTTTCGGGAAAACTCCAGAACGGATTCCGGATGAAAATATGTGCTGATGAATTTTTTTGGAACTTAATTAATTATTTCTTTCATAGTTTCACACATACTTAATACATCATTGTATGTATCTATTATTTGATCTTTATTATTAACACATAAAATGCTAAATGTGGTCTGTCTATCGTATTAGAGCTATTGCAAGTCCATAACTATTTTTATATTTGGATGGGTGACCACCCATCCAAATACTAGCCGCACTGACATAATGATTAATTTTAATTATCTTTAGTACCAAACATATATTCTGTCACGTCGTGTGTTAAATTAGAGATAATTTAGTTTAATTAAAGCTGACGGAACAGCTGCGTTATATCTATTATCTTATCGTTAATATAACAAAGCTCATTGTTACTTACAAACTACGAAAGATGGTAAGTATAGGATATAGCTAGGATTGTGCAAATGTTGTAATTAGATGTATTTACATAAAACATAATTTAATTATGTATGAAATATTAAATAAACATTAAAATTTGCTGTAGCTAATTTAAGATTTATTTCTGTGTAAGCGTTTTTTTGTAACTCAGTGCCTATTACGCTAATTGTTCGCAATTAACAAAGTTAGGCAACTATTGTGTCAGCCAATGTTTGGATGGGTGACCGTGTCAAAAAACAGGGTAACATTTATGTACATGTAAACGCTTCGGTGTGTCAGATAATACTCGTATCTTAAATATATAGTAATATCAATCGTTAAATTAATGATGTCATGCCCAGGTGGATGGGAAAACTCTTGACACCAGAGTTACCCACACCCATACGAACTTACTGTATCTATGTAAGGTCCATATGGTAACCAGCTGAATCCTTCAAGTGGCAAATAAAGCTCGAACTCGTTTGGTGATGGGTTTACTAACCCACTTGCTGGGAAGGTCATACGGGAGCTTTTAAAAAGCTTCTTTTTCAACTTTGGGACTTTGTTGAGTTCATATTGGGGGTGATAATGTTGATACATAAAGAAATACTTAGACAGTTTTAGATCTTCAGATGGTCCGAGAGATTTTGATTAATTTTTAAATGCATTTTGGGACATTTTTTCATTCCTTCAGCAGAACCCGAACAGCCTGCTTAAATCCACAGTAGGATAATAAAAAGTGGTATATCTTTGATAGCTAAGCTTATCTCTTATTTAGTGAACTGCGGTTCGACACTTAAAATGCCATAGTAATACGTGATTTCAAATCTTTTTTTCTAGTTTAAAATTGTAAAAAAAGTCCATAAAGTGTTAATCTATTTACTGAGTATTAGATTTCAAAACACAGTATAATACGATGCATTTTTACAAGTGTTAGGTATGTTTAAATTAAATACAAACTCGCTCTCACAACACTTCTTAGAGCTATCAAGATGTCATGTTTCGGACCTAAGATAAATTGCTTCCACGAAGACACTAGTAAACAAACAAACTGAGCTATATTATAAACTTGTGTGCTACGAATATTTGGGAGCGTAGAATTGTAACTGCTTACAAATGTCGCGTCGAAAATACTTCCATATTTCATATCTCTCTCGCAGTAGATTCGCAAACAAAGCATGATCGTGATGTTGTTGGGTGCCAAACGAGAACTTTCTGTGGTTTTTATCTACAATTATCGAGATGTGTCTTTATCTTTACCAGTGTTAACATACGGTCCCGACGCTTATGTCGACATGGAGCGTCACAATATGTCATTTTTTTTTCTTATTTCGAACGTTAGAGACTATAAATTTACGGCGAGTTATTCGGCGTAAATTTGTCGTCTCAATAAGAGATTAACTCGATTTTGCGAATCATAAGCCCGCAGATTGCCGCGCGCACTAACTCAACCGCGACGGTGAAGGCTCAGTTACGTTTCTGTAGCATTATTATTCGAAGATTATGTAGCAATCGTCTGAAGATTCAGTTAAATGGTGATTTAATTTAGCAAGGTGGAATTTGGAAGGTTAATGCAATTTTGAAGTAACTGCTGTTAATTTAGATTAGATATTTTTAAACTAGACGCGATGTGTGAAATGGATATGTTTTTGAATGCACTAAAATGCGTTTTGTTTTCTGTATACGATATGTACGGATGAAAATAAAAAAATGATTAGATTAGCAATATAGATATAGCTTATAGGTTCTGAATAATCCGATGACAAACATTCATAATTACAGATGTCCAAACACACACACACACACACACACACATACACACACAAAGTAAAACATAAGTACTCAAATTTTATTCAACTATAACAGTAGCAGATAGTTTAAATATTACGATAGTTAAATATCCTTTTAGAAGTCGTTCGAAAATAAAAATATTATGATAGTTAGTTCGTATCTGAGCTTTTATCCGAAGTTGTGTTTACTGTATGAATAAATGAATTTTGAATTTGAATTAACACACATTAAATCTAAATTGCGTTGATACTATATTTATAAACAACAAAATATCAAACAAAACTCAGGAATCCCGCCAATAGGGCTATTTTCAACACACCTCGACTATTAAACCAATAAACCAATATGCGAAACATGTGCCACACATCCCCTGAAATAAATCCTTCAAAATCGCAACAAAAGGTAAATAAATACAACCAGATGTCCTAAATAAACACTAGTGTATAATTCGACGAAGAGTAGAACTCGCATTTTTTTTACAATGGCCATTATGCATTCTAAACAGCAATAACTCAATGAATCGAAGATCAGTTTTAGACTGCAGTTGATGATATCAATAAACCTGCAACTGCAGTTGCTTCTTAACACCAACGTTTGACGCAACCATAGAATACGATAATTTTCTCAGATTGAACTTAGTAGCACTGTCTATATTTCGTAGATCAAGATCTATTTTATAACCAATTGGAAAAAAAGGATGTTCTCAATTCGACTGAAGATTCTTTTGTTATTTGTAGTAAAATATTTTTGGTAACAAAAAAAAAATGGCAAAAGAATTTATTAATTTTCCAACTGAATTTATCAACATTGGCTGAAAATAACAACCAGTTACTGAATTTTTTGTAAATTCGGCTAGTTAAAATGCAAGATCAATGCACTCGCTTCATTCCCTCGGTCAATACAATGAGGCCACTGGCACAGAATACATACCACTGGGCCAGAAGGCGCAGGAAAATATTACAAAATATATTTGTGGGCGGCCGTGGGATGCGCAATGAATTTTATTAATAAACTGCATTTTAATGGGACTTATCCTGTTGTATGCTCCTTAGAATTAATTAGCTACTATCTATGTGGTTTGTAGGTAATTTAATAATAATTGTCATTATTTATATGGAAAGGATTTTAAATAGGTCAACTTATAGGTAGTTTATTTCTACAAACAGTTTTTCCTATACTAATACTATTCTTGGTGTTCGTCGTCATCTCTTTGCACTATTCCACTGCGGTTTCTATTTTTATTAAATCAGTGCCTTCGATCAAATATTTTGATGGAAAATCAATGCCCATCTACACTATTAGTTCAACTCTTATCTAAAACTACAATCGATGATAGATCTGATACTTACTATAATTCTAAATAAATATTTATTTGTTTTAAAATTGTGTAATAATAGAATTAATTCTACTGATCATTTCATTGCAACGTAAAAGAAGAACACAATAACAGTCCAACAAACACTCATTCATATACATAAAATATTATTGTATGTCAATTTTCTTAAATGCTCTTTCCTTCTCTCTCCCCAGCCGACATCCGAGATCAAATGACAGAAGTGATCCAGCGATGCTGCAACGAGGGTTCAGGGTTCGCCAGGATCCACTCCGAGGAGGCCTGCTCCTCATCACGACCAGTTCCTGTTGATGTACCAGCCTCCTTCGGGTCATTGTGTGTCATGGCGCGCGCGCAGTGCTGTAAGGAGTATTTTCAGTAAGTATTTTATTGATATACAAAGAAAAAGACATATAAAGTACCTAATAAAACATTTATCGTAGTAAAGTATTAATCATGAAAGCACAGAATACATAATACATGAAAGTAAGACAATATTTATCAAAAATTCATCATCAAGCTTGTGTGGCTCAGCGGTTCCAGTGTCAGCTTTTCATCGAGACACACCCGGTTCGAATCCGGCCCTACACCAATGACTTGTATTTTCAAGTTAAGTGTGAATTTGCACTCGCTTGACGGTGAAGAAAAACATCGTGAGGTAAGCGACATGTTTGAAGACCACAATATCCGAGGACATGTGTCTTACGTGGAAGGACCTGGGCGTCCACCACGATGTATCTGCCCAAGAGAACTTCTCTAACGACTTAATTCTGCGGAGGAGTCACAACCCTCAGTCATGAGGAAATACGACTCATAGAGAGAGAGAGAGATTCATCAACAAATGTTTTTCTACACATTACACAAAATCATTTAGCTTATGTAGATGGGGCAAGAAGGGGCTCAGCAAAAAGTCCTGGAATATAATATAATTTATTTAATTATTACCTATTGGAGCCTATCGCAGCACACTGCAAGGCTTTATGATTTAAAACACTGCAACAAACACACAAATGATTATTTATTTATTGTTGATTGACTTTTGAAATGAAGCAAAAGTTATGTTTTTAATTAGTTAATTGTCATAGCATACTGTGTTTTGTAAACGAACTATACAAACCAAATTACGGAACGTAGCCGAATTTGATTCATAATTTTGTATAGTCCGGTCCATAGCTTTATAAGTAAATATATAACGTAGTATTGCGAAGTTTCCTCTGGCTGTCTATTAATAAATCATTCACGAAACAACTGTTTGGAATTGAAAACAATTTAGTAAACTTCGGAGAATTGTTATTTTCAACTTCATCCATTCATTAAGGAAACTCATTGTAACTGAATTACAAACTTATAGCACTTAAATTGGGTTTTTTATCGTATATGTTATAGTTAACATATTTAATTGATTGATTTAAAAAACACATATTTCTGTTTGTAATGGCTTACGTCTGTCAAAAAGCTGCCTAATTTTAAGCACTAACCTGTAGTTAAGGATGTAGTACGCTTGCCTGGAAGAAATTAATTCAATATCAAACTAAATGCAATCCCACTAATCACATCACACACTAATTTTATAAAGACTCGCGTACGGAATTCAACACAGCTTTACAAATTAAGAGACAAAAATAATATAAAACAAAGTTGAAGTTTAATTGCAAGTAAGTTCAAGGTTTAAAAAATGAAGTTAGCAATAAGCAAAACTACATATTAAAACTCCAATCACGTTAGAGATATTTAGGTGGAGGTAAAACAATATAAGAAAAGATTATGTAATCTTTTCTAATGTACCCTGAATTATCGGAAATATCTAGATATGTAGAGTTTTCCTTAAAAATAAATTACAGGTTTTATTTTTCATTTCCAGAAAGAAGAAAACTTGTGACGTTGGAATCGAAATTGAACATAGTAAAAAGCAGTGCGACTCTACCAGAGATACAAGTAAGGTATGTTCTAGAAAGATATTATTTATTTACCAACTTTACATACAAAGGTTTTAGTAAGTAAAAAATAATAGTTTAGTTAGTAAAAAAGGATTAATTAAGCAAAAGCAAGTAATCTTATTCGTAAATGAGCGAAATTAAATAAAACTGGCATGAATCCTGTCATCCTGCAACCTGTGTCATTTTGGTTACGGTAGGATGCCTTTAGACAGAAAGATGCAGGTTCGAAACCTGCCAGTCAGGATTATTTTCGCTCATTTCCAAATAAGTTTATTAATAAAAGCCCCTGCGGGGTTAACGCTTAGCAAAATAAACTAGGAAGTAAGTAACAGAAATGAAACTCATAAGCACTAAAATGTGGAAACTAGGAAAAATATTTTTATAAATTATGTTTGAATGGAATCTGTTACCCTTCATAGTACACAAAGTGCACACATTAAAATACATACACGTAAGATAAACTCAAGGTTTTATTGTCTGGCGTAAATACAATCGTTTATACAATTTGCACGTTTATATATGTATGTACCTTCAGTCTATTTGTAGCCTATAGGTAGATAACATTCATAACTATTTGTGTAAGAACTACACATAATGTACGTAAAATATGTACTTACTCGTAAATGTGTAATTAACATCTAATATTTTATAAATGACTAGCTGGTGCGCGCGACTTCGTCCGCGTGGAATAGTTATTACCATAAAAACGGTTCTAGTGAGTTAACCTCAAAAGATAGACATTATACTGTTGCGGACATTTTGTTAGATCATTTCAAGAGGAATAATTCTTTCATACACATTTTTTTGATTTCTTGAACCATTTTCGCAGCGCACGCAACGGAAGCCCTCAAAAAATATTTTTCCCCGTTTTTTCCACATTTTCCATTGTTTCTTCGCTCCTATTAGTTGCAGCGTGATGTTATATAACCTAAAGCCTTCCTCGATAAATGGTCTATTCAACACAAAAATAATTTTTCAATTCGCACCAGTAGTTCCTGAGATTAGCGCGTTCAAACAAACAAACAAACAAACTCTTCAGCTTTATAGTATTAGGATAGATTCACATGTATTATTTTTGATAATTTTTTACATGATTTTTTTATGAGTCCATATTAATCAATTAGTTGGACAAGCGTACTACTTTGTACATAGAAACAATAAACTCTTCCGTATCGCGAAGTATTTCGTAGAATTCTAGAGATAACATGAACAAACATAAAACAGGATTAGAATTATTTGTACAATTTTAGTTACTTTGCATTTTGCTGTGTCGGTATTAGAAGATAACAGATTCTGCTAAATTCGTAGCTAAAATGATAATGACTTTTGAGGCGGTCGAGAAGGAAATTCACAATTAGGTATTCGTTCCATTTAGGCAATAGAGTATGTGGGGCATCTTGTGGTCTAAACTTAAAGATATACTAGTAAGAACCCAGATACAGGAGAAGGGAATGTAGCTCAACTATTAGCGGAGGCAATCGCTTGCGATTACCAATGTCAAGCAAAGGTCGACGCAGTCAGTCCTTGGATGGGTGACCGAAAAGTGGAATTCC
Organism: Macaria liturata; assembly: GCA_964023185.1. Lineage (NCBI taxonomy): Eukaryota > Metazoa > Arthropoda > Insecta > Lepidoptera > Geometridae > Macaria > Macaria liturata. The sequence continues at coordinate 7,791,889 of OZ026831.1, forward strand.
ATTTTGGGCGCTTCCGTGGGTCGGATTACACGTCAAATTGTAGGTCCTGGATGCCAGAGGCCGTTAGGTGGCTTGATAAACTCTGGACACCAGAGATGGCCACTCTCATTCAGTAAGAATAAGAATAGTTTTTAGCCTCATTCCTCATTACTGAGGGTCGTGACTCTCTCGTTGAATCATTAGTAGAGGTTTCTTAGGAATACAAAGTTAATTAAATCATTTCAAAAAAACAATACTGGACTGCTCTGTTAAAAGTTCCAAGATCCATCCCATCCTCCATAGGCTTAAAAAATATCTCGACATAAAACGACTGTTTTTTTTCAATCAACGACGTTTGTCTTCTTAGTCCTGCTGGTATTCTGTATTCTATGGCCCTGCGTAAACGGTCATTTGTTTCTGGAAATGCTGAATGACAGGTAAATAATCATAAAGCCATACCTACATTTTAATTCAATATTATTCCATAATGTCAAATTGTAAAGTGTTTTCTTTCAGGCTTGCTGTGACGAGTGCGCCCGCGGGACGTCAATAGGCCGCGTCCGGGGCATCATCGCATGCGTGGGGCGCCAACATGCTGACTCTGCTGAAGAACTGCTGGCTGATGACGCTTATGTACAGTGTTGTATGGTAAGCATAATACATCATCATCATCATTAGCATCATTAGGATCATCTAAGTCTTGGCTAGCAGTAACATGAGGAATAGAATAAAATAATACAAAGAAACGTTCGCTTAGCTACCAACTGTTGTTTCTCTCAGTCCTTGGACCTTTGTAGATTTGTAGGTCCTGCCTGTTTGTCTAATCGGGAATAGGCAGTCGTTAAGCCATGTGATAAGTAGTGGTTTGAACACATCCAACGTTTGATATAATTTTATACATTTTAATCTTAGTATTTTGGCCACTAACTCCGGAACATTTTACACAACGCCATCTACAACCATGTCTCTCTCTCTCTTGAGTCGTATTTCCTCATGACTGAGAGTCGTGACTCCCCCGCAGAATTAATTCGTTAGGGGAGTTCTCTTGGGCAGCTACATCGTGGTGGGCACACAGGTCCTTCCAGTAGCGTACCCAATAAACCCTTGAAAATATGTTGAAATATATGAAACTATTTTTCAGAAAGCAGCAAAAGAACCACCGGTTGTATCTCATCCTGTGGCTTCGTCTAAAAAAGAAAAGAGGGAAGGAGCAGGTAATATTGAGTATACATATTAATTGGCATATGAATACCGTAACATACTCGCACAAAGTAACTATACATACATTGAACTGGTAACTAAACATTTTAAGGCTATCTTTAGTTAAATATATTATATAATCAGGCGTTACTTTGCGGAAATCCATTGTAAACGAAACTCTAGAGAAATATATAGTGTTTTGGAGAAATATGGTGTTTTTGGTGGTAACGTCAAAGTCAAAGTATGGTATCTTTAATAATAACATATTGATGTTCTTAAACGATTTCAGAATTTCCGAAAATATAATAAAACAAGTTTTGTATCACTACCCGGTCCCAATTCAACCTGGTCATCCGCTAGCAAAACGTCATGAGGCATTAATTAGCCAGTATAAAGTCTCAATAGTTTATCTGATTGTAAACAATACTGTAATAAACAAGGAAAGTTACATAATTATTTGTTTCACAGCCATAGCCTCAATCTGCGAGGACTACGCCCCGAATGAGCTGTGCGCGCATCACTGCATACCTGTGCCAGGGTCTTATCGCTGCGAGTGTAACCCGGGCTTCACGCTTATGGCAGATGGAAGGAATTGTAAGGAGGTTAGTTTGAACTTATTTTTAACAATTGTGGATTCCCTGCCTGACTCCCTGTTCCCCGCGGAATATAACCTTGCGATCTTCAAAGCGATGAATCGGTTCTTACTGGGTAAGCACGTTCCATCCTAGATTGCTTACCATCAGGCGAATGACGGTCAAGAGCAAACCCATTCCTTGTTAAAAAAATCCAAATTCTAAGGAAGGAGAACGTTTTTAATTTGATAGAATATTTTAAGGAGGTTTTTAGGGTTTCTTACTGGCTTTTTTGCTAGTGTTGGAGTGAATCGATTCTTACTGATCTCATCCATACCATCAGCCAATATATGGACAAGTGCAAAACCATTCCATTAAAAAAAAAAACTTTTAAGACATATTAAAATTTGTAGTATTATGTAACTTACCTAAAAAAACAGTGGAAAGCTAGCTTTTTCACATTTATGACAACAGTACTGCAGTGAAAGATAATAAGATTAAGATGGTAAAATTTACTCTTAATTTTCTCTTCTTCTTCTCTTCCAGATGGTTAAGAACAGATGCAAGCCTCGTAACCCTTGCCAGCACAAATGCAACGACAATGGTGTCGAGGTCATGTGTTCTTGCAGGAGAGGGTATGAGCTCATGCCAGATGGGAAGTCCTGTCAAGGTAAGCTGATTGCCGCTTCTCACTTAAACATATTTGCATACCCTATCAGGGTTATTGTTCAGTGTTCACTTTCCACATCTTGTTTTGAACTGTGTACTTACAATTTGCAAATAAAAAACTATGAATATGACTATTGCTTCTCAAAACTATTTGCATCAATATACTATTTAATAAATTTATCTTTCTTCTCATTTTGATATTGACCGACTCTTGCCAAACAGCCAGCACCTAGAATATAATGTATCTATGTCTTACAGTAGTCATGGAACTACTCAACATGAAATGCCAATTTGCTTATAATTAAAGCTAGCTAATAAGTGTTACCTTCAAGATATATTTGCTTTATTATTGATTAGCTGTGCCCGCGACTTCGTCCGCGTGGAATAGTTATTTTGGGCATTAATTATTTCATACATATTTATTTGAAATCTTGAACCGTTTTCGCAGCTCACGCAACGGAAGCCCTCAAAGATGAATAATTTTCCTTGCTTGTGTTCAATTATTTCCAGACATCGACGAGTGCCAGCTAGCCATAGCAGTGTGTCGGCCTGGCACTGTGTGCCACAACGTGCAGGGCTCCTACCGCTGCATCCCTGCCAGGAACCAGGCGGGGGGTGAGAGGGGCAAGTGTCCGCCTGGCTTCACTAGAAACCAGCTCAACAATGCTTGTGATGGTAAGTATGGTGGTTGATTTGTGCTAGAATCTTTCTAAGATGGTTTTAGAATCTCACTAAAAGTCGTAGATGAACAAAATGTTGGCCATTCGTCGGCCGTTCGCAGCTAGCAGAGAAAAATTGGATTCGAACATGAGATGATCACAATCACAAGCACAAGAGATTCAACGCCCCGCCTCCATATGATACCAATCGGTAAAACAACCGGAACAAAACTAGAAAACGGAAACAGATTCTGTAAAATAAACACATTACTCTAGCCTTTCTGAATTTATACAATTTGAGAGTCAAATAATTCCAAACCGTGTTCGTATACCTGAGTAACATAACTCTTTTTCCAATTTCATTTCCAGTTCCCATGACACAAGCGTCTGCTTAGTATGGGGCTACATGGCGCTGTAATATATGGCTAAAATATTTATTATTTTTCCAGATATAAACGAATGCAAGCTCCCACACCCTCCGTGTCCAGTGTACGTCTGTGAGAATACAGTCGGGAGTTACAAGTGTGGGGGAGTGTCGGGGGACCCTGTCAACTTGAACACGACAGCCCTGCATGCAGTGGAGGACAGGTGTCCGCCAGGGTTCTCGCTTGGAGACACCGGGGAATGTGAAGGTAGTTGCAAATGTTTTACTAAACACTAATCATTTCGGTCTTTAGTACAGAAGATACATACGTGATCTATACTCGTATATTTAAATATGCCTGGACAAACTTTATATCAGGACATGTACAAGGAATATAGAGAAATCTCTCATTGGATTAACTAACGTCGTTTGTAAGAGAGATAGATAGATCGTCTTTTGTCAGTATATCCCGACCCCTCTTTTTCTGATATCTATGATCCCGACAGTTATGGCCTAGTTTTTGTGGCAAACCTTTCTCTTATTTCTTAGTTTGTTTACGATATAACTCCAGTTGTATTTTATTTAAGAATGAGTGTGTAATTTTCGTGAAGAACTTACTTCCAACAATAACTGGGATGTATGTTGATCTTATTGCCAGATGTGGATGAATGTGCTAATTCAAAGGACGACTGCAACCCTCTCTCCCAGTTCTGCATCAACACTCACAGCTCCTTCTTCTGCCAGGACAAGGTGTCCAAGCTATGCAGACCTGGCTTCAAGGTTGACCCGAGGACTGGGAAGTGTGAAGGTAGATTTTTTCTTCGTCTTTTATTTCTCACAAGATGATGCATGCTAGTTCCCTCGGATTGTTTGCAGTAACTAAATTGTTAGCAATTTTTTTATAACGCTTAATTTGTCTATAGTAGCCACTTTATGCCACTTTCAAGATTCTGTAAAATCACGACAATGTGTTGCTTCGTTACCGATATCCGATAAACAGAGTGAAATTGAAAACATCATCGTCAAACATCAACTGAATTTTGGATAAAAACCGATCAATCTATCGCAGCGGCTGAGAAAACGGTTTCATCTCTATGTTTTTCCTTTTAAAACTAATCAAGGAATGCTGATTAAACAATATTTTTTCCAATCTTTCAGACATCAACGAATGTGAAGAAGAAGACGATCTATGCAGACCAGACCAATCTTGTATTAACCAACTTGGGCAGTATGACTGTAAGCTTAAAGTGGATCAATCCAGGTAGGAAATGTTTGGTCATCCCAGCTTAGAACGACTGAAAACTGTGTCTACATTATATTTTTTTTCTTTTAGCTTGAGAAACCACAAGTGTCCTGAAGGTATGAGAATGAATCCAGCTACATCACAGTGTCAAGGTATGCATTTTAATCTAAATATATAAAACACAAAGGTGACTGACTGACTGACTGATATAGTGATCTATCGACGCACAGCCCAAGCCACTGGACGGATTTGGCTGAAATTTGGAATGAAGGTAGATGTTATGACGTAGGCATCCGCTAAGAAAGGACTTTTGGAAATGTCACTTTTAAAGGGGTGAAATAGGGGATCCAAGTTTTAATTCTTAATGAGAGCGAAGCCGCGAGCACCCACTAGCTTATGATAAATTGCAGATTAATATCAAAGAGGTTTCAGTTGACTTCAATGTAATGTACTTATAAAACACGTCATTTTCACAGACATCGACGAGTGCCTAGAGGGAACTCACCTGTGCGACCAGCATCAGAACTGTCTCAACACTAACATGAGCTACGTATGTCACTGCAAGTTAGGATACGAGCTTGATACGTTCACTGGCGCTTGTGTTGGTAAGTTTTAATTAGACAATCATTTGACCCATACGTAATATAATATAAGCCCCACAAATTAGGAGAAGACACTGGCCTTGTAACACAGTCTCACGACTAGCACACGAAATTTATTGTTACCCGTTTTTATTATGACAATAAATATTTTTGTAATTTTGTATACTTCTGCCACATCTCTTGAGTCATATTTTCTCATGACTGAGGGTCGTGACTCCCCTGCCGAAAAAATTCGTTAGGGGAGTTCTCTTGGGCAGATACATCGTGGTGAGCGCCCAGGTCCTTCCACGGAAGACACATGACCTCGGATATTGTGGTCCTCAAATATGTCGGTTTCCTCACGATGTTTTCCTTCACCGTTAAGCGAGTGCAAATTCACACATAACTTGAAATTACAAGTCATTAGTGTACGGCCGGCTTCGAACCAGGGCGCGTCTGGATGAAAAGCGGACACTGGAACCGCTGAGCCAAACTAGCTTTTTATTATTATAGGCTACTTAATCCATCTACCATCTTCCCCAGACGTAAACGAGTGTGCGACAGGGCAGCACGACTGCATCACCGGCTCGCAGCGCTGCGACAACACGGTGGGCTCCTTCCTCTGCATCAGGATCACATCCTGCGGGACTGGGTACATACTGCAGCATTCTACTGGCAAATGTGAAGGTACGTAGATACTATTAATACAGATTTTATATAACTTCTTCTTCTTCTTATCGAATGAGAGTGGCCAACTCTAATGTTAATTAAGCCGCCCTAAAAGCCTCTGACATGGCTAAACGACTGCCGTACTAAACAAACAGCCAGGACCTACAATTTAACGTCATCCGTCCCACGGAAGCGCCCAAAATGGAATGCTTAACATTGGTAATCGCATGCGATTGCCTCCGCTAGTTGAGATCATAATGATAGATAGTAAATTAACAGGCTTTAGTCGGTCGACGCGCATGAGCTGCCTTATCTAGTAATGCCCTACTGTCTAATAAATTTGATAACCATGGTAAAAAGACAAAGACGCATTTAGATCCGTTGGCCAGACAACAAGTTCATTAATTTCAAAATTCAAACACACCCATTTAGGGTATATTGTGTTTTGGCGGGAATTGCGGAGGAGTATTGCTCGCTTGTGAAACTCGCCCTATCCAAGACGAAGGGACATCGTGATAGGTTTTAGTGGGTAGTGGAGACTTATTAGCTCCGAGCCCGACGAACCCCGCTACTTACCGCATACTTTTAACGACATTTATGAAACCGAAAGGCCAAACGGTTTCATAACTGTCCTCACCAGAAATCTTCACTCATACGAACTAACTTACTATTGTTTATCCTGGAAGATGTGGATGAATGCGCCCTGGGCATCCACAACTGCATGCGCGCCGGGCCCGAGTTCCAGTGCCTCAACATCCCCGGCTCCTTCCGCTGCGTGCGCAAGCGCGTCTCCACCACCACCACCACCGCCATGCCAGAGTATGAATACGTGTATTATGATTCTGAGTAAGTACTTTATTATTAGTTTTTTTTTATTAACCTATATGCTGTCCCACTCCTGGGCAAAGGTCTTCTCCAACTCCCTCCATGCGTCCCGGTCGAAGGCTTATTATTCGTTTATAAAAATATAATGGCCATTTGCTACTAGATCCCATTACAGCGCATAAACATCTTCCATTATACATTAATAGTATTTATCTTGCTTCTCCTCGAAACTATAATCTCAATAGTCTCAATATGAGCTGAGAACATGTGTTATGCCTAATTATTTTTTTTAGTCTAGAAGCTAATACGTATTGAAAAAAAAATATGAAGCCAAAACGTAGTTAATCTATTGTATTGAGCTAACATCAAAATATATTTTCATTACTTACTTTAAACAAACATAGGTAGGAACATTATTTTCCTTTTATGCAATGCAAACTTGTATTTTTATTTGTAGTTATGTATTTTCATATTTCTAGGGAGGAATTTGATAACAACCAAACCGATACACAAACACAACCTACATCATCACCAGCTCCTGTCGTCATTCCATTTGAAGACCCAGACTCATCCAACAACCCGCCGAAACCGAAAGAAGAACCAAGAATAGAAGAAAACATTATTCCAGAACCAGAAAGAGGAGACAATAAACCAGAGCCACCTAGACCTGAGGTGACTAAACCAACTACTGGGAAGCCTGAAGAGCCAAAGTACATTCCCGAAGAACCCAGATTTACTCCAGAGCCACCGAGATACACACCAGAGCCTCCAAGATACACGCCAGAGCCTCCAAGATACACGCCTGAACCACCTAGGTACACGCCAGAACAACCCAGGTATACACCAGAACCTACAAGACCTACTCCTGAACCACCAATCAATACTCCAGAGAAACCATACATTCCCGAAGAACCAAAACGCCCAGAAATTCAAACAGAACCTTCAATAACTTACACGGAACCGAAAATAGAGAACCAGCCAGAAATAGTTTACAATGAACCTTCTACACCACCTCAAAGGAAAGACACTCCAGATTCAACGTATTATGATACAGGAAATGAGCCAGAGAGACCGATTTCCAATGAAATTGTGCCAGAAAATACAGAGAGGCCAATGGAAAGATCGACAGAACCAGAGCCTACTATAGTTTTGGAGACTGAGCCGCCTATAGTACGATTAGATCCAAGACCGACATACAGTCCATATGCACCTACACAGAAGTCTGTCCCTACTCCACCGCGAGAGGTAAGTTTTACATCCATTTGTTACTACAAATCAAGATCAACAAGATCTTTTCTTAATTTTCACGACTGCAAAAAGGAGGTGGTCATTTCGAGTACCTACATTACGAAATTACGAGTTCAATAATGTCAGTAGCGAAGAATATGATGTATATATTTATATGCTCGGTAAAAGTGACATGTCACATCACCGATTTCACTATGTTTTTGGAGGTCTCACTAAAGCTAATAGGGTGAGTTCTGAATCAAACACAGAACTTGCCACGTTGCAGAACCAACCCTATTAGCTGTGGTATTTTGCGATTTAGGAATTCATAGAATTTAATTTCCTTTGTAGGTGTACATGAAAGCAGGCGAAGAATCGGCCACAGTTCGAGGGAGTCCACAGGAAGATGGGTCAGTTGTGCTGGATACTAACCAGGTGCCGAAGAACACGTGGACGGCTGTAGTGAAACCTATACCTTGCCCGCCAGGATTCGAGGCTAATGATTATGGAGGATGTTTTGGTAAGAAACCTTTTTAAATTTACATGCCTAAAGAAGGGCATTAATTTGAGCTGTAAGTCAACATTTGAAATACGATAAAATTTGAGTATGAAGCTCACTTGACTCAATTTTTTTTCGTAAGCCAGACAGAAGTGGTTTTCCAGCTGATATACAGTCCAAGTAGTGTCAAAATTAGTTGAGTAGTTTATTTTATACACAATATATGCTCCAAAATTATAGTAACTGTACAATTTTGCAGACATTTCTGGTGAGAATTTTTGCGAGTCACATTTGTGCATTGGAGACGTTTTTTCTTTTCATTACTGCTGGTTGTTTGCAGATATCGATGAATGTGCGACAAACAACCACAGCTGCTCTGGACTGACTGAAACCTGCCGGAACACTGTCGGTGGTTACCTGTGCGACTGCGCCCCTGGATTCCGACGTGACCCGGTAGGTTCTAACCTCCCTAAATTGTAATTTCATAATCGCTATTTATTTTGTACCTTCAAGAGCTGACCCAAAAATCTTGAAAGATGGCTATGCATCAACAACATTATTTTACACTTGGGCAAATTTAGAATCTACTGCATATAGCCTCGTTACATTGTCTATCTGAACATACACCTTTCTAAGTTATATGGCGTCGCTTGAAGTGTCAGGTATGAATATCTTGTCTAGTGATGTAGTAGCGAAATGCCTGCTTAATATTTTAAAACGGTTGCTTTTCTTTAATAAAATGCACATATTCAAAAGATAAAAACGGAAACTTAGTCCTATTACTAAGACTCTGCAGACTATTTCATTATGTCAGTCACAATACTGTCTTTTACTTTATTTTTATTTGTTTCCTTCTTTCACCAGCTCACAGGCGCGTGTGACGTGTACACCATGGTATCTTCCACCACGCCCCTACCACCAGTGTACAGACCAGACCTACTACCATCAATTACCCCGCCAGCACCTACTGAACCTAGCTCGGAACCTACGACTGTGACTTCTATACCTACCACTTCTTCTACAACGCCTAAACCTACTACTAAAAGTAAGTTATATTTTTGAGATTCTTACATGTTTCTTATGTACATTTGTTTTGTTATGCCATTTTATGTTTCTATGTCGTATATAAATCTTGTGATACACTTTTTATTTAAACTACTTCTCATTGATTATCCGCTAGGATAGGATGGTACCCAAATCGAACTTTAAGGAGTTATGAAAATAAAAATGTAATTGGATTAAGAATACTCTTGTTGATTGATTGTTTCTACTAAATTTAAGACGAAGTTTGGTTTAGCCAAATTTCATAAATGTTAAAATAATCAGCTTTTCTGTTAACAGGTCGTAGTTTCTGGGGCTACAAAGATGACAGGTTTGTGACGTCAAGACCCTTCTACCCGCGGTTCTGGTGCGACGCGGGGTATTATAGGAACCCAGAATCTAACAAATGTGAAGGTATGCTACAGCAATAAATATATTCGAGATAGCTAACATTCTTTTTTGCATTCTCCACATTCCATTACATAAAAACAAAATATCTAGAGATGAGTCTGATGGAAATAAGAGCATTTGATTGGATTTAAAATTTAAGAAGAAAAGACTGTATAAACCTTTTTTATGAACAGTTTTGACTTGAAACTGCATTATGATTATTTAAAATTTAAAGACCATATTTTATAAGAAAGACCAAACAGAGATAAGCGTACGTTAAATGAATAAATACGGTCGTAACAACCATTATCACTTTTGAACTCCAATATACTTCTTGATGATTTACGTTTCTACTTTCAGATATAAACGAATGCACCAACGGCCAAGCGAACTGCGCATCAGTGGAAGTGTGCGTCAACACAGAAGGAGGGTACCGGTGTGAATGTCCACCTGACTGGAGACTTGACCAGGTTCGGCACCGCTGTGTGCCTGCTCTCAACCATGGCCGGTTCCCACAGGGGTACGGGAATGAACCTGGTAAGTACCTACATCTTGTTTACCAATATACTTTGCCTTATGCAACACACATTTGAAGGACGCACAAAGTCAGCAAGTTACCTAAAGTAGATTAAACACTGGTTTTAGGTAGGATTTGCCTGAATTGGAAAGAAACTGGGTTTCATCAGACCGCTGCAGCAGCAAAACTGGTGTAGAATGTGGAATATGCCTCTGCTGGAAATAAACTGAGTCTCATACAAGACTCCCAGAATACATGGTTAGCCACTTTCTAAGAACTAGTTAGTGCAAACCACACACAACCTGTATTCAGCAAACTTAATCAATAAATACAGGAATCCGAATAAATAGAAAACAGCTGTCATCTTCATTTATGACAGCTGCTTTCTAATTATTGGGATTCTGCTTTACATTAAAGAAATCTCTGTTATTTTTATGACGCACTAGCAAACCCGTCGAACTCCGTTTCGCCACCAGATGGCATTGTTTTTTTTATATAAATCTCACGGAGCCCGAGACCTTTCCAACGAATGCAAAACCGTGGAATGGAAATCGGTTCGTGCGTTCTGGAGTTATAGCGTCAGGAAGGAAAACCCGACTTATTTTTATATAGTAGATGTTAGAACTGTGTTACTATGAGTATTAGATACGTTGCATCAGTGCTTTTGACTAAACAATTGAAATCACGAGCCACAGATGCGATTAGTTTACATCAGATGATAGCAGTTTTAACCAACTAAATTATCCATCTGTCTCTTCTAGTATACCCTCCCAAAACGCCAGTAGACCAGCAGACGACCCAGGAGGAGCCGGAGCCAGCGCCTGAGATCACGCGGGTGGACGAGCGAGGGTCTGTGCTGAAGTGCCCTTGGGGGTACAGGCTGGGAGACGATCAGAACTGTGTTGGTGAGTTGGAAGATTGACGGCTGGATAGAAGTGAACTGAGATGTGCTATAGATTTACGTGCTAAATAAATTAAATCAGCAGATTTACAATTTAATTTTGATTGGTTTCGCAGCCTGTACAATTATAATTTACAAAGCTACGTTTTTATGAAGAATTGATTAAGAAATAGCCTTCGAACTCACCGCTTTGATGCAAGGTGACAATAAAATTTTATATTGGAGCGTTTTTTGTAATATTGACTAGAAATTTTATTATTTGATACCTACCCTTTTTCGCGATATTTTCGTCGTATCTGATAGTTGTGCAGAATTACTTAACCATTGAAAAAATATATATCGTGATTTCTTTCATGGTTGACTCTATATATTCTTTTTTATTTATTTACAGACGTAGACGAATGCCTCACTGGCGAAACGAAGTGTGGTCCAATACAACTATGTACCAACCTCCCTGGCGGGTACATCTGCTCGTGTCCCCCGGGATACAGGCTCGCAGGGGACCATGAGTGTGAAGATGTCGATGAGTGTGCTACTGCTGGGAATCAGGTAAATAAGTCTCACAAAAATTAATTTTATGAGACACTAGTGGGTGCTCGCGGCTTCGCTCGCATTAAGAAGTAAAACTTGCATCCCTTATTTCACCCCTTTAAAAGTGACATTTCCAAAAATCTTTTCTTAGCGGATGCCTTCGACATAACATCTACCTTCATTCCAAATTACAGCCCATTTCGTCCAGTGTTTAGGGTTGTGCGTTGATAGATCACTATACCAGACAGTCAGTCAGTCAGTCACCTTTGAGATTAATATTTAGGTATATAGATAACCCTGTTGTAAATGTAGGAAAAGATGTGTTCTATATGCTATTCTGCTTTTCTTCATTAGTCTTTTACTGTCAGTCCTCGCTTTCAAGATGTTAGTGTTTAAGTTTATCGCCTTCAATCTTGATTGTCATCAGTTATTAGATGAATGAATTCATAAGATTTTTTATGATTCACTAATCTGATACATGTTAATTTTAATTCTTGTTTCAGTCCATATGTTCCCACAACGCTGACTGCATCAACACAGTGGGTTCGTACCAGTGCAAATGTCATGATGGATTCAGAACTGCGCCACTCAATGACAAAGTTAGTACAAGAAAATCACTTACATACTTATTTATCCAACTAGCGGACGCCCGCGGCAGCGCACGCATTATTTCAGGATAAAAAGTAGCCTACGACTCTCCCTCCTATGACCTCATACTACCTACATACCATAAATCATGATCAGCCGTTTTAAGTTATGAGCGTTTAAGTTATCAGACAAACAGGGACACCGATAAACAGACAAAAATTATAAATACTGCTGTAACGTGTTTTACTATCAATTTAAAGTATTCCCAAATAATGTTTTTGTTCCCTACATATTTTATGTTCAGATTTTTGACCCCCTTCAGCATTATAATAGAATGTATGTAAAGATGCAGTTATGCGAACACATTTAACGTAATGTACCATGTAGTTGCTTGGACAGGATGATCCAAAGCTTATGTTGTATTGTAGAATAATAGTTACCGCTGTTTGTCATAGTGCGACAGTCGTAAAGCCATGTGTGTGACGACTCTCAAGGCGGCTTGACAAATTCTGAAGACCAAAGATGGCCACTCTCTTAAGAACTTTATTTGTACCGCAGGTTCGAGTCACGTTACTGCAAAAATCATGTTAAATCAGAAACGTTAACGTTAATCTATTGCCAGTAGAGACAGTGTACGATTATTTAGTAAATGATTTTTATTAATACATTCCAGGTGTGCGTGGATGTAGACGAGTGCTCAGAGGCCCGCTCCGGCTCGCTGTGCCAGCACCGCTGCAGGAACGTGTGGGGCAGCTACCGGTGTCTGTGCCACCGAGGGTACAGGCTCAATGCTGACAACAGGTGAATTGCAATAACTTAACAAGTTTATAGTAATCAAAGTGCAGTAGCCCGTATTTTCAAGAAAACTACAAATCAGAACCATTAAATTTTTTGGAGAGTTTTTTGAGACGAACTCTTTGTTCTGGACTTACTAAAACCGACGAATAGGTAGAATTTTTCATTACTAACCAGATAAAATAGAAGTTACAAAATCCAACATAAAATGACATGTTGAGTTGAGGTCAGGTTTTAAAATTTTGTGTCTTTACTTATAATTTTATCAATGAAGTAAGTACTTGTTATCCATCTAACTTTTCGTGAAATTGTACCCTGCTCTATTCATAAAATCGAATTCCCCCATGATTTCAGAACATGTTCCGACGTGGACGAGTGTGTCCAATTCAAGGCCAAGATCCCGTGCGTCGGGACCTGCCTCAATGAGCCGGGCAGTTACCGCTGCACCTGCCCGCCTGGGTACAGGCTGTCTGAGGACAAGAGGAGCTGCATCGGTGAGGATATCATCTTCTTTTTGAGTCAAGCTCCTCATTGCTGAGAGTCATGACTTACCGATAGACTTAATTCTTTTGGGGAATTCCTTTGGACAAGTACCTCTTAGTGGACAGATTCTTGGCAGGATCTGGATTCTGCCCGATTTTCCGCTTCTTTCGTATACTGTTTTCTGCATTAGGAGCTCGGTCTATAGGTTATAACCAGCTAAGTCAAAGAGGTGTTTGAAACTTAACGCTTTTTCTTATGGAGTGAAGGATGTACGCTCGGCTGTGAGTCGACCGTGACCGAATAGTTAAGACAGACGGGCGCTTTAAGAAATATGCAGATTCAAATCTTGCCAGTCGTGATTATCTTCGCAAACTTCTGAATAAGTTCACGTCTTTCTATTATATAATAATCCGCAAACTGAAGTTATATGTTATTTCTCTCTTCCACAGACATCGATGAATGCGAGACAGGCGAGGCGACATGTCAGACTGGAATGTACGGGGGCACTAGCCACGTGTGCTTCAACACGCGCGGCAGTTACCGCTGTCAGAGGATCAGCTGTCCGCCCGGGTACCAGCTGGAGAGCAAGCAGTAAGTTCAAAATACTACTGATAATAATGATTTTGGTGGGCTTTAGCTGTTTGTCATAGTACGAAAGTTGCTTAGCAATGTCAAAACCCCTATGAGTTGATAAACCCTCGACATCGGAGTTGTGACGACACTCATTCGATAAGAAAAAGATGAAGAACCCATTTCTCAGTCCACGACTTTCTGTTAGAAATAGAGTCAATGTCACTACAGATGAGATCTGAAACGAGATAATATTTTTTCATTTTTATTTATTTCATTCTCAAAAAATCTCATTTTGGTGACTGAGAATATCTGTAATAGATGAAGTTGTTTTTGAATATTGTTGTCTCTGAATTCCAAATATTTGCAATCAGATAAGTAATTTCGAACTTACGAGGAAGTGTAGGTACTAAATTACCCACAGGCTCAAAAATGTTAAACACAAAAATTCATCAATCTAATTTGAAAATATAATGTATTATTTTGCAGCCGCTGCACTAAAACCCAGCGAGTCTGCAGTCCCGGAGACTGGGAGTGCGCGCACCAACCCACCACCATCTCTTACAACTTCATCACATTCGTCTCCAACCTGTTCGTGCCAGAATCTAATGTGAGTATAGAAATAATTTGAAACCGAAACTTGAAAATATCCTTCAAATTGACATGTAGGTACCATGTTTTCCGTCTAGCACCTAACTTTTTTATCGCTACTATGAGTAGGTACTTAGTCTTTTGTTATATTAAGTTTTTTTAGGTAGATATATAGTTTGTAGAAATCACATAGCTTCTAGAAATGTTTTTTCTTCATCTCCATCTTTAATCAAATTAATCAGAAAACATTTACAATTCTGCGTTCCAGGTGAAACTGTTCACAATGCGTGGTCCGTCGTGGCCGTACGCCAAGATGAAGTTCGAGCTGCGTCTAGTGAATGTGAACGCACCGCCCAGCGTTAAAGTCAAGGCGGATATTAACTCTTTCTTGTGAGTATATTATGAGAACTTTCATATTTTGTTAAGTGTCCTAAAGTAAGTAGGTAGTAATCAAAGCTGTTCCTTCAAAACAAATAATCAAAACAAATACTTGAATTATTTAATCATTGAAAAACTTTTAAAATCTCGTTCGTAAGCACAATACAATATATTTATTGGTCGGTAAAAGAGATAACTATTGAAATAGCCGATTTTGGTTTTACACAATCATGATAAAGATAAAGAATCTTTATTGATAATGTAAAGTTGTAACATAGGTATAAGTACTAATATCATAGAATATGCTACACAAATTACAATATCTCGTCAAATTGAATTTATAACATTTAGTTTTAATAAAATTTTAGAAGTTACAATGTCAAGTTTTATTAATAACATAATGAAAATTTTTGTTATTAAAAACATGTTAAATGAATTATGACATGCAAACTGACTGGAACAAAATCTTCAAAGAGGATACAAAATTATTTAATTTAACTTGTTTGAACCTTTGGCGATAAGGCTTCACTTTACAATCTTACAACTCATGTCCACAGATTGATCCAAAACGACAACGAAGGCGTGATGTCTCTAATCCGACCGCTAGAGGGACCTCAGTCGATCGAACTAGAACTTTCCATGGAGTTATACAGCCGGGAGCAGTTCGGAGGGATCGCTATAGCTAAGCTCTTTATATATGTGTCTGAGTATGAGTTCTGAGAGAGGCAAAGAGAAAGAAAGATGGTCACGATTTCATGGAAATGTATTTTTTTTTATAAATGGTTTATTTGAAAATTTCATTGATTGTACTTATTACTGTCATTTTGTTAAGTGCCTTATTGGTATTTTGTAATTGTAAGTTAAATCTTTTCCGTAACTGGCACCGCATAATTTTTGAGAGGCTTAAAAAAGTTCAATGTGCTACTGAAACTTGTTTCATAATGTGTGAACTAGAAATGGTAGGAAGCTCTACTCTGTGAGGGTGTATTTTTTTTACTTGTTTAATTTTAGTTTGACAGCTAAATATTTTAGTAAGAACGTTAGTTGACATCATTTTTTTATTTTATTTCTTCACACTCATAAACTACCTCAGCAAATGAAAACCTGTAATCGTGACCAGAAGGGATGTATGGGACTATTTTTAAGGAAAACACCACTTACGTATAGTATTTTCTAGTATTTATTAATGTATAAAGCAAGAATTTAAAATTGTGCTTAAATATTAATTAAAATGAGATCACAAACGTTTATACATTTTGTTTCTAACACAGCCTTATCAGAAACCTTCCCGTTTCCCGAATTTATTCCTGGGACCAGCCCTTTAACTTTTCTGTACAATCCTCTACATTATAATTAAGCTTAAAGGTATTATACCTAGTTTACGAATAAATATTCTCTACTACATTCTACAGGAACCATACTACACTTTCTAGGATAAAAGTTCAAGAGAAGGAAGGAGTTACTTAATTTTTAAGATGATTTTCGTCAGCTCATGTTTAGTTTAACATAAGTCTCTACTTCAGAAATTTCACAAAATCTGTTTTATTAGCCAAAATTTATCGGCAAGCATTTCGTCTTAAAAATTCTCAAACAGTCAACCCACAACTCATAATTCTACTACCAAACATCTACAAAAAAGCTCTACTCATGTGGATCTACAATATTAAGCACAGTCAGACACCCGTCCTGTGAGGCGATGGCTAGGGCTTTGCCCCCGTGGGCGCTGGCGACTCCGGTCACCTCGGCGGGTGCGCGGTACTCCGCTACTGCCTTGCCATCTACTGTCCTGGAATCAGATGATAGGAAAAAATGTTATCCATGACATTGCTTAATTGTATAGTCAAATGGGTAAGTAATAAATTGTAAGTAAGATAAGCACTTCGACATTTTATTTAAACATGCGCTTTAAAGTGAACGTAATAGGGAGGTACATAATGTCATCCGAAGGCCTCAAGCAGTAACCTCTATGAATATAACCATAATGATTCTGTGTTGTAGTAACAACCTTCGCTACTAAAGATAACGAATGAGGCTGCTCAAAAGAATTGCTATAAATTTTTAGTATTACATTAATGCTTCACTTGAAAGTTTTCTACACAGTATATAACGTAGTTTTTATTTTAACTAAACATGGTCATGACTGAGTATTGGTAGTCTTGTAGATTACCTATTAGATCAAGATACTTCGCATAAAAACTTCGCATACCTATAACTTTAGTATAAAAAAAAATAATCTAAAATTCTTACCTAAAAACCCTCAAAGTTTTCCGGCCACTATGGTAATAGAAGACATAATTATCATCAGAACTAAACATGGTGATAATTGAGAAGACTCCTTCAGCGGCTCTAGAGATCAGTGGCTGGACGGAAGCTCCTCGCTTCAGCTCGATGAGGTCGAGACCTCCTCGGGAAGGAGCGCAGAGACCGATCTTGCCATCTCTGGTGCACGAACCGTTCCAACGGGGGACGTGTCTGTAATATAAATAAATACAGCAAAATCACTGTCAAAAAGAATTAACGGGGACGAGTTCTCATTTCATTTTTGAGGGTTGTCTCCTTTCTGTATAGGCAGGAGTTTGCCAAGGAGACCCCATTTCACCACAATTTTTTTAAAGTGTTGGTAAATAAATCCATAGTCCATAGTGAGTGCGTATATATGTATGTTTCTTTTGTGTAAGCGTGCTGCATCTTAACTGCAGCAATGCACAGCACACGCTAGGAGAATAACTGAAAGGCTAACTCCTTAATAAGTCATATTCTTAATTCAACTGTTTTTCATAAGAGCACAATTTTTTTAGCTGAGTACTCTAAAATTAGATAGAGTTTACTGCGTTAGTTTACCTTATGAGCCGTTTGGTCTTGATGTCCAGTATCCCAGCCTTGTCATTGCCGACCACAGCGACCCACAGTGGCTTGTGTGGGAGCGCCACTATAGCTTGCATGTCCTTGATACCGCTGTTCTTTATTGGGATCCTGGAAGAATAAGATGACAGATTAGTCTATTTTTATTTTATTTTTGTTACTTGTAGTATAGATTATACATTTATCCCACTATATGCATCAGTAGGTTTAAGAGTGTTGCTGTAACACTCTTATTTCCACATAATACGCAAGTAACCGCGTTAGAGGTATTCAAAACCAGCCATAGCCGTTTCTCTAACTATCCTGTCCTGTACACATTATATGTGTTACACTATGAAGAGATTTATTGAAAGCACGTTACTAAATAAGCAGGATATGAGTTTGATTTATGCTTTGCCATTTAGATACAGAGTCACTGTGCGTTTTTAGCAATCTTTCATGTACAGCACCGCTAGACATATTAAGTAGGAAGTGTTATCGTTTTGTCATTACATTTTAATATTAGCCAATTTTTCTTAATGCTTAATGTACCTATGCAGTCTAGCCCCAGTTCTAGCATGAAACACATGCAAGCTCTCCCTCCCTTGCTTGTCAAGTCCAGGCGCAGTCAGGTGATGTTCATCTGCAGACACCACGGCCGCTCGCCAACCAACTCCGCGGACGTCGTACTCAGCTGTGTAGATCTTTTCACCATCTGAGATAAATATTAAGCTATTTTATTTAGTTGAATCTGAGATAAAGCATCCGTGTCTCGTCTGACACTAGAACAAGCGAACTTAACTGTCGCGTGAATGCCAAAAGTAAAAAAGTGGCCTTTAGGTACTTGTAATATAGGAATCTGGCCGATTGGTAACGCTTTGGGTTGAATAAAACGTTCTATTGAAAGTCTAAGCTGTTCTTTCGTGGTATAGATTAACAGTCGCTATGCCATATCAGCGGCTCTCAGGTTTGACTGAGTACTTTGGATACTAAAGTTTGTAAGACAATATCACAATGTTTAGCAATTCTTTATCAGTTAATAAGAAAGAAAATTTCTCACCTGGTATAGTCCTAGTGACGATATAAGCAGTGGCTACATTGTCCACATTATCAGCTCCAACTTGCATAGAGATAGTGATGAACTTGGTGCCGTCTTCTAGTAGCATCACTTGCTTCACGCCTTTCTGCTCTTCTTTGAAGATCACCTGAAACAGCCAAAACCAAGATTAGGTAATTCAGCTACTGCACTAAAATTTCCGTAAGGGATGATTAAATGTTACTATAACAACTGGCTAATGAACTTTGTGTGAACTATATAAAGTAATTTTTGACACATTGTGATATGGGCACATCAGCAATTTGCTGCTCGCCCATTAATCAAATAAATAAATAAATAATTCTTCGACATCATTTTTAACGTTAGGTCTAACCGGTTGTTATAGTTAAATTAAAGGTACATCAGTTGTTTATGTCAATATGTTATTGTCATTATTATTCACACGGTAGTTTGACCATGCAATTAAAGAGCTAGATATGCTAATAAACTAATAAACACTTTTCAGCAGTGGCATCAGATGGCTCCAAATAGTGCATTTGGCCAGAAACATTTCGAAACAGACAAACAGAAGTATCTTCCCGGTTTCTATCTGGTTTCAGGTGTGGCTTACTTAGTTTGTTATTGTTACTTTATGTCAGCTAATTGGACCAGAAACATTCCAAGAAAATATAAAAACAACTTACCTGTCTCTCTCTAATATCCCGAATAAGCACATTCCCCGACTCTGCAGTGACCACATGTTTTCCCGAGGTCCCCCTTGGGGTCCAAGTCACGACTGCGTGCGTCACGATGGCTCCTATTGGTGCATCAGTGGCAGAACTATACCAGATATTTGTTCCGAAAAAAATAATACTAACCTGTCTCTCTCTAATATCCCAAATAAGCACATTCCCTGACTCCGCAGTGACTACGTGTTCTCCCGAGGGGGTCACGACAGCGTGGGTCACGATGGCTCCGAGTGGTGCATCAGCCAGTTGGGCCACCAGCTTCCCCGTGCTGGTGTCCCACAGCGCCCAGCAGCTGCGGGTTACTGTCACTGCTATAGGCGTGTCGCGAGCCAAACTGGAATGAAGATTAAATACGAGTACTTATGTATAAATAGAAGGTAGTTAGAGAGGGTTTTTCGAATGATTATTTGTGGATTGAGTTTATTTTATTGCAGAAGTGTCAAAGCCATGCACAAACAAAGAGTTTTGTTTCTCTAAGGGTCATGAAAATCGGCGTTGCAGAGAGACTGGAGATGAAATGCTGAAATTATGATCTTTTTTCACGCACGGGGCACATCAATATTGTAGAGTCCTGTATGTCTTAAAAATGTTTTCTTTCTGTCTTTAACTTCATTCATAGCAATGACAACGACATATTTATTAATGTGTCATCTACTTTATTTTCGATAATTTTTATTAACAATTTTTCTATATATTCCTTAAATGTAAAATAAACAGAAAAGGATTTAGACACAATCCACAATTTATGTTTCACTGATGCGTCCATTAAGCTAGCTGACGTCAAACATGAAAAAATACAAGCAACCTGAGGTTCCTACCAATGGAAAGCATTCTATTTATGTGTTCCAATCCAAAGCTTCTTACAATCTAAAATTACTTACCTGATCATATCAATAGGCAACTCCTGCCTATCAATCTTGTGCACCTGCTCGAAGATGTTATCAATATTCCAGATCTTGACTGTCCTATCTATAGACGATGTTATAACGTTGTTCCAAGATCCAACAGTGAGAGGCTCTAACTGGACTATTCTCCCAAAATGGGCGTCCAGGACTTTGATCAGCTTTGTGGTTTCCAGGCTCCAGACGTAGAGGCTCTTTCTGTAAAATAGAATGTAAAAATATGAATAATTTATTTACTTATCATAAAAAAACCTTATTAAAATGTTTGACTTATCTTACTAAAAATAATGCATGTGTTATCATATAAGTAGTTAGTTTTTGCACTAGGAACATCGCAAGTAATTATTATGTAGGTATTTTCTATTACTTACTCTAATGTAATTGTTCGTCAGACTTGATACAAAATAATAATCACCAGAATTTGCTTATTTTTTCGAACCAACTTCCTATTCAAATCATTTGGAGTTTCTTGTAGTAAAGGGATGTAGAAATAAGTTGACAATTTTACTTTTCATTTATGGTCGTCTGTTATTATCTAACTAATGTTTAACAAATGTTTAATATATTTATCCTTTTTTAAATTGGCTCATATTAATATCAATTATAATAGATACCTACTTAATTAGCTAGGTAATGAATTACAATAACTTATCAAATCGTTACTCAAAATGTAAATAGGTTATAAATGTAAGACTTATCTCATATGTAGTGAAAACTTTATTATTAAATCACATACAAAATTAAAATAACGTTGTTTAGTTTTTTTTAATGTTTATGTTTATGTTATGTTGTAACACTATATAGATGAATACATGAATTATTATTATTATTATTAATATAAGTTATTGATTTCTTACCTTACTCCAGCCACAGCATACTGGAAGTTATTGCTGATCATGAACGAGTTGGACAGAGTCATCTTAGTAGAGATGTTCCGGATGGTATGTGGCAGAGGCAGCACTATACCACGCAGGTGCTGGTCTTTCTCAGGCTCTGTGTCTTGCTTCTCTTCCTGGGGCAAGAGCAATAAAAAAATATTCGTATTGATAAAAGTATAGGTAAGCTTCAAATTATTTTATTATGCCTTCTTGAATGCATTTCATTTTCACTACCTTCTTTCATATTTGACCAAGAGAAACCCCATATGAATCAATGAAGGCAATCTTTTAGTTCGATTGATCATAGTTATGTGTAGGTACGCAGATCTTTTCTCGGATCATAATTGTCTACTTATTTTGCCTCTAGAAGTTTAATGTTACTTTGTTACCTATTTTTTTATATCATACTAAAAAGTAACAATACTACCTATAACTCAGTTTCTACTTACTTCATCCTCGTCTTTTTTCTCTTCCTTCTTTTCTTCTTCAGATTTCTTTTTCTTGGTTTCAATGACGTGATTTCCTCTTGGAATGATGTTATCAAAGTCCCATACAACGAAACTGTAGGTTGTAGTTGCTGAAAAAAGAAATAAAAAAATTGCACTATGTTGTCTAAACGAGTGCCCATGCTACGACGCACATTTGTAACTATGATAAAATAACATAAACGCTAGCACACATACCGTCAGTCCTTGGATGGGTGACCAGAAAATGGCTATTCATTTTGGGCGTTTCTCTGGGTCGGACACGGACGACGTTAACTTGTAAGTTTTGGGTACGGCAGTCGTAAAGCCATGTTAGAGGGCCCCTAAAGCGGTTAAAAAGTCTGACACCAGATTTGGCCACTCTCATAAGACCTTAATTCCATCATGATACTTACCAAGCAGCATTCTATCTTTCTTCCCACGTTTGAGTTGCAACATGGCTTCCGCCGTGTCAGTCTCTCGGTGGTTCAACTCTTCCATCTTCGTCCAGCAACACTGCTCCTTGTTCATCTCGAATATTGATACCTGGAATCAGGAATAGTTGAGAAAAAAGCTGATGGAATGAAATAAATAAGTACATATCAACAATTTACTTCTTCTTCTTCTTCTTATCGAATAAGAGTGGCCAACTCTGGTGTCGAGAGTTTATCAAGCCGCCCTGAGGGCCTCAGTTACAGTTAACAGTTTACTAGCATTATAAGGTATGTAGGTAGGTAGGCTCCCGATTTGCCAACTAAGGAATAAAACAACCAAGTTAATGGTTGTGTTAACGTATTTTTTTTTTGTTATGCCACCTATCAATTTTAAATTTGCCACAGGGCAATTAAAGTTCCCTGTGATATTTTAAAAAAGGATAGGTATCAAGTATTCGTTTTTGTTTTATGCCAAACTTCTACACCTATACGTGAATTTGTAGAAAACTTTGGCCAAAAAAACCATCCATATTTCAGTACCTGCCCTTCTTGTATCAATTTCCTTTATAGATAAAAAAATACCCTCTTACCTGATATCCCCTCTCAGGATCGCTAGTATATACTTTATTCCAGTGTTTATTCATAGCCAGTGCTCCCCTTCCCCTCAGCGGCGCTAACCACACTCCTTCAGAACAGAACTGGAGTAGCAGCCGGTCGTCTTCCAAGTCACCGCTCCATTTGATGATGAAGAAGTTTTCGAGGTTACGGAGTTCTAATGCTGGAAACAAAGATAGACCATTTTTTTACAGTGAATAGGCCAACGTTTGACTACAGCCTGCCTGATGTTAAGCACCACTATAGTCTAAGATGTAACCATAATTAGTATTATAATGTTTCTCAATGGTAACTAGAACCAATTCAAAATCAGTTTCTTTGATAGATTATCACCAAATCTTTTCGACCCCATGCTGATTTTTAAGATAAAATAATAAGTGCTGAAAAACTTTCTTTTTTCATCTGTTACAAGTAGATTATTATAAAAACAAGATCTTAGCAGACATATCAAAATTATTTTTTTGTCTCTTAGTTGTTTTTAAAGGGAAGAGAAAGACAGTGCGCAAACTGGGTGTAGCATAGTAAGGAAAAGAGCAAATTGCTTACTAAGTATCTCCCAATGTAGGTCCTCATATGGCTCAGCAGAGGGTGCGGGGCAGGTCTCCTCATGTTCCCCCCGCATGGAGTAACGCACCCACGAGTGTGGGCCGTAGATAAACATGTGGTGGTTCAACACGTTCACGCCGCGGACTGTCTCTCCTAGAAAGCATATTTAAATGCATTTGTTACTGATAGTCAGGAATTTAACAAGATTCTCAGTGGTCGTTGTTGTAGGATGCTTTTCCAGAAATATATTTACGATAAATTTATTCCTCAAGAGTTGTTATTGAACTCAAAAGGACCGCATTCAGGCTTTACCATAGCAAGTGGGTCAATCTTCCTATTTATCATTTTGTACGAGTGTGGACCATGTGCGTTTCTACCATAAATGTGACTTACCTTCATCAAGTGGATTCTCAATTGTCACGTATTCACTGGTCAGCATGTTTAGAAGCATTGACTGCAAATCAAATAATATCATTAAACAACTTTGAATAAAAACCAACTGAAACTCTGCAAACTAGACAGATGGATAGACTTTTACAAAACTCACGCCATAACGCAAGGTAAAAAACAAATATTCAAATATTCCAATAAAAAAATACAGCTACATTATTACACTTTGTTTTCGTTCAGACAGCAATGGAGTTTCTGGTAGCACATCTGCAGTGACAGTATGCTACCAATATTAGTGTAAATTTATCCCTTCCATACCTAAAAAAATTACAGCATTAGTGCTTCAAATCAAGTTCACATAAATAAAATCTCAAACCCGACTCACAACAGAATTATTAGTAGACGCAGCGGCCCACTTATTATCCGGTGACAGTTCCAGGTTCTGCATGATGCCCTCCAGCTGCGGGCACAGGTCTCGTGCCAGGTCTGACGTGGACAGGTCCCAGGAGATGACCCTGCTGGAGATGGAGACCACGTAGCGCTTGTCAGAGCTCAGGCGGAAGGCGAAGACTGCGAACTGGTGGCCTTCTAGGGAGTACTGGAAGGAAGAGGAACAGATGAGATAGTTAAAGGGCTTAACTTTAAATATTTAAATGCTTATTAGAGACACATGGCTTTACCTACTCATGTTATAGTTCGACATGAATAATGCTCCATTTTAATTAACAAACATAATTTATTTGCGTCTCTACTTGCCAATTTACAAAGGTCGTTATGAGAGCGAATACCGTTTGTTTCGCATGCTCATCAGAGACGCGGAGTCATAATATCTGACTCCCAATATCTGACAAAAGCGTGTGAGCTAACGTTAAGCTTACTTTATATGTTTTATAAATTATAGTCTAGCAGTTAAAAATCCATGTATTTAACATACTTTCAAAGGTCCACCAGGAGTATGCAGACAGTGATGTGAGGGCAGCAGCGCGCAGTGGTTCTTGCCGACATCGTGGCACTGTTTCAGTAGGGACGCTACAGCTGGGTTGGTGGGAGCTTCAGGCAGTAGTCTGCCGACCAGCTGCGGAGCCAGCATGTCTGGGTACTGGCCCAGGATAGCGCCGCCCAGGCGCAGCGCGTCTGCTACTAGCATTAGCTCTCTGGAAAATTAAAAAGCAAAATGTGAAACTTGTGGTTTTGTTGGTGATTTTTGTACATTGGATATTAAGTCTTTAGTCACTAGCTAGCCAGACGCCACAATCATTTTTTTACAGTCAAGCATTTGGACACCAGATTTCTTTAAGGAACATTTGTCTGTTCTAAAGGTTGAACATAACTGTATTGAAATGGAGTAAGCTTTTAAACATAGCTGGTAGAACATACTATCAGTTTCTTCGTGATAGATTTTTTATTTGAGAGTGTTAGCTGTCCTGGCACCACCAGGATACCCTAACATCTATTATACTATATCGTTAATCTTTCAATACTACACTTACCTCACAGCATCTTTAGAGACATGTTGCTTGGCGTCCTCGAAGTCAGCGAGCACGGCCTGCAGCGGGCAGCAGTTGAGCTTGGCGTGAAGCCACTCGTAGTTGAACAGCACCTCCGCGTACAGGTCCGGGAAACGCTTCGAGCGGACCAAGTGGAAGGGGAGCTCACCGAACTGTGGAAATGAGGAACTTTAGTTTACTTTCTCTGATAAATAAAGCCTGGATTAGTGCAAAAGTAACTTTTTTATGCTAGATTTACGAAGTAGGCAAAGCGCCGATAAGGATATTTTTGAGTACACGTATTGTTAAGTACTCGTACCTACACAGTTATATCTTACAATTATGTTATTAATTATGTTTAGTTTTAGTTATGTACAATAAATATGATTATATTAATTGGTTAATCATCAACAGCGTATCTACTGAACTACTGTATCTCTTTCCATGCTATCTGCAGCGATGTCTTATAGATTTTGGTTACAGGTTGGTCCTTGAAGATAAACAATGTTATCAACGCACCCCTTGTTTGTTAATTAAAACTGTGAAACTTTGTTGTTACTTCTGCTGACAGCCCTTTTGATAATTAAACCTGACTAGCTCCATTCAACAAGAAACACAGTGAGTCCAATATCTTGTAAGTCTTTGGATCTTGACATCACCTGATATCTCCAACGTACCTTCCTCAAATTATATCTCTTCATGGATCCATCAGCAGACGTGAAGACGAGCGGCTGCAGGGGCACCTTCCTGTCTGCCACTCCTTCCTTGTCGGCGAGGTTGAAGCGGTGACGCTGGATCTCCGTGTACTTGAAGGGCTTCGGAGTACCGCCGCCCCAGATACCTGGAAAGGGAAAATATTGTTTACCACAGGTAGTAATAATTTCTACGCTTGAGTTAGTATTTACATTGTGCATCGTTATAATTCATCGGTTGACATAGATTTTTGGAAGACATGACAAAATATTCTGTAATATTTTAATTATTACCTATTAACATTAACAAACATAAAACAGACAGTTTGTAGGCAACAGACAGGAGCTTCCAGCCGCTCAGCTAGTGATAATTTTATTTTTTATGTCCTAGTATATGTATAGAACTTCGCTAACAAATAAATTCTGCGGAGGAGTTACATCACCCAGTCTTGAGGAAATACGATGGATGATATAGAATGGCGTATTTTTGAACATACCCAAGTAATAATCAGCGATCATAGAATGGAAGTACATGGCCATGTTCATGTTCTTGAAGTATCTCTCGCGCGCCGTGTCTCGGAATTGCCGGTGGTACCAGTTCATGACCGACACGCCGTCTGCCTCGCGCTCCGAGAGGTAGTTGGGCAAGTCGTTGCGGATCCTGGAAGCAACAAAACAAAAATATTTGAGTAAGTTTGTTTGAGTATGGCTGACTCTGGTGACAAGCAATTAAAAACTTGACGTATTATGACGAACAGTCAGAGCTTACAATTTAAAACGTTATCTGATTCTGATAAGGGGTATATATACTTATGTAAGAATTTTTGTTTGACAATTAGAGATTGAAATAATTTGTTTGTTGTGGATATACACATATTTCTATTCTATTTAATGAGTATATTAAGGGACCGATCATCCAGCACCTAGTCATCCAGAGAGATGAGATTTTGACACCACAGTCTCCAAGAGACCGCTGCGAACTGCTATCTTAAGAGCTAGCAAGTCAAATTCCAATGGGTGTGGTAATGGATTCTGACTATGAAAACTTGGATGAGGAAATGTCCAGAAGTCCTTGCAACAGAGATGTTTCTTTGGACCCTTGTATCCAAATTCTCATATATTTGAAGAAAATCCTCACCTAGTCCACAACAGCGGCGGTATCCTCCTCACAGGCGGCAAATGGTACTGGTACACGTCATCCAGCACCTTGTCATCTAATGAGATGAGGTCTTCAAGCTCAGTCTCCGAGAGTCCGCTGCGAGCTGCCGTGATGTAGGCCAGGGCGTGGAATACTAGGAGACGGCCGTGCTGAAAGAAGAAATGTTACTACTATGTCTTAAGAAGGACCAGTTTTTATCAACAATAAATTCAACTGCAAGACACTAAAAACATCAAGAACGAAGTTGTTGGCCAAGTAATGCAATTGAGCTGTTCAATAATGAATACTACTGATGACTACTTTAACTACGATAAAAGAATATCGTATTAGCAGCTAGCTAGAAATCTTTTGAGGCTGTGGCTGCTACTTATAGTCTTACCCACTCATTTTGCAATTAAAATAATAGGTAATCTCAGTATAAGCCGACCTTAAGAAGATAATTTTAAATTACGTTTGTGGATTTTACCTGTTTCTCAATCCTTTCAAACAGCATCATAATAGAGTCCATGACAGTAGAAGCCAGGTGAGTGTCAGTTGGTTTGGTGTAACTGCGCCATCTGCATACCTAAAAGAAGAGAAAACGAGAAATGTTAAATGATGATACAAAATATACTAATAGATCTTAATAAGATATCAGGCCATATTAAAAAGTCAGTTTACATTGTGTTATTTAGGTTGAGACATACTTAAATTAATAAATTACCCTGCCAGATTGGTTGCCTGGAAGAGATCGCTCTTAGCGATAAGGCCGCCAATTAAGACGCTAATTTTAGTTTCTCTGTTTTTTTGTATTGTTTTTTTTATATGTGGTGTTTTAATAAAGAATGTATATCTATCTATCTATCTTATTACTCATTGTAGCAAATGTTATCATTGTACACGGTGTTTACGCACTGCCTGCAGGATGTGAGGAGTATTTTGCTCACTTGTCCTCGAAACCCGTCCTTGCCGGAACGAGGGAGTTCGTGGTAGGTTTTAGTCGGTAGTGGAGTCTCATTAACTCCGAGCCCGACATACCCCGCATGTTAAATTTTGCATATTCTATAAACTTAAGATATTTTTGTGAAGAAACTTACCTCCGCAAATACAAGTTTAACGAAGATAGGCAAAGAGCAGGCTCCTATAGCGTTGGACACTAAACGCCACTGATAGTTGGATAGATCTCTCGCTGCTGACGCCATCCATAATCTGAAACAGCATTTTAACACAATATAAATATTCCGGGACTAAGTGCATTTAGTTTACGGGCCAGGAAGAATCATGGAATAATATTACAACTTCCTGCACGAGCCCTATGTCCATAACTATAGAACTTTATTACCTTATACTTTTATTTATTATTTATTTATTTAGACTGGCCAGTTAGCTTATTTTGGTAGTGTCTCTGCCTTCTAATCTAGGGGTTGCGGGTTCGATTCCGGCATGACACAAGTATTTATGTATTTTAAAATGTATAATTACTTGAGTTGAGTCTGGCCGTTGGTATGTATAATAAGTATGTATCCGTTATCTAGTACCCACGACACAAGAGTTTGTTTAGTGTGGGGCTAGATGGCGCTGTGTGCAGTGTCCCGGAATATTTATTTATTTTATTTATAATTACTTACTTCAACACTTGCATAGCCAGATCCTCTCCCAGTGCTGTCACTTCCAAGAAACTGTCCTCAGAATCTATCATCCTGCGCAACACGTCGTATTCTTTGGACACTTCGGGATTTGTTTCTTCACACGCACATGTGACTATAATCTGAAACAGATTCATATAACAAATGATTTTTAAAGTTTTTTAGGAATTGAACTGAATTGACAAACTGATTATTGTTAAGGACTTTTTCCATCAGCAGCAAAAATCAACAGAGTGCTGTTGATTTTTGCTGCTGATAGAAAAAGTCCTTAACAATTTATAGTTTATAAACATCCAATAATAGCTTCAAACAGCTCTAGAAACTTCTATGATTGACTTAAACACGTTAAGTGCTGTAAGTTGTCAGTTATCAAGACACATTATGGAGTTTTCAGATCGGTCAACTGTATTTTCCCAATAATGCGGTAGCCAGCTGGCAAAACAGAGTCGAAATTGCCACAGGTTAGGTAGTTGATAAAGACTTTAAAAATAATAAAGTTTTTTTTACTGTTTATCTAGTACGGTAGACGTTAAACCATGCCAGAGGCCCTTAGGGCGGTTTGAAAACTCTCGACACCAGAATTAGCCACTCTCAATCGATAAGAAGAAGAAGAAAATAATATATTATCCTACCTTACAATGTGGTGGCAATCTGGTCGGCAACCATGACACCTTGTTATTCTCAGTGCCGATGCCAGTGAGCTGGTCCACTGAATCCAAGAACAGCAGCAAGGGTTGCTGCTGGGAGGCCATCGTGAGGAGCTGCTTGAAGTGTGCTGTCAGAGGGACCAGATCGTCGGGGATAGACTCGAAGGGGAGGGCGAAGTTGTAGGATATCTGGAATGGGTAGAAAGTGTTCAGTTAGGCTCTTGTAAATCAAAATCAGAATAGTTTATTATCCAAAAACAACGCATTATAAACACATGACTGTTGGTAAGTTATGTATCTTACGAGCAACATAAACAACATATTAAGATGACCTTTGCACATACTTCAGCTGCAAATAATATAATGAAGTTTTGAAACGGACTCCTTGCGAGAATAAGTGTCTATGAAGTTAGTGAACTAATATGCCTATTTTAAATCTTGAAATGTTTTTTACGAAAACATATGTTTTCTGCTGATTTCGTTGTTACTTGATATTGCTATGTATATTTTTGTAATAACCAAACGTTAGTACGTAACAGAGATGCAATTTTGTGTAAAATCCAGTTCCAGTACACTTGTTTAAAACACCAAAACTTCTATACATTAATTTAAACAAACAGACTAACCTGTTGACAGATAGAGATGAGGGTAGGCGTCAGAGCGCTGGAGTCAGGAGTGGTTCCGAGAAAACGGATGATGTTGGTGGGTCTGACGTCTGCGAACCATGTGTCCAGGGATGTGGCTGCACTCTTGGCCAGGAGACTAGTCTTACCGCAGCCACCTGGAGAAAGACAAAATGTGATCTTACCACAATAGCCATCTGAAAAAGAAAGCCATTTTAACAGTAAAATAAGTTATGTTTTATTTTATTCATGTTCTTTTTAGCCATTTTATGGAGTTGATTTTTGATCTAACTGATTAGCCAGAATAATGGTTTTCGATGATGACGGTATTTACCGTCATCATTCAAAGTACCTATTACAAAAAAACGGCAATTTCATACCTTAACCCCTAATATGACGAATTTTACAGTGGTAGTAAAATTGTGAAAATGCTAAATACAGTAAACTAGCTTGAAAAGAAGATATAAAAGAAAAGTAACGAAGATATTATTGAGAAGGTACCTTCACCATAAAGCACGAGGGGTTTGTCCGAGTCATTCTTCATGTAGTTCTCAATAAACAGCAGATCTGGTTCTCGGCCATAGAACACTTTGACTGAATTATTTGCCGCGTGCAAATGTTGTAGTATTTCAGTTACTATCACACCCTGGGCGCTGCTGTCTTCTTTACGCATGGCTCTGGAAGTAATTAACAAATTACATATATCAGAAGTTCTACAAAAAGAACGTGAAGTCGACAGAGTTAGATAGATAATGAAGCAAGTGGAGACATATACTAATTCTTTGAAATTCAAACAGTTCGGCAATAGATATGAGAGTGGCTAATTCTGATGAGATCAGAGTTTTCAAACTGCTCTTGGGGCCTTTGACATCGCTTAATGACTGCCGTGAATTACTTTGGCAATGACATAATTTACGGATATTCTTACCTGTCAACCAACTTGATGATATTCTTGTAGAAATGTGAGATAAAATGGTTCAGGTACTCGCCGTGCGTTTCGTTGTCCAAACCTTCTCGGCCAATCCATTCTACTGTGTATCTATAAACAGAAAGTAAATATTAATGAAGCAATTGCTTGGATTATTTAATGTAAAATCTGTAACGGAGGGTCCCGTCTGCCTCGTCAGAGTTTTAGTTTCAATCCAGTAAAAATCTACGGGTCACAGACAATGTCATCCCGAAAACTCCAACTTCTGCGTTTTTGCTTTCAGAACCAGCCTAAAACCAACCGTATCGCCAAGCTCGCCAAGCGAGTGCCAATCCATCCGTAACTTGTCATTGGTGTGAAGCTGGATTCAAACTAGGGTTTGTCGGGGTGCAAATCCGTCATTTTAACAGCCGCACCTACCCACCCCAGCAGAAAAGGTATACACATAAAAAATGGACTCACTTCTGTATATTAGTAGTCTCGATCTTATTGGGCAGCCTCTCGTCTCTGAGATCGGCCAGCAGCTTGGAGGCCTCATTGTCCAGGGACCTGTTCAGGATGTCCACGAAGTTGGATGCCTTCTTCAAGTTCTGCAGGTTGATGTTGTTGATGTAGCGCACGTAGGCCAAGCAGTGGTTCTTCGTGTTCTTCACGTTTAGCACGCCGTTGATTACCTCGCGTTCCGTTACTGGAATGGTTAGAAATGTAGGTTTGTTATAGTATAAATTTTATGTATGAGATCATTACAATTACAAGTAATTGTTTACAAGCAAGTGTGTTCATAAGTCTATTCTGTAAGTACAAAATTCAATAAGAAGATTAATCCAAATACAGTGCCATACCCACTTTTAAAATCAATACCCACTGTTTTTTTCTTTTTTTTGGATTTTGAAGCCAGATTTCACCTAAAAATATTTCCTTCAAGTCTGCATACATATTGTCATCGAGTACTAATATTCCAACTCGACTATGTACTTCTACAATCAAAACAGAAACAGTAGAACAGGCTAGACAACTCAGATTGTTTTGTCTATTTTACTACGAAAGAAATAATTATAGCAAAGGTTTCTTACCAGACATAAAATAGTTATGCATAGTATCCTTATCGATCTTCCCCGCCGCGAACAGCTGCGAGGATGCCTTCCGGAACAGCTTCTGCATCTTGCCGAGAGTGTCCCACCAGATGGCCTGGTCCTCCGCTTGTAGCTTCGGTACTCTCTGAAATGGGTTATTCGACTAGTTATAGTTCCATCGCTGAAAGGCGTACATTCCCTCTGATGGAAAGATGGAGGAAAGGAAATCTTAAAGATGGAATAACTCGGTATGGCATTGCCAGTATGAATAAGATCCTACCACGATTGCAGTGACACCTACAAATACAAATACAAAATTCGTTTATTTGACGTAAATAATGTACAATAACATGTGAATCCTCTGACCTTGTGGTAGCCATAAGACTGTGTTACGAGGCCAGAGTCATCTCCCAATATAATACTAGGTACAGGTAAATTACGTCATAGTTATTATTTATTATGTAACATGAATACATGACAAAGAATAATAAACTAAGAGATACAATAAAAGATACAATACCTAATTACAGTTATAAAATGCCTTTTAAGCATCATCAGTAACTCTTTAATAATGTGAAACTTATTCAATTAAAATTAAAAGTGATACTACATTATGAATATCTATTGAAATTCAACAGTTCTTGGTGATAGTTACAGAACAAGATAAATCATTACGTGACATGGATGCTAATTTCTATCAATATAAATTTATAATATACATAACGTTTTGTAACCTAATAAATATTACTACAGTTTACCAAAGTGTCTCTAGGGTTTTTTTTTTCAGGGTATACCTTAGATCCACTTTTGTTCGTTATATACGTAAACTAGTGGGTGCTCGCGGCTTCGCTCGCATTAGTAAAACTTGCATCCCCTATTTCACCCCTCCAAAAATCTTTTCTTAGCGGATGCCTACCTACGTCATGACATCTACCTTCATTCCAAATTTCAGCTCAATCCGTCCTGTGGTTTGGGCTGTGCGTTGATAGATCACTATATCAGTCAGTCAGTCAGTCACCTTTGAGTTTTATATATATAGAAGATCTTGTGAATATTACACCAAAATTGACGTCAAGTATTAATTAGCTACATAGACTGACCTTATTATTAAAATTGATGAGTATAGACGATATAGGCTGCAGCACTGACACCGGAGGCACCGCGTTGGCGTCCTTTTTGTACCAGGTGTCCAGCAGAATGACGTCCACACCACCTGCAGCGAGGTCGTCTCGGAGCATCTGCAGCTCTGATGAGAGGACGTACGTGGGGATTGGTCTGGAATGACACAAGGTTTTTTTTTTATAAGTGACATATATTATTGTTTATCAATATGTAACGAATACGGTTTTCACTCACGTGTAATTTCGCGTATGTTGTTTACGCGTTTCGGGTGTAATGACACCCAACTTCAGAACGTACGTTCTGGTACCGCGGCAGCGCGCAGACTGCGCGTAAACAACATATTGATATAAATTTCTCACGAAACATTTAATAATAAAATAATAATATATTATATAACTAAAAATAATAGTATTCCGCAATAAAGATAAAGATAAAGAATCTTTATTGATACTATAAAGTTGTAACATACATAGGTATAGGTATAAGTACTAATATCATAGAATATGCTACACAAATTACAATATCTCGTCAAATTGAATTTATAACATTTAGTTTTAATAAAAAATTTGAAGTTACAATCTGTATTGTTAATAAAATAATGAAAATTTTTGTTCTTAAAATCATGTCGAACATAAAAGGTATGTAATCATACAATGTGTGTAGGTATGTAGTCATACAATTAATTCATCATTTTGCTACTTCAAAAATAAAAACGATTGAGAAATAAATTATGTATTGATAGCTTTATTTACTTCACTGTACCACTTGAATAAAACCAATATTATGAACGAGCTGTCACCAACAAAGATTATTAAGAATTGAAATTGTTAACTGGACCAAAGTGGACGAGTATTTTTAGGATGATTTGACAGTAAGTCAAATTAAAGTTAACCATGAAATAAATATATTTATTACCTATTCCGAATGCAGAATCACGAGATATACAGAACTTGAGTACAAAACAGAATTCGTGTTGAATTTGTGTTGTATTTAAATAAAGTTTGAAAACGCAGCAATGGTACAAAATAGTCCGAACAACTAGGTAGCTACTTCATATTTCATTTCACAGATTCTGTGACTGCATCTTAATAGAATCTAATAATTTGTGGGAATGTAGATTTGAAAGTAATCCCAGATGACGCAGCGAATTGAAAGTTCACAGATTTAGCCCCTCGAGCCTTTTTTTTCATTGTTATAGGTAAGTGAATGTAAGTGAGCGAAAAAATAATACTATTGATAAAATTATTCCACGTTAATTTGGGATATTAAAAAATAAATAAATTGAAAATGCCTGTTTTCTTTTAGATGCAAAGTCACAGTCCTGTAAGTACCTTACTATGGACCTTTAGCCAACGTCATTTAAAAAAAAATTAGTAACAATGTATTGGAATATTTATTCCAATACATTGTTACTAAGTAGGCTGTAATATTAAATAATTTTTTGAAGGATTTTTGATTCTGCCATCTTAAAACTGTGTTATGTATATCAATATTTTTGGTATCAGAATACCCACAAAAATGAATCGTGTAATTGCGTGCCTTGACCAGTCAGCAATCTGAGAAATAATATCAATTTTATTATTACATTGTTTGAAAATCCTCTAACCTGTATCCATACTTCTGGCCCAAGAACACCACGAAGTTGGGTCCCATGGAGAGGCGCTGGCAGTTCTTGATCTCTCGCATGCAGAGCTCTGTGGTCATGTGATCGTCTGTGGCCTCGTCTCGCACCCCCCAGCGCATGTCTACTACCTGGAATTTGTAGAGTAGAAAGGCAATGGTAATGTAAGGTGACTTATTGGACTTTGTGTTCAATAGTTTTTAGTGTTCTTCTTCTTATCGAATGAGAGTAGCTAGTATCAGCTAGTATCAAGAGATTATCGAGCCGCCCTAGGGACCTCTGACATGGCTCAACGACTGCCGTACTGGGCAAATAGCCGGGACCTACAATAACGTGTCATCCGATCCACGGAAGCGCCCAAAAGGGAATGCCACTTTTCGGTCACCCATCCGCGGACTGACCGCGTCGACTTTTGCTTGACATTGGTAATCGCATGCGATTGCCTCCGCTAGCTGAGCTACGGGCACTTCATTACCAATACATATAATATAAAAAACATCAAGCCTTAATAACGGCTTACGTTACGCAAACAAATGTTCTGCTTGTTCCCTGATTCGTGAATTTCATGTTAAATCAATGAAAAGTACTCGTCTCGGAAAAATCGTCGTCTCTTGATTCAACCCTATGTTACCTTCCGAAATGTCATTACAGTAAAGTTCAAAGTACTGAACGGTATGTTAATTAAAGTACCATTCCGGTTATAAAATGCAACATAAAGTCTATTTCCGAACATTACTTGAACTCGTAACGTCAACAAACTACTGTTGCTTATTGTAAAGGGAACTTCACATGGCAACTGCTCCTTGACTAATTTAATAAAAAAATGTTAGTTTCTAGTACTTATCTGAAATCTGCAAGAAATCATCGGTGAAATGGAAAAGAGATTGATAAAGTATACGAGAGAAAATAATGCCAAGATTGTAAAGAACTGGTCGCCATGAATAAAAAGAGCAAGAGAGGAGAGGCTTATGACCAGCAGTGGGCGGTTACAGGCTGATGATGATATGTTCAAATCCGACTTTACATGCAAGTAAATGCGTGAAGGTCTTCGATGTTTTGGCAACGCAAAATAGATGGAATCAGATGGTTTATTTGACATACAGACATTTGATTGCCTGCGACCACAAGAGACTCCATGGTCGAAGGTGTAGTTAGTATGCTTAATGATGATTCGAAGCAAAGCATAAGACAATCGCTTTTTTGTTTTATTTAGTTGTCATAATATTTTTCCCAGCCTGAAGCTGAAGACTTTGTTTAGGTACCGAACAAATTAAGATATTACTTTAGCACTTTAATGTAATCTATGGAAACTGCACTAGTTCTAAATAATTATGTGTCCGTGTCCTAAGCGAGTGCAGTTGGCTCGTTGCTCCAGCTTCCTGCGCCGTGAATAGCTCAAGTAACGCCTAACTGCAGCGGACTTAGCATGGAGTACTTGATTCACTATATGATTCACGTTGATTGAATATTTGATTCATTTCACTGTTACATTGATTAACTGATGAAAATAGTGATTTTGAATTAATTATACCTGAATTAATCGATATATACGTAACACAGGTGACTCGCAAAAAAAAGTTATATTTTACTTGATAAGGTTTACTTTATTAAGTACTTTATACCTTGTGGTATAGGTATATGGAAGCAAGACTAAGAAAACAATTTGATTTTAACTGCTTGTAAAGTCTAATACCATCTTTATTAATTACATTCAAAATATACTCACAAACTAATCTATACTAATATTATAAAGCTGAAGAGTTTGTTTGTTTGTTTGTATGTTTGTTTGTTTGAACGCGCTAATCTCAGGAACTACTGATGCGAATCAAAAAATTCTTTTTGTGTTGAATAGACCATTTATCGAGGAAGGCTTTAGGCTATATAACATCACGCTGCAACTAATAGGAGCGAAGAAACAATAGAAAATGTGGGAAAAACAGGGAAATTTATTCATCTTTGAGGGCTTCCGTTGCGTGCGCTGCGAAAATAGTTCAAGATATTAAGAAAAATGTGTATGAAAGAATTATTCCTCTTGAAATGATCTAACAAAATGTAGTATATGTCTATCTTTTAAGGTTAACGCACTAGAACCGTTTTTAGGGTAATAACTATTCCACGCGGACGAAGTCGCGCGCACCAGCTAGTATTCAATATGTCTGAACTGAATCATTTAATTATTCACACAACCATACTACGCTAAAACTATAAGCTAACAGTAATGTTTATAAGAATCGGTCTATTTGCAGACTCCCTGGAAGCAAGGGTTGCGAACCCCGCTAAACATAGAGAATATTTTGAACAAGCAATAATTATTGCTAAACTAATTTATAATTGGTCTCTATAATAAGTCATGTTTTCTAATTTCGATATGTTTCATTGAAAATTCTGACACCTGGGTTGGCCACTCTCATACAACTCTTACTTATCAAATAATGAAAACGATATAATTTTAATCACGCTGAAATTAAAAACTCTCAGTGAAACCTATTGATATCATATACAAGTATAGTAAAGGCGTAAGTTTGTGAGTGTGTCAACGTATGTTTACAGTAAACAAGGTTCTGA
Source organism: Macaria liturata (assembly GCA_964023185.1). Classification (NCBI taxonomy): domain Eukaryota; kingdom Metazoa; phylum Arthropoda; class Insecta; order Lepidoptera; family Geometridae; genus Macaria; species Macaria liturata. Next base: position 7,829,558 of record OZ026831.1, read on the forward strand.
AAGAAGTAAAAAAGAAGTCCCTTTCCGGAAAGCTTTGACAGCTTAACAAAAAGTGGTTCACTCGTAGGTTCTCCATAAATTTTAACAAAATTAGGACACCGTTATATTTTCAAATGATTTTCGGGATTTTAATGAATAAAACCCCGTTTGACTGAGCAAAACAAGGTTTAGTAAAAAAAAAACATAAAGATAAAGAATCTTTATTGATATTGTAAAGTTGCAACATACATATATGTATAAGTACTAATATCATAGAATATGCTGCACAAATTACAATATCTCGTCAAATTGAATTTATTACATTTAGCTTTCATAAAATTTTACAAGGTACAATGTCTAGTTTTGTAGTAGAAGTCAAACTATCTAATACCATGCTGGACCATAGATCTGTTTACCAAAATATACCAACTAACTTCAATCCGGAAGTTTTTGGATAGATGATTCAAGTTTTCGGTACTCGTATTTATGAGCACTTCTGTAGGTTGGAAGACACGAACCTAAATTTAAGGTTTCAGGCGTCTGACAAAGTCTGGAATTTGTATTATCATGTTTGAGGTCCTATGGGAAACCCTAAAAACAACTATGAGAAGAAATGATACATATCAAGAAATTATGACATTTTCCTAAAACTCTGCTCACCCTATGTTTGGTGTTGTATTTAAATTCGGTCATTTTCGGCGAAAAGCGTCCGGTTGCGGGGATTAGGATGAGATGGGTCGAATCAAAGGACGGAAACAACGACATAACACTCAATAGATGTAGACCGTTGAAATCTATAATTATCTTATCTATACATATAATAAACCTGAGGAGGGTCAAAAATCTAAACATAGAAAATATTAGAAAAATACATTGTTTGGGTATACTTTAAATTCATAACACAACTTGTGGGCTTTTAGTAAATAGCATATTTACTAAATGCATCTAATTGCAATCTGAGCTTTACAACTCTCAGGTTGGTGGTTATATCCTAATTGGTTTTAAGCCGTATTAATTATATACTTATTCGTTAGGGATTTATATCAACAATTTAAACGCGACATAACATTTCCGTGAACTAGCCACACCGATTGCCCAATATATAATGTTAAATATATAAAAGTTATAATTCGTGTAGCATATGGCGAGATAATAATTGACATCCAAAAACGGTTGCTACCATTGGCTTGCTACATAATATGGTTAACGGAAGTTTCAATTAGGCTAAATATTAGTAACTAGCTGGTGCCCGCGACTTCGTCCGCGTGGAATAGTTATTACCATAAAAACGGTTCTAGTGAGTTAACCTTAAAAGATAGACATATATTGTTGAAGACACTTTGTTAGATTATTTTAAGAGAAATAATTCTTTTATACATATTTTTGTATAATATTGAATCAGGCGTTACTTTGCGGAAATCCATTGTAACTGAAACTCTGGAGAAATGTGTAGTGTTTTTCCGCTGCGACTACTCTTTAACCGACATCAAACAACAGACTTGATGGTTTTTACGTGTGTTCCTCCATATACCACCGCCACACCTCACCTCTTAACCAATGTGGCCTCCGTGGATCTCAAGATCTTACTTACATCGCACCTTGTGTCTTGAAGCTTTGTTGTTCTCCTTCGGCAAGATGTTTTCGTCGACACGTGTTTCGCCTCTCCACGAGGCATCCTCAGGACGTGTTGACTCCTCGAACGTCGGTCCGAAAGTGAGCTCGGCAAGCAACGACCGCTCCTTATATATCATACGATGTGTCATTGCCTGACCGTTGCTATTCAAACTCACTAACGTAACCGTCGTTGCGTCATCGCTCGCGTGTTTACCAAATTAGGTGGTGTTTGTTCCATTACCAATGAAAGTTCGTAGCAATGGTGATGATACCAAGTTTGTTTGGTCGTTCAGCAACGTAAAAGGTTGACCCTGGTGTTTCAATATTTCCAGCTGCTCCCACACGCACAAACGGAATCCTTTATCGCATATTTGCTTAATCTGGTACGTGTGGTTATTTTGCAAAGTAAGTCCGGTGTCTAATAAATATTTCGCAAAGTGTGATCTTTCTGGGTGCTCGTTCCTATGGGCTGCCATATGTTCATTGTATCTAGTCTCGAAATTTCTTCCTGTCTGACCTACATACACAGCATTGCACTCGTCACACACTAATTAGTATACCCCAGACTTCCTGGCATCTTCCAACCAGTCTTTACCATTACACAGGTGACGTAAATTATCCGTTGTTTTATAAGCTGTATTGACTTCCGCTTTCCGCAATATTTTAGCGACCCGTTCTGACACTGGCCCCATGTAAGTAAGGCTACCCACATATCTGTTCGGCCTGTCCGGTGGTATCGCATATAACAATTGCGAACCTGCTGCCTTGTCTTACTTCTTACCAACCCGTCCACCATGTGTTTTCCGTATCCGTTGGCAGTTGCGATTTGATATATAGTGCTCAACTCTTCTTGGTAACCTTCTCTTGTCAATGGCACCGTTAATAGTCTATGAACATATTTTTGTGATATCTTGAACCGTTTTCGCAGCGCACGCAACGGAAGCCCTCAAAGATGAATAATTTTCCCCGTTATTTCCACATTTTCCATTATTTCTTCGCTCCTATTAGTTGCAGCGTGATGTTATATAGCCTAAGGCCTTCCTCGATAAATGGTTTATTAAACACAAAAATATTTTTTCAATTTGCACCAGTAGTTCCTGAGATTAGCGCGTTCAAACAAACAAACAAACTCTTCAGCTTTATAATATTAGTATAGATGTATGTGTTATATTGTCTATGCTCGGTCACCACCGTGGAATGGAGATGTACGATATAAGCCACGATGAATCTTTTATGATCCGTGAAACACTTTGTGTTAGCTGTCGTATGAAACACTCGCGTTTTGATGTACAAAGATATTATGGGGAAATTTTATAGATGGAGATACTGGTAGCTAACGCTTAAGGGTTGCTTTAGTATGTTAGAATGTATAACATTTTGGTTTTAAAACTTATTGGAATTTCTTAATAATGATATATTTTTAATGTAGGTTTTGTTTGCGTTTGGCTACAACTCGCCCGATGATAAGCATTGCTGCAGCCTAGGGTGTAACACGCTTACCTAGAAGGTACCTATTGACTCTAGGTTCTCCATACATACCGTCAATAGGCGATTAACATTATTAAGCGCGATTAACTTTTTTATCTTATCTTATCTCATATTAAATATTGATTGCAAACAACACTGATTAGTGAATCAATGTTTTGTATTTTTAAACGTGTCAGTCAAATAATAAATCAGTTAATTAAATCATTTATTTATTTGAAGATTATTTTTGCTAACTTACCATTTTGTTTAAAAAACTGATTTAGTTTTTAAAAACAAAACGAGAAGGTAAATGTTGGAAAGATAGATAATTTACCGTCAAAGCTTACTAAGTTTTATTCATATTCTTCTACTTTTTATTTATCTCTAAAATAGAAGATTCAAACACGAGGTTCGGAGGAAGTTATTAATTTTTATGGCATCTGAGAAAAACCGCGTCTGATTGGAAATTTTCGTGGAAATTGCGCGTTACGGCACATTTATTGATTTTGAAACTTGCGGTTATTTTTGTAAGCAATCGATTGATTTATAGAAGCATCGGAGTTAGATACAATCAGCTATTTGCAGTCAGTTTTTTTACACTTGATAGGCACACGCTTCATTAAAAATCGTCTTGTATAGAATTGAAAATTCAGAAAGAATAAACCTTTTATTTACAATAATAAAATACATAAAAACAAGGGAAGAAAAACTAAACATACTACTTCTAACTTGATTCGGGTCAATCTCCTTTTCTACTTATTTTTCATAAGACCAGTCTACATTCATAACAAGCACCAATTTCATCACATTTAAGTCATACGAGTACAAATTAACTTGAATAGTAACGTAGAGTAATAAAATACAGTTATACAAGAAAACGCCTCGTCATCGTGACTTGAGGTAATCCATCTGAATGAGGATGATTCATGGACCTTTTTTACAAATCTGGTCAAATCTCAGCTACGACCATAAAGTTCTTATATCGGCTTAGAAATAGTTTTTACTGCCATATTTACAAGATATTGAATCATGCGTTACTTGCGGAATTCCATTGTAAATCAAACTCTGGAGATATATGTAGTGTTTTTCCGCTGCGACTGCTCCTTAACTGACTTCAATCACTTACCATTTTTACAATTTATTTAGGGGTATTAGAATCATACTAAAGTTAAGGTTCTTGGATGGGACCATAAATAGGCATTCCATTTTAGGCGCTTTCGTGGGTCACACGACATGTTAAATTGTAGGTCCCAGCTGTTTGTTATGTCGTTCGACAGTCGCTAAGCCATGTCAGAGGCCCTTAAGGCGGTTTTGAAAACTCTGACACCAGATTTGGCCACTCTCCACTCTTATACGAACTTACTAAAAATAAAGAGTAAGGTATTGATTCATAAGTAAAATAAAAGTAAGAGTCCAGATATCATTCAAATAGGGCAATGATTTAGGTAAAATGCTATTTCAGTATAATATGCTACGCTAATCTTACAGCATGTTTGTTTTGTCAAAAAATGGCAGCTTAGCTTGATCGTCAGTTTCATTCCAATTAAACATCATTGATAGGTATCACCCAAGGATTTTCATCCTTCTCTTTCGTATCACCTAATAACGATTAACGAAATGCCTGAATATTACTAAGCAACAAGAGGTAACGTAAAAATATAACGTCTTATAACTTTGCCAAACATTTATTTCATGTATACTTCCTAAAGGTTGTTATGAGCCAAACAAAATTAAATACAGTATCATCCACGCAATAAGTAACGGTCTTGCATAATTATGCTTTAGTTAATATCAGATACACGCAAAGCACCCGAAAACAAGTAAATATTTAACAAATTAACATACAAATTGCCGACGGTTTGCATGTCCCTGTTTTACCTCAATTCGCCATCATATTAGCTACATCGGTAGTTAGGTTTATGCGCCTATTTTGACAATGTTAACCCAAATACGTCGTGAATGATACTAATTTTACTTTACTTCCGGTTGGTAAGTGAATAAACAAAGCTGTCTATAAAATGTTTACCGGCTGGCGTCTGAGGCTTCGTTTGTTTTTTGTCGGGACAAAATTTGGAAAGAGATAAAGATATATTTTATTAATGTTATAAAATAAATTCATAAAAGTACCTATGTACAGTATGTATCATAATTTAAAATCACGTCAATAATATAAAATTGTAATTTCACGTTTTATGCTAACTCAACTACTAAAAATCATAATGATCAGTCATTAAAGAGAAATAATCAGACCGACTCTGTACCTTTGCTTATAATGGTAGATTTAAGAAATTACACGGTAAATGAAAATAGTTAAAACATACAAATTTGTTATTTCTTTGAACCCGGCGAAAAGAAGTCGTAGCGGAATAACACCAATCATCCTTTCAAAGCTGTCTTAATTTTAGTTTTCAAGTTCCCAAAGGCGACAGTGACTACCTACGACTGCCTCTTTGCCTCTTATTTGATAACTAATGAGAGCTCGCGGCTTTGCTCGCATTAAGAAGTAATACTTGCATCCCCTATTTCACCCCTTAACAAGTGGTATTTCCAACCCTTTCTCTGCGGATGCCTACGTAATAACATCTACCTTCATTCTAAATTTCAGCCCGATCCGTCTTGTGGTTTGGACTGTGCGTTCATAGATCACTATATCAGTCAGTCAGTCAGTCAGGCACCTTTGAGTTTTATATATTTAGATATAAAAAGTTTCTAAATAGAGTCTCACCTGAAACTCAAGTCCATGTTTCTCCCTGCAGTAGTCCTTGATACGCGGATAGCATTTAGCCATCAGTGTGTTGCGCTCCATTGTTGTATCTGTAATTTAAATTTCTTTAGTAATATAATAACAATAAGTTTATTTATCATACCGTCATAAAATAGCGAAAGGGTGATAGTTAGGCTGTAAATCATACACTTTTTCGGTACCTATCGTAATAGTAGGTACATGCTCCTAAATAAGTTCTGTCAGTGACAAATAACTAATTATTGAACGTATGTAAAAGGATGTTATAGGAATTGGCAAGCTTAATGTTTTTTTTTTACATTGTATGGGTTTGCATTTAATTAACCCTTGTTCGCTTATACTAGACACAAGTATTTTATCATATTATGGTGTAATTTAAAACAGTTATGGAAGATTTTTATTGAGGATTTAAATGAGTAAAATCGATGATTTCACTAGAAACTGACCTCAAATTAGTTACTCGTGTAAGGTTTTTTACTCAAAGTTCGGAATATCCCATAAAAAGTTATAAGTACCTTTGATTAGGAAGTGATGAAATATTTCGGCAAATTAACACTGAATTTACGCTGAGTCAGATTTACGAAAGCAAAGGTTCAAGATTATTCGCATCAGCTTATTTTGTAGAACAGTATAAGATATCAAATAAAAACTTTAAATACTAGGGGCAAAGATTAATGTTGTTCTCTGTCTACGCTATTCAGATCATATTACTTCTGTGGATGGAACTGGGGATCCACCACGAAATACTTGCCTAATGAATCAATTCTGCGGGGGAGTGACGACCCTCAGTAATTATAGTCCAGTCAATAAAACCTAAAACCCCCAACAAATTAGTTAAATTTGCAGCGAGTAACTATTTTTTTCATTCGTGTTAACAATAATGATTGTTTTTTAATAATTAACAATGTTCCGTATGTTGCAAAAGTGTGCAAATTTGATACATGTTAGAAAACGGTAACAAAAACTTAATTTCAAATTTGCACAAAGTTTCAATTTTTTTTGGCAATGTTATTAATAAAAAACACTTTTCACCCCTTTTTAACCCTTTCCGTACACCCCACAAGGGTGCAAACTCACACGGTCACTAATTTTACCCTTCTGAACAAATTCACAAAGTTTGGCCGAGTAACTAATTTGTTGGGGGTTTTGGGCTTTATTGACTGGACTATTAGTACGATTCGAGGAGGAGGGGAGCTACGCTGTACTTGCTCGCTCTCGAGATAGCGATATTCGTGAGTGTGCCGCGGAATTGCACGAACTAATTCCGCCCGCGCCCTTCTATCACCGGACACCGGCTTATGGTGGAAGTTCCTAAGACCCGCACGAAACGGTACGCTTCTACCTTTATTGTTCGTACCGCAAGGTTGTGGAACTCCCTGCCTGACTCTCTGTTCCCCACGCACTATAATCCAGCGATCTTCAAAGCGAGAGTGAATCGATTCTTATCGGGTAAGCACGCTCCATCTTAGGCCATAGCCTTTGCTTGCTATCAGGTAAACTATGGCCAATTTATTGCAAACCAGTTCAAGTTAAAAAAAAAAAAGTTATCAAAGTCAATATACTGATGTTGCCCGTGTAATTATGGAGAACCGACAGTAGTAAAAATTAACAAAATTGGTTCATTGGTAAAAATAGATAGTACATATATGGGAGTAAAGTTATCATTATTTCTTTGGGGCCGTGGGGTCCAGGAACCCATACTATTTTCCAAAACCTCTCGGAGCGCTTGGTTGACGCGACGCATGACCAAAATGCTGGCCTTTTTCTGGCTCAACGTATCAGCATTGCCATCCAGCGTGGTAATGCGGCCAGTATGCTGGGCACGCTGCCTTCTGGTAGTGGGCTGGGCACTTAGATTATCTTTAGGCTTTTCTAAAGATTTTCTATGTGCCCCTTTTTGTAGTAGTTAGAAGTAGTATGTTTAGTTTTTCTTCCCTTGTTTTTATATTTTATTATTGTAAATAAAGTTTTATGCATTTTATTAAATTTTCTTTAACTTTGCAATTTCAATTTCAATTTATTTATTTGTGCAAAACATGGGTATCATAATAGATGTTATATACATAATACATTAATATTAGGCGCGCCACGTTTTAACCTGCTAAGGTATGCAAAAATGATCTGTGTAATCTAGATTTAAAAAAAGAAACATATAAACATAAATGACATTATAACTTTGAGGGTGATCACACATGCATGTATTAATTAAAAATAAATAAATTGTCGGAAAAATAAAATAAAAATTACAATATTAATAATACCTGATTGAATTATATCTGTTTGAATTAAATGTCATTATATTGCATTGTGTCCTTAAGAAATTCGTCAGATACTTATAATCATTTACTATGTTCTGGATACACGAATAAACCTACGTTTATTACATTTACAAATGGTAAGTATATTATATAACTCTATGCTTCAAATATTTAAAAACATCTACCCTTGTTTTACATCACGCTTAAAAAAAGGTAAGTAAGCAAAACACAAAACGAGGTAGGTAGTTAAGTTCCCGCCTCTCTCCAATATATTAGGTTAAATACCTGGATGCTGCGTCAGCGTCAGCAGTCTGTGTAATACGACTCCGCTTACGTTGCGTCTGGTGGTGTCATGCCACCCAGGTAGCGTAGTTAATATATAAGTATCGATAAGGCCGGCTCGGCAGTTAGTCTAAGCTCTCCATATCGAGCACACGTATATTAAGTTAGTCCTAGGTCCTCAATATCGGACATCCTTAGTTATTAAAGCCTCAAAATTGGCTTAGTGTTTTAATTAAATTAGTTTTTAAAAACATAGCTTCACGTCCCGTAAGCTTGTCTGGCGCAGACGGTAGGATCGCGCGAGTGCTGTGCAAGTTCCAGGTGCCCCAGGTGTTCCAGGTGCTCCTGATAGAACCACAGTTCTGTCGGCGCGATTCCGCAAACAAACAAATAAGTCAAGCGGACCCCGAGCGGCATGGGAACGAGTGGTTGGTGAGTACGACTTTTCGCCAATTTCCCTCATTTCCTCCCTGCCATCCTCGAGTTATGTAATTGTTATAGACGAGATTAATCCTCGCTCGCTATAGCTTAGTTAGTTAGAAGGCGACTGTAACATAAAACTTTGTTTAGTCTAGCCGATAAGAATAAACCATAGACTTATAAGAATCGATAGAACGGTTAAGTAACTTAGTAGAGTAGGAACAAAAGTAAGAGCATTTATCTCAAAATCGATTGTGCTTAGTATTAAGTAATTGTGTGTTATATTGTGTTTATTATATAATTTGTGTTAATTTTAAGATAAAAAGTGTAAATATAAACCAAGAAAATGGCGAGACCGGTGGAAATAACACCCATTCCCCGCGAAATTTTGAGTTTAATTCCGCAATATAATGGTGACAAAAGCACATTAAACCTTTTCATTAGAAAAGCGGAATACGTAATTGACAAATTTAAAGGAATCGAAAATCCGGCCCAACAACTATTAGTCTACCACTCTATAACAAGCCGATTAATTGACAAAGCCGCGTCTTTACTATCGGAACGCGAAGACATCCAAACATGGTCAGATTTAAAAACTGTGCTAATACAACATTTTGGAGATCCACGGACGGAGCAGTGCATTGCCATAGAATTGGAAGGAGTCAAAATTAAACAAAATGAAAATTATTTAGAATTATGCAATAGAATACAAGGCATACGGTCTTCACTTCTGTCAAAAGTAAATGAATTACCCGATCAAAACATGAAAATCGCGAAGGCAATTATATATAATAACCTAGCACTAAACACATTCTTGTATAATCTGTCAGAAGACATGGTACGAATAGTACGCCTGAAAAATCCCAAATCAATTGAAGACGCGCTAAGTGTTGTGTTAGAGGAGGTAAATTTCCATGATCAATACAATATGCGTAGGCGCGCGCACGCACAATCACGGCCAGTAACAACTAGCGCCCCGTTGCCGCTAACTAATTTCAAATTCGGTACGACCCCGGCAAATGCACTACCATTTCAGCAAAAATTTAACTTTGGCAATTCGATGCCTCAACAACGGTTCGGTACGCCAGCCGTACAAAATCAACCGACGGCCTTCCGCCCATCAACCGTGCAACCAACACAACCAACAGGCTACCGCCCTCAGCTAGGTTACAAACCACAGTTAAATAACCCTCAATTTGGTTACCGCCCCCAACTCGGTTATCGACCAAATAATTTTATGCAACCACAACAATTCGGTTACAAACCCCCGCAAATTAATCCCCCACACTTCCAACAGACTGACGTGTCCATGAGGACGCATCAAAAACCACGCGACGGTTTTAAACTCAATGAACTCATGACCCACGACTCGGACCCTCAACACGACTTCGAGTACGACTATGACGTATACGAACAGAATGAAAATTTAGAGACAGTGGAGTACCCTTACCACTCTGACATCCCTGACGAACAAGAATTCGAAAATTTTACCCCGGAGGCCTCCAACCAAGACCCCGAGTGACCACAATAATAATTAATTGCGACCCCCGACTTAAATTACCGTACATAATAGTACCCGAAATTAACGCCAAATTTATGATTGACTCAGGAAGCCAAAGGTCCTTCCTGAACCCTGAAAAGGCCTACCAACTTTATCAGCAATTCATACAGTACGAACCCTTCAAGGTTACCAGCACACACGCTTCAAGCCTCCATGACCAAGTCATAGACATACCACTCCCACCTTCATTCAAAACCGATAAATCACATAAGTTTTACTTATACACGGTTGACCCAGACTATGACGGCGTGATAGGCAACGACCTACTCCAACAATTGAAAGCGACCATAGACCTAGGCAGGTCAATACTGACTACAGAAAGCACACGCTTCAAAATCATCAACACGGACTTGAACTACGAAGTAGAGCTGAAGCCCCGGACTGAGACAAGAGTAAAGCTCCCTGTTAACTACCACACAGGCGACGCTATACTTGACTATAGAGAGTTCAGTACAGGCGTTCGAATGCCGAGCGCCCTTGTAAAGTGTGACAATGGCTACGCCACCACTGTTATACAAAACGCTTCGGACGAGACAATGATTATGACTGTTACACGACCACTAAAAGTGACAAAACATAACGAGACTGACTGTAAAGTAAACTATACGAAGGACAAAACAGATGACGGGACAAAAGACAAAATATTAGAAAAGAACCTACAAAAACTTAGACTCGACCACATGAATGAAGAAGAGCGCAACAAGATCTACAACTTGTGCAAGGAATACAAGGACATCTTCCACTCCGATGACTTACCCTTGACCTTCACTAATCACGTCAAACACCGAATTCGAACCAAAAATGAAGATCCAATCTATGTGAAACCTTACCGGCAAGCCCCTATACAGACCCAAGAGATAAACAAACAAGTACAAAAAATGTTAGAAGATGACATAATACAGGAGTCACATTCTCCTTGGAATGCACCGGTACACTTAGTCCCCAAAAAACTAGACGCGACAGGACAGCCAAAATACAGAATGGTGATTGACTATAGACGACTGAATGACATCACAGTAGACGACAAGTATCCGCTGCCAAACATTAATGACCTGTTTGACAAGCTAGGTAAAAGTACATATTTTACTACCATCGACTTAGCTAGCGGGTATCATCAGATTGAGGTAGAAGAAAACGATCGACAAAAGACAGCGTTCAGCACGCAGAACGGGCACTTCGAATTCTTAAGAATGCCCTTCGGACTAAAGACCGCGCCCGCGACCTTTCAAAGGACAATGGATAACGTCCTGCGCGGCCTCCAAGGACTACACTGTATGGTTTACCTAGACGATGTTATTATCTACTCGTCTAGCCTGGAAGAACACATACAAAAACTGAGACTTGTCTTCGACAGACTTAGACAAACGAACTTGAAGGTACAATTAGACAAATCCGAGTTCTTACGCAAGGAAGTTTTGTACCTCGGGCATACCATCACGAAAAACGGCCTGAAACCCAATAATGACAAGATAAAAGCGGTGATGAATTTTCCGATCCCACGAACCGTTACCGAAATTAAGAGCTTCCTAGGCCTCGTCGGCTATTACCGACGTTTCATCCCAAATTTTGCCAAGGTCACGCAACCATTGACCTCCTGTCTGAAAAAACGTAATAAAGTAATAGTTGACCAAAATTTCATTGACGCATGCAATCGTTGCAAGGAAATGCTCACCAACGCACCGCTACTGCAATACCCCGATTTCAACAAGCCGTTCATCTTAACGACCGACGCATCAAACGTTGCTCTAGGAGCAGTCCTATCACAAGGACAAGTCGGTAGTGATAAACCGATAGCGTACGCAAGCCGCACGCTTAGCGACACTGAATCTAGGTACAGTACGATTGAGCGCGAACTACTCGCTATCGTCTGGGCGACTAAACACTTCCGCCCTTACCTATATGGCAGGAAATTCTACATATACACGGATCAACGACCTTTAGCTTGGCTGAATTCCCTGAAAGACCCAAATAGCAAGCTCACACGATGGAGGTTACGTCTACAAGACTTTAACTTCGAAATCCTGTACAAAAAGGGAAAACAAAACACCAATGCCGACGCTTTGAGCCGAATTAAGGTTAACGCATTACATTCGGACGACGACGCCGACTCAATGGCTGTAAACGTACAAGATAGGAAGAAGGATAAGAAGCTTCAGAAGGAAATGGACAACGTGATAAAGAACATTGTAAAACTATCAGCAAGGAAGGAAGCAAGACAAGACTCGTCCACGATAACAATATCGGACTCAAGTGAGACAGCAACCGCTAGCCACATCAGTTTATCGGACTCAGACGACACCATGAGATTAGATGAACTAGAACGACCGGTTATACCATCCGAAAGTAGCAGATCACAAACTATACATTCAGTGGAAGACTTAGAGCCTACAGGCATACCGATATTACACGAAGCAATCGACAGCAAGCCTAATCAAATCCTGGTACATCCATGGTTCAAAAATGAAATGCAAGTAAAAGACATTTCCATCGGAAAACACAAAATTTTAGAGGTGTTTTTACCCAAAAACAACCCGGAACTAGTGAAAGACTTCCTGAAGGAATACATCCGACCGAAAACCAAGTACTTCATCTATTTTGAGGAAAAGGACCACCGACGTCAGTTTAATACTGTAGTCATAGCACTGTTTAAGAAGGACATGATTAACATCCACGAATGCACTGAGAGAGTAGTACTTGTGATAGACGAGAATGAACAGCGAGACATAGTCCTTAAATACCATCAAGGCAAGACATGCCATAGAGGCATCAAAGAGACACTGGTGAGACTACGACGAAGTTACTGTTGGGATAAAATGGAAGAAACAGTAGCCACCGTTATCAACGCCTGCGAAGACTGTAAAAAAATGAAATACGACAGACACCCTATAAAACCCTTCTTACAACTCACGCAGACACAAGATGCGCCTTTCCAAGAGTTGTTTATCGACCTATTCACCATCGAGGGTAAATACTACTTGACCTTAATCGACGCTTTCAGCAAGCTAGGTCAAGCCATCGAAATTCCGAACAAGTCAACACCGGAAGTAGTAAAAGCCTTAACGAAGTATTTCTCATTTTACGGAATTCCACAAAAAATTAGCTCAGACCCTGGCATGGAATTCAACAACGAACTGATGAAAGAGTTCTTAAGCCTTCATAAAATAAATCGACACATTGGCACAATAAATAATCCAAACTCAATGGGCGTTATAGAGCGCTTCCATTCAACTATAATAGAAATCTACAGACTAGGTAAACAAGAGCAACATTGCACCGACCCCGCAGCAATTATGACCTACACCCTCATGGCATATAATAACACAATACACTCAGCAACAGGCCTCACCCCTTTCGAGGTAGTATTCGGACATACAGACACAGACAGCCCCTTCAACATAGATTTCCAAAAAGTCTATCTCCAAAAACTTGTCAAAGACCATGCAAAACGAATAAAATACTTGTATAAACACATCGCAGAAAAATTGATAAAAACCAAAGAACAAACAAGAAAACAAAAAGGCGGAGAAAACCTAATCAAGTTTTCACCAGGAGAGACAGTATACGTCAAGGACATAAACAAACGAAAGAGCAAAGATAAGGCGCGATACAAAAAGGCAAAAGTGATAGGCGAAACATCCCGAAACGTAGTGCCTATTAACGTAGAGACAGAGAGACGAGACACAAAGGCGCCGATTAAAAATATCAAACGCCCTCCACAGGTGGCGCGTGGCAATGCTGGCCACAGCAGTAGCAGCGCTTCAGCTGAAACAGATTGAAGACAACCCCGGTATACTCCCAGTGAAAAAAAGGCCAAGCATTTATGCAAAACGACCAATGGACAATCCTTAAGACACTCAACCTTGACAACATACAAACCGACCTAGAGCTAGTTATAAAAAAATACAGCGAGTTTGAAACACTGATAAAAAACAAAACGTTCCCTCACGAATTCATAAGTATACTCATGCATACAGACCATCTTCGCGAGATAACAATTAATAAATTTCGGCAACTAATGCCTCAGCGTTTTAAGCGAGGTATCCTCAACCCGATGGGCTCTATAATAAAAATTATCACTGGTAATCTAGATCACGATGACGCGATTAGATACGACAAAATCATTTCCGAAATCTCTCATGATCAAGTAATCCATTCGAAGAAGCTCACAGTGACCTCTAAAATGTTGGACAGCCTTGTTAACATCACTGAATTCCTTCACCAAAATTCTCTCACCCTTGATAGCCGCGTTAAACAAATTGAGACTGCCCTTAAGGCCTCTCTCGAAAAAGAAAACAATATAGCCACAGCGTCATACATACTTGGTTTGTATAGCCTCTTCATGAATAACTTCCGCTCTATATTTATAAGATTAAGTGAAATTGAGACCGCACTAGCTCTAAGCAAAAGCTCTGTTCTACATCAATCAATTGTAAACTCTACCGAGTTATTACGTCATCTCCAACTCATAGCTAAAGTAGGTAAACTGGTATACGAGCCTACTGAAATAAATTTAGTACAAATAGAGGAAACTATTTCTGTAAAATCTTTTGTAAAGAAAAATCAAGTAACATTTATTTTAGAAATTCCACTCGTAGATAACTCTACGTATAGTTATTACAAATTGTACATGCTTCCTATATTCCATGAACCCTTGAACCAAACCTTGGCCATTTTTCCTAAGTATCCCTACCTATTGGCGAAAGGTACAGCGTACTTACCGATCGTGACACAATGCCACGCTCTTGGTGCCGGCGACCAGTTCTTGTGCACAGACGACAACCGAGCACCGTATAGCGGTCCTACCTGCGAAGAGCAACTCCTCAGCTATGACACGCACCTGACCAGCTGCAAGCAGTTTCCTGTACACCTGGAAGCCGTTAAGCTTCAGCGGATTGATGATGACAGCTGGATCCTGTTCACACGTGCGCCCACGGTGCTGACGAAGCGATGTAACGATGAGACCTCCAAGCATCCTGTGTTTGGCACCTACGTAATGACCATTGACGAGCCTTGTGACGTCACGGTAGCTGAGCAGACCGCCCGACACCACCACGCGTACCACGAGCTGGACGAGACGGCCCCGCTACCCATCATTAGCCTGCCGCCGTTCCCGACGACGGAGAATCTATCCGGTGCACGCGCACTCAACATGCACGAGATCAACTTCGATGACGTCAAGTACATGGCGTACGCGCAGCGTAATAGTGAAGTGTACGAAAGTGAATTTAATAGAGAAAAAGACTCTAGCCTCAGTGCCATAGTTTATATCTCTTTAGGTATAGTGATTTTTGTAATGATAACGATAATATGTTATATTTCATGTGTAATTTGGAGAAATTATCGTAAGCGCCCCAAAACTTGTGCGCCCGATAATTCCTCTCTTAGGGAGGGAGGAGTTAAGTTCCCGCCTCTCTCCAATATATTAGGTTAAATACCTGGATGCTGCGTCAGCGTCAGCAGTCTGTGTAATACGACTCCGCTTACGTTGCGTCTGGTGGTGTCATGCCACCCAGGTAGCGTAGTTAATATATAAGTATCGATAAGGCCGGCTCGGCAGTTAGTCTAAGCTCTCCATATCGAGCACACGTATATTAAGTTAGTCCTAGGTCCTCAATATCGGACATCCTTAGTTATTAAAGCCTCAAAATTGGCTTAGTGTTTTAATTAAATTAGTTTTTAAAAACATAGCTTCACGTCCCGTAAGCTTGTCTAGGTAGCAAGCAGGTTCTATTTCCAGCTTTCCATAAACATAACAAAGGCGCCGCAATACGGAAAGCATGCGGCGTCCAAACTAGGTCGACTAGCTATAGGTAACCTAGGTTTTATCTAGGGAGTTAGACTAGTGGCTGACTGACGTGGAAAAGGGAGGGGCAATTTGTTTTTGATATGTTGAAAAACAAACTTGAAAAAGTAGTTGATAAATTAGTAGGCTGGCTAATTTAAAATTGGAGGAACAAAATTGTAAGATATTTATATATTTTTTCGGGTTTGACGCAAATTTTACAATATTTAATTTATTAATAGAGGTTATGTCAATTTCCTGTACTACCTCCGTACTGAAAATCACTAAGACCCGACACTTTGCTGCCGCGTGAAAATAAAAAGAAGCGTCTACTAATTAACAACAAACCTTACTAGTCGACTAATAATTAACCTTATAGTGTTCGTCTTTTTCTTATCGAATGAGAGTGGCCTACTCTGGTGTCGAGAGTTTATCAAGCCTATTTATAGTATTATTATAATTATTATTTATAATATTCGTCGAATGAGTATCACATGTAATGTAATTAATAATTTGCAATTAACAGCAAATTTTAAATACATGTACCATAGGGCTTAGCTACATTTCATTTTTTTTTCTCATTGCTAGTCTAATGCCACCTTTTTTTCTCCTTCCTCATTTCATTAAAAAAATTATATATACATAGTCCCCTCTTCGATGACGTAACATCTAAATAACGGATACACTAATTCCATGCATTAGTTGAATGCAAGCATTACTCACGACCTCTTATCAGTGGCCGGCCTTATCTCTTATCAGTAATGTAAACAAAGGTGCGAGATAACTCCGGTCGAAGCTAATAGACGGTATATGTTAATTATGTTACTAAGCTGGTGAATTTTTAAGCTATGAAACTAAGGCACAATTGTACAATTTTTTTTAGCTACTTTTTACATATATCGTTAAATTTGTTTAGGAATTGTTGTGTAAGTGACCGTTATAAAATAGTCTTAAGCGTTTTTCAACCTTCAACGAAAAAGAAAGGGTGGCAAAAGATTGACGTGTCTTTTATCTGTTTGTTTGTTATTCTGTTTCTTGTTATTGGATAGATAGAATATACCTACTTGCTTTACACGACTATTTTTTGCTTTAATCGCAATTATTTAAATTAAATATCATCAAAATTGTTGCAACATTTTTATATATCCATAGCGGAAGTCAATCAAATATGGCAGCTTCAAAAAAAATAACCTGTGTATTAATTCTATATAAACTAATAAAACTTTATTTACAATAATAAAATATAAAAACAAGGAAAGAAAAACTAAACATTCTACTTCTAACTACTACAAATAGGGGCACTTAGAAAATCTTTAGAAAAGCCTAAAGATAATCTAAGTGCTCCAGCCCACTACCAGAGGGCAGCGTGCCCAGCATACTGGCCGCATTACCACGCTGGATGGCAATGCTGATACGTTGAGCATATATTTTGATTGATTAATTCTATTACATATATTTCCTGAATTTAATTCAAATCGGTTCATACAGTTGTATGTTACCTTATTCACATTCAGACAGCTATACTATAATATTGCAGACAATTTGTCTACCAGTTTTTATTGAAAAGCTCACCCCATAACTGTTTTTTTTTATGTTAGAGACATCATAGAGTAGGCTTCTTCTTCTATTCCAACACTAGATCCAAACCACTGCTACCTTAACTCACGCGATGTTACAGAAATAGTCAACTGTGGTATTCTGAAACCTATTCTGAAGCTAGACTTGCGTGAACTATCTGTAGAAGTCTACGAATAACTTACTCTGTAGAAACGTAACTAAGCCAAAAAATACCCATTAGGTGGTTGAGTTTGATGTCAGCCGCAACCGCGGTTGAGTTGGTGTGACGTTGTGTGGCGAAACGTTACCCTTTAGCTACCAAATGCAACCAAGAATTTGGCTATTTCTAGCATCGAAACGCAACCAATCGCGAGCAAGCTTTGTGTGTATATGTGTAGGAGAGAAGTAACATTTTTTTACACGGATTTTTTTGCATAATCTGAATTATAGTTATAATATTATAATTGCTTGTTAATTAATACATTGTTTATAATCAAAATATAATTGTTAACATTTTGTTTACTTTGGTAAACATCAAAAATTGACTTGTAACTCAGAGTTATTAATAAATAGGAGTTTGTTTTTGATAAAATGTGGAGGCATTTTCAACGTAACATTTGTCAGAAGTTTTATAGTAGGTATTACTTATTCGTAGGCAGAGGGTGAGTTAGAATGTAAGTTCAAGGCTGTTTGAAGGTTAAAAGGTGGCACAATACATGAGTGTAGACAGTTTTGCAGGTAATTTATCGCCCTGAAGTAGAATGGAGTCCAGGATGGAGCGTGCTTACCCAGTAAGAACCGATAAAGCCTGTAAATCAATGAAAGAAAACTCACTATAAATGTTTATCTCACATTTTTCTTTTATCTTTATAAAGGTATGAGCAGGTAATAAAGTGTGCATGCAAGTTATGTCTGTCTACTCTTCATGAGTAAAGCTGAAACGATTTGAAAGCAGTTTGACATGGAGATAGAGAAGGTCTTGGATTAATACAATAGCTACTTCATATCCCGAAATAAAATGTGTAACACCGCAAGGCATTACTAGTCCAAATTTAAAAAAACTCAAAGGTGACTGATTGACTGACTGACTGACTGATATAGTGATCTATTAACGCCACATCCACGCACAGCCCAAACCACTGGACGGATTGGGCTGAAATTTGGAATTATGGTAGATGTTATGACGTAGGAATCTGCTAAGAAGGAAGGATGTTTGGAAATGCCACTTTTAAAGGGGTAAAATAGAGGATGCAAGTTTTACATCTTAACTTTAATCAAATCAAATCATCATTATAGGTAGATATACTTCGCAAGAAAACTTTTAGTTCTTTCTAGCCTCACTTAATAACGAATATTCCTTTTCGGGTTCCCAGCATCATTAATCAATTTAACAATTTTCTCCACAAAATAAATAAAAACGTTGGCGAGTAAATTAAATTCTTCAATAATCGACTACTATCTGATAAGGCTTAATTAAAACTTGTTCATTTCACCCCCTCCCTGAAATACCACCCGCGGGCGCAGAGTATGGAAATACAGATGGATAAGTTTTTCTAATTGATTGAATTAAGGTTATTGAAAAATTCATTATGGCCAACCAAACATGGAACAAAAGATCGGAGTGTTGTTTTGCAAATGAATTAATATAAATTTCACGAAGGACACTACAGTACAGTTCCTAGTTTCCAAAGTCGAAGCCCAAACATAAAATGTGAAAATAATATAAAATATAAAAATATCACAATAAAGCTTTCATATTAGCAAAATTACTTAAGTTCAAATCTGAATAGCGCAATTGATGCTACGCTCAGCCAAGTGTAAAGTGAAAATTTATCAATTGGAAATTAAAGAAAATCATAACGATGTCATTTTAATAGTCGTGAATGCCCGTAATTACAATTAGCTGCTGGTTATTATTATTTGAGTCTTAGATAGATATTAATTATGTATTATTATTTTTTTATTATTTTTTTGTTGTTTCGTCTATACTTCCTCCGACAATGGATGTCAGAGACATTGTTAGACTAAACATATTGCTTACGCTGTTTACTTTGTTTTTTCATGTGGTCGGTAAATAATTTCACCATTTTTTTGTTTTCTTTTTTGTTTTCATAATGTAAATAAGTAAAATAGGAATATAGGTTCATAAATCTTACATACATACATACATTCTAATACCTCTCTGCAGCCACGCGGTGAACCCTCATAAACGAAGGTGTACTCAGTGCACCCCCGGCTCATCAGGTCCACACTTGGCCCAACAAGTGTGTTTGGATATACGCGTATATCATTATACGTGCAACCCAATTATGTATTATGATATAGTACCTGTGAAATGTTGTAATATATAAGCGTTTTATGATAATTGATTTGATAAAATCCAGGTAAGTATTTAATTTATTTGAATAATTCATATTTCAACTATAAATTTGAGGCAAAGTTCTCCCTCTGCAATAATCTCCATCCCCTGCGGGTAACGTCGAGGGTGGATTTGAAATTGCATTTCGACACGATACCAAGTTATTTTTGGACAACATTCGCCGAGTTCAAGCCAAGTGTTGCGTTTTGTGTATCTTTGTTTATCTACATGTATCTATCTGCAGTCATTTGTTAGAGGTGATTTGATATTCTATGTTTATGTTATTGTATAAGCCCGAACTGTGGTAAATTGGATTTATCGGAATAACAAGTAAGATTTACTAACTGTTCATGGTAAAAGTCCGAACAGTTACATTTAATATACTATAATAATAATACGGACAACAAAGCTTTTGAACACGGGGTTATGAATAGATGTCTTCTAGGTAAGCGTGTTACACCCTAGGCTGCATAAATGCTTAACATCAGAGAGGCTGTAGTCAAACGTAAACCTATCCCACGTAAATAAAAAGTTCTTTCATTTCGAACCAATTCACTTGGTAAATCCTATAACAAAATTATTAGTATTGTCATTAATAATGGATTATTATTAGTTTCATCAGTAAACTGAGCTACAGACGCTTTACCTTCAGTACTATAAAATATCTAGATTCTAGACCACATGAAACAAGTACCAAAATCAACAAGCGTGTCAAATGGTACCAGTACATTGAAGGCCTGAGTAGGTATCAGACTGAACGTTTTAGTGCGTTAAACGAACGTAAAATACATAGTTAGGTAAAGAAGTAGGGATAGCAAAACTGGTAAAGAACTAGGTCGATAAAAAATGTGGTTTGCAATTTTTTTGCCATATGGATTATCTATAGGGTTTATTTGTCTGCTCGTTCTGCTTTCAAACTGAGTCGGAGTGACTTATCTTCGTGTTTTTTGTGTTGTCATAGACCTGAGTGTATAAGCTATTTTTTACCCCAGGCGAAACCGCTAGAATCCACTAGTAAATAAATTAGTTGGTTGGTTTTTACCATTTGATTGGTGATGTCATCGTGGTATTCGAGATGATGAAGTAAAAAGTGGTATTCTAGGCTTTAGTCTATCTGCATATTGAATTTTATCTAAATCAGTACAGCTGTTGGATCGTGAAACTCACGCAAACACACATAAGCTTTCGCATAAACATACTATACTTATTATTGAATCCAGAGAATCCAACTTGCTATTCCTAATCGCATTATTATGCTAAAACCTTCTTTTCTGTTGAGTCGTTTTTTTTTCAAATACGTACTATGTTTTTTGCACACCGTACAACGTGGAGTGATTACAAGCGGATGATTTCATCGGTTCCCTGTACTCCTACACAATGACTGCGCCTCAGTGCCTAGATACTAGATAACTATAAGTACCTAGATATTACTAGGTTACCTAGATTAGCGCTCAGCTGGTCTAGGCATGGAAGAGATACCATTTGTACTGGGTGTATGACCAAACTGTCAGATAAGTTTAGATAAGCCCAATACAATATTATTACACAAATAATAAACTAAAACTTGTAATAAATCTAGAACACCTATAAAAATTACGTCAGTAGGCAACGTTCCCTGGCGGCGGCTGGCGGCTTTACCACGTTGGAGTGCAAAAATATAACTTGACTTGAGCTGTGTAACGAGATATTTTACGTGGATATAAGTTTTACGTTTGACTACAGCCTGCCTGATGTTAAGCATTGCTGCAGCCTAGGGTGTAACACGCTTACCTAGAAGATACTAACTAACTATAGATAAAAAAGGTAAATAAGTTTCTCTATGATTCTCTAGGATCTAGGATTTAGGAAGCACCACAAACACTAACAAACTACAGCGCATTGGACTACATAAGACGTACTAAAAAAAGAAGTTCGTATACGAATGGCCAACTCTAGTGTCGACAGTTTTCAAACCAGAAACCCTTAGGGTTCTGGCATGGCTTGACAAGTGATGTTCTAAAATAAAATCTAAGCCCTACAATTTAACGCGACAAAAAATAAAGACGACTCACGAAAGCAGTTAAATGAAATATCACATTTGCTCACTCATCCAAGGACTGACCGCTTGAACAATAGATTAACATTGTACTACTGTATGCTGTGACATTACAAATCGCATGCGATTTAGGTACTCTGATAGCACAGCTTCGCATAAATTAGCAAATGAAGTATAAAATTTAAATTAAGTATTCTCTCTGTGATTTGTTACTTGTGTTCGTACCTAATTTCTTGTTCCCAATCAAATCATTTTTATTTCATTTCATTTGAAAATAATAGGTACAAAAGTACACAGCATTATCATACATCGTATTTCAATGAAAATAATACCAAATAAGTATGTAGGTATATCTACGTTACTTTCAGATTTCCCAAGCTTCGACCTTGACGATGGTTCATGGACTTATTGGTTTCTTTACGATGTTTTCCTTCGTAAAGTTGCTTTTACGATAATCTAACTGTACTGTATTATGAATAAATAATTTATATCGGCCGCTTTCCGGTTGGCAACTGATTTATTATAATCATTGTAGATTTCAATGTGAAGTTGTAATCAATAATTTATAGACCGCAGTGAGTAAGTTAAGAATAGTAAAGTAAGTAGTATTAAATCGCTTAAGGCGATAAGGCCGCCCATATGTACGTCATCATAAATTTATCCTTTCATGTATTTCTTTCATGTTGGTGTGCAATAAAGACATATTATTATTATCTCCATATTCATTTATTTACAACTATTTTTAAATTTTTTACAATATATGTATAAAAAAAAAGAAACAAATATCATAAAAAACTTAAAACTAGTGATGCCGCCGGCAACGGGGCAGGACCCAAGCAACCGGTGGTAGAGGCTACAAAGAAAGGAACCTACGGACAATACGCGCCGTGTCAAGGATCACTGCCTTATTATTATTATTAGATGTTTTTAAAATTAAATTTATTTACTACAGGAGAAGAGGGAGGCCTTTGCCCAGTAGTGGGATCCATAAGGTATATAATATATATTATTTACATAGATTATATAAATAGAGAAAAGTCAAAAACCGGCTAGAAAACTACCTATAGCATTATAACGCGAAAACTGGCACAATACAAAGTTTACTAATAAAAAATTGACAAATTAAAAACTAACTTGTAAACTAAAACTTTTTTATTACCTACTGTTAAATTCATCAGGTTGCCTGATACATTTTTTGATATACATAATCTTATGTATAAAATGTAACTACCTTGTGTCTAGATAGTTACATTTTATGGCTAGAAGGTACCATTTCACTATTGACTATAAGCTACCCAATTTCCTCCCCTATCCTCTATTGTTCCTCCAACATAACACCTTTCCCGCGCCTCCCCTAACATTTCCTTGATCTATCTGCCCCATTATCCCCTGGCCTTTAGCCGACTTCACAAATGTCAGGCTGTTATTTAGACAACAAACTTTACTGTTGACAGGAAGAAAAGGTCAAATCGAGGGTGCTCTCACGACCATCTATAGACGGAGAACAATAAACTGGTCCTGAGTATGTCTGTAATGTAATAACATAGTAGTTTGAAAGAACGAAATTTAGAGGCAATATTTCTATTTGAAGAGATCGGAAATAAACATAAACATATTTATTGCAAAAACTTTACACGGTACATAGAAATTAAGGCTCTGCCTTCTGCTTTAGGTAACAACTGTGTTGCAGAAGGCAAGGTCTTCCAGTGGAACATTACTTAGATGTTTTACAATATATACTTTGCTATTAATATATTATAATGAACCTTAAAAAAAATTAAAAACAGCATTCAAAAGTTTGTATTTTTAAAGGTTTGTATATTGCCCATGTTTGTGAAATATAGTTGTTGTGTATTATGAATGTGTGTATGTATAATAATGTATACGTGCGTGTATATGTGTGTGTGTGAATAAAAAAAAAATAAGAATCCATGTTTTATAATTTTGTTGATTCAGTATGTTTGAATATCTAAATACCTACATAAAACTCAAATGTGACTGACTGACAGACATGGTGATATTGGTGATCTATCAACAGACAATCCAAACCACAGGACAGATCGGGCTGAAAATTGGCACGCAGGTAGATGTAAGTTACGCTAAGAAAGGATTTTTGGAAATGCCACTTTTAAAGGGGTAGGATACGCAAGTTTTACTTTTCAATGCGAGCGAAGTATAAAAATACACTAATAATGGTATAAAAAAAATTGAACTAAGATTACCTGTGAATGTGGAACTTGTGAAGATGCGGACGATCTTGGAGCTGACAGGTGGCAGCAGCTTCAGGGATCCTGCGAAGATCAGATCCACCGTGCGGTCATCCATGGTTTAGAGTTGTGGTCTGGTTGCTGTGGACAAGGTGAATTAATAAAATATAAATTAGGATGATATTAGAAAGTTAGAAGGATACATCTGGGCAAAAACAGCGCAAGACAGGGAGTATTGGCGTAAGTGGGAGGAGGCCTATTACCCTGCAGTGGGTCCCATTAGGCTGATGATGATGGATTAAAAAAAATCAAAAGCCTGACTTCAAGTCTACTATCACTAAAAAGTTAATATACTATCCCGATCAACAATAAACTCAATGTTGAAATCAGCATCAGAATCGGCCTAGCACTTTTAGTTTTAGGCGCTAACAAATGAACATACATCTCACTAGTGAGTAATCAACGAATCACATAAATAAATTCATTTACTAAACAAATCTAAGCCCATTAAAGAAAACCGCATCAAATCGGGCAAATAAATTGGAAGATATAATGTTTACAGTAGCGCCGCCTGGTGATGTCATTGTGAACATAGCTATAAAAATGCACCAATCAAACCTTAACACATCACAGAAAACTGTATAAAAGTCCTATTAGTCGTTTTGGAAATATAGTTAGAATTGGTTTGCATGTACACTTAATCTTATTTTTTTTGAAAAACTATACGGTTTTCTCAAGAAGTACTGAACCGAATAAAAAAAAATATAATTAGACCATCTAAGAAAACAATCCCCATTAAATGAAAAAAATAATTATTGAAATCGGATCAGAAATAACATACCCACAAAAAAAGGGAAAAATAATTCAAAAGACTTGATAACCTCCCTTTTTTGAAGTCGGTTAATATGGCTAAGATTGGGCTGGCATTAATGGTTTAATAATCCCTAAATTACAATTTAAAAAATAAATAAAAAGTCATACGAATTCACCCATTTTACTAATTTCAAAATCGTGGAATCCTCCTAAACTTACCAAACCGCATCCACCTCGGTAGGTAGGTAATAACCATTATTTCGCAAACGATAAACTTTTGATTAAATCCCGGTGATTAAAATTCGATCAGCGATTGCAGGTAACAGATACGTTCAAGCAATTTGGTTGATACCAAAGTTCATTGCAATTTGTTTATTTGGCAAAAAATCGGAGGGATGGAGGATGCAGTCGGTGCCAGTCGTATCAATAGGTACCTATCAGGATAAGTTAGGAACAAATCCAAAGCCGACTGGAACTGCGACTTCGACAAGCGTTGATTTCGATTGACCAGTGACTGGCACCGACATCAAATATTACTGATTTCAATAAGAATACTTAAAGGATTGTAAGTTTCAATAATTTGATAAATTCGTTTCTCCCAACTCTGAATTTAAATGTCGCAAAAACGATAACATTTTATTCATTAAATTTTAATGACACTTGAAGTCAGTTTTTGATTTTTTTAAACAAATTTGCTGACAATACAAAATACAAATACAAAAATACAAAATTTATTTATTTCCATTTTACAAATATAACCTTAATTCTATTAGTAGGTAAGTAAATGACTATTACCCGCAGTAAGTGAAAGGTTCCTAAGTGATTACGCGAGCCCTACACTAGGTTCGAGACCTGTATCGTAGGCGCTCTCACAAATCAAACTGTCCATTGTAGTGTGTTTCGGTGCGGATTCTTTGATAATAGTATGAACAAAAAAATATGAATTTACATTTCAGAAAGTAAATTTGCAAAGATTTAATAAAAATAGGTTCTGGCTTAAGTTGACTAACATGGAACTATGTGTGTGTTTGTGTAAGTGTGTTTGAGTGTGTGAGTGTGTGTGTTTGAGTGTGCTAAAGTGTGTTTAGTTATATAAACATGACTTGAACAAGTAGATATTTCATGAAGAGTTTTATTTGACTATGGTGAGCAGCTCTTCTGTTTCTGTATAGGTGAGAGACATTAGAAACTTTGTGATATTTGCTTTGGTTTCTCGGAATGTCATATCAATGATGTTGCATTTTTTGTTTAATATATTATAAATAAACGGATAACTGAAGTTTGGGAAGCGTTGAGCAAAAACTGTCCTGACTCGTGTCAGTGTGGCATTCATGGGTCTCCTGTTAGATACTGCTTGGCTAAAACTGAAGTTGTTTTTGTTTCTATGTACAAGTAGAGTAACTCTCTGGATATAAATTTGACGGACGCTCATAACTCCAGCTTCAGCATAGATATCGTCTGTGGGATACCTGTATGGTCGCTTGTACATCACTTTAAGTACTGCTCGTTGGGCCCTCTCTACCTCCATCATGGCGGTGGATCCTGCGCCACCCCACGTTGTTATGCAGTACGAGAGTATCGACTCACATAAAGCTGTGTATACAAGATGGAGAGTTTTTCTGTTAGCGGAGTTTCGTAGAGCTTTTATACTACATAAATCAATTTTCAAATAACAAGGTAACTCAATATACTTATACTAAATTAATGCAAAAACACTCGTGACCTCCAATTTAGCGTGTCATTAGATCCAAGCGCCCAAATTTTACTATCCTGGTCACCCATCCAAAAACTGACCGTGAGAACAGTTGCTTCACTTTTATAATCGAGAATGAATACTGCACTACACTGAGCTGTAGATGGTTAAATTCTGTTATAGATTAGTTTGATCGTCTATCTAATCAATTCTTCGAATACTTTGTTACTAAAAACAAATTAATGATGGGAAATCCTCTTCAAAACATAATAAATTATACCTTCTCAGAAAAACGTTGAGCTTTCAGCACTTGAAACTGTTTATCAAATTAAATGACGAAGGATGCAGAGCTATTGGAATTAATTTATTTGATGTGTGTTTTTAGAACCTATTCTTAATAAGACAAACTTTTTTTTATTTGATGTCATTGCTAGCGACGCCCTCTGTTGAAAAACAGATTCAAATCTAATTCTAAAATAACCAAGTTATTGTTAAAAACATCCAACACATATTAAAAATTAAAAACATCAAACTTTAGTTGTATAAGTCCTATACTTAAGTTTTTACTAATAAAAATAGATCGCTTTTAATTGTCCAATAAATATTTCTTTAAATTTTAATTTAACCTTTGGCTGACGACCTGGTCTAAAAAAAACACTAACGCCGAGGTTACGTCCCACAGACGCACAAAATTAAAATAATTATATAAAAATCTGTAAGCGTGCTAACGACACTTAATTTTCACAGTTGTTAGATAAAAGCCTTAGCTAATGAGTCGTGCATAAATATATAAATTAAACTTCAAATTTAAAGATAATCAACATTTATTTATGAGATCGCATAATTTGCTAACTAAATTTAGGAACATATTTCAATCTTAATTTTTTTTAAACACTTATAAGTTTCGATAAAGTGACTAATATAAATCGGTTCTTCTTGAAATATGTATCAAAATAAAACGAAACTAGAAACTCTTAACTATAAAAATAAAAATAAACTGACAACACATATATTTGACACATTTTACTTTCGCACTTTGCAGTCATTGCAGACTTGAAGACAGCATGTAAGGCACATCGACTGTGTCTTCAAGATGGCAAAAGAGGAAGGTAACGGGAAAAATAAAAGCCACACGCGTCGTATTTTAAAAAATATTGTCATTACAAAAATATTGTCGTCTGTGAGACGTATAGGTCGTCAGTTAAAGGTTAAATTAATTTCCTGCACTGATATCCCACACGACTCACAAAATAATATATGTATTAATGCGCAGTCGCCCGTGTCCTATTTCCATACAAACTGTAAATACTCAAAGACTAAGATACATAGACTGGTGGTTAAACTAGCTGTGCCTGCGACTTTGTCCGCGTGGAATTGTTATTTTGAGCATTAATTCTTGAATTTTGAACCGTTTTTGCAGCGAACGCAACGGAAGCCCTCATAGATGAATAATTTTCCCCGGCTTTTCCACATTTTCCATTGTTTTTTCGCTCCTATTAGTTGCAACGTGATGTTATATAGCCTAAAGCCTTCCTCGATAAATGGTCTGTTCAACACAAAAATATTTTTTCAATTAGCACCAGTAGTTCCTGAGATTAGCGCGTTCAAACAAACAAACAAACTCTTCAGCTTTATAATATTACTAGCTGGTGCGCGCGACTTCGTCCGCGTGGAATAGTTATTACCATAAAAACGGTTCTAGTGAGTTAACCTTAAAAGATAGACATATACTGTTGCGGACATTTTTTTAGATCATTTTAAGAGGATTAATTCTTTCATACACATAGAAAGAAAAAAGCAAACACTTGTGTCGTGAATTAAATAAAAAATTAAATAAATAGTAAATTAAGGTAAAACATAACTAAACTTATAAGTACTTTAAACTACAACAAAATAAAAAATGGGATACTACATACAAACAGTATAATTGAAAAGATAACCGTCTTTTTCCTTTTAAAAGTAGAAGGTATCATCAAAACGCGATTCCCGCATTTGCGAGGAAAACCGCGGGATGGTGTTTGTACGAGTCGTTAATTCCGCGCGCTGCCACCGGCGGCGGCGGCGGCGCTGCGGTCGTTGCACATGCTGGGTATTGCTATATTCGTGTACAGGGTTAGTGATTCTTCTTCTTCTTATCGAATGAGAGTGGCCAACTCTGGTGTCGAGAGTTTATCAAGCCGTACTAGACAAACAACCGGGACTTACAATTTTATTTAAAACTAGGTTAGGTTAGGTTAGACTGGTGGGTATTACTCTGTTAGCTGGAAAGGCCACTGTTTTCTTAGCAACGGTTGCTTCGAAGAAATCGCTTTAAGCGATAATTTCGCCAGTTGTGCCACCAGTATTGAGTTAATTTAGAATGGATTTTGAATGAAAAATAAATGGATCTTCGATTAAAGATTATTTTTATTGTAATAGATAAAATTTAATAAAAAATAAAATAAAGTAAAAATTGTCTTCATTTTCTACTACTCAATAAAATATGACACATAGGTACATATATACTTAACTTTTACTATTTTAACCGCATTATTTCACTATCTATGTACATTGTAATAGATACTGACTTACCAATACTTACTAATGTGGCGCTGCGACCCATTGTAATATATACACAAACATAAATATATAGGTATTGTCACAAACATAAAAGTCCACAGTTTTATGTAAGTACATAGCATATTTCGTTTATTTTTTGCAGATCAATAGGTACGGTAAGGCTTGGCAATTATCAAACTATCGATGCCATACGAACGAACGAATATATACGAAATTATTCAGTCTCATTACAGAACGCGGATTAAATATTAGTCCAGGACTTTGAAAATAACAAGTCGGTTCTCGTTGTTCAAACATTACAATAAGTATACAAACTATCAAAATGTCAACTTCAAATTAGAACTTTGATTTATCATTGATAAAATTTTGACCATTTGATTATTATTACAGAAGAAAACAAATTTCTAACCACAAGAACA
Source organism: Macaria liturata (assembly GCA_964023185.1). Classification (NCBI taxonomy): domain Eukaryota; kingdom Metazoa; phylum Arthropoda; class Insecta; order Lepidoptera; family Geometridae; genus Macaria; species Macaria liturata. Next base: position 7,859,306 of record OZ026831.1, read on the forward strand.
GACTGGACATTTTCTAAGTTGTAGACTAATAGTTAACCACGTTTTATAATAAGACGGATTTAGGCTATCTCAACAGTATATTTTAGTTCAGCTTTTACCCTGTACCCAGGTTTATGATCTACAAAATGATTAGAGTTATGTCGGGGAGATATTTAAATATGCTTGAGTGGAAACAGGAGGGTAAAGGAAACGTTTTAGTAGAAATTTCTGTCACATTGGTGTTTGGGTCATAGCTTACAATCTATACATATAACAAAGCTGAAGATGGTTGAAAGTCTAAACATTAGAGATGTTTTAAAAAAAATGTTTGGAGATATTTCAATTTATTGTCGAGCTAATTTTTCGGCGTAATTTTTGACGTAAGTGCTAGCCGGTTATTACAACTAAATATTTCAAATTGATAATCGAACACATTCCAAAAATTTCAAGTTTTTTTCTCTTTATATGTTTCTCTGTTAATCTGTGTCACTGTTTGTCTGTAAATTTGAACGCTCATCACGCAAAAAAGGCTGAACGGAACATCATGATTTTTGGTATGTAGGTTGTACCTATGCGGTCTTAGAAGTGTCATAAGCTAAATAATGCGAGCGAAACCGCAAGCGTCCATTAGTAATAGAAATTCAAATTCAAATTTCATTTATTTCATCACAAGAAATGTAACAAAGTGCTAATGTAAGTGAAATATAAGAGCAGAACTAACCATCTTGAATATCACAAAAAGAAACTGTTTACCACATTTATGTTACCTATAGCTTTTATTTTACACTAATCTATACTAATATTATAAAGCTGAAGAGTTTGTTTGTTTGTTTGTTTGTTTGAACGCGCTAATCTCAGGAACTACTGGTGCGAATTGAAAAATTATTTTTGTGTTGAATAGACCATTTATCGAGGAAGGCTTTAGGCTATATAGCATCACGCTGCAACTAATAGGAGCGAAGAAACAATGGAAAATGCGGAAAAATCTTTGAGGGTTTCCGTTGCGTGCGCTGCGAAAACGGTTCAAGTCGTGGGTGACAGCTATAATTTCTAAAGCTGAAGAGGTTGTTTGCAAAAATAAATATGATGCCCAAAATAACTAATCCACGCGGACGAAGTCGCGAGCACAGCCAGTTACATATATATTCAGAAGAACATAAACTTATGTGACACAGATAACTTTATAATCTAATACAAAACTAAAATATCACAACAATAATACATACGTATGTATATCACACATAGCCAGATATATAAGCGAGCGTTGATTTGTTAGTCTGTTGATGTATGTTACTCCTTCACACCATAAAGAAGTGAGAAATTATGTAAGTTTTTAATATGGAGGTAGTATAAAGTATAAAGAGTAACACATGAGACTCCGATAAAAATACTGAGTTTTTTTTTACACGTAATAGGCTTACGTTTGACTACAGCCTGCCTGATGTTAAGCGCCACTATATAGTCTAAGATGTAGCACGCTTGCCTAGAAGAAACCTATTTACTCTTGATTTGAAGACCCCTGGGTTATAATTTTCTGGGAACAGGGCTCCAGGTAGAGAGTTCCATAGTCTCGCTGTCCTTACTATGAAGGTAGAAGCAAAGCGCTTCGTGCGAGTCTTTGGAACTTGCACCATAAACCAGTGACGCCCCGCTGACTTTCTGCTTGTTCGACGGTGAAATGGAGACCGAGGTCCCCGTCTCCGTCGTCTCCTTCGTTATGTGAGATTTATAAATGATGACCGAAATTCAATACCATCATCACTATTTAATTTTATTTATCAAAATAATAATATACAAAAATGGTGCACGTGTGATTTCATTAGTTCAAAATTATTTTCTTCATTAAATAACAAATGAAAGTATTTTTCTGAAACAACCACTGACCACCACATGCGACACTGCGGTCGAAGGTGGAGCTTGGAATGTATAGGATACAAACATTTTACCGAGCTCTTAAATACATTAACAGTTTCCCAATTAAGGCTTAATTATGTACGTACTTAACTTTCACAATGACTGAATGCAAATAAGTTTGTAGAACTCTTTAAAAAAGCTTTCTTGAAAAGCTTAAAGCTTTCATGGAAAAACCTTTTCAGCTCCAGTATTTCAATTTAAAATGCATTGAGCTTTTATTTAGATTTACGAAGTTTAAAGTTCTACAATTTTGGAAGTGGTTGATAAATTATATTTGCCAGGAATAAGTATATAAGCATTTCCGCAACGAATTATCGTGGTTTTAGATGGTGTATTAGTATTAGGGTTCTAGAAGTTATACAGGCTACTTTTTGTTCTAAAAAGCAAGTAAAGCAGCGAGCATCTACTAGTTGAATTTAAATTTGTATACCTATTAAACATTTTGAGGTAACCGACATGTCTTAGGACAACAAAATTTGAAAGCATGCGTTTTTTTTTGTTGTTCCGTCTATAGGTACTTTCTCCGACAGTTGATGTCAGAGACATTGTTAGACTAAACATATTTTGCTCACGCAGTTTACTTTGTTTATTCACTGTAGAAGGACCTGAGCAGTGGACACCAACCATACAACAGATATACTTTCACTAGAAATATTTCCCAATGAATGTATTCTGCGGGGAAGTCACGACATTCAGCAATTAGGATTACGACGATGCGACGAGCAGAAATGTGTCATTTAAAGTAACATTTTTATAGCAAAGATCTTGCGGACAATGTTGATAAAATTACAAATTAACCGAAAATTATACTTAATCCATAATCAATCGCAATTTTAATACTTAATTAAACAAACTGCAATAAACAAATAAAATAGAATAAACCCCCATTTTGTTTGTAGTTAATGAAAGAACTAGACTACCCTCTAAAATCAAACAGTGTTCCAGCAAAAAATATTTGTTCAAAGCACACATCAAGTAAAAAACATTGGTAAAATTAACGGATAATTAGTTAATTCATAGATGTATAGTTTACGGGACGATTTCGTTAAGTTAAAGTTTCGTTTCATTTGTTTTTAAGACAGACTTAAATAAACCGGTAGAAATCACATTCCATTTTCCAAATTCGAAAATGTAAAACGGCTCCTATTTCAGCGTTCCACATACATAAATAATAGTAAAATCGATGCCACCCCACGAAATGCTACGTACATAATCTATTATGTATTAAAATAGACAAAGACATACCTTGACTGGCCTACTTTCAAGGTTCCACAGTTAATCAATACTTTGCACCACGGAGGTCGTGAACATTTTTCCTTTTTCAACCACTAAAAACTAATTTATCACTGGCCGGTGAAATGTAACTGTCAAAGATTTTTCACTTTTTTTTTCACGTGTGTCTTGCAAGGATGAGTATTCAGACTGATGCGGAATAAGCAAAATATTGGTAGGGAAATCTGTTATTTTGGTTGCTTGGCAACTGCATTTATCTTTAGCTGTGATTGGGAGGTTCGAAAACATAACAGGGATTTGGAAGTTCGGAAAGAAGCGTCGCTGTTAGAATGTGTGAGCAATTGTACTTATTTATGTTTTACCACCAAGCTATATAGTGTTCCATAGAAGATTTGAAAGAAAAAATATTGGCCAAGTGCGAGTCGGACTCAAGCATGAAGGGTATTTAATTTAATATTTTTTTGCAAAATTTATTGTATTTCGTTATACCATTTTAATTGATAATTTTTTATTTGTTTTTCTGTGACGTGTATCAAATATCTGGTATAAATAAATGACTATGTCTATGAACTATCATCATTTTTATGTATAAGTTTAGGTTTTTATTTTTATGGTTAATATATTTCTAAATATTTACTTACAAATATTCAATTTTCTATCTGTTTGTTAAGATCGCGTAAAAATTGCTCAAAAATTACGTTTATTGTATTGGAGCCCCCTTTAATATTTACTTTATTGTTATTTAATCATTTATTTGGAAGGTAATATAATAGTTGATATTCTGTGAAAATTTGAAGCGTCTACCGTTACCGTTTTTAATAGTGTGCAAAAAAGTACGAAATAAACACGTTTATTGTATGGGGACCCCCTTAATATTTTTATTATTTAGTATTTGTTATTATAGCGGCAACGGAAATACTTACATCATTTGTGAAAATTTCAGCTTTCTAGCTATCACGGTTTATGAGATACAGCCTGGAGACAGACAGACAGACAGACAGCGGAGTCTTAGTAATAGGATCCCGTTTTACCTTTTAGGAACCCTAAAAAGTAATATGGACAAGACAACAAACATCCAAAAATCCGTTCTATCCATTTTCCTTTGTTCTTAATCTCTGGTTTTAAAATAAAAGAATCTCTGACGTCAGATTTAGGGTTCGTGCGGAAAGTTAGCTAGGAGTTAGTGTTTTAGTTCGACAGGTTGATGGGTTTGAAAAGTTCTGGGTCACGGTTAGCGGGATACCTAGTGCGTTAATGCAGATATTGGTGGGGAGAAGACTGTAGTCAAGGTATTTTTTATTTCTTTTTTTTTGTTCGATTGGCTTCTTTTGATGGAGTTTTCAGTAAACTAAGTAGTGTTTTTATTACGACTGTCTTGTTTGAAAGTTAATAATGTTGTGTATTGTTTTAAAGTTCTTTAGATAGTATTTCAGCCACTACCTGTACTAGAGTAGATATATAAGAAATTCACGTAACAATACTCGTAAGTTCGTTTTTTCTCTTGTTTCACCTGAACTGATAAATAGATCCTTAAATATAAGTCGCATACCAGCTACGGTTAAACCCCTATTTCATGTTTGCATACTTTGAACAAAATTTATAAGATTCTATAGAAAAGCAATGAACATAATATACTTCTATAGAGAAGCCGTAGATAATATAATTTATTAATGTCTTATTAGAGAACGTAAAAGATAGCAGTTACATAGTTTTGTTACGTTAATAGATCTCAAAAATTTCAGTTATGTGATGGTTTTATCAAGCAAACGTATATATAAATGACTATCATTATACACTTTTAATAATCTTCACTAAAATGTGTAACACGACTTCATAATAATGTATGTATTTAGATTTAGTAAATAAGTTATTTTGTAGGTATTAGTTATCAAGTACACATGACACAAGCGTTTGCTTAGTACGGTTTAACCCAGGGATCTTCAAATCCAGAGTAAATAGGTTCCTTCTAGGCAAGCGAAGAATGGTTGCCTGGAAGAGATCGCTCTTAGCGATAAGGCCGCCAATTAAAACGCAAATTTTATTTTCTATGTTTTTTGTATTGTTTTTTATGTATGTGGTGTTTTAATAAAGAATTTATCAATCAATCAATCAATCAAGCGTACTACATCTTAGACTACAGTGGTGTTTTACATCAGGCATGCTGTAGCCAAACCCAAGCCTATTCCGGGTTAAAAAAGACTAAATGGCGCTGTGTTAAATTCCCTTGGCCATATTTTATTTTTTTATAATTTATTTAATTTTTAAATATATTAATTAGGCAAACGTTTGGTCCTTGCCACAGGAGATCTCAGGGCCGGCAGCTATTTTTCTCAACGATTGAGTCTTTCCATTCAAAGAGGAAATACTGCCAGCACCCTGAGATCCCTAGGCTGCCGCACAGCGACAACATGGAAAGTGTGCTGAATTTTTTTAAATATCTGTTTTTTGTAAGTTTTTCTGTATGTTTAGGTCATGTTTGTATATACTTGTGGAATATATGTAAATATTAGTTAGTTATTTTCGTAAGTAAAGTTTATTTTTAATTGTTTCTTTACTCAATGTTCAGTCAATTGAATACAATATCGTTGCTCACACCGACCTAGTTCTAGTTCCCTATATAGGTGAAGTAGCTATCAATAGGGTATAGTTCTCACTATCTGTGCACAAAGCACCTTTCAGCACGCCATATGATGTGTACAGGGTGATATTTAGAATAATTAGGCTGACACATACAAAGGGAGGCCTATGCCCAGCAGTGAGATCCCAATGGCTGTGGATGATGATGATGACGATGAGGGCTGTTAAACAAGGTTAGAGTTTGTAATAAGCTCAATAAAGTTAGTAAAAAAATAGGACTACAAAAATTTTGTTTACAGTGATTTTCAAGCATTATTTTAACAGGTAATGTATAAGCCTTTATAGTAATTGAAAGCAACATCACTGTAATAAACAGGAAAGATATTTTTTTATAAATTATCATAATTGATTGATTTAGTGTGAACTGTGTTGGAATTGATTTATACAATATACTTCACCGATGCAAAAAAACCAAGATGACTTAGAAAGCACATAAACGAAAACAATTAAATTCCATAATTATAGTTAAAATAGCACTCTGTATAGCCGTTAAAAGTAGACATACGGGTTTGTAATCGCTTAGTAATAAATCCGATAGCTTAACGTTATCTATTGATAGACCATGTCTACTGTTTTTGATATATGATGTTTTTATTGCAGCTAGCTTCTACCTATTCTTTTGAGTCGTATTTCCTCATGACTGAGGGTCGTGACTCCCCCGCAGAATTTATTCGTTAAGGGAGTTTTCTTGGGCAGATACATCGTGGCGGTCGCCCAGGTCCTTCCACGGCAGACACATGTCCTCGGATATTCTGGTCCTCAAACATGTCGGTTTCCTCAAGACGTTTTTCTTTTACTGTTAAGCGAGAGCAAATCCACACTTAACTTGAAAATATAAGTCATTGGTGTAGGGCCGGATTGGAACCAGAGTGCGTCTGGATGAAAAGCAGACACTGGAACCGCTGAGCCACACTCGCTTTTTCCCTACCTACATATATATCATAATCATTGATTAAACCGGTCCTGTCCAGTGTACAGTAAAGTTGCTTACCATCACATAACAATGATGAATAGAGCAGAAACCAATCCATTAGGAACATTGTATGCGCCGCACCTTGCTACTATGGGCGTAGTCTGATTGGTGCAATGTACAGACTGAAGCGTTTATTAAATCGTTCTTTTGAGGAAAGGTTAAGAGAGAGATTTAATAGAAAAATTGTTAAACAGAATAGACCATAATAAGGGACATTGTATGCGCTGCTCCTTGCTACTATGGGCGTAGTCAGCTTGGTGCAAGGTACAGGCTGAAGCGGGAGAGAGTTGGGTTGTTGTGGATAGAGTGAGAGCTATTTGATAAAAAAAAAATTAAAATTATACAGCAGAAACCAATCCATTAGGATCATTGTATGCGTTGCTTGATTATTGCGAGTTATATGCTGAATCTGCAATATTTTGAGATCGATCTGATAGAAAAATAATAATATGTTATCTCAGCGCGTAAATGGATGATTTTTGTAGATATCTAACTAATATTTACAAAAGCCGTTTCACTTAATTTACATATATACCATATGAGCCACAGTGTTTTCTTGTAAGGGTATCACTTTATGAGACCAAAAAAAAATACCTGACTAAAAAGTGTTAAAAATGTATCTCACGAACTTACAACTTGCGCCCGATCATCCTCACTACCTGCGCTCACTGTGCCCCCATCGTAACGGAAACACGTCTATTTCGGTGGCGATTTGTACGAGCCTACTTTAATGCGTTCCTTCTTTACTGTTTTTTTTTTATAGCTAATCTTACAATTTTCTCTTTTCAGCTCGCTTATTTCACTCAACTCTCCTCTTGCCGCCCTCTCATTGTAACCCCAGCCTTACGGAAACTTATTTATATTCTCGCTTGAGTTTACAACTTGCGTCAACTCTCTAGCCGCTGCTCGCGCTCACTGTGACCCCACCCCAACGGAAACACGTCTATTTCGGTGGTGATTTGTACCTGGTGTGCACCGCGCCCACCATAATGTGCGCTTTACGAGTTCTAGCAACGGATACTTGTACTTGACAGCTAAGTACGGGTTTTTTTATTTATTGGTTTTGTAACTTTGTTGATGTTGCTTTTCAGTTGAATAATTACGTTCTAAGTATGATAATTTAGGAGATATGTCTACACTGTCTAGTCTATCTGCAATAGACTTCTGCAAAAGAACGCCCGACTTAAAACTGTTTCGAAATGTTTTTTGTTAGATTACGTCATTTCAAAATTACTATGTATGTCTAGTTTTAAAGGCAAACCATTTTCTCATAAAAAAAAATCTTGTGTCGTCGAAACCCTAACTGCTCTTCTTCTTCCTCTTCCTCTTGTTAAAGTTAAAAAACGTAAAGAGTGACCAAGCGACGTATAAAATGTGACATGATACCTATATATAAGAAACCTAAATACAACCAAAAAAAAATCTTTTTTTGGAAGACTCTTAAAAATAGGGATCAATGAACCAAATTCATAGGTACTCTCTCTCTCTCTTGAGTCGTATTCCTCATGACTGAGGGTCGTGACTCCCCCGCAGAATTAATCCGTTAGGGGAGTTTTCTTGGGCAGATACATCGTGGTGGGCGCCCAGGTCCTTCCACGGAAGACACCATGTCCTCGGATAATAGAGTTCTCAGACATGTCGGATTCCTCACAAATTTTTCCTTCGCCGCTAAGCGAGTGCAAATCTACACATAACTTGAAAATACAAGTCATTGGTGTAGGGCCGGATTCGAACCAGGGTGCGTCTGAATGAAAAGCAGACACTGGAACCGCTAAGCCACACTCGCTTACATAGGTACTTAATAATACCTATATAGCAGGTAGGCACTTCCACCGTAGACGTAAATACGGCACCTAAATCACGTTAACGGGCCCCGTTAATACTTTATTAGCTCCGTAATTTGTACCTACATTGTAACTTAATGGATTATTTCTAAATTGGTTACTTTGTGCTTGCGAGTAAGCATATTTTTAACCGACTTTAAAAATGACTGAATTTACTAAACAATTATATGAAACACTGTTTGCTTAGATGCTAGATGGCGATGTGTGCAATGTCCCGGAATATATATTTATTTATTTACTAGTAGATGTTTGCGGCTTCGCCTTTCGCGTTATATTGGGATAATGCATATCACATGTATTACAAGGTTCAAGCTATCTCCATACTAAATTTTATTCAAATCTGATTAACAGTTACGTATAAGAATGAACAATGGAAAACATATAATAAAATCTTACATTCTCACAAGCTTTTGTTCTTTCTTATGATATACTAGCTGCGCTCACGACTTCGTCCGCGTGGAATAGTTATTTTGGGCATCATATTTATTTTTGCAAACAACCTCTTCAGCTTTATAAATTATAGCTGTTACAAACAACTTGAACCGTTTTCGCAGCGCTCGCAACGAAACCCCTCAAAGATGAATAATTTCCCCCGTTTTTTCACATTTTCCATTGTTTTTACGCTCCTATTAGTTGCAGCGTGATGTTATATAGCCTAAAGCCTTCCTCGATAAATGCCCTATTCAACACAAAAATAATTTTTCAATTCGCACCAGTAGTTCTTGAGATTAGCGCGTTCAAACAAACAAACAAACAAACAAACTCTTCAGCTTTATAATATTAGTATAGGTAACCAGATTTGTTGAAGTAGGTTAAATGTAAAACATAGATAAATTAATTATGTATTTAAATTCACATTTCACTTGATCGTGTCTATTAATCTTTTGTCTCAACAGAAGTTTCAATCGTTTCGATAAATAATTATTAATTTATTCTAAACTGACAATAATTAACAAACAGAATTACTAATCAACGTTTATTTATTTGCATCCTGAATCCGTAAGCCGATTTGTGTACAATCAAGCGCAGAAATCTTAAATTAATATCGACAATATAAAGGAGAAAGTCTCTTTTTTCGCGGAAAAGACTAGTTTGCATGAATTTTGGCAACTCATATATGACTGTGTTATTAACAACAAAAACCACAGAACGAAAAAACTAGACCAGATTTTCGTGGGTAAAGTTTCTTCTTCGAATAGCGCTCGGTTTTTTTAAAAACCAGAATAAAACTATGACCAGTAAACTCAAAAAACTCGAAGTACTAAAAATATTTCGAGATTACAAAAAAAAAAAAAACTAATACAAGCTTGCGCTTGAACATAGTTTGCTTGATAGTAGGCAAAGGTTATGGCCTAAGATGACGCGTGCTTACCCGATAAGAACCAATTCATTCTCGCTTTGAAGATCGCTGGATTATAGATATTTTACGACTTTAAAAAAAAAATTCAAATGATGATATCACATAAGTAATTTATATTTGCCCTAAATATTACTTCACGTTAATAATACGATACCTATTACAAACAAAACCCACTACTCGACCTCCGAAAAAAAAACCCGCCCACAAAAAGCGAATGGTACCAAAAATAACAATATACAAATATTGAAGCATTGTGGTCTCTATTGTACATATTTGTACTGTCAAGGCAAAATGTTTGCATTCACTGTTTGTCATTTAACTAGATAGATTTATTGCTTGACTGTACACTGGTCGCGTTTTTGGATTATTTGAATATAATGGAGACAGGTACCTACTCCTAGTAGTAGTAGTTGTTGCTATAAAATTTTCTGATAAACTTTGTTAATAAACATGTCTATTATCAAGCCTAGCAGCAAAACTATTCTGTCTACTGATAACGCGAGAAAAATAATTATCTCAAATCCTATCCGCCAATAAGGAAATCTAAATTATCGTGATTAATGGTAAAATATTAATTAAACATCTTAAGGTTAATTAAAGTTTTCTATGACATTTATGCACCGATACTTAGTTAATTCGAGATTAGTATATCAACTATCAAATTTCTCATAAAGCTGCAAAAAGCTGTACTAATAAAATTACATAAAAACCCGGCGCTTCATAATTTGAGCATATAATTTATTACATAATATTATCTGTCGAAAATGACCGCAGGCTGTGATTAAATCTGGTCTTTGAGGATATGGATTATTCACGGATTTTTTATTCACGGATGTCTAGTACCTAGTCTACATTATAGTCTATCAGTGAGAACCAAATAAATAAATAGGAATTCCGGGACATTTCACTCAGCGCCATCTAGCCCCACACTAAGCAAACGCTTGTGTTGTGGCTTACTAAATAACGGATAATACTTATATACTTTTCTTTTGTAAATATATACTTATTATACATAGAAACGACATCACCAACTAAATAATGACAACTGTGGTCAAAAAACATCATCATCAGCATATTCTAGTTGACATTTTGATTTTAGAGGTAATTTATACAGGAACTGCCATTGTGCTCAGTTCTTGAATGGATGACCACTTAAAAAGTTGTTTCTTTTTGGTCTATGCGTTGTGGCTGCAATTGGTCAAAGAGACAAAGTAAACAAGCAACAAAGTGAGCGCTTCTGTTGGCCGGATGACAAGTTGAGTTGTAGGCTCCACCTATTTGTCAATGCAGTTCAATCCAGTTCCAGCAATCGCCACTGTTAAACGAACTTCCATTAATAACATAATTTATAAAATATTGTAGGTACATCTCTAATTACTTTGGATAGATAGATAGATAGATAGATAGACAACTTGATTTGATTGACTTACAAATTGATTAATCGTATTACTTGTAAATAACCGTGGACATGTATGTGTCTTCCATGGAAGGACCTGAGCGCCCACCACGATGTACCTGCTCAAAACAAGTCCCCTAACGGATTTATTCTGCGGGGGAGTCACGACCCTCAGTCATTAGGATATACGACTCAAGAGAGAGATTACTTGAAAACACAAAACAATTATTCATAGTTAATGAATGTTTTTTTCTCTTCTTTTTAAAACTACACATATGTGATAGAAACTAAACACCAATCAAAGATATCACGCATGATACAGCTAAATCAGGCTAATTATTAATATAGCTCGCTCCAATGGCATGAAGTAGAGGATGCTTCTGCTCCAGTTCACGGATGTAGTACAGGAGTGGTATTGTTCGAGGGCCGCCGCGCGTGACTAGACACCGACAGTGCGCGGGACCATTGTACACTGACGAACGGTACGACAAAAATATTAATCTAACCGTTTACTTGGAATATACAAAAAAAAAATCCTTTAGTAAAAAAATTGCAAAGAAAAACCCTTATTAGTCTTAAAAGAAACCTATTTCGTCGTATAGGTTTCTGAGGAGAACTTATCAAATGAAATATCTCGCTTAAATGACTTCTATTTGAATCTATTGATTCAAATAGATATCTTAAAAGAATGTTTTCAGTTCCATGTACCAGTACCATGTTCTATAAAAAATACCCGTATTATTGGCGGGTATCACTTCTTCTTCTTCTTGAGGTGCCATCTCCTACCGGAGGTCGGCTATCATTAGGGCAATTTTCACTTTAGACACCGCTGCGCGAAATAGGGATCTGGTGCTTATCTTGAACCACGTCCTAAAATTCTTGAGCCATGTGGTTCTTCTTCTGCCAGGCGGTCTTCTGCCTTGGATTTTCCTTTGCATTATTAGCAGTATCACTTATATCGTTCAAAATATGTCAATTGCAGTACTAATTGGGACATCGCTTTTTTGGCAGATTTGTTTACGAACAACAAATTAGAATTATGATGGTGGTAACTAACCAGGTAGATACCAGAAAATATCCAACTGCTGTGCAATAACAGTTATGTAACGAGCTTACATAACTGTTACGGCTGTTTGTCTAGTACGGCAGTCGTTAGGCCATGTCAGTCCTTAACTTGATGCGGCTTGATAAACTCTCGACACCAGAGTTAGCCACTCTCGTTCGATAAGAAGAAGAAGAACGAGGTTAATCCATTTCATCTAAACTGTTGCTCACCATCAGGCGGATTGTAGTCAAGCGGAAGCCTACCTTGAGTAATAAAACACCTACCCTCTTATCAGGCTTTGATATCAAGCCGTGTGTCAATGGAAACAAACCCTTAAACGGGTGTTCGGATGAGTCAAATCGGCGGGGTCAATGACCGCCAAACAGCTGTTTTTGTACTCACAGACTTGTGATATCATATGATTACTATGACATAGTGATTAAACAATACTGTACTGTAGGTATTCGGGTTTAAATCCCGTGACTTATTGCGACAAGGATTTACTTTATTACTACAATAAAATTCATAATTATTATGATCGCGGTTTATAACTGCTGTAAACAGTTGATATTATCCGCTCCTCGGAAGCACCCAAATGTAAATTAGAGTTCTTTTGTATAGGTCATCAATCCAAGAGCTAACCGCGACAAAAAATCCTAAGTTAGGTTTTTACAAAAGTCTGTTATATTAGGCACTGAACTAATCTTGTTCCTTAGGGTCGTGTTTTTGTTCTAATATACCTAGTCAGGTCATAAGTAATGTCACACAGAAAAAACTTTTCTTTTAGAATGCTGGCCACAAAAAAGTTTATTGAATTGGAATTTCGAATTGTTTATGAAAATAAAAATGTATACTTTTTAGAATTTTACTCATTTTTAAATATGGAGTGGACGCTTAAAGTAGACCGTGTTGCAGTTATTGCATTGCATCGTTGCGGTTACGCGCCAATTCAAATTTTTGACATACTGAAAAATTTGAATATAACCAAAAGATTCGTTTATCGTACCATCAAACGATACAATGAAGACTCCAGTGTAGATGACAGGTCAAGAAGTGGTCGCCCTCGGTCTGTTAGGACTCCAGCAGTGATAAAAGCTGTGAAGGCGCGAATTCAAAGAAATCCCAAACGTAAGCAGAAACAGTTGGTCCTTCAGATGGGGTAAGCAGAACCACGGTGAAAAGGGTGTTAAATGAAGACTTAGGGCTTCGGGCATATCGAAGAAAAACAGGACATCGTTTGAATGCTCGTCTAATGGACCTGAGACTGAAGAGATGCCGCGCTTTGTTGAAGCGGTACGCGGGAAAAAAATATCGGGAAAATCTTTTTTCGGATGAAAAAATTTTTACCGTAGAAGAGAGCTACAACAAACAAAATGATAAGGTGTAAGCACACAGTAGTAAAGAAGCGAGCAAACGTATTCCGCGTGTCCAACGAGGTCATTTTCCATCCTCGCTCATGGTATGGTTGGGAGTTTCTTATTGGGGCTTAACAGAGGTACATTTTTGTGAGAAAGGTGTAAAAACGAATGCAGTTGTGTATCAAAATACAGTCCTGACGAACCTTGTGGAACCTGTTTCTCATATCATGTTTAATACCAAGCACTGGGTATTCCAACAAGATTCGGCGCCAGCTCATAGAGCGAAGAGCACACAAGACTGGCTGGCGGCGCGTGAAATCGACTTCATCCGGCACGAAGACTGGCCCTCCTCCAGTCCAGATTTGAATCCGTTAGATTACAAGATATGGCAACACTTGGAGGAAAAGGCGTGCTCAAAGCCTCATCCCAATTTGGAGTCACTCAAGACATCCTTGATTAAGGCAGCCGCCGATATTGACATGGACCTCGTTCGTGCAGCGATAGACGACTGGCCGCGCAGATTGAAGGCCTGTATTCAAAATCACGGAGGTCATTTTGAATAAACTTTATTGTCATAAAAATCTATGTTTTGTTAAGTTCATTTTGGTATATAAATGGTTACATAAAGAATAAAGTTGTTTCAATTATTTTATATTAAACATGTGACAGAATTTATGACCTGACTAGGTAATATCTTTACAACTCTACTGTTAATACTATAATCCTATTGTATTGTAATTTAACTAAAATATGAATATGGTCATGTGTAGTGGTGTAGGTTAAGTTTTCAAATGGCAAATAAACATATTTTTACTTTTTTTACTTTATTAGATAAAATAAATTATCAGCCAGATGGATCAATGACATCCGATCCATCGAAGGTCTCAAAACCAACACCCAGGGGAGGAAGCCTATACCTAGCACAGGGTCAACAAGGGCTGAAGATGATGATGAGAACAAAAAACCAAGAAAGTATACATGTTTTACACTATTGGTATAAAATCTTTTTGTTATGTAATATGAGGTCCTAAGAGTGACATAGGCTGTTTTTTATTCCTAAATAATGGGAGCAAAGCCGCAGGCGTCCACTAGTATTCAATACTATATTATGACCTGAACCAATTAAGATCTAATACAAAATACAGTAAAAACACAAGTAAGGCGTGAGAGCTAAGTTAATCTAAGCTAAGTGAAGGCTTGTATCACGCTGATCAACGCCTTTTATGTAATGTGTGACAAATATTTAAGTAACACTAGTGATATACTGTATTTATTATATATTTATTTATTCAACCACATGATATACTAACAGCATTATGCCAAAACATACAACAAGTTATACTTAAAGTTAATATATCATGCACTTAGTAAAACAAAACAATCTAGACCTACATATTTACATGTATGACTTACTATCCTATTGATACACTTATTTTATGACTTATGTATAAAACATTTGAGAATGTAAAATCTTTATAACCATTAAAATATACTTGGATCAGAATTTAATTTAATGAATTATAGAGTAAATTTTATGTTATTTAATAATTTAAACACTTACAAAAAAGTTCGTTTGTCGATTTTCGTATCATTTTTAGCGTAACGTTTCTTTAAATTACAATGTACAATTATTACAAACGGGTGTTAGATTTTTTTAATAATTTATTAATTATTTTATTTTAATTCACATTTTTTAGGGAAACTTACAACTAACTTATGTTATATAAACACAAACATAACTAACTGAAGTGGCTGAACGCTGGAGCACTTAGACTATTTTTTGGATTTTCTAAAGATTTTCTAAGTGATATAGATATATAAGATTTTTCCTCATGACCGAGGGTCGTGACTCCCCCGCAGGATTAATTCGTTAGGGGAGTTCTCTTGAGCAGATACATCCATCCAGGTCATCCAGGTCCTTCCACGGAAGACACATGTCCTCGGATATTGTGGTCCTCAAACATGTCGGTTTCCTCGCAATGTTTTCCTTTACCGCAAAGCGAATGCAAATCCACACATAACTTGAAAATACATGTAATTGCTGTAGCCGGATTCAGACCAGGGTGGATAAAAAGCAGACACTGGAACCACAACAAGCTAAGCCACACTCGCTTTTTTATCTACCTTATTGACCATGAAATAAAGGTAATCTTTTTCTAAGCCAGACAGTGATTGTAAATTTATAATGCAAGTTCTTTATGAAAAGTATGTACAAGAATCACTTGCTATTTCCGCTCTAGTTTACATAATATAGATAGATAAATAGTTTATTAAAACACCACACATAAAAGAATGCAAGTTTAAACATAGAAATTAAAATAGTCTTAATTGGCGATATCGCTAACAGCTATCTTTTCTAGACAACCAATCGGCTCCTCTCGTCTCCATGGTACCTACAAACCACGCGAGCGGTGAATCAAACAACAAATTAATTAAATAAACTGCATCATAAGAGCGAAGCCCACAGATACATCCCACTATTAACATTGAAGCCCACAGCTGGGATTGCTTAAAAGGCAATTAGGTACTAAGGCCTTCATGAATTATTAACATCATTATGCAGTTTCCCATGATAACATTTTAGAGTTCTCAAAATCGCATAAAATCTTAATCCAAAACCTTGATTTTTTCTACGTTTAAGCCAGGTACTGAAAGTCTAGGGTTCTTACTATAATACGCTAATTAAAACATAACCTCTTTTAAAGAAGTAAAACTTGCATCCCCTTTTAAACACCCCTTTAAAAGTGGCCTTTCCAAAAATCCTTTCTTAGCGGATGCCAACGTCATAACATCTACCTTCATTCCAAATTTCATCCCAATCCGTTAAGTGGTTTGGGCTGTGGGTTGATAGATCACTATATCAGTCAGTCAG
This sequence comes from Macaria liturata, assembly GCA_964023185.1. Taxonomy (NCBI): domain Eukaryota; kingdom Metazoa; phylum Arthropoda; class Insecta; order Lepidoptera; family Geometridae; genus Macaria; species Macaria liturata. The sequence goes on from OZ026831.1 coordinate 7,875,917, forward strand.
TCAGTCAGTCAATCAGTCAGTCACCTTTGAGTTTTAGATATCAATTGTCCTCTTGAATCACTGTATCTATATAAAAAAACTGCATCAAAGTCCGTTTTGTAGTTTTAATGATCTAAGCATACGTACAAAGAGACAGACGCGGGGAGCAACTTTGCTTTATACCATGTAATGATAGTGAAGTGATATATGTAGGTATACTTACTATAGTATTATAATAGGTTGGATGCTCACGCCTGTGTATGATGTCACTGCATTGTTTGCTGTAGGCGGGCCGCGGGGACGCCAGGCTCCGTACCTACTGCTCTAGATGACTAAATAACTGACCGATTCATTTTATCACTAGTGGACGCCCGCGGCTTCGCTCGCATTATTTTGAGATAAAAAGTATAGCAAGGACATTTATAAGACATATAAATATACTACCTACATACCAATAATCATGATGATCCGTTCAGCCGTTTTTGTGTTATGAGCTTTTATATAAACAGATAAACAAACAAACAAACAAACAGATAAACAAACAGAAATTTTAAAAACTGATGAAACGTGTTCTGTTATGAATTTAAAGTATATCCAAACATATATATTTTTCTAATTACTTCTATGTTCAGATTTTTGATCTTCTTCAGCTTTGTTATACATATGTATATAGATACCATTTCATATTGACTAACAGCATAGTACGTCAGTCGTTAAGCCATGTCAGAGACCTATAGGGCGGCTTGATAAACTCTCAATACCAGAGCTGATCGCTCTAATTCGATAAGAAAACCATTTCATATTTATTTTTCAAATTGAATATAAGCTCGATTGTAGATTACAACGTTGCTTAACATTATGTAAGTTGTAGTCAATCGTGAGTCAATTAAGTTTTAAATAATATAAAATATCTTAAATGTTGATCATAAATACTATAACAAGTAGCAATTTAACAAATTAAACCGACTTAAACAACGTCAAATGACAAAAAGGCTGAAAATACCTGAAAAAAGAGGATCACAATTTCAATTCGCAAGCTTCTTTTGAGATCTGAATAAAAACAGCCATTCAGCAAATTGGAAGAAATTGGGAAATGAAATATGATAATTATATTCTCAAGCCAATGTATTTAACTTTCATGAGAAACGAAAACCTTTGCAGGGAATAAATTTTATTTTAATTCCTATGCCTATATTTGTCCTATGACTGGCTTTTTCTCACCGCTTCGAACGCATTATTATCTATACTAATATTATAAAGCTGAAGAGTTTGTTTGTTTGTTTGAACGCGCTAATCTCAGGAACTACTGGTGCGCATTGAAAAAATCTTTTTGTGTTTAGTAGACCATTTATCGAGGAAGGCTTTAGGCTATATAACATCACGCTGCAACTAATAGGAGCGAAGAAACAATGGAAAATGTGGAAAAAAACGGGGAAAATTATTCATCTTTGAGGGTTTCCGTTGCGTACGCTGCGAAAACGGTTCAAGATATCAAAAAAATATGTATCAAAGAATTATTTTTCTTGAAATGATCTAACAAAATGTCTGCAACAGTATATGTCTATCTTTTAAGGTTAACTCAATAGACCCGTTTTTATGGTAATAACTATTCCACGCGGACGAAGTCGCGGGAACCAGCTAGTACATTATAAACCTTCCTCTTGAATAACTTTATCTATTAAAAGATCTGCATCAAAATCAACAGATTTTGATACAGATTTTTGTATGTATGCTTACATACGCACATACATACACACAGGGACAGATGCGGAAAACGACTTTACTTTTGACTTGACTTTACTTTTTTTTTCTTTATGCTATGTAGTGATTTCTACATTTATATATTTCCTAGTGGAATCCCACGGCTTCGCTTGCATTAGGTATCACTATTATCTATCAAAGTTTCCTACAAACTGGCTACCCATATCCCATCTCCTTGTAAGTAATTGATATTTCCAAAAGTATTTTCTTAGCGGATGCCTACATCACAGTAACTATCTGCATGCCAAATTGTAACCCGATCTTATTACAAGCTCATTTTATAATAATTATCGTTTATTCATTCAAGAGGCTTTAGTAATTATAGAAAATAACGTATTCATCTAGTCTGTTAGAAGTTGAGTAAAAAATAAGGCATTTTCCGTAAATTTCCAAACCGTATTTGTCGATTTTGATGTCGAAAAGAGGTAAACCCAATTATTCGTCAGGCACTCCTATTTTTTTTAATGTATATAAATAGATTGAACCTACTATAAAAATACAATCAAATTCAGAAAAATGTAAAGAATAATGACTGAATTATCTTGTATTTAACCCAAATATGACCGCAAAAGAAAATTACTAAATTAGTGCCGAAGTATCGAACACAGCGCTTTGCTTCAACGTTTATTGTACGGACGGCAAAGCTTTGGAACACTTTACCAGAAGCTGTGTTTCCTGCGAACTACAATCCAGGGGTTTTCAAATCTAGAGTTAATAGGTATCTTCTAGGTAAACGTGTTACACCCTAGGCTGCAGCAATACTTAACATCAGGCAGGCTGTAGTCAAACGTAAACCTATCCCAAGTAAAAAAAAAAAACTCTTCCATTTTCTTTTTTATTTATTCCTGCCCTTCAAGCAAAAAGATTTTTTACAGAAACCTTAGCCGTTTTCAAAGTATACCATTACATTTTACGTCATAGTCGTTGTATGAACAATAGTAGAATATAATATGGTATGAAACTTGGAGAAAAGAATGTAAATTAGACACTACATAAGGTGCTGTCTAGTCAAAATACATGCAGTGCACTGTATAGTAAATTTAAACAATCGCATAGTAAGTTTTTGTGTACTGTTTTTAGAATTAAACAAATAAATCTGATACGTACGTATTATACATTTTTATTTTAAATAATAATATAGTGCATTATAATTAATGACTAATAGGTACTATCATTATGAAAATTGGAGAATAGATAACACTGTTTTTATAACAGCCCTCGCAACCCATGTCATCATAATAAAATTTTGCTAACATGAAATCTAGAGTTAATAGGTATCTTCTAGGTGAACGTGTTACATCCTAGGCTGCAGCAATGCTTAACATCAGGCAGGCTGTAGTCAAACGTAAACCAATCCCACGTAAAAAAACGGATTTAATTTACTTCCATACCATAACATAAATTTCACCCAAATCGGTTCAGCCAGAGCGTAAAGAAGTAATAAACGCACACACACGCGCACAAACTATCACCTATATAATATTAGTAAGACTAACTGTTCTGAAAATATACTTCAATTCATGAATACAGAAGTACATATATATAGGTACAACTAGCTGTGCCAGCGACTTCGTCCGCATGGAATAATTATTACCATAAAAACGGTTCTAGTGAGTTAATCTTAAAAGATAGACATATACTGTTACGAACATTTTGTTAGATCATTTCAAGAGAAATAATTCTTTCATACATATTTTTTTGATATCTTGAACCATTTTTGCAGCACACGCAACGGAAGCCCTCAAAGATGAATAATTTTCCCCGTTTTTTTCACATTTTCCATTGTTTCTTCGCTCATATTAGTTGCAGCGTGATGTTATATAGCCTAAAGCCTTCCTCGATAAATGGTCTATCCAACACAAAAATAATTTTTCAATTCGCACCAGTAGTTTCAGAGATTAGCGCGTTCAAACAAACAAACTCTTCAGCTTTATAATATTAAGTATAGATCTGATAATACAACCACAGAATACACAAGTACAAACAGAACACTCGGCTTCACGTCCCATTCTCTGCTCGCTCCCTATTCATCTAGTTGCAGCAGACAAATAGTAAAACATATGGTACAGTGGTACTTGGATCGAGGTTAATCGTTTCTCTTTATTGTCCACTCGCTTTTGTCTTGTTGATGATGAGTGGGTGTCCAGATATACAGGGTTCTGTGGAAACTGTGAACTATGTGCTAGCAATAGCTACATTCTAGACTATTTCTCTCTCTCGAGTATTATTTTCTTATGACTTAGGGTCGTCGGAACGGACGTCCAGCAGCGATATAGGTTGACGACAAGTTTAGTTCAAAATAAGTATAATTTTCATTTTTTTGTAATACAATAATTGTAATACAATGTTTTTGTAATTACATATATATTATTCAGCAAAATCATTCATCGTTTTATTGGTACCTAAAGTTTTTCAAAGTACCTACTTAATAGCCTACACCACATGTTTACCACAAATCATGCAGGATCCTTAGTAGAAAGAATCTTTATTGATATCGTAAAGTTGCAACGCACACATAATATTTATATATAATCACAGAATATGCTACACACTACACTTTAATAACAATCATTCTACGGACAAACATTATTTGCACATGCGATTAAATTTGCAAGATTGTGACATGGCTATTATTAATAACCCGGAACATGGTCCTTGCGGTTTGAAGGCCGTGTGGTAATTATTATGACATGTCACATACATACATACATACATACATACTACTCATACACATATTTATTATGTACTAGTGGACGCCCGCGGCTTCGCTCGCATTAATCTATACTAATATTATAAAGCTGAAGAGTTTTATTGTTTCTTTGTTTGTTTGAACGCGCTAATCTCAGGAACTACTGGTGCGAATAGAAAAAATATTTTTGGGTTGAATAGACCATTTATCGAGGAAGTTTAAAGGCAATATAACATCACGCTGCAACTAATAGGAGCGAAGAAACAATGGAAAATCTGGGAAAAAACGGGGAAAATTATGCATCTTTGAGGGCTTCCGTTGCGTGTGCTGCGAGAACGGTTCAAGTCGTGGGTAACAGCTATAATTTATAAAGCTGAAGAGGTTGTTTGCAAAAATAAATATGATGCCCAAAATTACTATTCCACGCGGACGAAGTCGCAGGCACAGCTAGTTCTGAATAAAAGACTTAGTTTGTGTCACTCTCAGGATCTCATAATACCTAGGTACATACCAAAAATCATGATAATCAAAAGTCAATAAACAATCAAAAGTTCTATAAATTTATTCGAACGCGTTCTACCCTAAACATTTTAGCAAAGTATTCATACATTGCCTACGTGTTTTAGGCATTTATACATTGCCTAGGCATTGTATACAATGACGGATTATACTGATTGATGGTAACATAATATACATAATATTGCAAAAGTACTAGACCAGCCTAGGTACAGAATGAATGACGCAATTCAATTGTAAAACTCGCCTTTGTATTCCATGCATAATGTACTGTGCTTGACCACAGATTATAGCGGTTTATGCAGAAATTACCGATTTACATAAAAGTATAGTTATATAATTAGTTTGATTTTCTTTTATTTTCTCTGTTTAGTTATAGGTTTTATTTTTAAGTATTATTTATTTATTTGTACGCCACCGACCAAACTGATTTCTGTCACCGTTTTCTTGCTAAGGTTGCCTGGAAGAGATCACTCAAGGTGATAAGGCCGCCCACTTGTGCATTCATTTATAGTTTAAGTTCATTTCATATTGTATGTGTAATTTATTTTTGGTGTGCAATAAAGTTATATTGTATTGTATTGTAGTATAGCATTGTCATTTGAAAGTTAGTTATATCCAGTACATTCATGATTTAACTTAGACCGCAGACACGGTTTAGGTTCTGACAAATTTACACATACCTACATATAATAATAATAATATTTATAATATTTTAATATTAAAACTTTCGTGAGACATTTTATCAATACATTAACTAAACGGTTTTCACTCACGTGTAAATCGCGTAAGTTGTTTACACGTTTCGGATGTTATGACATCCATCTTCAGAACGTATGTTCTGGGACCGCGGCAGCACGCAGACTGCGCGCCGCCGCGCGAGCGGCCCGCCGGGACACGGGCGCGGGGGCCTGGGGTGGTGGGGGTGGAGGCGAGGCGATCTTACATAATATAACATCCGAAACGCGTAAACAACTTACGCGATTTACACGTGAGTTAAAACCGTTTAGTTAATATATTAATATTTATAATAATATTTATTTATTGGTCATCAAAAACCTTATAACTAAGTTACAACATTTGTTTGTTAGTACAATATTTATATTACTATGTTAGGATCGATTACAAATGATGTGATCTATGTTCCCCACACTAGGTTCCCCTGTGTCGTGGGGAACGAATAATACACTGACATTTAGGTTCATGTGCTTAGAATAACTGTGGGAATAGGTTCATGATTAACTAATCACATACTCAAATTTTACCGAGTTTCATTTTAGGGTTGATATTATTATAATCTAAGATATTGTGTAACTGCGTATTCAGGGTTCCGGAAAACATTTATTTTTATCACAGAATATTTTAACAGTGGCGTGACTTTGTTACATACATCAATAACAACTACTTTTTATTTCAATTCCTTTATTATCCAAAGTGTTAAATAGTAGACGAGGGAATTAGGGCGTAGCTAAAGTTTAAACTAATTTCATCATCATCATCATCAGCCTAATGAGACCCACTGCTGGGTATAGGCCTCCTCCCTCTTACGCCAATACTCTCTGTCTTGCGCTGTTCTTGCCCAGATGTTTCCTTCTAACTTTCTAATATTCCTTTATTATTCAAAGTGTTAAATAGTAGACGAGGGAATTAGGGCGTAGCTAAAGTTTAAACTAATTTCATCATCATCATCATCAGCCTAATGAGACCCACTGCTGGGTATAGGCCTCCTCCCTGTTACGCCAATACTCTCTGTCTTGCGCTGTTCTTGCCCAGATGTTTCCTTCTAACTTTCTAATATTCCTTTATTATTCAAAGTGTTAAATAGTAGACGAGGGAATTAGGGCGTAGCTAAAGTTTAAACTAATTTCATCATCATCATCATCAGCCTAATGAGACCCACTGCTGGGTATAGGCCTCCTCCCTCTTACGCCAATACTCTCTGTCTTGCGCTGTTCTTGCCCAGATGTTTCCTTCTAACTTTCTAATGTCATCCAGCCACCGTTGCACAGGTCTTCCTACACATCACTATAAACTAATGTAAACAACTTAAACTTTCTTCGATGTGAAATAGATAACCCTCCGCGACACAGGTGCGCCTAGTGCAGAGGGCAGGGTTACAATTAACTAAAACACTGTATATGCTGCAAAATAAAGATATGTTTATGTTTATAAAGCTATGCTTGCTTAGCTTTTACGAATTGTTACCAATAAGTTTATTACAAAGACATATGATATCATAGTTACTCAACAAGCCCATAGATTGATATTTGATAGTTATTCTAACACAATGATTGACAAATAGACAGAATGACAGTCTGATAAATTGTGTGTTGTTATTAATACCAGTTACAACCATTAAGGTTCGGACTGGATGACAAATGAAGTAATATGAAACCTAATATATTATAGGTCTAGTTTACTTCATTGACATATTTTATGCTTCGGTTTAAGTTTACTAGACGCTTGCGGGTTTTTTAGCGTTTTACGAGATAAAATGTAGTCTAGAGTCTAGTCACTCTAGGGATTCTAAAACACTTAACGATTTGAAAAATGATCTGTGAAGAAAGGAACGATACAAACAAAAAAATAACTCATTCCACTTCTTTATTAATTGTACTAGTGTCTGTCTTCTGCTCTGTTTACAATTTCTTGAGATAATAGATTCCGTTTTAAAGAGCCCAAAATTGCGTTAACTCGAAACATACAGGACATAAAAACATTCACAAACAACCCTACTTTCACCGTTATAATGGCACTAGTGGGTGCTCGCGGCTTCGCTCGCATTAAGATGTGAAACTTGCACCCCTTTAAAAGTGGCATTTCCAAAAATCCTTTCTTAGCGGATGCCGACGTCATAACATCTACCTGCATGCCAAATTTCAGCCCGATCCGTCCAGTGGTTTGGACTGAGCGTTGATAGATCACTATGTCAGTCAGTCAGTCAGTCACCTTTGTTTTTATATATTTAGATGATGTAAAACTTGTAAATCAATCTCTTTCTCTAAACTAATAAATTCAACTTCTTACACCAGACTTGGCATCCCCTGCCTAACTCACAGTAATAGCATAGCCAAGAATAGTGCACGTCTAAAATTCAATTTAAAATGGATATTTAATAAAAGCGCCACCCGATAAAAAGATTGGTACGCTACGAGCGTCTTGCTCATTTTTCTTGCGGAGTGACATTTTAATTTTTTTCTACGGTAATATTTAAAGGATTTTTTATTACAGAGACGGTACTGGCAAGTCAATTGAGCTGGTGAAATATTACAGCCACTTTAGTCTGTATAACATTCATGAATTTTGAGTAAAAAGCTATTATTCTATTTTGGTTAGAACTCGAACTTTTAGAAAGCATGTGCTGATAAATTCATAAGGAATGAATACTTATGTCAGTTGAAAAAAACGATAATGATAATAATTAATGTTTTTTAGTGCTTTAACAAATGTATTGTAGGTATACGATATGCCATGTTAAAGTGGAAATGGGCAGGACACTGGCACGTAGGGATGTCTCTAGATGGACCCGAGCAATCACTGAGTGGCATCCAAGAAGCAGTATCCAGAGGCAGACCACCAGCCCGATGGTCGGATGACTTTACTAAGCACGTTGGTAGGAGATGGATCAGACCGGCTGGAGACCGTACTATGTGGCACGTTGGAGAGGAGGCCTATACTCAGCAGTGGATGAAGACGGGCTGATGGAATACAAAATTAAATGAATTATTGGATTTGAAATTAACACAATAGTGTAGTTAGTATATGTACACATGTAGGTAGCTTTCTTTCGTCTAAAAATAGAGTTCCCTACTTTTCAGCAGACGGTTAAAACGGAAGGTATGTTATATTATGGTGTATGCCGAGATATGAAATAAGTAACATCATAGGACAGTGGCCAACTCTGGTTTCAGAGTTTTAAACCATTTCTTCATCATTAGGTAGTTATAATCTCCTCTATTTTAGAAGTTGGTTAAATCTCATTCCAGAGCATTTGGACACGTGTCATAAAAAACGACCTCATCTAATAAAGTGACCATTTCGCCAATACCTACTATACCCCCATAATATAGCTATTTGCACCCTCTTGAAGCTATGAAAAAATACCTCCACACCATAAAAAGCCGTAGATCACAGAGTATATGCGTCAGATAAGACATTTCGTAGTTCGGGCAACATAATAATGCCTATCATAAAGATTCCTTTTTGTTTTAGTTGGGTTGGACAATTTTTTTATTAATCTTGAGTGATAAAATGACAATGAAATTACATACTTTATAGCGTGAACGGTCATATTCACAACCAGTGGACGCCCGCGGCATCGCTCGAATTATTTTGAGATAAAAAGGTTTAAAATGAACATAACTTTTTTATTTACGAACCGATTTAAATTAAATAAACACTTAAATGTTAAGTTAAAAATGCACCAACATGTAAGTGAAAACCGTAGACAAATCAGTTCAGCCGTTTTCGAGTGTATAACGATAAACATACCGACAGACAAACAGAAATATTATTTTGAAATATGATTTTTGTGATCTATTGCATCAATAGAGACCCCCATCTATTTTTTTTTCATTTATCTTCAATGTACAGACACCCACCTGTTACAGCTTTATTATATGTATAGATAGTTATCAATATCATATAAAATTATTATTATTTAAAAGCGTAGAGGTGTGTTTGTTGGTTTGTAGATAGAAAGATACCTAATCCTTTATTGTCACACACATACAAAATAAAATTAATAACACTACATTCATAAACGGCGGCCTATTATTATATAAATATTGGATTTACATTAGTAGATGCTTTTGTTCAGCTCTCACGCCGCATGTCAGCGACGTATTACTAGTGATTTTTTGTAATGGGGGAAGTATAGGATCCTGAAATTTTCATAGTTCTTTAACAACGCGAACAAAGCTAAAGTATTGCACTAGTGATATTATATTATTACCTACTGAGTTGTTTTATTAGTTAAGGCTGCAAACTGGACCACCACAATATTCGTAATCTAGTACTCATGACACAAGCGTTTGCTTAGCATAGGGCTAGATGGCGCTGTGTGATATGTCCTGAAATATTTATTTATATCACCTGAAACAATACAGAAATCCTCCTCCTTGAATCGTATCCCTCATGTCTGAGGACTGTGAAACGAAACTACCGGTATAGGAAATGGCAAAATATTAGGTCCTTACTTATGAAATTGGCGTTTTGTATGGGAGGAACAAAAAGTCGAATATTTTTTAATATAATATATTTTATAAACTAAAACTTTTAATAAACTTAAAACACCTATAATAAAAGTATATCTGTAGGCAACGTTCCCAGCATGCTGGCGGCATTGCCACGTTGGATGGCAATGCTTATCCTTTGCGTCAAGAATGCGCCAGCATGCTGGTCACGGGTTGCCTGAACTATTGGCGCAAAGGATAAGCATTGCCATCCAACGTGGCAATGCCGCCAGCATGCTGGGAACGTTGCCTACAGATATACTTTTATTATAGGTGTTTTAAGTTTATTAAAAGTTTTAGTTTATAAGTTAGGTATTAATTACTTAAGTTTTTATTTTAAATTAGTAAAATTTGTTATATATTTTATTAATCAAAGTATGAACCATTGTTTTCTATGCACTTTTGCCATCTCATAGGTAGTTCATTGATCCCTTTACAAAAAAACCAGTCGGACCGGAATCAATAAAATCTTTGAAGGAGATTTGGACTGCCCCATCGTAGTTGAATTTTTCCCTTGCAAGAAGTTATCCAAATTTAGAAAAAAATGGTAATCTGTTGGAGCAAGGTCCGGGGAGTACGGAGGATGTCTTAGACATTCCAATTGAAGCTCTTCTAATTTGGTAGCCGTCTGTTGTGCAGTGTGTGGTCTAGCGTTGTCGTGAAGCAGCAGTGGCGTGGAGCGATTGACCAGCCTAGGTTGTTTAGCCGCTAGTTTTTCCATCATGGTTTGCAATTGCTGACAATAGACATCAGCCGTAATAGTCTGGCCAGATTTGAGAAAACTGTAATGAACAATACCGGCACTAGTCCACCAAACGCAGACAAGTAACTTTTTTGAGGTTAATTTTCGCTTGGGGCAGGATTTAGCTGGCTGGCCAGGATCCAACCGTTGCGCTGAGCGCTTCCGATTATCGTAAAGAATCCATTTTTCATCAGGTAATGATTCGGTTCAAAATACCTTCATTATTGTGCCGGTCCAGTCAGTCAGTCAGTCAGTCAGTAATGTAACGCAGCAGTCGACGCGCGTTTGCCGGTTTGCTTCAGTCAATTCGTGAGGTACCCACCTTTTAAGCTTTTTAATCTTCCCAATTTGCTTCAAGTGAATTAAAACAGTTTTATCACTAACATCGCAGCCTGCAGCTAACTCAGACGTGGTTTGCGATGAATCCGCTTCCACAATAGCCTTCAATTCTTCATTATCAACTTTGGTCTCAGGCCGTCCACGGTGATTGTTCTGCAGGTCGAAATTTCCAGAACGAAAACGTTGGAACCAAAAACGAACTGTGTTTTCTTTTGCAACACGACCGCTATACACATCATTCACCCTTCGAGTCGTTTCCGCAGCACTAGTGCAACGGCGGAACTCGTACTCGTAAATAATACGATATTTTAAGTTTTCCATTTTGTAAAACGAGTGACGCAAACAGAAAAAACAGAAGAAAAAAACAAACGAATGACGTTCATTGAAGCACAAATACATGAGTAAATAGCTGTACAAATTTGAATTTGGAATTCCTTACCACAGAGGAGAAATTCGCTACTAAAGTGGCCAGTACGAAAAACGCCAATTTCATATGTAAGGAAATAATATCACCGTTTCTATAAACTAGGAATATTGAGAATTATCACCAGTCTGTTCCTTCTATCCCAAAATAATACGTATCATTTTAGTATGATCGTAAAGCAGTGCGTTCCGTTCTACGTCATAATGTTTAGTGCTGTCCCATAAGGAACAATATGGAACGTAAATATAGCACTGGATTGTTGTACTGGGTTAGTAGGAAGATGATGCAAATTTTGAAAATACCGGGTGATATTTTTTTTATGTGAAATTGTCGTACGTTTGACAACTCACTTATGTTATGTGTGTTGACCTGTATGTATGTTTTTTATGTTGTTACAGGTTAAGGATTAACCCTCCAATAAGCTCAATAAGTTGAGTGTGGCTCAGCGGTTTCAGTGTCTGCTTTTCATCCAGACGCAACCAGGTTCGAATCCGGCCCTACACCAATGACTTGTATTTTCAAGTTAAGTGTGGATTTGCACACACACTCTTTACGTTGAAGGAAAACATCGAGAGGAAACCGACATGTTTGAGGACTACAATATCCGAGGGCATGTGTTGTAACGATATAAAATTTGAAGTGTGTAAAATAAAATAAAATGAATTTAAATTGCAATAAAAATGAATTTAAATTGAAATAAAATGCATGTTGGAACGACTAGAGCTTAGTACCGGAATTAGGCAAAACCGGTACTAAGTACCGGTATATAAAAGTGACGGACGGTACTAAGTTAGCATGTAAGGGTTAAGGTGAATAAAATATTTCGTTACAAAATTTTAATAAGACTTACCGGGATATACTAAGCCGGAGCAACAAGGAACCTTTATTTCAAGGACCGTGCCGTATTGTGGTACTGGTATTGAGTTGTATGGTGTAAATAAATAAACAACAATTTCATATTCAACATAAAAAGGTTATATTTTAAAGCAAACAAGTTATATACACAGAAATAGTAGGCAGATGGCCACTCAAAGTTAAATTTTAATGTTACGGGTTACACACATTCGATTCAATTTAATTTAATTATGATTAATTTTAATCTTAAGGCTTATTCTCACAACAATTCCGATTTATACAGGTCGACTTCTATTACAATAGGTTAAAATGACTAAGGACTCGTCACGATTAATTAAATCTAATCCGAAATTCGAACGGTAGTTAGTAATTGCATGGCCGCCTTCTTCATAAAATAATTTAGTGAAAAATATATATTGCGAATCTTATGTATCTAGAACGTTGGTAAATATAATTCGGCCTGATAGACACGACCACGCGACCTGCTACGGATGCTGAACAATGATGATGGTTCTAGATAAGGCTGGAGAAGTCAACTCAGGGCGCTCGTCTTCGGAGGAAAAAAATGTATCATAAATACCGACTTTTTGGCGGTGCCTGGTGTCACGCCAAGAGCGGATGGACTGAAGATCATGGTTGTCGGAGGCAAGGTGCGGTGGTGCCGTATAAGAAGACTATGGGCGCATGCTCAACCCGTCGATTAGACCCGCTGTGGAAAATAGTAGAAAAACAGCGGTTTGAGCCTTGATCGTCAAGCACAAATTGTTTTCTTTAGCAAAAGCTTTAAATTATGAGAACTCACGTTTAATTTCTTCTTCCTTCGTAAAGAGGAATATCCGCCGGGTCTGACGAGATATGTAATGGCGACAATGAAAAGCAATCTAAAAAGGCTGATTGTGACTTGCGATCTCCATTTTGTGATTTTTTTCTACGTTTCGACCGACGCAATGTTCACCCATCCAAGACGTCACAAATTCCGATTTTTTAATAGTAAATTACGTTCCGCAATTCCCTAGTAACGAGTTGACTATCTTTTTTTGCCAGACCGTACTTCAAATGGATCGATCTGTCAAAGTCAACGTCACCGGCTTCATTCAAGCAAATATCGGGAATTATCTGTTTGCAAACGAGTTTTGTTTATTTGTTTGGAAATATTAGAAAAATACGAACTATGTGCCGTGTAGTGAATAAAAATAAACACCAGTGTATTGACAAATGTGTCCTACCAACAATATAGTTGACAGAAACTATGTTACGCAGCTGCGATGTGAAAAGAAGAAGTTGTGAATTGCACTCAACTTTCTTCGCCAGAAATCAAGGTAATCTAGATTATACAAAGACCTAGGTGACAAGTAACGTACTACGTTACAATACCCCCCTTTTCGGAAAAGAGGTTAACGCAGTTAACCGTCCAAACAGCAGTGGAAGCTGATTGAAAAATTTAAAACTAAAAACAAAAATCTCCTTAACAAACTAACCAGTTACTAATCAAACGACAAACTAAATATACAAAAAAGCAAAGTACTATCTAAACAAACACCAAACCAAACTTCAAAAAAAAGAAACCTATAAGTAATTGAAAGTCGGTTGTAGACAATAGCTAATAACTACTATGTTTGTCTAAACCAAAGACTTGTAAAGACAACTAAAACTTTACAAAATAGAGAGCAATGAATCATTGGCTCTTACAAAACTTACAAATCCTAATCCATCTTAATAACTAACAAATCCTATAACTATAATACAAACCTATAAATTCTAATCTATCTTAAGCATATCTTTAGCATGATATTTACCAATGGTACCAGTATGTAATTCACGAAGTTCATAAACAACATCCGATAGTTTCTTCTCTACTTTACATTTTACAAATTTAGGTGCTAACTTTGCGGAGAAAAATTGTGCCGCATTCGACTGGACAAAGTTTCTACGCCAAACAATATCTCCTTCCTTTGCTCGAAAGTGTTGCCGTCGTAAATTATATTTTTGTGCATTTTTTCGGTATGCTTGAGTCAGTGCTTCTTCCACTTCCACATAAACTTCAGCCAGTTCATTGAGTGCTGTTGCTGCCGCATTTCTGTCACCGATCGCTAAGTCATCAACTGATGTTGGTATATCCCTCATAATGGAATGGAAAGTACCGTCAGTGATAATTTCACGACCTGTTGCCAGAAAGTACGGTGTATAACCAGTGGCTAGATTTACTGTGCTGTTCAATGAAAGCTGAATCTGTTGGAGATATTTCGACCAATTGCGCTGATCCTGATCTACCAAAATCGACAAGCAGACTTCTACTGTCTTATTATACCTTTCGACGGTGTTTGATTGTGGAGTGTAGTAAGCATTGTAAAAAATTTTCGGAACGGAGTATTTGTTACAAAATGCTTTAAAGGATGCACTTTTAAAAATAGTTGCGTTGTCACATATCAGGATAGCTGGCGTTCCCCATTTAAATATTATCTCTTTTTCTAAGAATGATGTGACCGTTTGGGTGGTCGCTGTTCTAAGTGGGTGAATCCAAACATATTTTGTAAAAACATCCACGACTGTTAATATGTACACATGGCCAGAGTATGCTTTTGGTAAGGGCCCTATTATGTCAAGCGAGAGCGTGTTAAGAGGAGTATCAACCTGTTTTTGGTTTGTCATTAACCCGTGAGGAGGTGAAGTGGAATGCTTATAAGCTTTGCACTTTTCACATTTTGAAACAAACTCTTTGATGTCTCTAAACATATCCTTCCAGTAGTAGTGCTCTTTGACTTTAAGGTATGTCTTTAAAGTACCAGGGTGTACACTGCAAAAGGAGTCGTGGTTTTCTTTAATACACGTCTCAATCAAATGCCTTGGTAATACTAATTTCCAACTATTTCCTGATAACTTCCGGTTTAATTTGCAGAATCTATATAGGCGGTTGTCCTTTACTTGGTAGTTTCTGTAGCGCAATGGTTTATTCTGACATCCGGTATAAACTTTATTATACCAATCATCATTACTTGATTGAATGCCCCCGTCATAGGATATTGCACTAATGGAGACTCTGGATAAAGCGTCAGGAACAACGTTTAGTTTCCCAGGTTTGTGACAAATGTCAAAATTGTAAGAGGATATCTGCATTGCCCATCTCGCGAGTCTACCCGATGGGTTGCTCAGCGACTTCAACCAACGTAAACTCATGTGATCAGTAACGACCGTAAACTTCGAGCCTTCTATGTATGCTCTAAAATAATTGATGGAATCAACGACCGCCAACAATTCTCGCTCTGTCGTGCTATAGTTCCTTTCGGGTTTCGTGAGCAAGCGCGAGTGAAATGCTACCGGGTGCTGGATTCCCTCAATTTCTTGTAACAACACACTTCCTATCCCTACTGATGAAGCGTCGCACTCAATTGTGAAAGGTTGTGTAAAATCTGGCGATGCTAACAGTGGCGCTGTGATTAATGCTAGCTTAAGAGTTTTGAAAGACTCTTCGGCTGCTTCTGACCATTCGATGCTTTGACTACCTTTTCGCTTTCCAACCAATGGTGTCATCGGTGCGATGATGGAAGAGAAGTCTTTAACGAACCTCCGATAATACGAACAAAGTCCTATAAAACCTCGCAGCTGCTTGGCCGTTTTCGGTTGGGGGAAATTTTCTATGCAGCTTAATTTTTCTGGGTCAGTACGCAATCCTTCGGAATTTATAATATAACCCAAGTACTTAAGTTCTTCTTTACAAAAATCACACTTTTTCAGGTTAACTGTGAGGCCTGCCTCTTTAAGTGCTTTGCAAACAGCTGAAAGTATCGAGATGTGCTCCGAAAATGTAGGCGTTGCGATTAAAAGGTCATCTAGGTAACAAAATACTTTGCCGTCATACTTATGTTGAAATAACGAGTCTATTAATCTTTGCAATTCTGCGCCAGCGTTGGAAAGTCCAAACGGCATTCGTCTAAACTCAAATAATCCCCGGTTCGGTACAACAAAAGCCGTTTTTTCACAAGAATTTCCTTTCCCATCAACGCCATCCTGGTCTGATAATAAAATTTGCCAAAAACTAGAAGACAAATCGATTGAACTAAGATAATGTACTCCGCGCAAATTGTCTAGTATCGAATTAATGTAAGGAAGTGGATAAGAGTCCTTCACCGTGACATCATTCAACTTACGAGCGTCCAAACAAAACCTCCATGATCCATCTTTCTTCGGCGTCATAACAACCGGGTTTGACCATGGTGACCGTGATGGAGCTATGACACCAAGTTTCAACATTTCGTCCACTTCTTTATTCAATGCTGTCAATTTGGCTGGTGATAAAGGGTAGTATCTTTGTTTGATTGGATCTCCCTTTGTAACAATACTATGTTTGATTAGGTGGGTTTTTCCTAATCCAATTTTCTCTGATGAGATTGATTCAAAGCTTGCTATCACTTTCTCTAAAGATTCGGACTGGTCGCAAGTGAGACCATCCCTCGGAATCAATGCTTTGATTTCGCAGAATTCTGCATGTACGGTAGCCGTATTGTTGCTGGTTCTACCTCGACGAAGAAACTTTCCAAATTTAAAGATGTCTATCATTTTAAAATCTTCCGTGAAATCCATTCCACACAAAATTTTGTGGTGGATGTCCGGGCAAACTAAAAAAGTGACGATTTTATTAATATGATTGCACGAAATCGGCAAACTCATAGTACCTATTGAGGTGATTGGCGACAAGTCAGCCAATAAAACTGTGGAGCTTTCTTCCTTAAGTTCAAATCCCAGTTGTATAAAATAATTGTGGTGTCCCGCACCTAATACTGATACATGTGCCCCTGGGTCAAGTAAAGCTTCATTCTTTATATCTAGAACTGTAAAAGTGACAAACAGACGATTATCATTAATCAACGATGATATTTCAGGTTGGTGCACAGTTTGGTTACTGTCAGCTACTCTCTGGGGCGTTATTAGTTTTTTTTGGGTGGAAACCTGTGGTGACGGACAACGAGAGCTGCTTTTGCATGCCGAGCAATCTCTAGTGAGCACACCTCTGGCTCCACAGTTGAAACAAACTACGCCTGCAACTGACCTGCAAACCTTGTAGCTGTGACCACTCTTTTTGCATTTCAAACAAGTTAATGGAATACTATTTGGTCGCATCACCGGGTTGCTTGCTACCGCATTGACTTCCCGACTCTCCGAAGGTCTCGTCTGCTGCAATACGGACGAGTACGCCTCATAGTTCTTGGTGACATTAATTAATTGATCAAAAGACGTTATGTCATTTATCGCTAAAAGCTGTGCATAAGAACTGAGCATGTTATGTTTCACAATTTCTAACAAATTGTCTTGGGTAATTGGATCATCTAACCTAGCATTTAAGTCTTGCATATCCAAAACATAGAAAGATACAGATTGACCTGGTTGCTGTTTTCTTTCTCTAATCTGACGCTCAATGTTGTAATTGTAGTCCTTGGGTTGAAAATATTTCTTGAATTCCGAACAGACATCTGCCCAATTGACTAGTCTATGTCGAACCGTTCTATAGAATTTTAATGCCGTACCAGACAGTAGTTCTGAAAACCCTTGAACAAGCGTGGCTTCATCTATCTGTCGTGCAAATCTAGTTTCGTTTACTCTTACCAAGAATTCGTCTACATCGGACTCACCGGTGAATTTCAAATTTAAAGATGCTAAGTTAAGTGACTTATAGTAAACGTTAGCACTCGGTGGAGCTGCTAAGTGTGGCCGCACGTCATGTTCAAATTTATTATGTGTTTGTGGTAAATTTTGACTAGTATAATCACTAACTTTGTTTGGTCGCGGTAGGGTTGCACTCGTGTGTGTAATTGGATATGGTAGTGCAGCCGTTGGATGGGTGTGCACATTGCGTGTGCCGTGATCGTATGACGTGGACGTAGGTGTTAACGTATAAGTTGACTGAGTTACGGTTGACTGTTGCAAAGAACCGTGCTGCTCAACTTCAAAGTTTAGATTGGTACGTGGTCTTATATTTATAGACTCCATAGGAATGTGAACTTCCTGCGAGCGTTGCGTGAAAGCAGTGCTTATATCGCAGCGTGGAGTTGAAACGATGTGGTGTGGTGAGGAAAATTCCGTTGACTTATCAGAACGTTCATCAGAATGGACCGACATGTTCACAAACGACTATGTTAAAATGTCTCTAAATATTACTAAATTACAATTATGTACACTTAAATGTTCTTAAAGGTATAACAAATAACGCTGTGGCACTTTCTTGCAACAGTTGTAAACAATAGTCATAAAAATTTATCGCAGTATGGTATTTTGCAAAGGTACATATGATTTTCAAACATAAAATTTATTTTCACAATACAATCAATAACCAGATTTAAATAATTCAAATAATTCGGGCGCCATTGTAACGATATAAAATTTGAAGTGTGTAAAATAAAATAAAATGAATTTAAATTGCAATAAAAATGAATTTAAATTGAAATAAAATGCATGTTGGAACGACTAGAGCTTAGTACCGGAATTAGGCAAAACCGGTACTAAGTACCGGTATATAAAAGTGACGGACGGTACTAAGTTAGCATGTAAGGGTTAAGGTGAATAAAATATTTCGTTACAAAATTTTAATAAGACTTACCGGGATATACTAAGCCGGAGCAACAAGGAACCTTTATTTCAAGGACCGTGCCGTATTGTGGTACTGGTATTGAGTTGTATGGTGTAAATAAATAAACAACAATTTCATATTCAACATAAAAAGGTTATATTTTAAAGCAAACAAGTTATATACACAGAAATAGTAGGCAGATGGCCACTCAAAGTTAAATTTTAATGTTACGGGTTACACACATTCGATTCAATTTAATTTAATTATGATTAATTTTAATCTTAAGGCTTATTCTCACAACAATTCCGATTTATACAGGTCGACTTCTATTACAATAGGTTAAAATGACTAAGGACTCGTCACGATTAATTAAATCTAATCCGAAATTCGAACGGTAGTTAGTAATTGCATGGCCGCCTTCTTCATAAAATAATTTAGTGAAAAATATATATTGCGAATCTTATGTATCTAGAACGTTGGTAAATATAATTCGGCCTGATAGACACGACCACGCGACCTGCTACGGATGCTGAACAATGATGATGGTTCTAGATAAGGCTGGAGAAGTCAACTCAGGGCGCTCGTCTTCGGAGGAAAAAAATGTATCATAAATACCGACTTTTTGGCGGTGCCTGGTGTCACGCCAAGAGCGGATGGACTGAAGATCATGGTTGTCGGAGGCAAGGTGCGGTGGTGCCGTATAAGAAGACTATGGGCGCATGCTCAACCCGTCGATTAGACCCGCTGTGGAAAATAGTAGAAAAACAGCGGTTTGAGCCTTGATCGTCAAGCACAAATTGTTTTCTTTAGCAAAAGCTTTAAATTATGAGAACTCACGTTTAATTTCTTCTTCCTTCGTAAAGAGGAATATCCGCCGGGTCTGACGAGATATGTAATGGCGACAATGAAAAGCAATCTAAAAAGGCTGATTGTGACTTGCGATCTCCATTTTGTGATTTTTTTCTACGTTTCGACCGACGCAATGTTCACCCATCCAAGACGTCACAAATTCCGATTTTTTAATAGTAAATTACGTTCCGCAATTCCCTAGTAACGAGTTGACTATCTTTTTTTGCCAGACCGTACTTCAAATGGATCGATCTGTCAAAGTCAACGTCACCGGCTTCATTCAAGCAAATATCGGGAATTATCTGTTTGCAAACGAGTTTTGTTTATTTGTTTGGAAATATTAGAAAAATACGAACTATGTGCCGTGTAGTGAATAAAAATAAACACCAGTGTATTGACAAATGTGTCCTACCAACAATATAGTTGACAGAAACTATGTTACGCAGCTGCGATGTGAAAAGAAGAAGTTGTGAATTGCACTCAACTTTCTTCGCCAGAAATCAAGGTAATCTAGATTATACAAAGACCTAGGTGACAAGTAACGTACTACGTTACAGTGTCTTCCGTGGAAGGACCTGGGCGACCACCACAATGTACTTGCCTAAGAAAACTCTCCTAACGAATTAATTCTGCGGGGGAGTCACAACCCTCAGTCAGCACGCGCGGGGGCGATGTGGCCCGATAGTTGTTCTGTGGTGCAGCATTATAGTTATTTACTCGTACAATTTTCCTTTTTTGAGTTTGCAAAAACTGCCTTACTTTCTGTATGTAAGAACTTTTAAATTGATGAGAATATCGATTAAAATTTTACATACACACACATATAACATACACGCTCATCTCACTAAGACTCAAATATGCACTATGTCGCCAAAGCACTTCTTATAACACGAATTGCATACAATATTTTCAATTCAATATTTTATAAGTACTAACAGGTATGTCTGGCTACATATATTATTTTGAGTCTCATTTCCAGCCGCCTCATGTAAGCTAAATATACCGTATAGCCTAGGCTTTAATACCCTGCTAATGTATGTACCTTCATGTAGAAAATAGTATTTTTTTTAAAGCGATACTGGTATCACTAAATTTTATTGTTTACTGTCATTTCACTACTGTCATTGTCAAATCAGAATTCTTGTGTTTTTTGATACCAAATTGTTATGTTTCTATTTTAGGATATTTAGGTGTACAACTCTCAGCAGGAGAAAGCCTGCCGCGGCAAGGATACTATAGCCCTATAACACAGGATCCTTTGTGATACCTAGTACAGGGCTTAGTACACCTACCAACGTAGTGCATAAACTTTGTTATTGTCATATACAATCATGTACGTAACACGTAAGTTTAAACAATAAAGGATTTATTATTATTATTATTATACATACAACTAATATATTTAATATGCATAATTGCAACAAACCATAACCGTTGGAGAGTAACCTTGTATAACACATAGGGCTATATTGATCGTAAAAGTTACGATAGCTTGATTTTTAGATTAAAATCTACGACACATGCGGTAGGTAGGATAGGGATGCCATTTTGAATATTTTTATACAGCGATTACAGCATTCTAACCAGAGAATGAAAATTTCAGTGGAAGCTTTTCCAAAAGATTGTTTTAACACTGAATAGGCCAACCTTTACGTTTACTACAGCCTGCCTGATGTTAAGCATCACTATAGTCTAAGATGTAGCACGTTTGCCTAGGAGTAACCTTTTTACATTGGATTTGAAGACTTGGATGCATTAGGATTTGGTATCTGTAGTTTGTAGAAATATTAGCATCACAAAGTAAGTACCACACGGGTGTGCAGTGTGTAGCGAACATTAAAATTGGTAGTTTGCTATTAAATTTGTCTATATTTACCACCCTAATAGCGCCCGTAGCTCAGCTAGCGGCGGTAATCGCTTGCGATTACCAAAGTTAAACAATTGTTAACGCGGCCAGTCTTTACCAGGGTGACCAAATAGTGGCATTCCCTTAAGGGCGCCTCCGTGGGTCGAATGACACGTTAAATTGTAGGTCCCGGCTGTTTCTCTTGTACGGCAGTCTTTAAGCAATGTCAGAGGCCCTTGGGGCGGATTCAAAACGGGCACTCTAATCAGTTTGAATGTTTGTGATAAAAAACAGCCTTATATACGATCTTAAAGAAAATCCACATTTACTAAAACTCGCTTTAAAACGTGTCTGGATAATTAAGGTATAACACGTCCCCAGGGGCATTAAAATGGTGTTTATCTCGCACGTGCTACGGATGTCTGTTACATTACTGCCCTAGGGAATGCTACTGTTATAAGTTGTAGCGCTATTTTAATAGCAGCTTTAAAGTTTTATAGCGGTTTTGTGATCAACATAAAATAAACCTCATTTTGAAAGTAGTTCGTATTATTATAATATATTTGACTTACAAAAAATATATGTTGCATCACGGTAATCTTTAATTTCCTATTTTTATCTTACATTTATAAAAAAAATAAAAATAAAATAGAAATGCCTTTATTTCTATTACTCATTAATGAATAGTTACAAAATATTTTACAAAATAAAATTATTTTACATTTAGCCTATCGTAATAAATACAGATACCAGGAAACATGGAACTTTTTTCACACAGCGCCATCTAGCCCCACACACAAAGATTGCTTGTATAATAATTGGTTCCCATATCGGGAATAGCCAAACACACACAAGCGTCACCGATATGTCGAATGGATTATTTTCATTCAAAAATTTACAGTACAAAAAGTTACAATCACTATCAAAAGCATAAGGTAGATAGTCCAAATATTTTTGTGTCTTTTTGTTGGCGATAACTGTTGTAATAAAAATGTTGACAGATGCCAGTTCTATTTACTTCTATGCTCTAGTCTAAAGTCTATCCTAGCTGTATTGAAATAGAATGAGCTCTCAAATGAGGCAGCCAGTTCACACCAATAGGCACACAAGCTGTGTTTCCTGCGAACTACAATCCAAGGGTTTTCAAATCTAGAGTTAATAGGTATCTTTTAGGTAAACGTGTTACACCCTAGACTGCAGCAAAGCTTAACATCAGGCAGGCTGTAGTCAAACGTAAACCTATCACACGTAAAAAAAACTATCACTTTACTTGGTTTAGGTCATAGAGTTAGTGATATAATAATGTATTATATACTATATTATATACTTTTTTCGATGGTTTAGATTTAGGCATACAAGTCAATACTTTACATCAAGAAATGATCATCTATAAATGTATGTTTAAATGTCTTCATAATTTTTTTGCTTCATAAGTCCAAAGAGTTTTTATCTTCTTGTTTCTTCTTTCTTCTTCTTAATCGTAGACAAGTCGGCACTAACACACCTGAAAGTTTGCTCACCTCGTACAAAAACAGGTTCGAGCAACGATTCAGGCCCATCAGTGTACCAAACTAATCTTCTTTCTTCTTCTATCTTCTGTTCTTCTACTTTACCTTATCTTAACTTGTGTACAGATATTTTATAACCATGGGGTGTCTAAGATGTCTTATAAACTTCCGTGCCATACTGTATTGATAAGGAAATGAAAAAGAAAAAACAAATTAACAGGGAAATTTTATCGTTTTTAAGACTTATCCGTACCATAGAATCAGAAGCTATCTTTGCTTTCGATCACCCATCCAAGGACCTACCGCTAAGATATGTACTTGTACCTACTCAATTCATCAATCATTAAAAATCTTTTTTATACTTAATAAGCTCACGCTTGACTACAACTCGATTGATGTTAAGCAAGATTGTAATCTACTATTTAGCTTATTTTCCTAGAAGAAGCCGAAATCTTGCATAAATACCTTAATCCACTGAGCTACTAGCACTTGAAAGAAACGTTACCTACCTACATACCTGTATTGAACCTTAATATCTAGACATCTAGCTCAGAGACATTTCATCAAAAAGACTATGTAGGTACCCGACAAATCTAAAAGAGAATCACCTAACTCTATCCGATGTTATTATAAGAATTATTGCAAACGCTCTCAGAATCCAATATGGGATCTGTCAGGATCTGTCTCGTTGGATCCAGCAGATGTAGCAAGATATTTCATTTTCTTTCACTAGGTTATAAATGACAAGTTTTTAGTATTATGGCGGAAAGAATGTCGCGTCTGGTAGTCAGTAAAAGGTTTAGTGAGGATATTTTTGTCTACTTTGATGTCTTATATGTTGTTAACTATATACTGAAGGTTTATTTTTCTCATTTATATTTTACTAGTAGTGACCCGTAGTTTTACTCCCTTTAATACGGCATAAAAAGTAGTAAATGCGAAAATTTAAAGCAATCTATCTCTATAACAAATTTTAGACAAATTAGTTCTTTTTAGGAGGTGTAACTCTTTCTGTATGGAGAATCAATTTTTCATTTATCTTCCTCAATACAAAGTTCTACAATAAAACTTAGACCAATAAATCGCTTAGAGTCTCTAGGGTGGTCTCAAACACATCGACTAACCATCATAAAAACTTAACCATACAAACATATGCAACATTTTATGGCCCATAATTCAAACAAACAATAAAAACACAAAAGAGACAATTCGATTGCTACAAAGTAATATTTATCATGTACAGAGTTATTTGTCATATTTTTTCACTAATACTTAAAGATTATCATATTGGTAAAGGCAATCTTTTAGTACAAACAATTACCTGAAAGGAATATCTTGCTTGATTCTGTCAAAATCTTACATTGAAACGTCCCAACGCTAAAAAGTAATTATAATTAAAGGCAAATAAATGATTATATTTAACTAAAAGTAACATGAATTAAAATATTAATTTATTTATTTTCTTTTTGTTCGCTGGATTTATGTTATGAGTAAATTGGTTAACCAATAACCAAAGACCATTCATGAAAACAAATAAGTAGGTAGTAAAGGATAATCAGAACAAATTCATCAGTAACAGACTATTTATAGCCATCTAATAGCAATCTAAAGTACGCTATCAAATCTCAGCTAACCAAGAATAAACTAGATTCTTCCAGTCGTTTGTCCAATCAGTGCGCTAGACACTATCTGAAATAAAAATCTACATCATTATGCCGCAAATAAAAATGGCGCGAAGAGGCCCTCGATTTGACAGCTGTCAATTAAACGCGGCAAAATGGCGGCCGTGACGTAGCAACGTTCCGATACACGTAACGACGAAACCTATTAAAGTGAAGCCGTATTTTATTTTTATGCCCCATTTGAATGCTAGGGTTGCATAACGCGCAAAATGTTGATGTTTTCCGCTAAAGATACTTTGTAGTATATGAATATTTACATTATTGTATGTTGGGACAATATTGTTGCCTATGTGCTTAGACGATATTTTGTCATGTAATAAAAGTATTGCCAAAGTTTGTTAAACTATTTTTACTGTAGTCAAACCATTTGGAATCACTCATTTCCATATGGTGTATGGAAATGAGCAAAAATACCGTCAGGATTCGAACTTGCGTCATTCTGAAAACGCCGGGACGCTTAGTCAACTCGTAATAAAGTAAAGTTTAGTGCGGGTTCAGCACTTATTTATAATCCCAGATTACTTTTTATTACAGCTCAGAGAATTTTTTTCTACAATAATAAAACATATCTATTATACCTATTCACAACTACCAAAATCTAAAAACAATGCGCTACAAAAGTATTCAATTATCTCTGAAAAAGTCGTTTCTAAAACAATTTCCATCCCTTAGCGGGGAAAGCGGCCATTTTCTCCCTCGTGCGTAATATCGAACGTTTCTGTTTACTTTAGCCCATTAATGTAATTGATCATTTAGGCCGTAATGTGACGGGAATATGAAATTACACCCGGGATGAGCACACTCGATTATATTATATACTTATTAACCTTTGTCGTGTACAGTGGTACTAGTAATTAACTTAGGAAGGTTATGATTACACTTTACGTTTATATTTTTCTTCTTATCGAATGAGAGTCGCCAACTCTGGTGTCGAGGGTTTTATCAAGCCGCCCTAAGGGCCTCTGACGCTTATATTAAAAATGAGATACAAATTATACAATTAATTTAAACAACAACTGTTACACGGTGAAAGACATCATTGAGTTATCGGAAGAGTGGAAAAAAATGCTTCAGAGAAGATCATAAGAACCGCAGACATGAAATATACAACTTAAGGAGAAGGAATCAACAACTCAATTTTAAAAAAAGTAGCGGCTTCGAGTGACCAAAATGCTGACTTGTTTGTACTTTGCACAAAAAATTGTCTAGCTATTCAGCGGAGTAATGTAGCCAGCATTTTGGGTACAATGCCTTTTGAAAGAGAATATTACGTTGTTTATATAACGTGTTTTTTTATATGTATAGTCTTAAAATTAATATAAGTTATTTTGTGGGTTCAAACAGCGTACCCAAATCGATTGAAACTGGAACTGCGTATGGATATTAAAATGCATGTAAATATATTTAAATGACGGATTTTGAGGATAAATAAAAATAAATAAATAAATAAATATTCCGGGACATTGCACACAGTGCCATCTAGCCCCACACTAAGCTAACGCTTGTGTCGTGGGTACTAGATAACGGATACTTTTCTTATGTAAATACATACTTATTATACAATACAAACGACTCTGTTTGTTCAACATTTTTAGAGTGTTAGGTTTTTTTAACCCATATTAACAAGGGTAAGATAATTATAAAGTCTGAAATTAAAAAAAATACTTTAGTGTCATAAAAGTATAAGTATATGCAATTACGCAGGTTATAACTTAGTCATCAAATATTCGAAACACAGATATTTACTAAATACATTTTATTTGAATAAATTATTTTGATATAACCCTGTATTTTCTGTGACTGTGACCCAATTCTTTTGCGGTTTGATGTTTGTATTTCTTTTTGTTTCGGCTTGGGACATTTTCAATTTGTATTCACGGCTTAACTTTGTTACATTACATTTAATGAGTTTATAATGTTAAATTGAATATTTATACACGACATATTAAACACAGAACTCCAACATCAAGATTATATGTTTTAAAATTACTACAAACATGATCAAAGTCAAAGTCAAAGTTATTTATTGGTAAGTAAATTCTTACATGTCATTGATTAAATCTTATAAAATTAGTTACCTACAACAATCCATAAATACATAAGTACATAGTTATACATTATAATTTCATGTTCAATAAGGTTGTATAAGAGTGGCTAACTAGTGTAGCGAGTTTTCAATTTTCCCTAGGGATCTTTTAGACAGCATTAACGACCGGAAACAATTTAACGTGTCGTTCGATCCACAGAAACGCCCTAGTTTACTTACTACGAATACGAACTAACTACGAACCCTAATGGAATGCTTCATTTTGATCACCCATCCAGCGACTGACCGTACCTACACTTGCTTAGCTTTGGTAATAAATCAATAATCTCTATTTGTGAGACTGAGTCCGTGATGGAATGATCTAGAATTCCCGCTGATTCAACTCGCTTGTTGATATTGGCACGGACTGGCTCCAACTCTAATACTAGACTCTAAACAACGCTGGCGCAGATTACTTAGCTATAGATACTTGATATGCGAGTTGAATTTCATAAAGACTTGGATTTTTTTATACTCTTATGATATGATGCTTGTATAAAAAAATAGAAACATGTCTTGAGGAAAGCTGTAAAAGTTTTTTCAGTGTCTATAAAAATTTAGCAAAAATTATAAAGTCAAGCATGAAAATGTGTGGTCCAACAGCCTGATTTTCGATAGATTCAACTTACACACCAAACAATAAAAAAGATGATGCTTTTGGGTGATCAGAATTGTCTGTAACTGAAACATGCAACTAAGACAAAGTCATTTAATATTAATTAAACTAAAAAAAACTATTGTTCAGGGCGTGTAAAGTAAAACTCAAATTCCTGACTGATTTAGCATCATTGTTTATATTGGCACGCACACGTGTGTAATCTAATACTAAACGGAATTCGCCAAACAGCACTGGACTAGCGATCTATCGGTAGGCAAGAAACCTTTTTTGCCTAGTAATATGACACTAATCGTTGTTATTTTGTGATTTAGAACTTAAGTTACACAGTTTTTTTTTGTTCCACAGGTTATAGTTCACATCGGTATGTCAGAAAGTAATTGTTGTTTTTTCAACTTATTGAATCCTTAAGGATACAATAACATATATTTTTGGGAGTTCGAAAGAATGTTTTTTCTACGACTTTGTATATCACTGTAAAGAAGTATAACTTCTTTAACTTTTCACTTATTAAATGCGGAGTAGTAAACAAAGGTTAATAAAACCTTCCCTAAACGGCCATAGCATAGAAGCCTACCACACATATACATAATATGTATTGCTTGATGCAGTATCTATAAAATCAGATTTTGTAATCTATGGCATCGCTTATATTGAAATGTTTGAAAACATCAAAGTGTAGCTAAGCGGGAAATCTTTAAATGCGGGCTTCTTAGAAAAGCTACATTCGTGAAACAAACATCAGCAACGGGTTAAGAAAATAAGTTTCGGTATGCAAAACCAAATAATATTACAGATTACAGGTTTCTCTGTTGTTCAGTTGAAAAAAAGTAGAAGAATATCAGTGTAAGGGTTTCTTTCAGGCATGAGCCTTTAGATTAGTTAGATTATCTAATGATTTTATGGTCAAACTCAACCTTGGCTCAAAAAACAATTAAAAACAACAAAAAAAATTGGTTGTAGGGAATGAAATGTCGAGAGATTTAAACCGCCTCAAATATAGCTTCCGTGGAAGGACCTGGGCGCCCACCACGATGTATCTGCCCAAGAGATATCCCCTAACGAATTTATTCTCCGGCACGACTCTCAATCATGAGGGAATACGACTCAAGAGAGAGAAATATAGTTTAGGATTTGATATGTTTTAACAACTGCCTTATTTTAACAGCCAGTTGGTACCTACGAATAGGTACAATTTAACGTGTTATCCAACGCACGGAAACGCACACACAAATGTAAACAATGAATAAAAGAATTAATAGCCAATGGGTCACCCTGAAATCGCAACATTATGGTTATACTTTAACTCATACATCACTTTCATTTACAGTCAGGATAAATGACAGAAACGTCACAAAAACATATTACCCGACCATTTTTTCCAACAACATGTACATGGGAAAATAGGCTTTAATACATTGCTATTAAGTTGGTATTGGTATACAAAGATGCAAGTGTTGTTCGTATTGCCAATTTTCGCGGACGAAGCGCCACTGGCTGTGAAATGTATTGGAACAAATTTATTACGATTATTATTTTGTTGGTTCAAACTGGTTTTTGGCGGTTGTTTGTTAAAAAGAGAATCTGTACCTACTGAAAAAAAAACTGTCTGTTTTAACCGATATAAAAAACCTTACACACCTTTATGTTTGTATGTTACTCAGCTAAACTATTCGTACAACTATTACCTATAATTTACAACTGATCTGATATTTTTTTGACAATTTCATCTTTCTATTTTTCTAGTAAATTTGTATGAATATGGTGAACTCTGATGTGTAGAGTTTTTTAACCGCTCAAAGAGCCTCTTAACCAGTTTATCAAACGATTGTAATACTATAAAGGGTTCTACTATTAAACGTGTTATTCGGCTCACAGAAGCGTCCACGCATAAATACCACTCTTTCTTTTTGCCACGGTTACCCATCCAAAGACTGAACCAGTTACTTAACTTTAATAATCACGTGACCTCATTACACTGACAGGAACTCCTGGATTCTAGTGCTAAATGAGTTTATTTTGTAGTGAAATAAAAACTTTTACAAAATCAAACACAAACCGACCACTGTCTCCCCGACTATAGTCATATAAAACCGCGCCCACACATCGCGTGACTCCTTAACTATAATTGGATTAACCAATCACCATTGCGGCCATTTTACTAATCCATTTAGCCATCTATCTGACCACTTAAGCTATCTTTATATCGGATATATGTAGCTGTCTATTTGTATCTTAGTAGCAAGCTTAAGAACTTTTTACTAATTGATTGGTTAATTCTTTTTTATTAAGATTTGTTTGTAGGGGTCTTAAGATTTTAAGTAAATATAATAATTCTTAATTTATTTTTTATTTTTGGCATATTTCAGGATTTATTGTTAAGCGGGTCACAACCTAAGCTGAAATGCTTATCAAGCGGACTGTATTCAAACGCAAACAGATAAAACAAAATTAGTAAGGATAGGGAGGTTCAATAAGCACCTAGATTGTTTATCTTAAACTAGCTGTGCCAGCGACTTCGTCCGCATGGAACAGTTATTACCATAAAAACGGTTCTAGTGAGTTAATCTTAAAAGATAGACATATCTGTTGGCGACATTTTGTTAGATCATTTTAAGATAAATAATTCTTTTGTACATATTTTTTTGATATATTGAACCGTTTTCGGAGCACACGCAACGGAAGCCCTCATTTTCCCCGTTTTTTTTTTCCATCGTTTCTTCGCTCATATTAGTTGCAGCGTGATGTTATATAGCCTAAAGCCTTCCTCGATAAATGGTCTACCCAACACAAAAAGAATTTTTCAATTCGCACCAGTAGTTCCTGAGATTAGCCCGTTCAAACAAACATACAAACAAACAAACTCTTCAGCTTTATAATATTAGTATAGATTACACTAGTAATTCTAGCGGGAATCATTTACTTTAATACACATTGTAATCTAGTAAAACCCATATTTACAGCATTTTACAAACTCCAAAAGAAAAAGCTTGAGGATTATGTAATCCGTTAGTAAAAAGAAAAATTACAACATGTGAGCCTCACGATGTTGTTTACGTTACTTAGGTTCACTGTACTTTCGTTAGATCGTTTTGTTATACAATAAAAAACATTCAGAAGACTTTTTAAGATTAATAACCTCCTTTTTTTGAAGTCGGCGTGATTTTGCTTTCCGGATACAGCAAAATTATAACGACAATTTTAACTAACAACACAAATTACTGACGTACTACCAGCAGTGTAAAGGAAAACAATAATTCTTATAAGCAGTAAAAACAAAACTGAATTTAACAGCATGCACAAAGCGCACAATTTTAACGTCAACAGTTTATTCTTATTACAAAGTAAACTATGAAAGAAGGAGGAAGTTAACACTTTCCACCCCCTAATCAAGAAAAGGGGTGGAAAACATAATAAAACTACAAACTTATGCAGCTAAAGTTATTTTGTTCTTAACATAAAACGAATATTGAAACAAAGAAGAACGGTGTGAGAATTTAAAAAGACAAGCTTGGCTTAACTTTACTTATTTTACTTTTGTCCGATACGTTATAAATATGAAGAAACGTATTCATTCAGGAGTTAATGGTGGGAAGAAGAAAGTCTACTCAACAAATGTATAATGGTTCAAACAATTGCACGAACATTTTACAAGCACACACACCAGAAACCCTCTTTGGCTTTCGTTGTTGTTTCCTTACAATTTCCCAAATTTTAAAGACAGCAATCTAATCTAACCTGATTGGTCACACAGAGCGACTACCATCTCGAACATGATTAACTAGCTGACCCGGCGAACTCTGTTCCGCCGTAGAAGCAATAAATAAGCAGATTTCAGTCAATTTTTTTTTCTTCATTTAAAAAAATTATAAAAAGTCTCCTGGTTCTAAGCCCCACCAATTTTTAGCTAAATCCGTGCAGCCGTTCTTGAGTTATAAATGGTGTAACCTAGCATCACTTTCTTTTATATACATATGCATATAGATAAATCATAATTTCTACAATACAGGACCGTAAGTCCTCAAAGAGGGTGAGTAACCCCCCTCTTTACACCCCCTTTTTAACTAATAACACTTCCCGTTCGCGAAACAATAAACAAAACTGCAAATAAACTAAATTAGCCTCGCCTACATAGTGAACTAATAAAAATTGCCCAGTTTGTATCCGTGACCCGGTTTTTTTACAACCTACTTGAGTTCGGTTCGTGTGGCGTGGCCTAGATAAATGGGTTTTTGTCTGTGTTTTGTGGGAATTACGTGGTTTTTTTTAAATAAAGGTTAGGTTACATAAAGTTACGCATAGTAACAGTCGCTTATGGCGACAAATCCGCGTATTTAATAGGCTTAGTATTATGTAAGGTGATTTCATGAGTCAGATAACATAATTTGAGAATATCGGCGTCGTTACTACCCGGAAATATATAAGGTAACCTAATTTTATGTACTCATAGCAAGTCTACAATAATATAAATATTTTCTAAATATTAAAAACAAGAGTTTTTTGACGTGGAATAGGTTTACGTTTGACTACAGTCTGCCTGATGTTAAGCATTGCTGCAGCCTAGGGTGTAACACGCTTACCTAGAAAATTTATTTGATTGATTTTATAGTTTCGTGTACACTTACAAAGTTTTATCCCATACATCAAACCATTATACTCGTATCCAAGCGTAAGGTCATTTTTTGGTCAGTTGATTTCGTTTTTACGCGACGGATCAACGTGTTTTGTTGTGGGGTTATAGTAAAGTGTCTGGAAAATATACAAATACATATACCTTTACCCATACTTTTTACCCCAAAAAAAACGTGATAATGAAGATAGTAGCCACTTAGCATTCGCAGAATCATCTAGTTTCAAATAATATCAGATTTTATCTCAAAATCCGTGTAAAAGGTCATAGAGTCACATTATTCGTTATCACTTCATTCAATTTAACCCCCCTCTTGCCGCCTTGTACTAGGGGTCCCCGTCACCAATGGGAAAGAGTTATTTGGTCGGCTAAATAACTAATTTAATGTTGTAGCTAAATAACTTATAAGTAAATTTTCAGCTTAGATAAGCTCGTCTTAGTACCTAAATTGTGTAATTGATTGGTTTATAATTTAAATAGACAATTTAAGATTAACAGCCTATTAGTACCTCCCAAATCATTATCTATTCTATACTAATATTATAAAGCTGAAGAGTTTGTTTGTTTGTTTGTTTGAACGCGCTAATCTCAGGAACTACTGGTCCGAATTGAAAAATTCTTTTTTGTGTTGGATAGACCATTTATTAAGGAAGGTTTTAGGCTATATAACATCACGCTTAAACTAATAGAAGCGAAGAAACAATAGAAAATGTGGAAAAAACGGGGAAAATTATTCATCTTTAAAGGCTTCCGTTGCGTGCGCTGCGAAAACGGTTCAAGATATCAAAAAAATGTGTATAAAAGAATTATTTCTCTTGAAATGATCTAACAAAATGTCCCAAACAGTACATGTCTATCTTTTAAGGTTAACTCACTAAACCGTTTTTATGGTAATAACTATTCCACGCGGACGAAGTCGCGCGCACCAGCTAGTCATTAAAATAATCTTTACAAACAGGTACTTAATAATCATAATCACAGATTGAAACTGACCAACGTCAGTATTTTTCTCATATTGCCACTGTCTAGAGTTTTCAAGCCGCAAACCAATTTGCCACTAAATATGACAGATAATAAACGAGCTATGTACATTATTGTACATACTGAAACGAAAGAATGTAAACACTGCGACACTGCAAATCGATAAGTTTAATGAGGTCTACCGCGTGTAAGATCATCGCTAGTGTACCGTGAGCTCCAAATGTTCTCAAACTAAGCAAACCTCACCAACTTGCCGCTAGGATCGCTACTGGATCGTAAGGTTTGAAATGTCAAATGTCAAAAAACGGTACCTAGCTCTCATAGGCAGGATCAACCAACAAATAATATTGCTGTTCAATCGAAAAAAAAACGCTGATCAAAAAAGCCAATTCCAGTCATAAATGCCTCCACAGGAGCCCGTTTAGCTTAATGGTAAAAATTAGGTTAATAGACAATTTAGTTCGGAACTAGGATGACTCATATTCTGACCTAGTTCTTGACTTATGACTTTCTTGATATGAGTTGAATACTGGCATTTGTGAGTTTTATAACTGGGTGGCATTTCTCATTGTTTTTGCAATAAAAAATCAAGTAAATAGTAAAAAGGTTTAATCTTGAAATGTTATAAAGAGAAACCGGACATAAGAGCCGTTTTGATTTTTAATTATAACTTAAATATATAATAATTTTCAAAAACTCTCATCCAAACCTAAACATATTCTATACCGTAAATAAATACCTTCTTTACCAGAACAAAGTTTGTAATAAGTATTTACATTAACACAGCGTCTGTATGGTTTCAGTCGTCGGCACCAACTTTGAGAATGTGCCAAAAAATATGAATCTTACGCCAGCCAGAAATAAATTTAATGCGAGATCGATCCAGCTGGGTGGGTGGTGTGAGGTGGAAGAAACAAGCGGGTCTTTATAAAACGATATAAATTAATATACAATAATATAACAAACAAATAAATTGAGCAAACAATTGGGTAGTATTTTTTAATTTTCCTTTGGTCATGTTGTTTCTTAGGCAGCTATCAAACTATTTGCTTACCATTAGGTGAATTGTCGTCAAGTGCAATGCAAGCCCGTTTTGGTAAAAAGAGTATAAAAATATATAAGCAATAAACTTAAAACAACAAGTTTTGGAAACTCACGAAAAAATATCACATCACGATACATATTTTTCAGTACTTATGTCAGTTAAAATTTATAGAATAATATGAAACTTCGTAAAAACAAATATCTTCTAACTAACCTTTTTATACTATTCTGATAACAAGATTTCCATAAAAATTGTTGTTTTATTTAATCGCTACGCTCAAGCCTTGCACAGTATATAAACTGGCAGTATAACATTTCTGGCCAGTGCTGGCATCTGTCCGTCAAAAAGCGGGCAGATTTATTGCAACGCCCTTATTTTAAAGCAATAAGGTCTATTTTTGAACTGTGTCTTTAAAAAATAAACAATAAAATTAATTGAATGCATTTTTTATTTCAACTATTTTGGCACTACTATTTTTATACTTCTTATTGCTAAGCTATAATGGTATGTTTTTGAGATTAGGAATGCAAAATGCATTCTCAAGAAATCTCTCTTTTAAAAACAAAACAAAAATACTTTCTTTGAATCTACACAAAAGATTTTGCATTTAGAAATTTTAGTCTAAAATTAACACTGAAATTGCTATTGCATTATAGAAGTTACTAGTTATGTAATATGGCTCATTTTAGTGCAAGAGATTGAAAGAAATTCTTCGCGATTTATCGAGATGGATTTGAAATAAAACAGATTTGAAACCGACAGGAGATTTGGATGTTGTGATTCTTAGAAATGATTCGAGCGGAGTTTTAGCCGAGCGTTTGTATTAGTTGGGTTTGAGGAACATTTTTATCTAATAGATTTGAACTTGAATAAAACTTGTCTTGCGTAAAAAGTATCTTTCATGGTAAGGAATGGTAGGTCCTAATCTAAAACATATTTATGGTCACATATGAGCTAAGGGAAATACAAACCCGTAGGGTGATTAAAAAACCCCACAATAAAATTTCCACTGTCACACTACGTGATTTCTTTACTTAAAAATCTAAACGGGTTTTCATTGTTGTTTTATTTTGTTCTTGTAATGATTTTGTGAGCCAATACATGGTTTATATCCGTTGATTTGTAGAATTTATTTCATGGAAATGCAAAATAAAAAACAATACTTATGTCATTTGTTTTTGTATGTAACTATTCTAAAATACTATCCAAAGTTCGCACAAATGTTACCTATACGAAATTATTTGCAAAATTACGCAATATTTTACCACAAAACGTCCCTGAAAGCGGTAATTTACTTCAATAGACCCATGTTTTTATTATCAATATGTACCTACTTGAATGATTGCAAGTAAGTGACCAAAGTCCATGCAAATAGTAAGTAGTTCCTTAAAAATTGCTGAAGTGCCCGTAGCTCAGCTAGCGGAAACAACCACATGCGATTACCAATGTTAAGCAACGGTCAAAGCGGTCAGCTTTGACCGTTGCTTAACATTGGTAACATTGGTATTGGTCTGTGCATGGGTGACCAAAAGGTGGCATTCCATTTTAGGCGTTTCCGTGGGTCGAACTCGTTAAGATGTAGGTTCTGGCTGTTTGTGCCAAAGTACGGTCAAACGTGTATTTTTCAAACGAACGGACGCAAAAAAATCTCTTTCAATATATAGGTACTGTGCCTTTTGGTAAATCCTATATACCAAGTAAATGGAGGCAAAAGTTTGAAATAAAAGAACAGGGTCGGATTTTGACCATTGAGAGTTAATACATCTTAGGTTTTAGTTATTAATCACAAATACATAATTGAGTAACTCTTAAGTTTTACCGGTAAATCCTAGCATTTACCACAGTTCGTTATTTTACAGATTTAATTATTGTTTCTAATAGTTACTCAAAGAGAGGCCTATGCCCAGCAGTGGGATAGAGAAGGCTGTGGATGATGATGATGATGATAGTTACTCTAAATATTACAAAAAACTAAAGTCCATACAATCAGCTGATATAATTTTCCTTCACATGTTTTATCGACATGATGCTATCTACGGACAGAGTGTCATCATGGTGAATCAACGCGTGACGTCATTCTTCGTAGGCGGTATGTACGAGGATTACTCTAGATAGATATCGTATAGATAGAAAGATCAATACTTAATTGGACACACATATAAATAATAAATAAATATTCCGGGACATTGCACACAGCGCCATCTAGCCCCACACTAAGCAAACGCTTGTGTCGTGGGTACTAGATAACGGATATAATACTTATATACTTTTCTTTTTTAAATACATACTTATTATACATACAAACGACCAGACTCAACACAAGTAATTATATATATTTTTAAAGTTCATACCATACTTGTACCATGCGGGATTCAAACCCGCAACCCCCAGATAAGAAGGCAGAAACACTACCAACTAAGCTAACAGGCCAGTCAAAAAACATTTTAAAATCTAATGCCACAAACTTTTCGCATAATAAATTGACTCGTAAAACCTTTTTTGAATAGATTTCGTAAAAAGAATTGAGTTTTTTGATAAAAGGCTTATCAGGCTGTAGCTAGGTTTGCAGTTTCAAAAGTTTTAGCTGAGGAAGCATGTTTGAACATATTATACTACTGTGTTATATCAAAATGTGGTTTAACTATTGCTCTTGAACTTTGTAAATGAAATTTAGACTGTTCTCGTTTTTCAAACTTCAAATACAGTAAGATGTCAACTTCAGACTAGATCTATGAAGCTCAACTCACTCATAATAGCCATAAGAATTGATATAGAAAAATAAGTATTTGCACTAGCCCAGGTTATTTATTGCCGTATCTATATAACGCAGTCCATGGCTTCACTAATACAGTAATGCGTCAAGTATGTGTGATATGCATACTTATGTTCTATGTTATGTATGTATGTATACCTATCTACCTACATAAGTATATAAATAGAACCTGCCTACAAGTATCCTTCTAGTAATTGTCTGTGGGCTGTGTGATATAAAACCTAGATTTATATAAATATAATTAGTAATGATTTATTAATTTATAGGTCTTTGAGACTACAGTTATCAGGTTTCTTCTAAGTAAGCGCGCTTGAGTGTAGATTACATCAAGGCGAGGTGTAGTCAAGCGTGAGTCTACATTACATAAAGTCATACCGAGTGGGTTATCCAAAAATGACTTAATTTATTCGAAAAGTTAGTAGGCACTTTGATAAATTTTATAAGTGCGGAGTTTCCAACAACCCTGGGCTTAGATATTTACATTTTCTAACTTAGATATGTTTAGCGATATATACTTATATAGGCAATAAGAAGGCAATAAAAATTGACAAAACACAGCACAAAATTGGTTACCTTTTATAAAAAGGGCAAAATAATTAAACTTACAACAATACAATAAAAACTGAAAAACACCAGACTTACCCGGAACCGTTTCAACTTTACCAAATCAAAAGAACTTCGAATCCCTCCAAGAAAATACCTGGAAACAAAAACAGTTACCATTAATATAAATCGAAGTTTACGTCTATTTAGATTTATTACTGTTTTCCATCCGGTGGGCATTTAAATTCTATTTTCGTACGAAGTTTTTCCATTGCCTAGAGTTATGAAAAACATTAGATAGAAAAAAATATGTGGGTACTAGTAATCATTGTTATGCGTAGTATTACTGTTTTACGCGAGTTTATATTCAAATCATGATAGAAGATATCATACTTAACATTTTAACTTGACATTTTAATTTGATGATTCCTAGTTTAATTTGACATTTAATTTAATTTGATATTTAATATCAAATAAAATCTTAAATAAATAAATCCTAATATCAAGCAGGCTAAATCCTTGCCCATATTTCAGAGCTACATTTCTACTTTGTGATGTTAATTGGTTATTGTAAGTCTTTTTATTTGAATTATGTTCTGCTTTCTTTTATTTTTGTGTGATTTCCTTCAATGTAATATATTTCCTTTAAATATCAGTAATATGTAGTTCAGTGTTGACTTTGAATGTTATAAGTATTTGTTATTGTGTTTTATTTTTAAATTATCTAATATTGTGTTAAGTACGCCAGCTTTACGGATTTCCTCTAGTGTTGTCCAAACTAGGTTACCTGGAAGAGATCACTTTAGTGATAAGGTCGCCCAATGTCCCTGGTTACCTTCCACCTTTATGTAAAATATGTTCTTTTTATTTGGTGTACAATAAAGTATATTTGATTTGATTTGATTTGATATTTTATATAATATATTTGATATATTATTTTACTCTGCCATTTTTACCCTTTCCCTAATCCTTTTGTAAAATTTCAGACATGGTTAAAATCTTTTAACTGACATATTTTTTTTTGTAAGATGAGACAATAGAATTACTATCTGTTAACTTTTAGTTCATAAGTTGAGTATTTCTATGAATAAATGATTATCTTATCTGATCTTATCATAACATGTTTCATAACAAGCTTGGCATAATGCAGATCTAGCCAACTAAAAATAGAGATCAAATTATCATTTTTTTTTTTAACTTGAACGGGTTTGCACTTGGCCACAGTTTACCTGATAGCAAGCAAAGGCTATGGCCTACGATGGAGCGTGCTTACCCGATAAGAACCGCTTCACTCTCGCTTTGAAGATCGCTGGATTATAGTGCGTAGGGAACAGAGAGTCAGGCAGGGAGTTCCACAACCTCCTGGACAAATTAATTACAAACTTTATTGCAAAGCAAACTTTGGATAAGCCATAAAACAAAAAGTTAATTATTTTCTTCTTTATTCGTATAACTAAAATCATAAGAGTGCCATCTATTATCAGGTAGAAAGAGGTACTGACTACATTTACGATACATTAAAATTTTAACATAAGACATTTAAATGTAGTTACATGCATCACTCTAAACGTTTATTTAATAAATAACGTATGTACATAATGTAAGATAAGATAAGATATTTCTTTAATGCACACCAAAAAATTACATGATGAAAGAAATTTTAAAACTATTTTAATGCACATTGGGCGGCCTTATCGCCTTAGGCGATTTCTTCCAGGCAACTTTTGGATGTAGTGCAGTATTTTATCTTATCCAGATCGAGTCAAAGTATTCCAAACTCCATGCTTCAAGAATATTTTGTCCAGGTGGG
Source organism: Macaria liturata (assembly GCA_964023185.1). Taxonomy (NCBI): domain Eukaryota; kingdom Metazoa; phylum Arthropoda; class Insecta; order Lepidoptera; family Geometridae; genus Macaria; species Macaria liturata. The sequence continues at coordinate 7,915,384 of OZ026831.1, forward strand.
TACTCGCTAACTGGTAAACTTTGTTTGAAGTTGAAAAGTATAAACTTCAGGAGTTTCGGAACAAAGTCATTATGCTACAATATCTGCCTCTGAAAGCATCTTCTTATTCCCTACTTCAGAATAATCTGCATACTTTTTGAAATCTAGATCTACAATAATCTTGGGTACATTTTCACTTTACTTTATCTAATTGTTTTGTTTTATTTTGTACCTAGTAGTGTTTGTTTTCTATACGGATTTAGATTATAGTGTCAACCTCATATGTTAAGTGTTGTGGCCAATATGGAAAATTATTAAATACCTACGAATGGAACAAGGCTATTTTTGCATTGGATTCTATACGCAATGATTGGCGATTTTGCAAAAATATAACTGATTAAGAATTGACAATTTTGCAATTAACGGAAATATTGTAAAACTTGTAAATATAAAACGTTAAATATAAATAACATTCTCTGGATTCTGTTTCGGAAAATATCGTTCAACTGCTTTGTATAATGAACTGTATCAAGACTGTTAGATAGACTAAACTAGATTTACACCAATTCCCAAAAAAAAAGTCGATGACCAGTTGCTAAACACGCGCCTATAATAAGATCTATTTGTGTCGCCATCTGGTGTCAGTCAAGAGGTGATCAAAGAGCTTCGCACGTCAACAAACTTGTCAATATAAATTACACGATTTTCAGGAAAACCTGGCTTCTGTCAGTTTGCCATCTAGTGTAGAAAAATGTTTAAAAAAGTGAGGAAAATGGCTGACGGAATAAATGTTGCTAGATTTTTAAAATATATAAGGAAACATGGGTAACAGAAAAAATATTGTTAAAAGTGGTTTTATTAAGAGTTTTCTTAGGATCAAAAGTAGGTATCTTGGGTCACTTTTATGATATCCATTACGTCCATGTCAATAATAGAAAAGATCAGTCGCTTCATTTATAAACCACGTGAAATAGTAGAAATAGTAACTTAATTACTTATCAGTGTTATAACATTCAGTAACTTTACTTCGTCTAACAAAATCAAATATATTTTTTACATTATCGGTTAGGCATGTACTATATTACTATTCGATACCAGCGGAAGCGAATATGGAGCGTACGGACCTGTACGGAGAAAATTGAGAGATTATCAACATAAAAAAAAAAACAAATCATGCAAGATTTTCCTGTTATCGTATAACCGATCTATAAAGATCCCGTCGGTTAAAACCAAACCTAAAGAAATACCGTTCCCTTCTTTATATATAATGTAATCACCATAGAAGTTTGCCAGATGTTCCCGAAATACCTAAAGTCTGTTGAATCTCTGCCGTGGAGTCTGCGAGGTTTTATGACCGTGCGATTAGATCAGATTTGTTCTATTTTGGTTCAGCCAGAAGCCGGCTGGAGTTACTGTAAGTTGATGGGATTGGTTAAAAATCTTTGGTACTGTTTTTCTTATAGTTTACTCTTATTAAAAGGCCGAAAGAATCGAAATCTTTAAAAGAAAGGCTGTAGAAGAGCTGTAGTTAAACACAGAACTACGTAAAAATTAACCAAAGCTTTTAAAAAACAACATTTCAGTCGAACTTTCTAGCTTCCCGAGCGAAGTGTTTGAGAACCACAAAATCCGAGCTCATGTCTCTGCCCAAGAAAACTTCCCCAATGAAATCAATTCTGCGGAGGAGTCATAGTCCTCAGTACTGAGGAATACGACTCGCCGAGGAGGTCCCCAAATACCTATTTGCATATCCTGCCTCTCTACTCCCTGGAGCATGTCAGTCAAGCGTAAAACTCGAGTACTTGTGGGAATACACGTTAATCTCAATTTAAAGCTACCGACCTAATAATTCCCGGCCTTTTCAGGCTTTTCGGGAGAATTGTGTTTGGATTGTTTAGTCGCTTTTTAGGTAACATAAAAACTTAACTTCCGTGGGTCGGATTACACGTTAAATTGTAGGTCCCGGCTGTTTGTCTATTTCGGCAGTCGTTAAGCCATGTCAGAGGCTCTTAGCTTGATAAACTCTCGACACCAGGGTTTGCCACTCTCATTCGATAAAAAGAAGAAGGTGACATACGCTTATATAATATTAGCTTGCTTGATTTTAAACGTTGTGCCATGCTTGCTTATAATAACCAAACTTTTTCACACAATCTCAGTTGTTTTTAAAGTAAGCTTAGTATAAATCTAGGTTTTATAAAAAGTTACGTGGTCTTTTATTAAATTCTATGGGAGGAAATTGAATTAACTTACTACGTACATACTTAAATACGAGTATTTTATTCGAAACTTGAATTGACTAGCGCTAGCAAGCTAGCTCACTATTATGCAGAAGACTTGCTCGTCTCAAAACAATGCAATAACAATTTTATTGTAAAACTGAGGTCATTCTGTAATGATTTCAGTTTTATAATTGAGAATACCTACCTAATAAAAAAATCGCTAATTAATAAATCACTACACTTTCCAACAGGAAATTCCCAATATCTTCAATCGCTTATCTCTACTGACGTAGGTACAAACGCTATGGAATGCAGTTGAAAATATTCACTGACTCATTGAAAGCAATACCATCGTATTGTGTGGTCTAGATTCTCTTAGTAATTGTTTTAGGAATTACTTTCTGTGTGGCAATATGGGAAGAGTTTTAAAAATAACAATTAAGAGGAAGTTAAATGGATGGAATACGCGAAAAGCTAATTTGTTTCTGTTTTGCGTTTTTTTGGGAGGTAATAAAGTTTTATTTGGGTTTATTATATTTATTTATTTTATAATTTCGTACATTATATACCGTTTTGAAAATAACTCATCAATTGTACTGGCAATAAAACAACCAGGAAACGGCAAACATCCCAAATAATTTGTATGCGGCATAAAATTTTACAATCGGCGCGCAAATACGAACAAAATCCCATAACTCTCTACTGAAAGGAAAACAACCTTTTTACGGCGAAAAAAAGGTTTTCTACCCATAAAATAATTTCCTAAAACCTGTAAAGGCTCTGAAGGGTCATATCATGAAACTCTTTGCACCTTTTAGGGGGTAAAAGAGGGGTAGAAAGTGACCCCCTTTCACCCCTTTTTTCATCCCTTGGTCTTTCAAATAGGGTAGCCTTAACGCACGATCGAATACTTGTTGAAATAGATTTAAGGCGCGGTTAATTGAGTGAAAAGTTTCTATAGAGCGATAGGTTCTTTACGTGTCGCTTTAGTACGATAGGTCTTATTTGTGATGGAAAAAGACATTCACTATTGCTGCTATTAATACTTTCAGGATTGTACTGTGAAATATGGCATTTGGTAAATATATTAACAGAATTAATAATGATTAAGATAGTACTTTCTTTAGTCGTATTAGACATCTTAGTCCTCATTACTGAGAACTTTGACTCCCCAGCACTTCATCAAACAAAGAGTTTTTTTTTTACTTAGTCGTGTTGTACTTGACCATAGTTTGCCTGATGGTTAGCAAAGGCTAGGGCCTAAAATGGAGCATAGGGGTCCGATAAAAACCGATTCACTCTTCTTGCTTTAAAGATCACTGGATTAATAGTTCGAGGGAAAAGGTCGTTAGAAATCAGGGGGGAAATTAGATTTACTTGGGTTCAATTATGTTTGAATTTTTACAAGAATAACGGGTTTAACCTTGATCACTATTTGCATGATGGTAAGCAAAATATGTGGGCCAAGGCAGTATGTGCTTGTGATTACCCAATAAGAACCTTCTCACTCTAAACTACATAGGTACATGAAAGGTCACAAAATAGCAGTTTGATTAAATTAAAATAAAAAATTACGTTATGTTAAATTGTAGGTCCCGGCTGTTTGTCTAGTACGGCAGTCGTTAAGCCATGTCAGGCTTGATTAACTCTCGACACCAGAGTTGGCCATTTTCATTCGATAAGAAGAAGAAACAGTTTGATTGCTGTTTTTTCTCTATTAAACAGTTTCTTTCTCCAAATATCGCTATAGTAAACTAAGCACTAGTATAATTCCATGATAACTCACATCACATTGAGGAAAACAAGTAGATCCCGTAAAAATTAAAGCGTCCAAAAAAATGTTGCAAGTCATTGTGACGACTTGAAAAAAAATAATGTAAATCTTTTTTGTCTTTTCGCTCGATCCGTGATGAGGCGTGGCATGATGATACGCGGTTTGAACCGTAGTTATTTGTGAGTTTATAGTTCGCAGTATACTATCATTGAAATCATTTTAGAAAAGTAATGTAGGTTTCTAAGTTTAAGCATGAAATCGAACCTGTTCTGACTTACCATATTTAGAGTTTTCAATATTTTTTCCAAATTCTCCATCTCATTTCTTGACACCCTGCTGTAGGAACCGTTATGTGACTTTGATGATCATTTTTCATATCACACAAAAACAGGACATATTATGCTTTTCCAATAACCCGAACTAAGTAAACTAGTTCTCTATATCTTTTCCGGGCGGTTTGTTATAATACGGTAGAATTTAACTCTATAGGGTATTCTTTAAGGCGATTCAAATAGTCTCACCTAAGCTTTCTACGATACGTAAAAGACCCAACAAGCGCCTCAGATTTCAAACTTCAAGAAGCGAGAACCCAACAGTAAATTTCCAGTCTCCCAAATTCCCAATTTCATTTATTATCCCACCTCCGACAATCCTACTTATTCGTTTACGTAACTCGTAATTCAGGAGGTCCCAGAGGCAATTGATGACCTCAAGAGCGAGTCCCGCAGAACCCGTTGGGACTTCTGGGACCTTATTTCTCGGGTCTCACAAAAATACTCGCAAAATTCTCGAAGAATTCCCGAAATATACCCGAAGCCCACAAGATACGAGGCCTCCGAAAATAATCAGACGAGAGTGGAATGCGAGTGTTGCCAGAAGATATGATTTTCTTTTTCGGGAGTTTATACGTCTCTTGGCCCTCGAAATTTTATGGATGGATGGCATAATTTTTTTGGGAAATAAGTTGGGGTATATTTTTCAGTTATTTTTTGCCGGAGGTAAGTTTATGAGTTTGTGACTTTATGAGTTTTGGTGGTTGGATAAGACTTGATTTTTTTTAATTATTAAAACTCGGCTACCAAATTGAACCTTGTGTTTGCGAATAGAATTATGAAAGTGTATGAAATTTTTAACTACATTATTTTAATCAATTAATTAATTATTTAAAGTTCACTGAACATTTTACCCTGAACGTTATCTTCGCGTGTTTCAGATATATAAAAACAAAACTATTTGAATCAAAACTCTTAAAAACAGCCATACACGAACTCGTTGGGTCATCTCCGGGACTAACAAAACTAATTCAAACTAAACTAATTAAAGTTAAGTAATGACGTCATCCTAAACAACAAGCCGAACCCATTCCCTCGCAACTACCGACAACGAACCGAAGAAACAAGCGCTAATTCCAATTCTAGGCTAGCGCTTAATTAACAAGTGTAGGCGAGATCAACTGACTCACTAATTTAAAAGATCGGAACAAATTATCACTCATTAACGTTTCCGAACGAACTTTGCCCGACTATCTCAACTCCCCGACCAATAGAACACGTCCGCGCGCCGCCGCGTCACGACCGACACTGGCCGTTTACGAAGACAGCTCCAACTTTTAAAGGAATAGAAAAAGGGTGCGCGCGCACAGATAATAAAGCTAAATGCTATAAAGTGTCCTCATTAGAGAAAGGGCGGGTTTGCACTGTCTTTATTGCAGGTGAGCCCTCGTTTGCGAGCTCGTGTGTTTATTTTTAAGGCCGTTTCTTGTCTTTATGGTGCGTTTACGGGGCGAGCTAACAACGGTAGATTGACAGATCGACAGGGTTGCCAGCGCCGCACCCTCGGCAAACGTCGAAGAAATAGGTGGGTGTGGGTCTCTTTATCGCCAGGTCAGGCAGGGAGTGCCGGCGGGCTGGTCTGATTTATCAAGCGTGGGGTAAAAAATCACCGTTGCAAATTGGTCCCGTAAACGTTTATTTTTGTTGGCAACCCTTTATGTTATTGGCTGGGGTGGGATTGTGGTTTGATTGTTATAGCTTGATTGTTAGGTGCACGAGCACTCAATAAAGCTTTGGGGAGGTTTATGGAGCGATGCGATATGCCCGAGGTCTGCGGTTGTAAAGATTTTGTGGTGCCTGCAATGATGGGCTCATATTATACCTACGTAATTTGATACAAATGTTATTGCAATTGCTTTGTTTAGATTTAGGAAACATTTTGATGCCTTTTACCCTGTTTACCAATTTTTCGTAGATTTATCTGTCTCTTAAATGTACCATTGATTTTTTTTGAATGTCAAAACAAGTTTAAAATTTCCAAAGAACTGAAGCTTTTTGTTGTTCTTTGGTCGAAAACGAAACGAACTAGAAACCTTTAATAAGTACAAAAAAACCGGAAAATACATAAACTAGTGCCATAAACGGTAGTCTTATCGATAAGAACAATCTCTAGCCAAAGAAGTCACATATTTTTTCACGCATGAAACATGTAGAAAGTAGGTAGAGGTACAAAATATGTTATCAATCACAAAGATCTAAAATAATAACACGAACCTTACACGTTTTTCTCTGCAAAAGAATAAAATATATTCTGTTTTCCAAATAGAATGATATTTGTACCCATCCCGACATTAGGGATGGGTTACATCGGACGTTACTTCAGGGTTGAACCCTTATAGACATAGTACAGAAATAGTCGCGTAGCCCAGCTAGCTATTCGCATGCAAATACCAAAGTTGAAACTTACCTAGACCTACCTAACTTAATTACTTGGATGCATATAACATATTGTATTAAACGTGGCTTACTTTAGTTAGCAAACTAAAAGTAAAACTATCGAGTAATACCAGACAAGTTGTAGTCAAGCGTAAACTTATCTCATGTAAAAAAAAATATTATATCAGAGTGGTCAACTCTTATTTCAAGAGTTTTCAAACCACCATAAGGGCCTCTGACGTGGCTTAACAACTCCATGCTATGACAAACAGCCAGGCAATTTAGCAGAGTAAGGTAGTTTGAAAACTCGCAACACTAGAACTGTCTACCTACACTTATAAGAACTTAATATTTTTTTCAAAATTACTACAGTGCTTTACAATATATTGTCTTCAAAAATATTAAGGTGACACAGCTAGATTAGTTATTATAAGTAGGATATAAAGCGATAGTTTTCATCATCATCATCCACAGCCCTTGGGATCCCACTGCTGGGTATAGGCCTCCCTGTGTATGTGTCATCTGCGTCGATATAGACAGTTATTAGTTTCGATACTTTTAGCTCAGTTTTTTTTAAATAAGAGATTTGTGTGTGCTTTTTTAAGAGATTACGCTTATTTTGGTCAACTTAGGCCAGTCTATTATTGTTCTTACTGTTCTATGTCACATGTACCCATTTACAAATTCGGATATTTATAGACCAACCCCTTTCTGGGCTTAAAATAAAAATGTCACAATGTATTTTTGGTGAGATGTATTGGCGATTTTTCCTGTTTTTTTTTTGTGTTTTAATAGGTACCTATATAACACAAAATTATAACAAAATTTTTAGTTACGGATATAGCCAAAAGTATTTGTTTTTTTTTTCTAATTATTTACTTTTATGGAAATATGTAGAAAATACTGCACATGATTTTAATATTTAAGTACCTACTGTATTGTAAATTAGCACCTAATTCAAGTTAAGTATCTGTTGATATCTGATCTGTAGCTGGCAGCTCACGCACACACACACACCGTCTGTATTCACCTGTGTTCTGGAACATGTTAACAATATACTTGTATGTTATTGTACAAATTATTAATAAATTGTTTATCTTGTTTATCTTTACCTTAGAAATTCTCCTCTACTAAATTAATTCATGTCATGTATTAACAATATATCAGTCAGACAGTAGTAGATAGATAAGTTTCTTAAATCTAAATACTAAATTATACAAAATTATATCACATTTCACCTGTAAATTGACATATATTAATAAATTATTTATATTTGTATTTGTATCGCTAAGCCATGCCAGAGGCCCTTATGGTGGCTTGTTAAACTCTCGATACCAACGTTGATCACTTTCATTCGATGAGAAGAAAAAGACCATTAACATTATTGAATGTTTAAGAATAGAATAGAAATCATTTATTTCGGAATTACATCCATGTACAATTAAGAAATACAGATTTAAAAAAAAAAGTTTAAGTTTAAAGGAACGTGTGTTTATTTGTCTGTTTGTTTCGCTTTCACAAAGCAGCCAAGCGATAGATCCTCCAGACTTTTGATATAGTGTTAGTATAGGTTCTCGAAGTGTTATAGAAGCTACACCTAGCTTAGAGCTTAGAGATTCGTTAAGAAAGGCATTACGTTCAATTCATAACTATTCCTTAAACAATAACACATTCCAAGCTATTTTATTCGAACAATAAAATAAAAACAGTTACATAACGACAATAAATTCTGAATGGTCTCTTGAAACAATAATGAATAGTGAAAACCATAATAAATTGCTATTATTTCAAGAGTTAGAATAATAATTTCATTCACGCGTCGAGAATCGAACCTGGGACGTTAATGGGGAACAATCGCCGTGTTGAAATAACTTTCGTGCTTGTGTGTGGTGTAAGGGATAGGAGATTAAATGATTTTGATGGTGTATTTTTTTAAATTAATTTAGAAGTAAAGGTGAGTATATTGTGCCTGAAAGAAGTATGACGTAAATTTAGTTCAAATAGTCGTAGGTATATTTACCAAAATATGCGAATTATTAAGACAAACACATTTAATAAAATATAACCCGACACTTTTTTTGTTTAGACTAACATAAGATCTAAAAAATAATCAAATTAATATGATCAAAAATAACCCATATTATTTAAGCCCGCTCCATCTCTATCCTTGTACCACACATAACAAATTATTAGTGCTATATTAGTGATGACTCATACATACAGTAGCATTTACAACATAAATTGAACTCCACGTTTCCACTAGCGACGAGTGTCCATTGTTTTACGAGTATTTTGGTCTAGACTAGTCTAGGCTCTAGCTAACAAATCAAGGACTAATCATCATCATCATCATCATCAGCCTGCTATAGCCCACTGCTGAGCATAGGCCTCTCTTCTTGTACGCCCCTCGTCCCGGTCCTGCGCAGATCGAATCCAGGTGCCCCCTGCGGTTCTAAAGGACTAAAAAAACATTTTTTTTTTTTACCGCTATATCAGTTAGATCAGCCTCCTTAGACAAGAGACGTATTTTAGTGAGCGTACTGACGCATACTTATGGAATAGAAAGACCAATGTATGGGAGTGTCGTAATATTTCCCCCCGCGGAGCGTGTCGTGATGTCAATCCCATATATTGGTCTTTCTTTTCCATAAGTATGCGTCAGTACGCTCACTAAAATACGCCTCTTGTCTAAGCGGGATGTAGGCTTTGATGCGCAACATTGAGTTCGTATCGAAACGACAAAATTACGTAATTTGTCAACCTGTCAAACTACACGCCACAGATAATAAAAATGACTCTAAGCAAGCATTTATGAAGTAAATTGAGTACCACGCTTCCTCTGCCGACGTTTGTATCCATTGTTTCACAAGTTATTTGGTCTAGACTCTAGGTTATACGTCAAGGTCTAGAAATGACGTTCATATTCAAGAAGCCATATTTTCAAACGGAATGATTTACAATTGACCATGATTCGCCTGATGGTAAGCAATGATCATGATCTAGAATAGAGAGAGCATACCCAGTAAGAACCGATTCACAGACACTATGGAGATCGCGATATTACAATTAAGTACAACAAATTAAAAAATACACGACACCAGAGTTACACTAACTTTAATAAAATCATACGTAACTCATATAAATAATGGACACATACACAACCAGAAACGCCCAAATTTCGTTCTCACATTTTGGTCACCCAAGAATTGACTGTATCTATCCCTCTATCTATCTAGCTGATTTACTTTAAACTTAGATTAGCAAGAAATAGTTTCTTGTACAGTTTAGTTTACGATTTTACAAAAAACACAGCAACTCAAAGACAATAGGAAAAAATCCTCGCTTTGTCTACACAGTAATCTAGTTCAATCTTTGAAGTGAGCAATAGGTAGGTATTTGATTGGTATCTTCAATTCTGTCTTGTTTAGTCTATGATCTCAGACAAAAGAAGAGATAATTCTGATTGAGATTGGTAGCAGGACTATTGTGTTCTATTTTACAAATAAGTTGCGAGGAATCACTTACTTGAGAACATTATTGAAATACTAGCTGTGCCTGCGACTTCGTCCGCGTGGAATAGTTATTTTGGGCATTAATTTTTTAAATTGTGAACCGCAGCGCACGCAACGGAAGCCCTCAAAGATGAATAATTTTCCCCGTTTTTTCCACATTTTCCATTGTTTCTTCGCTACTATTAGTTGCAGCGTGACGTTATATAGACTTGAATAGACCATTTATTGAGGAAGGCTTTAGGCCTTCCTCAATAAATGGTCTATTCAACACAAAAAGAATTTTTCAATTCGCACCAGTAGTTCCTGAGATTAGCGCGTTCAAACAAACAAACTCTTCAGCTTTATAATATTAGTATAGATTTTAAAAAATAAAAGCTAAGCAAATCTAAATAGTACAAGATTGCAATATTTAAAAAAGCCAAATTCTTAAACTGTTTCTTGTAGTGAACAGACATAGTCAAAGTTGATATTCATCTAGCCTAAACTGCGTTAGGATGTAATAGCTAAAAAATCGCAAAATATGTCTACTCTGAAGATTTTCCATTGATGTAATTTTTTCATGTTTAGTATAGTTATTAATTAAGAATACCTATTACTGAGTACCTGCTGAGTTAAGGCTGGCTGGCGACTGTTTTTTTTTTTTTTTTAAAGTTACATTTTTTTTTTCAATGTGTGTTACAATAAAGAGTTTTATCTATCTATCTATATAATATTTTGTTATGTAGTGACTAGCAAGATTTGTTATGGTAAAAACATTTTAGTTCTATTCTTTTCCGTATGGATTCTATTGGCAAGGATTTTTATTGGCTTATCTGTAGTTTTAATTCCTTTATCCTTGGGATTAATTGAAAGATACTAGATTTTAGATTTAGGATTTAGATTTTATAAGGCGAGTGATAAAAAGAACAAAATAAATAAATTAAGATTAAGAATATTGCCGACTTCTTCTTTTATAGGCATTCAAATAAGTGGTACCTTAATAAATTATTATACCAAGCATTACTTTTGTACATATAGCAGCCTCGTTGTTGAAAGTGTTAGTTTAATTTCAGTGATGGTATTCCTACGTTGGTAGGTTTTTTTAAACTGAAACGGGTTTGCACTTGGCCATAGTTTGCCCGATGGTAAGCAAATTATATTGCCTAAGATGGAGCCTAATTGAATTAGACGGGACCGTACCACTGAGTGGCACGTTGAAGAGGAGGCCTATACTCAGCAGTAGGAAGACATAGGATGATATAACGATAACGATAAAGATTATGGTGATATTTATCACTACAGCGTTCAGTAACCTAATGGACAAAATAGTCTGTCAAGATAATAAAAAAATCTAAATGAGAATAAACCGTTTCTTACTGAGTCCATCTTAGAAAATAATGATAGCTTACCATCAAGCACATTATGGTCGAAGGCAAACTCATTTCGCTAAAATTTCAAGTTTAAGATTATTTATCCAACAAAAGACTTCGATTCTCTATCATGGCGACATTGAACAAAACGTTTTATCGAAGCTTTAGAATAAATGTACATAAGTACCTACTCATAAATCTATCTCCATTTCCGAATATATTTTATCCTTCAAAAAGGCGTCCGATTTGAAAATGCAGCTGCATATGCTTCAGACATTTAAAATAAATTCACTTTGGGATATTAGGAAAGATAAAATTTTCGCATTTCAGATATTTAGGTCCAACTTTTGGAATTTGCGTTTTTGATTTGATTTATTGCTGTAATGTTGGTAATGTTCACTAAACATTATTGTTGTCACATGGAATAAATTACAGTAAAGATTGGCAAAGTCTACAATAATAAGTATGTACATATAGTTTCTAAAATGCTCCAGGGGTCTCTAATATAATTTTACTATTGTAGCTCTAATTAACAGCAATTACTTGTCAACTACAATTTGAGTTGTTTATACGACCCATATAAGCGACCCAAAGTAATTTAAACCATTATCTTATTGAATTAAGGCCCATATAACTTTTACATTGACTCTAAAACACATGTAGTGTTATTTGCTTGATAGTTTTGTCCGTTTGAATGAGAGATTGTGTTTTAGAATCGTTGTGTAAGCGGTTTTAAGAGCCTCCTTCAATGTTCAAATGTTTAGCTATAAAACCTTTCTACTTTAAAAAAAAGTTCCTCGTCCATTTTATAACGAAGCTTCGTTCAAAAAGGTCCCGTTATAGTAAAGCACGGTGACGCAACTCACGCAGACAACAAAGAGATTTGCATTCGTTTTCAAACGAATTAGGCCGTTCGATGCACGTGCGAGTTAAAAAAACAACGTTCCCAATTCGAAACGAACGTTCGAAAATCAACTTTGACAGCGCCACATACGAACGCGACCAATACGAACAAATGAATGACGGTATTGCTGACTTACAACTTTATATTTGCTGTCTTCACAAGCCATTTTCACTCTTATTTGCTTACAGTTTAGGTTGATTATATAAAATGTTGGCTGTAAAATAGTACACAAGGAAGGATCTTAAAGAAAGGCTTGTTTGAATGAATGAATGGAGAGTTAACGCACAAGCGAGTTACGTTGTATGCGTGGAAGGAATACTCAAGTTACGATGCGGTACAATTTAAGTATAACTTAAGGTACATTTCCGTATTACTTTTATGATTATTATTTTTATATTCTTTTTCCAAATTGATAAAATGTAAGAAACAAAGAAATACTCAAATAACTGATCAACTAATCGCTTCCTATTTATAAATAAGACGAAAATTTTTATGTATTATGTTAATATTCAAAAATGTTGTGTACTTAATAACCAAACTTATAAAAACATGCTTTCTTCTAAGCAATCGCACTAGATCGTAAACTTCTTCAGGCGGTTTGAAGTCAAGCGTAAGCCTATCATGCATAAAAAAGATATTAATTTTAATATGCTACAGCACCGCTACGATAGTGCTACGGCCTCTACGAAGAATATTTAAATTTTAATTAAAATATAGTTAAATATTATTTCCATATCATACAGTAAGGAACGAGTTATTTACTTTCTCAAGGGTCTCTGGCGAATAAATGCCCTATGACAAACCACATAAATTTACAATTTAACTTAAAATCCAACCTACAACAGTGTCTTGAGCTAAATTCCAGCTCCTCTATTTACATCGATCACCCATCCAATTGCTAACCTTGTTAAGCTTAAAAATCACCGTCAGCTAAGCCACAAGCGCTATCTAAATCTCAGTATAACTTAGGTGTGGTAAACATAACTTAAAGTTAATCCCAAGTTAAACGGAAGTGCAGCCAGGAAGGTGTTAAGTAACGTTAATGTTATTACTTACGTGCTCAAAGTTAAACAATTTAACTTAGCACAACTTTAAGTAGGGTTCGAAGCGATTTGGTACAGTAGGTACAGATCGACATACATCGAAATTAAACTTTATTTAATTAATTATAAAGTTTTGTTATTGTTTCTGGATAATAAAAAAAAATCTACGATTGTCTGTATTTTTTTTAATCCATCAACTTAACTTAATTACTTAATTTAACTCACGTAACAAATGTAAGTAGGTTTGCCTTAACAATATTACTAGGTTAATCTGATTGCAACTAAACATTAATCATAATATCAAATCAACTATTATATTATCACTCTCTAGTTATTCCCCTTTGAATATGCCGCTTTCAACCTACACAAATAACGAAGTACCACTAAAGAGGATGGTTACAGTTAACCTTTTCAAATGATATCAGACACTACCATTCATCACAACACTACGACTACATGTGTTTTACCACAATAGGCACGTCACTGGCTAGACGAGACAAAACATTCAAAATTAAAAAACTAAAAACTAGACGTCAAATTTTGTCGCGTCCCAAACAAAGAAAGAATAAATCAAACACCAACCAACGTAAATTGAAACGCGCCTTCTAAATGTCCATAAAAAGAATGCTCCAAATAACATAACACAAAGAAGCCTTACAGGTCAAGTCTGGTTGGTCCCTACTTGTTCTACATTTCAATTCTATGCCACCAAAATTCTTGTACGTCTTTGTAAATTCAAATTTAGAGCTTGAGCTTTTGACATAAGAGCGTTATTTAGTTCTGAATTGGAATTGCGCGAGAAATGTTTTCGTACTCTTTAGAACTGAGTTCGTAACCTCTTTTGGTCACTGGGGTACAGTCAATTCATAAAATTTGTTCGGAGTCCCTTATATAACTAATAAATCGTGTTGTACCTCCTTCGTGGAGAAAAGTTCCGGCGTTTTGTTATTGCGATATGGTACTAAAAAGTTTACTTTTCTGGCTTCACCGTGGACCGTGGAGGTTACGTAATAAGTTTTAATTGACGCAGAAACATTACCGTTTTGGGATTTCTCTTTGTTTAGTTAGCGACGCCATATTTTCGATTAGGTCATTAGAACTGAATTAATTGTGACGTTTATGGAACGCCTTATAGTGGTTTAGATTTTAGAAACGACGTTTTTAAACTTGACTAGAGACAAACGGCTCTTTGTTCGGTTTCGTTTTGTATATTTTACACAATTTTATTGTTCTTGAATTTATAGGTATGATCGAGTAAACGTATTTGGCTAGAATTAGGATTATTTTTCGTTTTCCTAGATCTATGCTATTTTGCCACGACTAAGAATAAAATGGCAGATGCAGATGGCACATGTATGCAAAGGGAGGCCTATAACCAGCAGTGGGATCCCAAGAGCTGTGGATGATGATGATGATGAAGAATAAAATATAGATTTATTATTATAACGTTTTTTTTATTTTTGACTGACACATAATAATGTACCTTGTTTTAGCGTGTCACATAGGTTTCTAATATAAAACATAATAATAGCTAAATCATTTTTCTTACGAAAATTATTTTATTTTTGAAACTTAGTAACCAAATACCCTATAAAATATAATATATCATACAAAGTCCACAGTTTTGTATGTCGTAGTAGATAATCCTAAAATCCAAGGTATTTACGACTCTGTCGTCACAAAATGGCCGCCACGCTGACACTATATACTTTGTAGATGTAGGTAAAATACAAGTGTATACACACATGCATACTTAAAATGTGTAGAAAAATTATTACATCATTAGAGATTAAAAATATGAAAATAATATATGAATTATTTTAACAACTGCTAAACCAAAAAAAACATACTAAGTATGATTTTTTAACTTAAACTTTTGTTGGGAAATGTGCGAATTGAAGGATTCGAACCTGATGACCGTCCAAACGCCTAACCAACTAGGCTACGGTCAACTCCCAAATACGCAGGTTCGAATCCTGCCGGTCGTGATTATTTTCACTCATTTCCTAATAAAAGTTTAAGTTACATGAAATTACTACATACTTATTTACACCTGTGTTTACACTGAGTTTGTACGACAATAAATTTAGTGACAGAAGAAACTAATTTCCAAAACACAGTTGCTCTAGCACCTAGTTTGAAAATTAAGATGTTCTATCTAGTATTTTTATACTTTTGGTAATGAAAAAAATATAAATGGAAAATTGTTTCATCAAAACTAACTTGTATTTCAAACACATGATGTAATTTTCGTTCTTCAACAATTAAAAGCGATGGTTTTTGTCTTGGCTTATTTAGTTAAGATATATATTTACAAGAAAATAAGGTTCGATTAAGCTTAGTGGGATCTTTATGGATGAGCGAATATGATTATGATTATGATGATATATATGAATGCAAATGAGCGACGACGCAGCTAGTACATTCAAAGAGAGGCCTATGCTCAGCAGTGGGATAGAGAAGGCTCTGGATGATGATGTTGAAGCTTGGAGAACAACTTCAATTTGATTGAAATCAACATAAAACTGTCCAGTAGAAAACTTGGCATACAATTTGTTGCTTTAAAATGTGTAAAATTATCAACAGTATTAACTCACTCATTTACGAAGGTATTCATTAAGGCATTCTTAGAGGATGTAAAACATTAAGATGTACATTAACAATGTACCTAAATAGCAAAATTACAAACACTAAGACAATGGCTAGATTTTACATAGATTATATCAGTAAATTGTTGAAGCGATGATGACTATGGTGTTATCATATTTTATAGCTTCCTTGAGTTGGATGACATGTTAATTTGTAGGTTCCAGTTTTTTTAGTCTTCATGTTTGAGTCCTCACTTATTACTGAGGGTCGTGACTCCTCTGCTGAATCAATTGAATTCGGGTTCTCATGTACCTTTTTTAAATCAGAGTGGACTAAAACCTTTTTTTTTTTAATTATTTATAAAAAATATTCTAGCCAAATACAATTATTTTCTAATTATCACCCGCTCCTATTTTCCAAACAAGTCACGGCTAATAATTACAGTTATTTTTGAGCAAAAATGTTACGTAACCCTTATAAAGCCTTAGAAATACGTGTCGTAAGGCGTAACGTCGTATTACAATGCAAGACAATATTTAGCACAGCCCAGATAAGAATTACGTCATTATACAAGTAAGTATATATTAATAGCATTAAAGAGGTTTTGACAAGTTTATAGCAAAAAAAATATGTATATAACTACATGAAATCAAAATTATAGGAAACGCCTGACGTCCGATTTTTAAATTATATGTTTGTAAATAAGAAATAAATAAACTTTGTACATTTGTATTTGTAATTTGTAAGTGTTACATTATTTTGATGTTTACCTACTTAGTGACAAGTTTTAAAGTAATTATTTTCTTTTTGCATCGCAACAGATCTATATTACGGTGAGCTAAAACACATAAAACACGTAACAACAAACATTAAAATTATTACGTATCCTTTTTGAAAATCGAATTTCCCTAAACAATAATTTAAAAGTTTGCACTACATACAATGTTACTACCAATCTATATCAATTTACAAATTTACTTTTCAACAACATCAACATCATCATCAGCCCATTATCGCCCACTGCTGAGCATAGGCCTCTCTGCTCTTACGCTATTCGTCCCGGTTCTGTTACCTTTCAACAGACGGGCTATAAACTCTGTCCTGCATTACACCAGCCTGGCTTAATTTACGCTCGCGCAGTATAATTACTTACGTAAGCGACTCGAATCTGAAACAAAGTGGAGAACTTATTAGTTTTGGTATGGAGTGAAAATGTGTGCTCTAATTAAATGTGTTTTCTAGTTATGGGGTGTATTTTGGTTTTTATTAAAAGTTAGATCAGATTTTTAACCGACTTCCAAAAAAGGAGGTTATCAAGTCTTCTGAAAGTTTTTTTTTGTGGGGATGTTACGCGATTACTCCGTTGTTTATCAACAGATTTAATTTTTTTTTTTATTCGATCACTATAGTTTCCGAGATGAACCCATAAAAATTGTTTTTCATTCGGTTCAGTACTTTTTGAGAAAAAACCAATAAACCAACAAATTGATAAAGTTTATGCAAACCAAATTTACCCATATTTCCAAAACTACCTGTCGATTTTTGATACAGTTTTCTGTAATGTGTTGAGGTTTAATGAGTGCATCTTTTTAGCTATGTATTACGATGACAACTCACCAGGGGGCGCTGCTGTATACACTATATCTTCTGAATTATCAGCCCGATTTTGATGCGGTTTTCTCTGATAGGCTTAGATTTGTTTAGCAAATGAATTTATGTTGTAGTTTTTTTTGATAGGCTTAGATTTGTTCAGTAACGTGACAGTAGAGTTGAAGTCGGTTTTTGCTTATTATAATAATAACTATTTTCCACTATTTATCTCTTTAAAATAATTATTAAAATCTTATAATATGACCTTTCAATTAGATTGATATCTGTGGACATAGTATCATTTTATCTAAAGGCTAGATGGCGCTGTGTACAATGTCCCGTAATATTTATTATTTATTTATTTATTATTTTTATATATTTTTCTTCTAATATCAGTTTTTCTATGTAATTTCCAAGTGTTTATAGATTTTGTATTAATAGGTAAACAAACAAAGAAAATCCAACAAACTTAGTGAAAAATTTCAAGGAAAGGACATATCTACACGTCATGACATTAGAACAGTGTGTATTTTTGTCTTTCACGTAAATATTATAGATTCAGGACAATTCCTTATGGTTTGACGACGCATTATGATACTGAAATTAAGAACATATGAAAAGTATAATATGTATTATATTCGTTATCAAGTACCCATGATACAAGCGTAAGCTATAGGGCTACCTAGATGGCGCTGTGTGATATGTCCTGAAATATTTTTTTATTTAGTGCAGGACCCAGAGGCCTACCGAGACCGTATCGAACCACTGCTGGGTATATGCCTCCTCCCCTAAACGCCATTAGAGCAAGTCGTGTGCCTTTCTTGTCCAGAGAGGACCGTCGATTGATCGGATTTCATGGATCCATTTGGATGTTGGTTTGTCTGCAGGGCAAGTGCTCTCCCTGGGAAGCAATTCGGTTATTAAATACTTATTTTTTTTTTTTATATATGTACATTATGTTACTTAAAAGCAATGGTAATTTTTTACGCATCTTCATAAATTCTCCATTCAAATTTCAGTACTGGAAGAAAACTTATAATTATATATCACTAGAGATATATATTTTTGAACGAAATTTGAACTTCAATTTCGTTATCTTGTTCTTGGGACGGCGTCTTCGACATCTTGCTTTTGGCGGACGCCCTTCTTTTCGGACAATATGTTGGTCTTGCGGTATTATTATTATTATTATTTATTAGAAAAACTCACGTATTTAAACTCTATCCCGGACGAACCCCCAAAAGTTGTGGGGATAGTGAATATAAACGAGGGTTAATCTTAATCTTTTCATTCTTTTTTTTTATTATTATTATTTTTATAATACAAACGCAATCGTATTGTTTCGTAGTTCGCATCCCCTATTTCACCCCTTTAAAAGTGACATTTCCAAAAATCCTTTCTTACCGGATGCCTACGTCATAACATCTATCTGCATGCCAAACTTCAGCCCAATCCGTCCAGTGGTTTGGGCTGTGCGTTGATAGATCACTATGTCAGTCAGTCAGTCAGAAACCTTTGAGTTTTTTTATATTTGGTAGATACCAAATTTTCTTCATGTAAGTATGTTTATTTTACCGTAGCCATGTAAGGTGGTTAGTTACAGGCATTGACGTGCTCCAATGAGTAATGCTATACATTGCGCAATGTTTCACATAAAACAGGCCAGCTCATTTGCATTTTTCCCTAATGACTAATGTGCCTATTTCTATTTTTATTTATTTTTAGTGGAATTTTTGAGCTATTTTTGTGAGTGTTTCTATTTCCTGTGTTTGTTATAACTTACTCGTATATTTTCATGACAGTGAATAGTCGATATAGTAAAGATATTAGAAAAATAAAAAGATGTACATACATATGTATTTCTATATGTACATAATACTCGTATCATCAAGCGTGCCTCGATGCGAAAACTGTCGGCCTCATAATCTGACGCAACCTGGTTCGATTTCAGCCCTACACTCTAACACCTATATATTATATTTAAGTTAAGAATGTTTTCATTCACCTTAAATTGGAAATTCTAATTCTCTCTCCATTCAACGGTGAAGAAAAACATCATGACACACATTTCGTAATAGATGACTACAATATTCGAAAACATGTGATATGCTTGCTTGACTGCTTGCGGGAGAATAATTCTACTGTATGTGTACATTATCAGTTTATATTTTAAGTTTATTACAAGTCATTTGACAGTGATTTCTACAATAACTTGATATTAAAAAGTGTATATTGTTTGAATTTAAATTAATACCAGTAGTTATTTTTAATATATCTCGGTGGCTTGCATTCAATAACCCGAACAAATACGTTTCTCACGATCATCTAGCAGTAGTTTGCTTCGTAGGTTTGATCTGAGATGACTGTAAGGTCACCAGAACCATGTGGGTGGTAGCAGGATAGAGTGGAATTAAATGTACTGGGTTATTGTTAACCATAATATGTTTTTAAAAAAGCTTCAGATTCATACAGTATTACTAACTTGCTATCAGGTAAACCATGGCCAAGTGCAACCCGTTCAAGTTAAAAAAAAACTAAGCAGGTAAGAATAAGGTACGGTACTAACATCTTTTTTTACAGAATTCGGGAAATCACGAATAAAATAATATATTTTTAGAACCTGGTTTTTGTATAAGTACTTTTTTTTGCAGATGACACGGCAATTATTGACTTTCGAATGAGTTCTTGATGATATTTTCATTGTTGCCAAAGTTTCAAAATGTGTAATCAAACACAAAAAAAAACCATAATAATATCTCTCGGTTTCCGAGAAATTCCGGAACAAATAATATATTTTTTACCAAATATTATCTTTTTATTACTGTTTTGTTCTTTAATAAATTTCCTACTAACTTACTTACAAGTGTTTTGATTGCGGGTAAAGGTGAAGCTTTCTATACCATAAAGTTAGGTTACCTTATTGGTCAGGCTAAGATCTAGACTGACTAGCTCGGGAGAAAGGCAACCTACGCGGAAAGATCGAGGGAATTACGGATGAAATGAGTCCATTATTTCTAGCAGAAACACTGGTATATTACAGGTATATTTAGGTAAAGATTTGATTTGAAAGGAAGTACTGGTTTTGTAGTTTTTGATGTGTGTTTGTATAACATTGGCAGATGAGTTTAGACTTTTGTACAATGATGAGTTTTTAATCTCCTTAAGGCCTTTGAAGCATAACGACCTTGAAGCATGGAAGAGATCGCTCTATGCTATAAGGCAGCACAATGTACCTAGGTTATGTCTCTTTAGATTGTTTTATGTGAGTATATTTATTTCTGGTTTACAATAAAATTATATTCTATTCTTTAATAAATTAAAAGATTCTATTCTAACGATAGTTTTGACAATGTAACATGTTATAATGTACCTAATCCGCGTATTATTTTATGTTGTGGTGATAATAGTAGTTTATGCAACTGTCATATAATGAAGGGTATTAAAACACGAGTGTGAGTTAGTAACGAGTGTTTTAATACCCGTGTTATATGCAGTTGCATAATGCATACACTACTTTATCTTCTCTAATGCAATTAATCAAACAACAAGAGTAAAAGCTGACAATATTTTATCGTACGTGTATTGTCACAGTGATTTTGCCGCCATTAAAATCTAACCAATGAGAGCGCAGCTGCGCGCATCAATAAAACGCGACCAACCTGATTGGCCCTGCAATCAGGTTGGTCGCGTTTAATTGATGTTATAATGAGATATTACGATATCGATGTGGATATTATACCATCATGTGAAATCGCTTAAATTGAGTGTTTTGTTGTCTGCGCTATAACAGTAGTAATTATAAGTCAAGTATTGGAAACATAAGTAGAATGTTACAACATTTGTGTAGATAAACTTATTTACCTCTTCCTTACGTGGGATATATTAGAATTTGTCTGAGCCCGCCTGATGACCTATATAAGTCACAAAAACTATTGTAAGTGTTAAAAGGTTAAATTACTGCCCTATATATAGGTAGCAAACAAAGTTGCAAGCAGAAAACTAGATATCAAAATTTTTTTTTTGGTAGCATTCCAAAAATGCATTTATTCACTTTGCAGAGAAATCAATAAGCCTCAAAAGCCTTCAAAACTTCCCGTTGAGAACCTGCCAAGCCCGCGCCCGCATAGCGACGGATAGCGTAAACAGCCTTACCATAAATAAATGCAGAAATATAAACTAGCAAACTTTGTGGTGGAATTATAGAAACAGGTTATTATTGGTCGAGTAAAGGTTTGAGAATAAGGAGCTTTTTTGAGTTATGCGCTTTTTATGAATATTTTACTAGTCAGTCACGGTCCCGTTAGCTTAGTTGGTAGTGGCTTTGCCTTCTAATCTAGGGGTGTGGGTTCGATTCCCGAATGACACATGTAGTAATGAATTTTAAAAAATTGTAATTATATGTGTTGAGTCTGGTCGTTTCTATGTATATTAAGTATGTATAATTCACGAAAAAAGTATGTTTGTATTATATCCGTTATCTAGTACCCATGATACAAGCGTCAGCTTAGTATGGGCTGTGTGATATGTCCTGAAATATTTATTATTATTATTATTTATTTAACAGACTTTTTAAAAGCTATTGAAAAAAAATTGGCTAATTCATTATGATATTAGTAAAAATCAATCTCTCTTATTAACTGGCTTCAAGAAAAGAAGGAGGTTCTCAATTCAATTGAATGTGTTTTTATAAATTACTAATTCAGATACTACTTAATAATACTTAATGTATACCTCAAGATTTGATAAATTCTTATGTTGATTCTCTGAGTAATCTCGTGTCTACGTGTTATTTTCGGAATCTCTGTCCCTATATCTTATTACCGTGTTCATATACAATAGGGTTTTTAAATTGAATTTCCTCGTAAGCTCAAGATCCAGACAAATAGTGTTCGAAATCACTAATACGGGTAATTTTTCGATACATCCACTTGATTTCAACATAAAATTGGATTGTCAATTTATTTAAAACTAGGGGAAGCTCGCGGCTTCACTCGCATTATTTTGTAATAAAAAGTAGACACTTCTAAAACCCCATACTACCTACATACCAAAAATCATGATGATACGTTTAGCTGTTTTTGCGTTATGAGCGTTTAAATAAACAGATAAACAGACAGAAAATCTAAAACTGCTGAAACGTGTTTTGTAATGGATTTAAAGTATACCCAATTATTTTTTTATATATAATAATAAGATTTTTGATCCTCTTCTGATAGATAGATAGAGGTTTATTTAAATAAAAGTAACAAACATACAAAATCCAAATAGTATACAAAATCTAACGTACAGGTTTTATGATTACATAGTACATACACATATAACCACATTGAACCTGCTTTCTGGACATTTATCTAAGCTTTGTTGACATACATTACCTCATTGTGTGAGTTTATTATCAGAATATACAGCTTAGCAACACTACAGGCAAGGTAACTTCTAAAATAAAAATTCATTTACGGCTTACTTTTATAGTTATTTTTTGTATACGAGTATTAACTTTAGGCTGCGTTGCCTGATTCAAGCCCTATTCGCCTATGTTATAGCTTAAAATTATAATAAAAAAATACCAGGGCCTAAAATTTATGGTGGCATACAAACCGTGGAAACGCTTGATGAACTTTGGGAGTTCCACCTTTTTATGGTGGATGACATATATATTATTTATAACTTTAGATTATATATGTACCTATATATATATATATATAATACATACATAACTTATGTATGTATTATATCTATTGATTTATATTGGCTACTTTCTAAAAAATCCTTTAAGTTTAATATCATTATGTTCAAATGGCAGATTTTATGTTTCATTATGTAATTATTGCTCAATTTGCAAACAAACCAGCTCTCATCTGGTATCTCCAAAACCGGTACCTTCTCGAAGTAATCCTAGGACAGTCGCACATCAGCACTACTCTTAGATCTTCACTTTGACGAGGTCTCTCAGTATTAGAAGGAGGAAGTCACTTTCCATGTTCTTACAATCTGTCACAATAAATGCTTTCTTTCTTTGTTCTATCTTTCTTTTTACAAAAATTTCAAGGTATTTAGTGCCTAAACTCATATAAATTGTAATCTCACACTGCCTCGATATCAAAGTTAGCACACGCCGTAGTACGCTAGTCTGCCACGGATACCTCAGAATATTGATTCGCCACGCGCCTTGAATGCGGTAGGAGGTAACGATGCAATGCAATGCTATATGCAATGTTGTTGTTTACTATCAGACATTAAAACTTCATCATCATCATCAGCAGCAGATCTCCTAGCAAATGGGTTTCGAAATAGTTAGGTAGTAACAATTCATTTTCTTTATTTACTAGTTTTTTTTTGTATTTTATACAAATACATTAAACATATTGATAAAATGTCTCACGAAAGCTTTAATATTAAAATTGAAAAAAATATATGTTAGCAATAGGGATATGCATACGATAACATGAATTGTATTGTTTTACAAAGCAACATAAAAAGGAATACTTAGTATCGATAAGAAGGTCCTAGGTTATCAATTGTGTTATTTAATTAAAGCTCTAAACTTATTATAACTATCGCATTTCCTGCTACGTTCTTTAATAAGAAAATATTCTAATTATGTTACTAAAAGAGTTTACCTATTATTTTATTATTTAAAAAAACTAACATAATCTATAGTACATACATATAATAAAGCTGAAGAGGGTCAAAAGTCTGAACATTGAAGATAATTTAAAAAAATGTTTGTAGAAACTAAGAATTGATAACAGAAAACGTTCCAACAATTTATAATTTTTTGTCTGTTTCTCTGTTTATCTGTGTCTCTGTTTGTCTGTTTATTTAAATGCTCATCACGCAAAAACGTCTGAGCAAATCATCATGATTCTTGGTATGTAGGTAGTATGAAGTCTTAGGAGTGTCATAGGGTACTTTTTATCCTGAAATAGTATGAGCGAAACCATGGGCGTCGACTAGTCATACACAACTGTCTATCCATCTATCTATATTTACAAATAACAAGTTCAACCCATTTAATGGATACCTAACTATCACGTTCAATCCTCAAACACCATAAAGCACGCACACCCTACAATAACGTCAACAACAATTTACGAACATTCTACGAGACTCGATTATCAGCTGAGTGATAAGAACCCCCCGCCCCTCCTCTACACCCCCTTGCCTCCTCTTAGCTCCCCTGTTACGTCTCATATCGACGTGAAATAAATTTTGAGTACCGCTTGGCACTACTGGTAGTGTCATGGAGTGAAAGAGTTACTTCTGTGACACAAGCAAATTTTAAATGTAGATCTAGGGTAATACTTTCAATGAAGAGTCATAAGTCAAAATAATTTTGAAATTTACACACTTATTTATAATGTTTGGTCATATTTTACACATATCAAAATCGTTTGAACGTGCTAATTTCGAAGAAAGAAGTTTTAAAACATCTTTAGCCTTGATCATAGTTAAATAATACATTGTTTTCTTATTATCTTAAAACCTTAACCGCAGATGTGATTGCGTATTCGTTATTTGTTGTGTGCATTCTTAAAATCTCTACTTCATGGACCATGAAGTAGAGATTTTTAGAATGCCATACGATAAATATTAGTTTAAGACAAATTAACTTTTCAATTTGTAATCTCATAAAAATATCTTTTGACACTACTATAGTGTCAAACCATATTATCACAGATACTCAACGTATATCGAGCGCGCCCGCATTTAACTCTATTAGGAGGCAGTCGATCGGTTAAATTGTACATTTCGAGTTGATCGTTTGTATTTTGTGTTGCTTGAGACATTTGGGAGGTGGCGGAATATACAGAGTTGTACAGGGCCAGTGGATAATTTGATTAAATATAGGAAACCCTCAGATGTTACAGTCCAAGATGGGTTGAGATATATTGGGAGATTCGACGTTTTAACTTACTTTATAATCGGTTAACCACTATCAAGAGTAGAAAAAAATTATCTTTATACTAAAGTACTTACAAAGATAAAGGATATAGTCAAATGCCAAACTAACCACTTATTATATTATGTCATCAAATAAACGGAAAAGTTTTGCAACAAACGGTCCCAAACACGAATTTTGATTGACTTATCTGTTATGTGGTAAAACTTAATCAATGTTTTTTTTTTCAGTTAAGTTGATGTCGTATTAAGGCTGCGTCGTTTCAGAGCCAGTTTCAATTCAGTAAAGTACTTACTTACCTACACTTAACTGAAAACAGCGTTCCTGTCATAAAAACGTTATAACGGTCATAAAAGTGTTGCATCGAACTCTAATACTTGACCGATTTTGATGAAGTTGTCAGCGATTGGATTCGGTCACGCAACTGGGGAATCCACGCACTGCGTCAGATACTGTTATTTTCAACGTGATTTTAGATAAGTTCTTTTGATTAGTTTTTTATTACAGCACGGTTAATGCAAAACAACAAACAATTTTTTTTTAATATGCGAAAATATACAAATCTCTTTGCTAAACTGTTGTTTTTACCACAAATGTCTCAAAGCCGTAGATATAAATTAAGAATGTAACTCATTAGGATTAACTAATACATCTTCTAAGATGTAGGTATATATCTGCCCAAGAGAACTCCTCCAGTGAACTAATTCTGCGGGAAAGTCACGACCCTCAGTCATGAGGAAATACGACTCATAGAGAGAACTTATACATAGGTACATAGACTACAAATATTAAAATTTTATCTAGTTTGAGTGGTCTGTTAGTTTAGTTGGTAGTGGCTCTGCCTTCCAATCTACGGTTGCGGCTTCGATCATGATGATGATAATTACGAATTTTAAATTTGTAACTACTTGTGTTGAGTCTGGTCGTTTCCATGTATAATAAGTATTTATTTACAAAACAAAAATATTATATCCGTTATCTAGTACCCACGACACAAGCGTTTGCTTTATGTGGGACTAGATAGCGCTGTGTGTTATGTCTCGGAATATATGTAAATTTATTTTATTTATTAGTTTCAATGTCTTCCGGTGAATGAAGATTTGAAAGAAATCTTCAATTGTGCGTATACGCATAAAGCCTAAAGTGTAAAGCCGTAGTGATATTGGGTTTATTGAAGGCACACGCAACAGCCATCCAATACACTTGGAAACATCTTTATTTGAACGAAACTAGGTTGTTAATGCGACTTTACTTGCACATTATATAGGTAGGGAGGACTACCAAGAAGAGAGAGTTGAAAAGAAAAAAAGGGGACAGACAAAACTTAAAAAAAATTAAAAAAAACTAGAGAGAGGTGAAATAGAAGGCTTTGAAGGAGGCCTATGTGGAAAGATAAGCATAAAACATAGTGTTAAAATAATCAAGTTATGTGTGGACTTGCACTCGCTTACCTTAAAGGATAATATCGTGAGGAAACCGACATGATTGAGGACCTCAATATCCGAGGAATGTGTCTTCCGTGGAAGGACCTGGGCACCCACCACGATGTATGATTTCTGCGGGGGAGTCACGACCCTCAGTCATGAGGAAACACGTCTCACAGAGAGAGATATATCGGTCAATGACTCATCGTACGACAAACAATAACTACCTAGTAGGAAGCCTACCTAGCTGCAAAATGCTCAGTCATTCATCAGGACCAACTACAGACCACAGAATACTTCACGACAACCAATCAAGGACAAACATAATGCCATCTCACGATCACTCGCTTTCAATTGGCGTCTTGTTAGCAAATGACACTACATAGAATGTTTCATAAAATAAATATCATGGAAAAGTTAAGTAAAACTAGCAATTTCCAGTTATTTCCAAAAGATGTCATTATCACGCGGTAATGGCACCTTTATTCCGAAGTGTGATATTTGATGTTTTATACTTTGTCATTGTGGTTTGATTGGACTGAAAGATGACAAGTAAAATATATATTTATATATCTATACATATAGCAAAGCTGCAGAGGGTCAAAAGTCTGAATATTGAAGATATTTAAAAAAATGTTTAGATCTACTTCAAATTAATAACAGAACACGTTCTAGTTTTCTAGAAATGTTGTCTATTTATCTGTTTCTATTTTTATCTGTGTCTCTGTGTATTTAAACGCTTATCACGCAATAACGGCTTAATGGATCATCATGATTGAATGTCGTATGCTACTTTTTATTCGGAAATAATGCGAGCGAAGCCGCGGGCGTCCACTAGTAAATAAATATGCCGGAAAATTTCACACGGCGCCATCTAGCCACATAATAAGCCAATGTGTGTCATGGGCTGAAGGAAAGTATTTTAATGATGGCATTAAACATAGGTCACACTTGACTACAACTTCATCGCACGATTATTCACGAATATTAGAGTCTCGTCTATAATATCGATAAATCTAGTCTTAATATTGATACGTGTATATAGTAATTTTAGGCCTCAACCAGTAAAAAAAATAAGACCTACCGTACAAGAAACTTATCCGTTTGTTTTTTTTTATATAAGAACCTAGTAGTAGCTGGCCTCAGTTTATAGTAGTTCTCTGGGTTCTGAGACTGACATAGACTACTCGTCTAATATTATAATTCATCAAAATATCAATAAATTGATTATTTGTTTATCTAGGTCACTCTTAAAACGATTCTTAGCTCTGCAGCGGCGTGAAATCAAAAAAATCAGACCAACAAACACATTTTCACTTTTACCTTATTAATGCAGAACCATCCACATTTCTTTACACATGCCCTTCGCAAAAAAGCATCTTTAATGACTTTATAAAACCCTCAGAAATATATTTATAAATACATCCGACCTCCTTCCGGAGCAGATGTTTTCTGAGTCACGTGGTACACCCGTGCGCGCAAGTGTTTACATTACTTTTATTATTTTTATATGGGTTTTTGATCGATCGGAAGCAGCACCTGCTGGGAAGGGGGTACGCAATGGCAGATGGTTTCGGATGAGGTTGGTTTTAATTTGAATATGATGTAATATGGAAGTGGGATTTTGGAGAAATGGTGTATTCATTTATTATTTCTAAATGAATTTAAGGAATTTCTGAAAGGGAACTCATTTGGTAAATGATAAGTAAAGTCTATGGCGTTTTGAAAACTCGCTATAGATTTGGCTATTCTTATAGAAACTTATTTTTCACATACCAAAGAAATAAACGTCTAGTATAGAAAAAATCTGGTTCAATCACTTATGTACCTACATAAAAGTATACATACCTAGCGAATCTAGATATAAAACTTTGATTTGTACTACTTTATTTTCACGATTAGTAATATAAGTGCGTTCGTATCATCTCAACAATTACATAATTACACAAAATAAAAAAAAGTTATCTTTATATGTAAATAACTTTAGCTAAATTTCTATATCCCTACCCACTTTTTTAACAAGGTATGGGTTTGCACTTGACCGTAATTCACCTGATGGTAAACAAATATTACGGTCTAGGATGGAGCGTGCTTACCCAGTAAGAACCGATTCACTCTCGCTTTGAAGATCGCAAGGTTATATTCACTCAGTCATCCGCACATTGAAGGCATATAAACGTTAAAGCTCTAGCAGAGTGTAGTGAGAGTAGTGTGCGCAACCCAATATTGTTAAAATAGATCAAGGAGGCCATTTCACAGAGTTTACTACGACGTATCCATAGACAATATTAGTCTAGAGACCCATTTTAAAGGTCGCGTAATATTAAAAAAAAATACACAAACATTTTATTGCGATCCCTGTAAACTAGTCAATTTACATTTGTGTAATATTTTTAGCCGTTACGTTCTATTTTTTTCTATTCAGCGATCGCGTTTATAGCAATATAATAACCAATATATTTTGGATGGTGTGAATGTGGAATTTTCTGGCTATATCCTCAAACTTTAAATTATTAATAGTATTTTCCGTCACCCTCGTTTGAGAGTCTGATCCGTTCCTGTACAGGTCTACACTTAAGATCAGAATCGCTTATTTATGCAGATATCTCTTCAAGAAACCAAAGAAAAGGTAACCGAGTTTCCTTTACATATATACAAATCTTTTGATAGATCATGTATACTGTGTGTACTATTTACTCCAATACTACTATTTGTATTTAAAATTTCACTAATAAAAGTTAGACTAACTACATAAATGTATGTACTAGAATTTGATAATTCTAGTACATTTCATTTTAACGTGTTATTTATCACGCATATTGATCAGACATATGTGTATCGTAAAATTACTCACATAACACATCTTTGTCCTGTTTTGTCATTGGTCATACCCTACTAGAAGGGGGAGGGTATTGACCCAGGGGGGAGAAGGGGGATTCAAGGCTCAACTCCCGTCTGAAGGATTTAGGTATTAAACGTTTCATTTGGATTTTGGAGCTTATTTTCTACAATGAAACCTGACCTTGGTAGTTGAATGTTTACTATAATTTGTTATATTTAGAAAATGTGTTTTGAACTTACTGAGATAGTTTATGTGGAAAATGAAACATAAGTAGGTTATAAGTGATGTCATATCATCATCGTCATCCAAAGCCTCATCTACCCTCATCCTACCCCACTGTTGGGCATAGGCCTCTGTGTGTGTGACATATATGTGGTATATAAATTTGGTTTTGGTTACTACAAAAGCATTATTTTTTCTACGATAGCAGCTGTTTTTCTTTTTCAAACAAGACTATTTATACGTTTATTTAGTCTGAGATAGCCAAATTGAACATCGTAGATTTCAATATATCTACGCTATAAGGCCGCTCAATGTACCTACATAGGTCACGTAATATTTTTGTAAATTGTTTTGTATTTTTGTGTTTCTTGTGTACAATAAAGCTATATTGATCGATTGATATACGATCCGAAAGAAACATTTGTTTAATCTAGAGTTAATAGGTATCTTCTAGGGAAACGTGTTACACCCTAGGCTGCAGCAATGCTTAACATCAGGCAGGCTGTAGTCAAACGTAAACCTATCCCACGTAAAAAAAAAAAAAAGTATTGTGAATTTTATAAAGAAACGAAGATATTGTCTGAATTATAAACAAACAACATTACTATAACAATATGTATTTAAAAAAAATAATTAGTAAATTGTTCAAATCAGGATTCACACCTGATACTATATATATCATACACATATATGTATATCGTAGGTACTGTTTCCGTGAGTAAGCAGGTAGGGGTGTCAACCGAGGTTTAATTTAGCTCGCTGGCTGTATGTATGTATGTATATAGTAATGGAGCTCCGTGACTGATTACAAGCAAGGATCGATGCACGAGATTGCAGTCTATTTATATGTGCTATCTTTAAAGTTTAAGTAATTATAATAACACGTCATTTCATTAATGAAAATGAAACGACGTTAAATTTTATAAAAAAATAAAGTGTTCTTAGATGCGTTTTGTTTTTACAGGCGGGCAGCCAAAATAGTACATTGTTCACCGAGAGGAGAAAGTGACCGATTACCGTCGAGGGTGTACTTTAAAACACCCGAGATCGGGAATCGCACTTTCTCTCGAATGATACATAGTGCTTTATACTACACCTACGATGAAAAAAAAACTAAATCTTTAAAACTGAATCCTCAAACAACACACAAATTGAAAATGGCGCCAATGGAGTCTGCAATTTTCACATGTTCTTTTTTCAAATTGTTTGACACCATCCAACACACAGCTAGTGGCCAGTGTCATTTTGCGAACTTGGAGATAAAAAATCACTGTAAAAACTTTTTGGCTTTTGATATTTAGGTTACCGGCGCATAGTCTTACCCAAAGTTAAAAAAAAAAGCACGTAAGAAATGGATTATCATACACTTTTCTCTCCCGCTCAGATGCGTTTTCTCCCCGCATATTTGTTCGATATGCAATGACGTACTTTCTACCGTAAATTTGATAAAGTATCAAGGTACTTTCCAGCAGGTGTAGTATAAAATATAATATGTATGTACACAAGTGATAATTTAACATACTTTCACACCCATTGGTTCATGTACAACTGCTTTTAACGAAATTTTGGCTGTTTATGTGTGTAGGAAATTTAAAACAAAAACGCTTCCACTGTTTTTATGTATTATCACTGTCAATAAAATGATTGTTGTACTTTAAAAATAAATACTTTTAAATAGTTTGAGTTATATACAAGTAACTTCTAAGAAAATGGACACAACACTTTGTTTATCCTCTCAGAATAACACCTTTCTTTAACGAAAATGAAAAAGCGTTAAATTTTATAAAAAATTAAACACAAACAGTAATTTCCAAAAAATATAATAAGGTGAAATAGTACTTCATAATCACAATGCAACCATCCTGATCGCTAAGACGTCTTGTTTTAGAAGATTTGTTCCTTCTGGTGACTAAGTTAAATATACTTTTGTCTATGTTACACCAGTACAGTTTAGTTTAAATTTGTGTGCCTATTAATAAGTTATTGAGTTGTAATTGACAGAGCATATTAAGCTTAAAATAATAAGTATTACCTACCATTTTTGTATTTGCATTATATTGCCGATCTTTTTTTTGGCCACCATTTATCAACACAGTAAATAAGTTAACTTATTCTTTGCCTGTTTTAAAAATGTACATATAATTTCCATGATGTAGTGACAACCCTACCCTCCCTCTCGTCTGCGTTGATATAAAATGCAACGTTTCCGTCTGTGTGTGCTCGGCTGGATCAATGTTGATACAATTCAATAGGCCAGTTTGTTATACTAGTTAGGGACCGTTCACACTTACCCGTACTTTAGACACAGAATATTTATGTAGAAGTTTGATTTATATCCGGAGGTGTTATATTTGGTTTTTATTTAAGCTATATTTTCAAATTTTTACTACAATGTCGTTTGTGTGAATGTCGCTTCTGGCAGACGGTGAAAAAAAAACGTGTTAAAGGGAGGTTTTTTTCTTGGTGAATATACCTGTTTATAATGATCTATAATAATTTATATTTTTACGCGTTTTAAATAAAAGGCCGAGTTGTCACCTACAAAAGTGTTATATTTCGTAAATGTCAGCTTCTGGTAACAAATAAGAGAGAAAGGCATAAAACTTGTCATGACAAATACTGGTCGACTTTTTTTGGTGGAAATGACAGTAATTCTTTGTCACATGGAAATGTTTTTTTTTTTATTGAAAGTGTGAATCGACCCTTACAATCAGCTGAACCAATAAATTGACGATATTCGTTATTAACCCATTTAACCCTGTTTATTCAATAAATACTTGTCCGATGTTTTGTGTTATAAGTGGGTTCTGTTTTTGCAGACAGGCAGCCAAAAAATATGTGTACATAAGTGATAATTTAACATACTTTCACACCCATACGTTCATATTATACAACTGATTTTAACGAAATTTTGGTTAAAAGTTTTAGGTGTGTTGCCAAATAAGTTTTTTATTCAAAAACGTATTATACTTATTATAATTATAAAATATAAATAATATAATTAAATGTGATCAGGCCTAGAGGGAAAAAGGACCTACCTAGAAAAAGTTGAAAGGAAGCTTGACAAAGACTGGACCACCAAAGCGTAATTGCATATTTTCAAAGTTCTGGACTAATAGTTAAACCGCATTTCGTAATAAGACCCTTTAAGTTATGTAATATACCTATATGTCTTATCTATATAGGTACCTATAAAAATGAGATTTATTTTAGTTTCTTATTCATGGAACCATATTATTAAAATAATTTATTTACAAGTCTTAAACGTAATATTAAAATATACAATATACCTAAAATAAAATATGAAAAAAAATAAAACAAACAAAAAATCTTTTTATTTTTAAAGTAATTCAAAAAGAATGCTTCAAAATGTACCCAAATGTCGGCCTCAAAGAAAGGCTCCATTTAACCGTGTAGATGTAATTTGATAACGTTATCACAATCTGAAAGTAAACTTAGTCAAGGCTCTTGTGCTCTAGTTCGAAAACAAATATTTTACATTTTTGCGAGTCTTATGTAGTAAGTACCTACTTAGTATTGTATTGCGAATTTTAATGTCATTTTTTTATGTTTGGATGCAAGCTGGTTTGTAGTTAAAGCATATTTTTAATCGGCTTTTAATAAAAAGGATGTGAATGTTAATGTAAGAGATTATTAACATTAATATATCTGTAAGTAGTAGGTAGGCACCTAAATGATATACCTACCTAGGCAAAGTTACAAAACGTGAGCCATTATAGCTAGTGTATATTTTGTTTTTGTCCAATGATTTCACAGAAACAAAAAAAAAACTATGAAACTACAAAAATAATTAATTTATATTATCTAGACATGTATAGCACTGTTTACAAATAACTGCTTAACCCGAAATATATTAAAAGAATTGGACGATATATGCCTATATGCCTGTGTCAGGCAAGTACATATATAAAAAGGAGTTAATACATATATGTCTAATCTATGTGCTTGTGCTAAAATATACTAAAAAAAAAAAACTAAAATATACTAAATATACTAGCGTAATGTTCTAGCTATTTTAATGCAAAGCTCTGTATGATCACTAATTGTAAGATACAATGTAGTCTGTAATTATGTTGTCCTTGTTTATCGTTGTTTTTTGTGTGTTTGTTAGACAGAGAATACAGTACCAGTTAGGTACTGTATTCTCTGTCTAACTCAGGTTTTTTAAATAATTAATCGCATTTATGTTGTTCAAGCTGTGTACACTTATCTTAGGAATTTGTTCTGGATCAAAACCAGCTTTGAATGTATACTTAGCTTATTTGGGAACACATTCTGTTTTGTGTACCATTATAAATAAATAAATAAATAAATACTATGCCTAGCCTCAATATATTTGGCTCAAACAAATCAGATTTGCATAAAATATTCAGCAAAATCAATGTCACAAACACCGACCTAGATATTTAGGTACCAAAATTCATGGAACTACTCAGACCGTGAGATCCAAGACATAATCAAATAAAACAATTCGAACAAACTTCTCAGAAAGGAATCGTAAGCAAAAATCAAAGAATGATTATATTATTAGTTGGTTTGTGTATTGTCTCTTCTTATAGATTATTTGTTTACTAATGTAGATTAAGAAATTAATGATTTTGAAAAAAAAAACATCGTATCTAAAGACTTTGTAAGAACGGAAGTGATTAACCATCGGACTAGACTTGTAATTTTTACAACAGTACAACGGATCTTGACTACTTTTGCTATGGATCTATGGTAACGAAAATGACAAAGGCTACTTGTTATGCCAACACAACGCGGGCAAAGCCCCTGGCTTCGACTAGTCCTATAAATTAAAAACTTTGATCCTTCTATCGATTCCTTTTACGATTTTTACGACAACACTTTGAAATTAGAACTTTTTACGGCCGGAAACGGAAACGAAACTGCACGGAAACTAGCGGAAACCGATGTTATTTCGCGCGCGATTGTACTCAGACGAGGTCACGAGAACTAACTAGTGAGTATTCTGTGACTACAATGTGACTGATCTAAATTGTTATTTTAAAACCAAAATACATAAAAAGCATAATTTACATTATGTTATGTCTTCATCAATAAAATGAACATTTTCAATATAAAATTAGGATGTAATATCCGCATACGTAATATTAGGCAAATTTTTATTAGAATGGAATAAGCATCAAGTCACCATAAAATTATGTCAAAAAACACCAAAAATAATTAATTAATTATTAGGTTTGTTACAGTGTGATATTTAGTTAG
This sequence comes from Macaria liturata, assembly GCA_964023185.1. Classification (NCBI taxonomy): domain Eukaryota; kingdom Metazoa; phylum Arthropoda; class Insecta; order Lepidoptera; family Geometridae; genus Macaria; species Macaria liturata. Next base: position 7,950,695 of record OZ026831.1, read on the forward strand.
TTATGGGCACACAATATGGTGACCTTTAATCCAATAGGAAATACGTTCGCCGTACCCGAAATTGGCTTCCAATCCTCAAAAATAGTCTATTAGAATTCGAACTGAGAGTGTCGTTTAAAGTTTTCTTTGTTACCGAAAATGACAAAAAAATTCAAAAACTAAAACGTTACAGAGTCTGAACGTTTCACAACAAACAAATCACACTGTACACCAACTATTTTATAATCTGTAGCAGTTGAATGGTTCTTATTCTTACAGCTCGCGGCGCCTGGCGGGCGCATCCTACAACAATTAAAGTATGTAGGCCGCTCGCCCACACCAGCGCGGTATAGCGGCCAGACTAGATAGACACATACCTATAGACCTCTAGTATATACATTATATATCAGAATGAAATAATCTTCGGCACTAAGATAGTCAATGTTATCTTTAAACTTGTAACGCACAGTGTTAGAGATTAATAAACATCATTGTTTGAATTTGGATCGAAAGCTTTGTTTATTTAAAAGGAATTTGCTGAATTAAAATTGTTTTAAATGAACTAGGTATGTACATCATATTGTTGTGGAACTCCCTGCCTGACTCCTCTTCCCCATTAACTATAATCCAGCGATCTTCAAAGCGAGAGTGAATCGGTTCTTATCGGGTAAGCACGCTCCATCTTAGGCCATAGCCTTTGATTGCTATCAGGCAAACTATGGCCAAATGAAAACCCGTACAAGTTAAAAAAAAAACTGTAGGTATCTAATAGTTAAGATACCTACTACTTAATTATTTTGTATTATACTAGTATTAACTAGATTGTAAGCGATATTTCTAATGGTGAATGTACCCAATAAGAACCGATTCACTCTCGCTTTGAGGTTTCCAGTATTTGTACTCTTGTGTGTCCTTTGTGTCCAATAAGAGCTCATCTATCCATCTAACTCGACCAAATTAAAGAGAGCTCTAAAACTCAACCTCTCTGAGAACAGTGGTACCAAAACGTATGGAAATGGAACTAATTTTAAACCTTTTTCTACACATTTTTTTAACACGGAATATGTATAGGTAATATGGTTTGTGTTTGACTACAGCCCGCACGATGTTAAGCACAGCTGTGGTTTAGGACACACGCATGCCTAGAAGATATTTATTTTATTTACTCTTGATTGGAAGACCCCGTGATGGACTCCTACATGTATTACACCAATTACGTATGTTCTCAAAATATATTGTTATATTAAACTTTATCAATAGATTACTATGTTTTTTTTTTTGTGATAGCAATAGTGTAATCGTCAGGAAAAGAACAAATAAATTAAACAAGTATACATACAAACAAAGTATACAAGTGGCGCCACCATATTTGCTACACTTTTCCGTTGGGGTTTGGTGCATATTCTGATGTTGTATCGAGAGGTCACGGTTGGCTGGTCGCCTCGTGACCTCGACGGGCCAACTCTTCTGTTCTTTATTTGATTCAAAATGCGTTCCAGACCGTTGATAAATCGTACGTTCGATCGTCGAGGTTGAAAAATTTGCTAGGGATGTGCTGCAATTAAACGTTTCCGGTTTTTTTCGTAAAACCGTTAAGCCGAATGAATGGACGGATGAATGAGTTTTATGACTGGGGAAATTCAAAATTTGATTTTTGACATTTTTATTTTTAATGAAGTTAAATGGTGAGTAGATTTGTGTAATTCAAGTTTCTATAAAACTTCTTCCTTTAGTCGCTCGCTCACTGCTGAGCACCGTGATGGTCCCGACCCACTTGGTGGACCAATAATCGCCATTTATGTCGATCCGTGGCTTCATGTATGGCTATACTTCTATATCTATCTAATCTGCAATTAGCCAAGATAATTTTTTAAACCAACCAAACTTGTCCCTTCTAAACAGTTAAAAGATTATGGTATCAGAATAATCCATCAAAATTGTAGATCAGTTAGAAATAAGATTTTGAAAATAGAAACAATGGCTGAATCATATAAAGCAGATGTGCTTATACTTTCTGAAACTTGGTTAAATGAGTATGATGTTAACAATATTGTATTGCAAGGTTTCGCACATGCCAATTACTATGTTCGTAAAAATTTTATTCATGGTGGCGTATCTATTTTTGTAAGTAATACACTAAAATGTAAACCATACAAACCTGTTGATGCACTATCATATGAATACCACTGTGAACTTGCCGCAGTCGAGATAAATATAAATCATTGTAAACTACTAGTTGTTGGTATGTATCGGACAGGAAAAGGGGATTTTGATAAATTAAGCAGGGTTTTGACTAAATTATTTGACTTGCTGTACAATGTTTCTTCTAATGAAGGCTATCAAATTGTTCTTGCCGGGGATTGGAATGTTGACTTTTTAGTAGATTCTACATCGCGAGCCACACTAAAAGATATAATTAAGACAAATGGCTTCAGAAATATAATACTATTCCCAACTAGAATAGAAAAAGATTCTGCAACATCGATTGAATGTGTTGTTACCAATTTACCTGACGAATTAATTGAAGCTGAGCCTCTCGCGGTAAACATAGGTTCTGATCATGACGCACAGCTAGCTATAGTTAAAATCAGGAAACAAGTAATGCCTAAATTTGTAAATATTGAACAGAGATCTTTCGACAATCATAATATACAACAATTTTGTAATGCAATGTTATCATATGACTGGGACGCTATCTTTTATCAGTTTGACAGTGACACTTTTCAAAACTTCTTTAGGAAATTCACATACAACTTTAATCTATTCTTGCCAATAAAATCAAAACGCGTGCCACTAACTTCAAAATGCCCATGGATAACCAATGATTTAGTCAAATTACAGAAAGACATTCAAGATCTTCATCAATTTCAAAGACTTTATCCAGACCGAATAACTAAAGATATAATACAAATTAAAATTAAATTTAGAGATGATAATATATTATTGAAGAAGAAAGAACATGTAGAAAATAGACTTAGAAATGCGAAGAATCCTAAAAAAGAAATTTGGAACGTAATTAAAGAAGAGAGTAATAAAAATATTAAAGAATGGGATTGGGAGTTACTGGACGATGACAATAACATAGTTAAAAATGAATCAATTGCAGACTACTTAAATAACTATTTTGTTTCAACTGGGATAGAAATTCAAACAAATAACCCTCCTGATTGCAATAAAGCTATGACCAATTTAAAACATATAACAAATAATGATTTTCAATTTCAAATAATAACGCCACAGGCATTACAAAAACTTGTCAAGCAAAAACTCCATCAATCAGAAACGAAAGATTTGTATGATATATCTGGTAGTTTTATAGGTACTATTTTTCCATATCTCTCTGATCATATCACCTTTTTGGTAAATAATATACTACAATCAGATGAATACCCAAAACTATTGAAAAAATCTAGACTGACACCTTTATACAAGGGAAAGGGTGATACAGCATCCGTACGGAATTACAGACCTATAACTATTGTACCTACCTTATCTAAAATTATAGAGTCCATTATCGCTGAACAAGTTATGGCACATATGATCAGCAACAAACTTATAACTGACGCGCAGTTTGCATATAGAAAGGGCTTATCCACCACAACAGCTTCCCTAAAACTTATAGAATCAGTATTAGATAACTTAGATAAGAAAAGAAAGGTGGCGGGTGTATTTTTAGACCTTTCTCGCGCTTTCGATTCTGTTCAACATAAATTATTGATAGAAAAGCTCAAATCATACGGAATTAAGGGCAATTCACTTGGTTTAATTAAATCCTTTCTTGAAGATAGGGAGCAGACAGTTCAAAAAAAAGTAAAAAAAAAACTGTACAATTCTACTCCACTTAAAACAAATATTGGTATTCCCCAAGGTTCATCGTTGGGAAATACTTTATTCTTGATATTCCTAAATGATTTACCTACATTAGATATCAGTGGAAGTATCATCCAGTATGCGGATGACACTACAATCATAATTTCAGCTGAAACAACTGAGAAACTCCTACTAAAAATAAAAGAGACTATGTACAAAATAGGAGAGTGGTTCACAATGAATGGTCTTAAGCTAAACAAAGAAAAAACAAATATATTATTTTTTAATGCTGTCTCGATAAGTGTAAAAGCTCCCGCTGTGTGTTTTGATGATGGTACTGTTTGCCCCCCATCAAGCTGTGTAAAGCTTCTTGGTTTTGAGCTGGACCCATGTTTCACTTGGAAGGAACACATAAATACAACTTGCAAAAAGATGACGAAGGGCATTTATGCGTTGAAACAAATAAGACATATTACATCACCCCAAAATCTAAAAGAAATGTATTACGCATATGTACACTCTATTTTATCTTATGGTTTAATGCTTTGGGGCAATTCTACAGAGTATGAGAGGGTTTTGAAGTTACAAAAGAGAGCGGTAAGAACTTTAGTTGGAGGAAAATATAGAGAAACTTGCAGGGAACACTTCAAAACACTGCAAATTCTGACATCTGTATCCCAGTACATACTGGAGATTCTTAAATATGTTTTTAGGCATCGACTTCTATATAAAATAGTAGTGTGTGATAATAAACGATCAGTCAGAAGGAAAAATGGAACTTTTTTGGAAATACCAAAACGTCGTCTAAATATGTTTTCTAAATTACCATTTGTTATCGGTCCAACTTTGTATAATACATTGCCAGAAGAAATTAAAACTATGACGCGTGAAAATAATTTCCTAGATAGTGTAAGAAGGCTTCTTTTGGACAAAACATTGTACAGCTTTAAGGAATTCATGACGAACGACTATAGTCACTTAGGCTTTGGAGACAAGTCAATGCCCCTCAAAAAATGAAATCTAGGTTATATGATATATGTTATCAACTTCTAAAAATCTGTGATTATTCTTTAATGTATTAAAAATCTGTGATTATTCTTTTATTATAAAGGTATAATATGATACAATCTTACCTAAATATTTTTATAAGAATGTATGTAAAAACAATTATGACAAGAAATCATAGTGTTACATGATGATAATAATTATTTATTTGTTTTGTAATATTTATGATTTTAATAAATATTTCTTTCTTTCTTTCTTTTCTTTATAAAACAACGAAAGATAAAAAAAATGTGAATATAAAAATGTATGGCAGTTTTATATGCAAGTTTTGAATATTACATTAACTTGATAGAAACAAAAGACAAATTAAACTTATTACCTATTCTTCTTAACTAAATATAAAATACTAGTGGGTGGTCGCGGCTTCGCTCGCATTAAGAAGTAAAACTTGCATCCCCTATTTCACTCCTTTACAAGTGGCATTTCCAAAAATCCTTTCTTAGCGGATGCCTACGTCATAACATTTACCTGCATGCCGAATTTCAGCTCGATCTTTCCATTGGTTTGGGCTGTGCGTTGATAGATCACTATATCAGTCAGTCAATCAGTCAGTCACCTTTGAGTTTTATATACAAGATAAATATCTCGAGACATTTCACACAGCGCCATTTAGCTCTAAACTAAGCAAATTCTCGACTTCAGAAACAAATTGTTTTCTCAACCTATAGTTGAGAAAACAATTTGTTAATAGCTATACTAAAGTAGAACTCGCCAAGGTATGCGTAGCCTAATTGCGTCGTTGTCGAAAAGTGATAAAATCATCTGACATTTAGATAAGAAGGTAACAAGTCATAGACCTCGTAGATCCTTGTCAATGTAAAGCAGAATTCAGACGTAACTGAGTGATATATTTGTATGAGAACGAATTTATTTTATTTTGCTACTAAGTGGTCTCTGGTGTGTACGTTTGTTATGCAAACGTTTCATATTCAAAATTCAAATTCAAAATCATTTATTTCAGACATTGGTCCATATTCACAATAATATAATTCACTTTAAAATATTATATTTATATAAAGTCATATTGGTAGTGTAATTTGAACTAAATTTATAAAAAACATGAATTAAAAGAAGGACTGCAATAGTTATTCATCAGATGTAGACTTTGGCTTCCATAACCAAGATATGAAACTATTAGAAAATACAAGTTATTATAACACTTTACACTAGGTAAAATCGGTTAATTAACGACATTTTAATGAATTTAGTATAAGTAGCTGCTAAAATTTGGATTGCAAAGAAAATGTTACTAATCGCCTTCAAAAAAGGGAATATAAATTCTCTATTTAACTGTTTTTTTTATATCACGAGGTTCGCGAGCTATTTTGCAAGTTCATTGATTCTCGGGAGTAAGATGAGTATCCAGCCACCCGAAAAAGTTTTCTCAGGCAGTATATTGGCTAGGGATGCGATCAATTTTATATGAGCAAAGGTGACTGTTACCAGTTTACAACACGTAACCCTTTTTCTCTAAAATAAGAAAATTTTGAATTCATAGTATCATTATAAAAGTCATATTTACCTGTACTTTTTTATGTTTTGCCTCTTCCAAATAATCTAAACATATTTTTTTTTTAATTCCTATAGTCTGCATCTATCTTTTTATGCATATTATTTGATTTGCCTGAAGCGATATTGTGGTTAAAGATTTATTATGTCTGTCCTAGAATGGGCATGGTTTTCAATTGAGACGGGTTTTTTTTTATAAATTCATTGTTATTTATATATTCTATTAGTCAGATATTAATTGCCACTTAGACCTACATAACAAGATATCATGTCAACAGCTAAGTATTATGTACACAGACATAGACAATAACCAACCATTCTTAACACATCTAATGATACATTGTATACATTTTGTGTCCTACAGCCAACAAACGTAACATTGTTAAGAGACACCTATTAAATTTAATGTAACAGACTGCTAACTATTATAATTATCATAATATCCTCTGAATAAATGAATAGAGAATGAAGCGAGGTACTGGAGGCTACCTCCTCGCTCCGAACAAAGAACGAAAATATGTCACATAATCTGATTTACAAGTCAAAAGACCGACATTTTTACGTAGAATCATTAGTACCTATAACGCTACCGATATTTTATGCTCTGTACGTGACATTTAAAACAACAATGTCTATCTTTGAAATAGTTTCAAAGTTTTATAAAATTAACTTAGTATTTGCGGAGTACGTAATAACTATTTGCAGCGTTAAAACAGAACGCAATCAGACCATATTTTTAAAACAATGGAAAACCGGTAAATTCCACAAAGCAACAAAGAGTTATATTAATTTATTCCTCTCTGCCTTTGCATACAAATGAACCGTCTCAGTGAGATTAAAAAGAATATTGCACAGATCTAAAAGAATACAGAGTGAGTTTTAAATTGAGTATCGTACTGTTGTTTATAATATTTTTTTACGTGGGATAGGTTTATGTTTGACTACAGCATGCCTGATAATTAGGTAAATATGGGTTTATGTATTCTTCAATTTGTTGATTTTGTTCGGTAATCGTTCAAGCTGCAAAGAAGTATCGGATCATCATGTTTTATATAGGGGTAGTATAGAGGTTTGAGAGTAATTCAGGTTTTTTTTATATTTAAACGAAACTAACGAAATCACATGAATCTACCGGTTCTATAATTAAATGCCGTAAGTAGGTATTTGTCATATTAAATTATTATCATTTTAGCATAGCATAACAACTGAAATTCTAAGGCTTATTTTCTTTTATAAATAACTAATCTATTCCCAATATTTATCCAGTAATATAACGTGTGTCTTAATTAATGGAAAATGTAGTTATTTTATCAAAATAATTAACGGAAATAAGTAAGTTATTTCCTACCCTTTACAAACAATCAGCCTGTATAATACAAGGTCCAGCTTGAGCACAATAAGATGGCTCGATGAAATCTCGACTCACATCTGTCAAATCAAAATGCGAGTGACAAGGAATGACAAATGATTTTTCCAGCAACTGTCATTTGTCAAATAGTGACGTGACAAAGTCACTTTTTGTTCTTGCGTGTATGATTTTTGTATCATTTTGTTTTGTTACTTTAAGAACTAAGTACAAATAAGTATGGCAATGCTTTTTGATAAATTAATTTAAACAATATTATACTGACTTTACAATATATTGATATGCTTATCGATATGTTTAAAAATAATTATATTGATTATGGTTAAATTCTGTCAATAGCAGCAATAAATGATTAAAATCAATAAAATATTTTAATTGTGATGATAATTAATTTAAAATCTTTAACTTGGTTTAAAAGTTTCAAACTTATCAGCTGTTACTAAAAGAAAGTAGTAGGTGATTATATAAAACAAGAACGTCGTGTATAATCAAGCCTGTGCAAACAATAAAATAAAAGAGACAAGAAACAGACTAATCTACTTTCCATGTTCATTATTAAACATACAAAAACGCAGACTGATTCAAACGCATAGCAATCGTAAAAACACAATAAGACACCTGACATTTCCCATGATTTAATTAAAGATTTATAACTTTATTTCCATTGAACTTCTATAAAACGGTTTCCATCAACACGCGAGGAATGATTAATTGCTCTACATAAAACAAAAACCAGACATCAAAATAAAATATAAAAATAACGCTTCGAAAATATATTTTATTAATTTAATATTTCAACGCCAATCAAAACGATATCCGAAACCAAAAACGCCAGACGAAAGCCGATGCCAAGAAAAAAAATACGTAAGCGAAAACTTCCCGTCTTAGGCCGCAAAAGCTCGAGAGCTTTCAATCGATAGTGAAAAATTAAATTAAAACTTACGTGACTCGTAGAGTGTAACACAGAAAACACAGAACGGGAGTCACTGTTTTTTTTTTTTGCTGCTGGGTTATTTGGTGCGATTTTTCGTTGATGTTACCGGTTTTTTGTTAGCGCGGACGGGCGCTCGGGTGGCCGCGGTCTCAATACTGGTCGAGTTCGCGCGAGACTCTCGTGACGTAACGCGGCCATGTTGCCCCGCACCCCACCCCGCCCCCCGCGGCCGCGCCTAGTGCTTCCGCTTGGAAAATGCACTATAATCAATTTCAGGAGTTGAAAGCTTATAGCTTGGAGTCTTGGAGCGATGGGCGCAGCTTGACGTGCCGAGGAAAGGATGAGACGGTTAGGTGACAGGGGTTTGTCTTGGAATAGCGATAATCTTTAGTAAAGTTTGAATGTAGGTTTTGATTTTATTTAATTGGTAAGTATAAGATTTTTTACAATCAAATTTATATCTCTTTTTCTGTTGAGGATCTATTTTCTTAAACCATTTATTAAATAAATATACCGTGTTTGAGTTTTTCAATAGATGTTTTAGATAAGCGTATAAAAACAATATAGGTACAAACGCTAACGTAAAACACATATTGATTCAGCTGCAAACAAAACTTGAATATATTTCCAAAAAAACAAGACTTTATAATTGAATAATAATTAATCGGCACATAATTAATAAATTATAATTATACAATACAATACAATACAATACAAAAACGTTTATTGGGTTCAAAACTACTTACATCTAGGTTCACTATATTAATACATATAAAAACAAGAGTAATTTCTTATAACAGTGTGTTGTCACCCGGACGAGATGTTTCTGTTTCCCGGGTGAAATATAATAATTACTTGCCTGTTTTTTACCTTACATCCGTTTTCAAATAGAAATAGAAAATCATTTATTAAGACAGACTTCAAAACATACACACACACATATAATACAATAAATCAATAAATAAGTCTGCCTCAACACAGCCCCAGCACTGCGCTGGTCTTCCGTTGGGGCTGGCTGTGACGTCGCGTACGAGACAATGATTAAATTTTAAAAAAGGAACCCCGCTTCAATATACTCGTATATCCCCGTATATCGCCGGGGTATAATATGCCTATTGAGATACATTTTATTTCAAACTACGAATGTACATACATTTAATTATATTTTCCTATTTTAACAAGACAACACATATACATACACATTATTTAATCAGGCATTTTAACGAAGTGTATATAAAAGCTGTTTTCTATGAAGAAATTTCTAGGTACCGTTAACCAAGTGTTGTTGTATGTATATGGTATTTTATTTGATTTAATAAACTTTTAATTTACTTTTTTTTTTATCAAATAAATCAGCGAACAAACAGCAGACAAATAGTTGTTTAACAATTTTACAATTCGACTTAAAATTTGCCTTTAAATTGGTTTTTCATTTGTTAGATCCTGCAAGATGACTACCTATTTAACCTTGCTTGCTATAACCTTGGGGTCTTCAGAGCGAGAGTAAATCGGTTCTTACTGGGTAAGCTCGTTCCATCCTAGACCGTAATGATTGCTCCATCAGGGGAAGTACGGTCAAATGCAAACCCATTCCTTGTAAAAAAAAATATTTTCACGTAAACCTGTATAATACATTATTATTACCTCCTCTGACGTAACTTCCCCGTGACGTCATAATTGACTTACATCAGATTATCTGGAGGAGACGTACACGCCGGGAAATGGGGCATGTTTTCCCGTTGGGATAAATTAATATAAGTACATACTTACTTCTGTGCTGTAGTGTTTTCGGACTGAATTGTATTCATTTGCTTTTGTTATTCCTTTTACAATACCTACTTTTACCACCCAATTGATTCTTTTGTAATGTGTGTAAGTATGTTTATGTATGGAAATTTGGAAAAACAAATTCTTTTTTTACAAGGAATGGATTTCCACTTGACCATAATTCGCATGATGGTGAGCAATCATTACGGTCTAGGATGACCTTGCGTGATTCTTATAATTTCAGCAATAAATGGTTGCCCGTATCACTTAACATTAAAATTATTTAATTATTTAATAATCAAATAGCAATCAGAAAATCGAAAAGTCTAAGTGTAGTACATGTTTATATAACTGATATTATTTTACAATCAAACGGTGTAAATCAAACTTTGTTGTTTTAACACATAAAATAACAATTAATGTATATAATATACTAAAGATACACGCTCTGGAAAAATTCCATCCATCCAGTCCATTTAATAAAGTTATGACTCACAATAATATTTTCTGAATAGAAAATGAGACTAAAATTTTATATTTTGATTAATTATATGTTTTGCGAAACAACATGAATTTATTAAATTGACATGATCTTAAGACAGATAGATGATATATATAATTCTTTATTATCACTCAGGTATGGAACTAAAATAATAAAAATACATACAGAAAGTACTCTAGTACCACAAGTGGCGGCCTTATTGCTAAAAGCAAGATGGTGCTTTGTGCAATATCCCGTAATATTTATTTATATATTTTTATTTAGATTTAGAAAAGTTCTATTTTATTTTCACTGTACTGTCAGGTATTTCACCACCAAATTTATATTCACATTACTTTTAGATGCCTTGATAATAGTTTTTGTTTGTCATTTGCACTAAACTGTCCAGTAACAAGCCATCAGACCGTAGCAACGTCATTTGGATTACCGTCATTCCGGATTAGCAAAGGAACGCAGACGAAATAACTTAGACATACTCATTACCAACTGAGGAGTGATTTTTCAAAAGGGCTTATTTCCACTTTCGTTCAAAAAAAATTTACGTATGCCATCGTAATTGTTAAGTTAAAAATTAGCCGTCGTTCCGTAACGTTCCAAATCCAATGCAAAAAGTACATATGTCCCAAGTAAAACTGGCAGTCAAAAACCTCATCCTTATGCAGAAGGACACATTTCCAGTATAATTAAAAGCCATAAAATGTATGAAAGACAGATAAACCTTTTTTTTTTTTACCTGAAATAGGCTCACGCTTGACTACAACTTGCCTGATGTTAAGCAACGTTATAATCTACGATCTTACGCGCTTGCCTAGAAGAAACCGGTTTACTCTCGACTTGAAGACCGACAAATTATAGTTCAAGGGGAATAGAGATTCGGGCAAGGAGTTCCACAGTTGGGCTGCCTTTTTTTTTTTTTTTTTTTTTTTTTTTTTTTTTGCCCAGGAAAACCTATTACAGGTACCACCCTAAAACCCCGGGGAGGGCGGATGGTTATGTGGGAGTCTCCGCCCCACTCCATAAGGGCGGCATACCCACTAAAAACCTGGGGTGTTCCACCTCCGCATCGTTGGTCCAGGGCCACGAGAGCGCGATGCAAACATCCGCAGCCCTGGTGATGCTGGCCCGGCATCGGGCCCCGCCTCGGGGAGCTTCAGCTCAACCCTCAATGGACGACGTGTCAGAACACGGGACACGTCGTGCATCCTGTGGGGACTCATTTTAGGGCAACAAGTTCCCCGACCTGCCACCCAGAGCCCCCAGGAGTCAGGCAGTCGCACGCCAAAGCGGCCGCCCTCCTCCAATGCGCCCTCTGCGCACGGAGTTCGGTTCCCGTGTCGCCGCTACTCGGCCGGTACACCGAACTCCTCTCGCCTCTCGGCGACCACCTCGGGTGCTCTGAACGAGCACCCAGCTCCACCTGCACCGCGAGGTGTGGCGAGCTCCACGCCCCGGGCCCTACACCAGCCCTCTCCAAGGAGAGGTATAGGCGAGGGCCCCCACTCGATCGGACATTTGGACACAGGCTAGCAAGATCCACCGGACTGTGGAAGTTACTAACCTGTGGACGGGGTGCACCAGGCCTCCCCAACTAACCCCAAATCCCCATATGGAGAGATGAAATTAGTTGGGCTTACCCAACGTGAAGGTAGTCCGATCCACGCACCCCTCAGTTGGGCTGCCTACCTCTACCTCTCCTACCTCTACCTAGCCTCTTTCCATTAATCCATATTCCAAGCGAAGTAATTAGAAAATTTTCGAGTAATCACGTGTTCATGACGAGCGACCAATCTATGAGCACCCATATTGCTACATTGCAAAGCCAATATGAGTTAAGACTTTGGAGAAAAATGTTGTGTTCTGTCGCAGCGGAAGAACACTGCATATTTCTTAGACTATAGTGGTGCTTAAAATCAGGCAGGCTGTAGTCAAACGTTGGCCTATCCCGTGCTAAAAATAGTCCCAACTACAATGGATTTCCGCAACGTAACACCTGATTCAATATCTTACTAAAATTAGTAGTCTATGTATTGTGATATCGGTGCAGCGGAAGGAACGGGCGGGAATAGCCGCGCTAATGAGGAAGCGACAGCTGAACTAGGTATAGTAGGTCATGGATCAACCAGACTGTATACCGCTAGCTACAAAGTTTAAACTATGAATAATTGGCGCTATAGAAATGTAACTCCGCACAAATTTTGCGTTAAAACTTCTTCCACATTTCTGTACTACTAGGTATAGTAGGTCATGGATGAAGAAGACTGTACTGCTAGCTGTTAGACAGTATAAACTACGAATAACGAATGCTATAGAATTATAAAAACAAATGGTCGCGTCAAAAATGGTCCCACATTTCTCTCTTACACACCACTTTTGATAGACTTTCCAGAGAAAGAAGTGAGCAAGCTTTACTCTTCTATGTATGTTCCGTTTTAATTTGAACCCTATAAATAATCGCTATTATGGAAACGTAACTGAGCCAAATAATAATGCCACTAGATAGTCAACCCCCGCCACCACGGTGGAGTTAATTGTTTAAACCTTGAGCGGCCAACTGTAACTAAGCTTTCAGCAGTATTTGGCCATTTTGTAAGCAAGCTTTATGTGCGAGTAGTGTGTGGAAAAGACATGAAATGTAGAACCATTTTCGACGTCATTTGTAAAGAGTTACGATTCTATACGTATCAGTTATGCGTAACTTCAAAACCACACATTCATTCAATTATATATTATATTACTACACATATATTACATTATATATTACATTACTACAGCCTAACGGCTACCACGAGGTCAGAGGATTCGAAACATTTTGTGACAACATTTCTTTTGCAAATAAATGATTTTGTATACCTATGTATTTGTATCACTATACAAACTGCGGCGGATTATCAAATCACACTCAACATAATACACATGCTATAATAATCATAATACGGTTTAATAATAATCTCTTAACATCCCAAGGGTGGTAAATTCTGGATCAACTTGGCTCATTAAAATTTCCTAAACTGTCATTAAATCATGGTGACAAATTAGTTTTGACGTTTATGCGGCGCCGTGAAAGATGGCGCGAGATAAAACCTGCAATTTTGGGGGAATTCTAGGGGATAAAAAATACTATTGAAATGGCTAAGGGCATAGAGTAACATGTTTCAATTTAAAAAATTGCATGTTAAAAAAAAATTTTACTCTTATTTTGTAAACAAAGTGGCAGAACAAGGAAAACAACTAAAACAGAATTAGTAAGCTGAAAAGTTTTTGTGAATCTTCCTTTTTTTCATTAAATGGTAAAAAATAGTATTTACCATGATAGTTCTACAACACATATGATGACAGTTATACAATTGTCGCTTCAGGTCACTTCTACAAAAAAACCTACAAAAATAAATCACCGAAAACAAAACAATAAAAATTCCCCGGAAACAGCAACAAAAAGATAAACTAGACAATCTGTACATTTGACTGCGAAGAAATTGAAAACCTTTACCCTAACCGTTTCACAAAGTGCTCGCCTATCAAATAACAGATAAAACACAAAAACGCCAGCAAAACTTTTTTCCTCGCTCGATTGAACGCGATGATATCGATACTCCAACAATGAATCCAAGATGGCCGCCGGTTCCCGCGCTTTCTTATGTACGCTTACTTGTAATGGCGGGAAAAGTGACGAATTTTAAATGAGGTTGGTATGAAAATATTATTTTATTTAGCACTGAGAAAGAAGTTTCTTTCAAAGAAAGAAAAACATATTTACTAACACACTTAACAAAAGTTTTTATTTCCTTGAATGAATGAATGATTGAATGATTGAATGAATGAATGAAATGAATGAATGCTTTATTGGTCTGTGAAACTAGGTTATAAGGTGTTACAGTATATAATATGTTGCTTAACTAGACAAACATTTATAGCGTATTGTGTCACTAGTTTCCACCTGAAAGGCTTACAGACTTTACAACTTATAATATAAAGTTACATAATTTCATTTAGGATACATTCTTAATTAAACTTATCTTTGAAAAACAAATCAACACTGTAGTAAGCTTTTTTACATAATAGTTCATTTAGCATATACATTTGAACACATTAAGGTCATCTTTACATCTAATACTCTTGGGAATGTGGTTGTATATCCTCGGAGCCATCCCAAATACACCTTTATTGAGGTATGCAGTATTGGAAGGTATGTTTCGTATTTTCCCTGCATGCCTACTGTCAGCTGGCCACATTGTAAAATGTTCAGGATTCATTTTAATAAAAGTTGAATATTCATATATTTGAATACATGGTAGTTAATATCTTTAGCCGCTTAAAATGTTTCTTACACGAGGCCCTTCGGTTTAGTCCGCAGATAGCTCTTACACATCGTTTTTGCGCTCGGAATGCTTGTATACTATTGGTGGCATCACCCCAAAACATTACTCCATTATCTTAATATTGAAGCTGCATGACCATGACAGGCTGTTAACAATGTGTTCTCACTGGCAACCTTCCGTAGTTGATACAGTGCATAAGCAAATTGATGCAGTCTTTTACATAAAGTATTTATATGTGATTCCCATGTCAATTTGTTATCTACTGTCAGTCCTAGAAAACGTGTAGTGTCCACCTCATTTACTTTTTTACTGTTATGTAGAATATCAAAATTTAATTTATCATTAAGTATGTCTATTTCTAAAATACATTAAGTTAGTCTTTTCAATATAAATTTTTAAATTATTATTATTCAACCAATTGATAAGAGTCCTTGGTCAAAGTAGTAATGGTCAGGAATAGAATAAATAATTTAAACTACTATCGCAACTACCACAAGTGGCGCTGCCGAATTTTTTACACTTTTTGGTTTTGGTTTAATCGAGATAGTATTTTAGTAGTACCAAAAAACCTGTTACTGTTTATTTCGTAGCTAAAAACGTGAAAATTAACAGTTATATTCTATTTTGTCACTAACGTTCAGCCCATAACCTTAAATAAGAGTTAACTAAGCACCACTAAGGCAAGCAAATACGCATTAAAAAGTATAGCGATAACGATGTCAGAAAAATAAGAATTTAATTCTTAGACCGTTGTAATAAACAACGATTAAACGTAAGCAGGATTTATGTACCGCAGAGGGTGGAAAATACTCGAGTTTTTTTTAGAAAAGAACGTGAATTTGTTTACTGAATTGGAAGCAATCTGAGGTTGAACTTGATTTTGAGGTTATGATTTTTGGACTTGTTTGTTTTAAAAACTAAAATGTGTCTAAGAATACTATCTAATAGACCGTGTTTTATCAAGTTGCTTTAAATTACGCTTTAATTTATAAATGAAACTAGCTCAAATTAGCGAATTAGAAGTTATATTAAATAAATAAATATTAGTTATTGGTCAACCGTTAAATCGTTTGAGTTCAAACTACCCATCCAATTTATAAACTAGAATATGTACTACTACAAACAAATTGAAGAGTTTAAAACACAATTTTGTACAGCCTAGTTTAGGTATCTAACTATCGATTTTTAAACCGGCAAAGCAGCCGCACGTCCGCTCGCCCTGACAGTCTCGCTGCAAATGACACTTGATGTCCGCCATATTGGATTCCCGACAGGCACATCTGTCGTGACGTAACAGTTTTACAAAACGTTTGTTACAAACTCCTTTGCCGATTTCCCGATAGTAAAATTTTAAACGTTTTAGTGCTAAAGTATTCTAGCTATTGGCGTGAATTCGCAGTTTCTGAATCGAATCTCGTATTAAAACATTTATTGGAAAACGGCAGGAAAACTGTTGTGAATTCAATTTGATTGTTAGGGGAATAAATAAAAGATTTTTAGAAGGGTTTTAGCAAACGTAAAATAAAATTGATAATGTACCTAAAATTTCCACAACTAATAATTGTGGTTTGGTTGTGGTTTTGGTTGTGGTTGATGTTTGAGGAATTGGAAAAGAGAACACACCTTTTTATTTTTGTGCCAAGTCAATTCCATAGTTTTTGTTTTGTTATCCTTTTCTATCTACAATCAGTTTTACTATTACCAAGTGTGGTCTATGCAGTTGTGGTCGTAAAGTGTGCACTTCATTAAAATTGTACATATTTTTTATGAAACCTTATAGGTATGATTCTTTCAGTAACTTTCCTAAATTCACAGAACTAAAATTGTAGCAATATTTAAGTACAAGTACGTGCATGTACTTACTGAATTCGATGTATCTGCCCAAGAGAGATCCCCTAATGAATTAAATCTGCTGAGGAGTAACGACCATCAGTCATGAGGAAATACGAAATACGACTGAAAGAGATTACCGATCACCCTATATAACAACTACACATACCAATAACGTCCTCCAGCACCCTGTATAATATATAACGACATCGAGATAACAAACTGATTAGGTCCGGGGGCTTCAACGCGTCATTGATGAATGACCCTCGACCCTCTCGAGATTATAAGGCTTTGATTTTTTGGCACGTGCGGGGTAATACCTACTGTTTATTGGGGAGGCTTTGGGAAATTTGGGGTACAAATGTACTAATATTCTTTTAACATAAGGTTTTTTTATAACAAGGAATGGGTTTGCACTTGACCGTAATTCGCCTGATGATAAGCAATCATAACGATCTAGGATGGAGCGTGCTTCACCAGTAAGAACCGATTCACTCCTGCTTTGAAGATCGCTGGATTAAAGTGATGTGTATCAAATATCTGACATGAATAAATTACTATGACTATGTCTAATTGGGAACCTCCATTATTTGAAAAGATTGGTTTAAAATAAAGTCAGATTAAACCTTAACCAAAACCGACCCCTATTTAAAAAAAATACAAAGTAAATCGAAACCTTTCAGGGCCTAAAGCCGTAAATCCACACGCCAGTAAAATAAAGTAATAATTAGGTTGGGCTGGGCCGTGTGGGCGCGGCCTAATGCTAAGGCGCGTCCACAACGGAAGCGGTGACTGTGCGGTTTGGGCTTACAGGTTGTAAGGTGTAGAGAGGTAAGAGATGGCTTAAATTTTGCAATAAGTAGTTTATAAGGAATGTATGTAAGTCATGTCGTCCACGAAAGAGGGTCAAAGTTAGTCGATGACCGAAAGTTGAACAGGCAGAGCGAAGAATAAGCAGTTTCTCACAAACAGATTCTGATTTTATGATTTTTTGTTTCTCTTGTTAGCCAAAATTGTGTTACCTACGATATTCCAGCCGTAAGGTTAGGCTGTAATATAATGTCACATTACACAATATAATGAGCGGAATAATGCTAATATAAAAAGTTTAGCTTGGTTAAAACCTATCTACATCTTAAAACATCGTAGTCAGGAAGACAGGAAGCACTTTGCATTGAGTCTATCAGGAATGTATGGTCGTGGCTTGACGCCAAGTTTGTGTGTTTGAGAGGGTTAGCTTGTGGCATCATTTGACATAGAACCTGCCATTTATAGTGTCAAAAACTTATTTTAATATTGCTTTATTACATTCCTGCTATTTTTTTAAAACTGCTAGTAAGCTATCAAGCTAGTGTCTCTTACCTCGTATAGAACAAACTAGTAAGCTATTTAAACACGCTTGTTCTAAAGAAGCTTAGTAATATCATTAGCTTAAAAAACTAGCCTCGTGTCTCTCTATAATTTGGAAATAGAACATATTGAGCAGAATCAGTGACAATTACTTTTTTTTTATTGTAAACTCTCAGGTTTACTATAGTGTTATATATTTTTATTGTAGAACAAGTACGCCTTTTATGTATCACGAAGGCTTCTGGAGTTCGTCTGGCCATTTCACAGCGTTCTGAAAAGTCTTATGCCCCTAGGGCGGTTGGAAAACTCGTGGCGAAACTCTCATACGATATTCCTTACTTAAAACGGTAAATTTAAATACTTTTATTCAACATATTGTGACTAAAATATGGCACCTGGGTGTGGTAGGAAATGGGTGCGTCGAGGTTACATCTACATTCTTCATAATATGTGCTATTTTAATATATTATATGTTATACTCCAACTACTAATAAAATGCTGGTATCATCATCGTCATCCACAGCCCTTGGGATCCCACTGCTGGGTATTGGCCTCCCTTTGTATGTGCCATCTGCGTCGATCTTGTGCAGACCTCATCCAGGTCTACCCTCGACTTTGACGATGTCGTCGACCCATCTCGCGACCGGACGACCCACTCCTCGCCTGCCAGTTCTAGCCCACCACTCTGCAACTGCGTTACTCCGTTGTATCATTGTTTATTTGTGTGTCTGTTTGTTTGCTTATTTAAACGCTCATGACGCAAAAACGACTTAACGGATCATCATGATTTTTCGTATGTAGGTAGTATGAGGTCTTTAGAATGTAATGGGCTACTTTTTATCCTGAAATAATGCGAGCGAAGCCGCGTGCGTCCACTAGTTCACTATAAAGCAGGTAACACATTTTTCCTAAACAAAAAACGCTTCCCTATCTAGGACCAATTACAAACACAACAATTAATAAAACTAAGTGTACTTACGTGTCCCGTTTTGAATTGTCACCCTACTTTCTGCTGAATCACCCGGTGTCCATGTTTCACGAGTAATTAAGGACGGGACAAATAGTTGTATCAACTATTCAGGAGCAAGTAGCTTGCTTTAGACAGTTTTTGTGGAAAACTGTAAGAGAAATTAATTTTACTTGTTTATTTCACTAGTTGCATTCAATAAACAAGGATATAGGAAAAACATGTCGAACCTCGTTGGACCAGGTATTGTTTATTACAGAGCATCGTTATTCTTCCGCAAAATTGATTTATTAGACAAGAGCTGAATCCTTATCCGTACTTTCTATGCAAAACTTACTAAGAGTCCAACGTTATCAACAGTCAAATCCATAGAATACACAGCAGAAGTTTATAATATGATATTAAAACAACATCACATTGGTTTTTGTATTTGGACGGGCCTTTTTCAAAATGCGTTTCGCTACAAGAACTTGTAGACTTCGTTCCTAGAAGGAAGCAACTGCTTTATGAACCTACAATAGTGATGGCATGGTCATTATTTGATACTAGTGGGTGCTCGCGGCTTCGTTCGCATTAAAAATGCATCCCCTATTTCACCCCTTTAAAAGTGGCATTTCCTAAAATCCTTTCATAGCGAATGCCTACGTCATAACATCTATCTTCATTAATCATTCCAAATTTCAGCTCAATCCGTCCAGTGGTTTGGGCTGTGTGTTGATAGATCATTATATCAGTCAGTCAGTCACCTTTGAGTTTTATATAATACTAGTGGGTCTACATCTTAAAATCTACCTTCATTCCTAATTTCAGCCCAATCTGTCCAGTGGTTTGGGCTGTGCGTTGATAGATCACTATATCTAGTCACCTTTATATTAGAATTTCCAAAACTAAATTCGGCTTTACTTCTCACATTCGCGCCCATAGTGGGGCCAAGCTTGTCCATTGGATTGACGCACACGTCAAGAAGAACGATGTTATAATAGTGATGAGTTTTTTTTATACTTATCATACCTTTACTTATATATAGGTATACCTTGACCAAGCATCTCCCCATCATAAAAGTCTACAAACATTACAAAAGCGCCACTCCCCTCTCCCCCCTCTGAAGTTAATCTAAAGAACGTCCAAAACTTCCAAACTATGTCACCGACACAGATGATTAATCTACCCCTGCTAGGTATGTGCTTGCTCAGACTATGGATTGTAGCGGCAGGTAAACATTGGCGAGACATTTTGGCGACACTATCGTAGCGATGGCATTAGGTAGCGAGTGTGGCTCAGTGGTTCCAGTGTCTGCATTTCATCCAGACGCACCCTGGTTCGAATCCGGCCCTTCACCAAACACTTGTATTTTCAAGTTATGTGTGGATTTGCACTCGCTTAACGGTGAAGGAAAACATCGTGAGGACACCGACATGTTCCGTGGAAGGACCTAGGCGCCCACCACGTTGCGCCTATCGTTATCTGGCCAAGTAAACTCCCCTAATGAATTTATTTTACGGGGAGTCACAACCCTCAGTCATGAGGAAATAAGACTCAAAGAGAGATCTTAGCGATGGCATGTACGACCTAAACCTAGAGTAACTAAACAAAACTATTAACTATACTAACATGTTATAGTAAAAATAAATAAATAAATAATAATAAATAAATCGAATGATTAAAGTTTTTGACTCGTTATATCAAAGACTGAAATTTAGTAGAAATCGAACATGCAACGTTTTGCAACCACAGATTGTACTTAAATATTTTTGTAGCAGTTTAGTCTGCAATTTCCATAGAAAACCTATCAAGCCAGAAGTTTCTGAAACTCAAGTTGTTCTGTCCCGTTTACATTTCATTCTTTTATTAGATTATGGCATATGTATATTTTATGACAGTAAATCAGTATTAATAAGCCGAATAACATTTATGATAAAATAAAAATTGTTTTTTCCTTCCTTCTTTTCAACAGTTACATTAAGAAAACCTAGAAAACATCGATAACACACCTCCTCCCTAAGCTTACCCCATGTTTATTCTACCAATTCGACCCCCAGGGTGGTAGAATTAATTAAACTATACCTAAACAGAACACCGTCGCTCGGACGCCGGGAATTTGGACATACTGACAAATGGTACGCGGATTTACTCACAAACTTTTTGCTTTTTGGAACTTTTCGAGTAGTTCCTACTTAGAGTTGTATTTATAAACCATTGTGAAGTCCCGACTTCTATCTCGAGGTGTTTGTTGTAGTATGGCAGTCATAAGGTCAGTCATTAAACCATGTCAGAGGCCCTTCAGGCGATTTGAAAACTCTCCACATCAGAGTTGGCTAATAATATTTTATATTATCAGGTGAGAGAATTGTTTAAGAAATTATTGTTTATAAAAATATTTAGTAAGTCGTATTCAACTTATCAGCATCATCTGTTTCGCAAGTTTGAAAAGTTTTAACTCTGAAACAAAACGCCAATCTTATCGATTGTCGTTTTGTTTTCGAGTAATGGCTTTCAACAGCCGGGAATATCATGCAGATAAATTAAAAAAAGAACTGTGGAATATAATTTTTTTGTGTTTTTTAATGTAAGTATATCATGTTATTCATTTATTTGTTCCATAATAATATAGTTTTTTTGTAAATGTAAAAGCACACTGACTTCTGGGAACCCATAATTGTTTTAATTTATCGTTACACTTTTATATTTATTCGAGTTCCTCAAAGAAATCTTCCATTTCCAAATAAACTTCAACGGATGACGCAACCGAAATGAAAACATTATAAAGCAAACTTGTACAAGTCGTAAAGTAGTTTTTATGGTGATTGTTATGGGCTCAGACAGCCCATGGGTTTATAGTGTTGTTAATACTGTAACATTCATTTAGTTAATTGATTTGATAAAATAGTACAGATATTGCAATGGAAACTATTGGTATTAGTTGCTAGAGGTTTGCAAAAGTTTACTTTGCCAATTATAATGCGAGTGTGGCTTAGCGGTTCCAGTGTCTGCTATTCATTCAGACGCACCCTGGTTCGAATCCTGCCCTACACCAATGACTTGTATTTTCAAATTATGTGTAGATTTGCACTCGCTTAACGGCGAAGGAAAACATCGTGAGGAAACCGATAAGTTCGAGGACCACCATATCCGAAGACTTGTGTCTTCCGTGGAAGGACCTGGGCGCCCACCACGATTAGGTATATATCTGCCCAAGAGAACTTCCCTAGCGAATGGATTCTGCGGTGGAGTCACGACCCTCACTCATGAGGAAATACGACTCAATCGAAATAATCATATGCGTATAAATTTGACTAACAATATAATCTCGTCTTATGGTACATAGAGGAGGAGACTTATACCTAGCAATTGATTGACATTTGAAGATCTGAGTTGGTATTCAGAGACCCTTTGGAAGTTCAAAATCTCACGACACCAGAGTTTGCCACTCTATCGTGAATTTACTAAAATTATACCATTAACACATTAGGACATTAAAACTAAACTTTAGAGAAACATTGATGCCAGTTTATAATAATAATAATAATCTCTTTACTAAGATTTATGCTAGCTTAGTTTCCATAATTATTATGTTTTGCCTTACTCCGATCTTCTTCTTATAGAATGAGAGTGGCCATCTCTAGTGTCGAGAGTTTTCGAACCGCCCTAAGGGCTTCTGACATGACTTAACGACTGATGTACTAGACAAACAGTCAGTACTTAAAATTTCACGTGTCATCCGACTCAAGCAAGCGCCCAAAATGGAATGCCATTTTTCGGTCACCCATCCAAGGACTGACCGTGTCGACCTTAAAAATATTACTTCTCTATAAAATATTTAAATTCTTTACTGTTTTACATACTAACTAACAACCAATCAAAAAGCCCAAAAACAAATCACAACCCTCCTACACCCCATTAAAAGCCGTTAAAAAGCCTTTTCCGCCTACAAAACATATTTAGAACAAAATGCACAAAAAGAAAAAGAAGAAAACTCCAACTCGACCATCCATCATTCGTGTGGTGACGACGACTGGGGTAGGAAACATATACAGACAAGCGGAATTTGATGAAAATAGAAACAGGATTCCGTAGCATTAAATGTTGTAAGACCATTTAATGTTTTTTTTTACCTATGAAAACACTTTGAAACTTTGCTTAATCTATACATATAATAAAGCTGAAGAGGGTCGAATGTCTGAACATTGGTGATATTTAAGAAATAATTTATAGCAGAACACGTTCCAACAATTTCTACAATTTTTGTCTGTTCCTATGTTTATCTATCTGTGTCTCTGTTTATCTGTTTATTTAAACGCTCATGACGCAAAAACGGCTGAACGGATCATTATGATTTTTGGTATGTAGGTGGCGTGAAGTCTGAGGAGTGTTATAGGCAACGTTTTATCCTGAAATAAAGTGAGCGAAGCCACGGGCGTCCACTAGTCAATAATATACGTCTTTTTTATACTATCCTGCAAACACATAGTAGCATTTTTTCAAACATTTGTGTATATATTTACACAGAGAACCCCAAAATCGAAAAAATGGAAAAAGGAAAAAGTTGGAAACACGACATGATGCTTATTGGTAATTAGTGAGGAAAGCTGTTAGAAAGCTTCACGGGAATTTGAGCTTTAAGTTAATGCTGTTAAGGTTGATATTTGGTTATGTTATTTAGGGTGTCGTTAGGATAATACTTTTACACGCTATTTACTGGACTTGGGAAGTTTTTTTTTCAGTTATTGTTCAGTTATTTACACTTAAGCTTTAGGTATAACGATTTCAGCCTATGCGCTTCAAACAGCTTATGTTAAATTACAGTTTTATGAATTTAAAAAGAAATATAAAATCGACAACTGAATTTTTGACTAATTTAAAGAAAAATGCGGATTATTAATCTCTTACTTATCTGTCTCAGTAAGTAGACAATTTTTAGTTACCTACTGTATAATTCAACCAAATCTATTTTAATTTCGTTGACCCTTTTTGTCACGGAAAGGCCTATATCGCCTCAGACCACAATGTCACTTGTTCAGGCACCTACCAGACTGGTCAAATATCTGACACTTGTAAAAAATAATCTAAGAACATCGCAAAACCTACTTGATACATAGAATAATTTAACATATACAAACATTCCTTCCCAAGCAACACTTACTAACGAGATTCATCTCAATCTCTCATCAGACCCTTAACCACACTCATTTGTTTCCGCGACATGTCACCTAACAAATTGTCGGTCGGATAATTTGACAGCTGTCATTCATCAAGTGACAAGCGTTTTGGCGGGAAACGGCAGCCAATCAGGGGCGAGAAAAGATGTGGATGACATTTTAAAGTGTTGTTACTTTGTTAGAGTTTAGTAGTGATTGATGGGTGACAGAATACAAAGTTAAGAAGTCGTAATAGTGTCTAATGAGTAGCATTTTGGCTATTTGACTGGCCTGATAGCTTAGTTGGTAGTGGCTCTGCCTTCTAATCTAGCGGTTGCGGGTTCGATTCCTGCGTGACACAAGTATTTATGAATTTCAAAATTTATAATTACTCGTATCGAGTCTGGTCGTTTGTATGTATAATAAGTATTTACAAAAGAAAAAGTATATGATTATTATATCCGTTATCTAGTACCCACGACACAAGCGTTTGCTTAGTGTGGGGCTAGATGGCGATGTGTGCAATGTCCCGGAATATTTATTTATTTTTATTTCTTTGCATTTTGTGGTTTCTATACTGTTTGCATAAAGCATTAGTTCCTAGTCTTTAAATTAATTTTATGTAAAAACTAGGTTGAAATTATCACGACAGATTTCTATTATCCGAAAACCAAACTAGGTCCCTATCATAGACGATTTTGAATTACGCGAATGTTATACAAAGATCTGTAATATGGGCATACATTATACCATTTTAACTATTACTGGAGTATATTCATTTAACTAGAATTTATACTATCTGTTAAAAAATTGTCTTGTAAAGAAAAAAATTAAATTAACTTACTATTATTTGTCGGTATTCAAGTCGAGAGTAAACCGGTTTCTTCTAGGCAAGCGCGCTAGATCATAGATTACAACGTTGCTTAACATCAGGCAAGTTGTAGTCAAGCGTGAGCGTATCTCATGTAAAAAAAAACAATTTCACCAAAACTTCGTTAAAATCATAAAATCCTACAACAATTCACACCAAATAATTCACAGCCAAGATTCGAGCGGTCCATTCAAACATACTAACCATGTTCCCGGCGTTACATTGAGTAGAACCACTGCATTTGGCGCCTTTCCAACCAAACCTAGGCTGGATACTAGTGTTCTTACTTAACAGGGTGTTCTTCTTCTTATCGAATGAGAGTGGCCAACTCTGGTGTCAAGAGTTTTCAAACCGCTCTAAGGGCCTCTGACATGGCTTAACGACTGCCGTAATGGACAAACAGCCGGGACCTACAATAAACAACTTAAGTACGAATGCATCCGTTAAACAGGGTGTTCAATGAACGCATACGTAGGACGGATGACAAACGACACTGAGACTAAAGGTATGAAGGCTGTATAAGATGTGTATTTGGTTGGCTGTATTAGGTTTGCATATTATGACACATTGCAAGATAACTCTGCGCGCGGATAAAATTGGAACTAAAATGTTCTGATTGCAATTTGATCAGAGACCAACTTTAGGCATAAGTGCTGCCGCCAGTCGCGCGCAGAGTTATGTTGTACGGACTATACTAGGAATTTATAACATACACTTATAATTATACATTACTATAAGAATTTATGCAAATAAAGATAATTTGAAACTGAAAAACTGAACTGATCATAGTAAACATTGCTGTGGGCTAAAAGCTAACACTTGAAGATTATATCCCTGCCAGATTGGTTGCCTGGAAGAGATCGCTCTTAGCGATAAGGCTGCCAATTAAGACGCTAATTTTTAATTTCTATGTTTATTTGTATTGTTTTTCATATGTTGTGTTTTAATAAAGTATTTATCTATCTATCTATCTATTTACCTAAAAGATAGAGACGGAATTGGATTTTAGTTCGCAGGATATGAATGTACCTTATCCGTAAGTAAGACAGAAAACTTGTGTACGAATAGGTACTTGGATAAGATGACATGCTCAAATTATACTTTTTGTATATTGTTTCAATATAATCATTTAAAACTTTACTCGTGTTTTTTAAGATTTCCAACCTATTGAAAAAATGTTTCCCTGAAGGAATCAGCTGAGACACGAGAGACCACTTTCTCTCAGCGTAGCAGCTGCTCGACATATCATTTGTTTTCTTAAATGCCCTATTTTAAATTACATTATTAATAAGTGTTAGTATTATAAGAATTTGTGTGTCCAATAAACATTTTTATTGTTATTATTATTATTATAATAAACACCTCGGTGAAAACCATTAAAAATTCAAAAATTCAAATTTAACAACTCATTAGAAATGACCTTGATTACATAGAAATGTTATAAAATACCATCGCTTAATTCAAAATAGTAAAGGTTGTTTATAAAGAAGTCCATTCAAAATGTAGTTCATTAAAATGTATTTCTACTAGTTCCCGCCTTGTTACATTGAGTAGTACAACCGCAGGGAGGTAGTTGGCGATCATCCAGAAACTGGTAGCCTGAACTAGGTGTTGTACAACTGAATGAAATTGTGGGAATTACTGGTTGGAAAGTGTCCATGTTGGAATTTAAATGTAGTTATGCAATTTTTTAACAGAGCCTGAAGAATAAATATAAATAAATAAATAAATATTTCAGGACATATCACACAGCGCCATCTAGCCCCATACTAAGCTTACGCTTGTATCATGGGTACTAGATAACGAATATAATACATATACACTTTTTCTTTTGTAAATACATACTTATTATAAGTACATAGAAACGACATATTGTTATATCTATACATCAAAAATAATAATGACAATTTTAAATATTTCTGTTCTTATTAGTTCTATGCTTCAGTTTATTTACCTAGTATTTTTTATAATTTGCCACGCGTTTATATAAGCGTGTGGAAACTAGAAAAAGCATTAATGAGTATTCGTAAATAAATACTCTAGTAGTTGTTTTAAAATTTCTTTCAAAACCTAACAGTTACAATAAAACCTTGGCACAGCCAAACTAAAAAAAATTGATACAATATAATCAGCCAAATCTTAATCTACCAGATACCTCACAGAAAGGCTTGGCTGCATCGGAATTGATTTGTTCGTGCCTCTATCGCTTAGCACTGTGTCATTTCAGCGTGACTAAACTTACCCTATCGCACATCAGTTCACAGACTATATTACATTACAGATGGATTAGTTTGTCCTACTTTCCAAAGATAGTGATGACAGGTACCTTCTAGGGAAGCATATTACACCCCAGACTATAATAATTATGGTCTATCGTGGACCTGTACCCCGTAAAAAACAGTTATCCTAGATTTCACAAAATATGTATTATTTTTGGATACATCTGAATAAAGTGTTAACAGTCATTTTCTTACAAAAGTTAATCAGTACAGTGTTTTACCGATACAATGCTTTCTAACTTAACTAATCTGACATTTAAAACATAAAATACCGACTGTCTCATTGAGATAAAAGTGACACATGCAAAAACAAAGATGAATAAATTTCTACGCCATTTATAAATGTCACAGACGGGTTCTAGTGGCTAAAATAAAGCTAAATGATTTTTGCTGCAATTAATAGCCTAGTTTTTCCTTGTGTCTCTGTCCTTTATTCCTCCGTCCCATAACACTCAAACCCACGGCTCGCAACTGAATTGGATTTTGATGAAGAAACCATATTGTGTTCTCAGCGGGAACCTCTGTCTGTCACGGCAACCTCGCGTGACGTCTACAATTAGATGAAGGGGAAGAAGCCGTTGTTTTATTATTGGTATCTACTGACTGGGCTTTACTTAAATTGATTGGGGAGACTGATCGTTCGTTAACCAAAAAAAGCTGTATATTAAGCTGTATATTTGTAAGAAACTTGGTGACCAATCTTGTCAAATGATCGAAATAGATAAGTTATCTTGATAAGTTATCTAGGGTTCGACTGCCCTTGCCTATCTGATATGCAAAATTATATAAAAGAACTGCAATGTAATATTGTCTCAATATTCCTTTGTGCGTAAAACCACAGGTAAAACCAACGTACAACCTGTTTAGTTCACAAATTTACATTATAATCTATTCAACGATTTTGAATAAATATTTTCAAAATGTTTCATTCATAATAGTTAAAGATGTCATATCTTACACGAACTAACAAACGAAGTACACGAACTAGCAAACAAAGGTTTTTATAATTAAAGATAGTAGGAGTGTTTATGTTTCATAACTGTGGCGCCCAACGCGTGGCATCGCTATGATCCGGCTCGAAGGACCAAACGCATGCAAAAGTATGGTAATGGCGGCCATGTAAAGTGCAAATTGAGCCAATCAAAATGCGAATTGGTTTTAGAGTGCTCTAATGGGTTAGTCCCTATTTCATGTAGTTCAAAGGTCATTTGATATGATATTTATTAGACACAAATAATTTACGTTACCTAATTACTTCATCTAGTTTAATTCACAAAACGTAGTATTGTTTCAAAATAAATTACGTACACAATACAGTAGTTGTGTTTTTACTACCCTTATTAACTTAAAAACTTAGGAAATGTTTTTTTTAATATTGCAGATTCGATGACTGAATTGAATTTACACCTAAATGATACTCATACAAACAGATTTAAACATTCTACTTCTTGTATGGAAATAGGTAAAAAAATATTGCCAATTCCCATTGCAGTAAAAAGCTACGTTTAATCGCACTTAATCATTTATTTCCTTCTCTAAAAATATGACCTAATTATGCAAAAACTTTTCAAGTGGAATTAGCAAACTCGCAAAAGCTCAATGCAGAGTTTATATTTGGGGACTACTATGACTAATACTAAGACTAAATACGTAGGAATGTTTTAAAAATATTAATTACTATTTTTCTGCTGATCTTTTAGAATATAACTCGTACCAAAGCCAAAATCGTTTTATCCAGTTTCATTCCATTACCATTCTTCACCTTGGGCCAGGCTTGTGTTGTTTTCTCTTCAAGTGATTTAGTGGTCCAAAATCTAACTGTACAGTGTAAAAAAAACCATAAAACCGACAAAAAACAGTGAGATACCTACATCTTAGTACAGCTTACCAACCTAGACTTTCAATTTCGGATCAATACATACTATAACATCGCAGGGAAAGGCGCATTGATATAACATACAGATAACGTAAGCCTATTCCGTATTTAAAAAAACATTTTTTTATGCTTGGAAATAATTCTGTAATAAAATTTTAGAGCGAGTGTGAGCAGTGAGCGATAACGGGCTGAAGATGATGATAATGAAAACCTAAAACTATAATAGCATAAGATATCATAGTAACATAAACCCACCTTAAACTGCGGTTTAGTTTAGTTTGGTAATGCGGTATTATACAGCAGTTCTGTCACGGTTAGTGTCAAATTACGGCACGGCACGGCAGCACGCACGGAGCAGGGTGCGGCAACTAGCTATATGTCCTTACTAATGGTGGAGAAATGTTTGTCTTTCTGACTGTATTTAATTTTATTTTATTCACACACTAAAAGAGCCACGTAGTGTATGTATAAACAGCATAAAAATCGATTCAGCTGTTTGAGCGAGAAATACTCGTGAAGAAATTGCGAAATAGGAATTACCACACTCACATATTCAAACTCACGCCTTTATTTAGTTTATACATATAAGATTCATCACCACCTAGTCAGTTTCCCTTAGTAAAAAGCAGTTGATTTAAGAAACCTCCTTTTAAAGAGAGAGAAAAAATGTGGCGCCAAACACGTGATCAGTCTGTAGAATAATTTAATAATATTTTGTTTTGATTCATAAAATAATTACATCCAATGTTATTGGACATTGACTGTGAAAATCATTTATTTTCTTCACCAAAACAATACATCAATTTTTTTATTCGTTCATAAGTCGCGCCTTAAAATTTAATCAAGAATGCGTAAAATTTTCACGAATATTCATTTATCAAGTCTTGCGTGCTCAATCACGGACCAGATTTTATCAGACGGGATATTAAACCTTAATGGGTCGAGATAAGGGTCTTTGAAGTTTATAATATTGCTCTAGAAAGTCAGTTTGGAACAATTAATTTTGTTGCATTGTTTTGTTTTGTTTCCGAAATTGGATTAGATTGTTTTATGGATGTTTTGTGACAGGAATTATTAAGGTTGATTTGTACGAGTTTATTAAGATTTATTTTCTGTGTGGCTTGATTTTGTAGTGGTGTTAACGTATCGATATGTTTTTTTTCCTATGAGTTTATATTTTACATAGAAATGGTGGAAGGTTCATCAAAATCGGTCAGTAGTTTTTGAGGTATGTTTTAAATATGGATGCCAAGGCTTTAAAATAGGTATTATTTTGCGAAATTGCCACTACTTTTCATAAAAGACGTGTTATTTAAAAATCTTTCCAAAGTTTCAAATATAATCTCAAATACTTACCTAGCTATTTGAAAACATATATCTAGGTCAAATTAAATTTCTGAATAACATAAATAAGTACATTTAATCCAAACCTTCAAGCCAAGTGTTCCAGTTTAAATATTTATTTAAAGAAAACTCTGAAAGCTTCAGATCTATCTTCCTCCGTAATAAAATTCCTTCAGAATTTAATACCTCTCCGACATTAAAGCCACTATGCTAACATAGAGATTGTGGAAAACAGTTGCCTTTCTTGCATATTCTAGGTAGTTAATGCAAATACAAAGCAATTTTTAGTAATGTCAACCCAAAACATTGTCTAAAAGTAATAAACGTAAGGTGATACAACTGCCAAATCTGCATTAAATAATCTATTTAACATTTCCATTTGGTAATTTCTATGTTTTATGGTATACTTTAAAAATATTAAGTACATATTGTTTTGTAGCACCCTAGGTTGCAGCATTGCTTAACATCAGACGAACTGTAGATAAACGAAATTCTAAACAACGTTAGAAATATTTAGAAGAAAATATGATTTATACTATATTAATAATCTAGAACCCATAATCATAGCTAACCCAAGAGTTCGTTTAGTTAAGGCTAGATGGCGCTTTGTGCTATATCCAGGAACATTCAATAGTTCTTGAACTAAATCAAATTTACTACAAAGAGTGAAAACAAAAGTACTACAACAGCTTTAAAATAAAAAAAAACACATTCGAAGCATACATTGATCGGAAAACCCCAATTCCAATTTAGTTACAAAGAAAAACCATCAACGTACTGCAAAAATATTTCCACCAACACATAGTTGAGTGCAACGTAGTTTTCCACTCTCCGGCTCTTTCTAACTCGTTGTAGGTGGTATCTGTCAGTCTCTGTCACTCTCTGTAGGATGACGTCACTAGTAAAGTGACACCGCCAATGTCAATCAAACAGGGAGAATGGTGGCAGGGGGTGTAGTCATAGATGTAGGAAAATACTTGGATAGTACATTAGTATTAAGGCCACGATATTTCACCCGAAAACGCTTTGCGCTTGGTAAAATGCCTACAGTTGCTTTTTCGCATGCAATTCCACGCCGTATTAACATGAGAGCAAGGGCGAGCAACGCGCGCATAGCTCCGGCCGACGAGTCTTGTCCACACGCAAACAATTTTGCACAATGTGAGCAGAGCAGCAACAGAGCAGTAATCGTGTTTTGGCGTTTTTTATTGACTTAACACTGAATCAAAATTTTATAAACTGGAAAAAAAATGTAGCTCTATTTTATTTGATTTTTATGAAATGTCGATTTCACATAGCACCCCGTCTTAAAAAAGTGGAAGTTTATGACTGTGTTTTTGTTGCTCATATACCTACGTTTAAATAAATTAATATGGTACAGACTTTGACTTAGAATATGGCCTTCTTTTTTGTCTTGGATTATCTTGGGCAATTATCATATATGTATTTATATTATGTTACATACTTATATGTAAGTAAATATAATAACTAGTAAGTAGTAATGCATTTCATAGATTTGGTAAAAAAAACTTAGTGATAAGTTAATGAATATAAGACAATTCTTGCAAGGCGTAACTCTGCATTTAGATACAGTCGCCCGAGCTTCGCTTTCATACAAGCTGATTTGAAATAAGACTCAAAAACTGTTAAATTTTAAATCATGAGCCTATATGTAACTAAAGTGATCCGCAAATTGTGAAGTTCTTATGTTAGTAAATAACTTAGAAAATAATACCAGCTTATAAGTAGTAGTATTACAGAGCTTTGAAGATCAGCTATAATTTACTAGTTTTTCAGTTTACGGAGAGTATCTTCCTATATTCAGTCTAAATAGGGTAAAGTCAGTATTATATTTGTAACTCTCTGTTTGTGTGACTAGCTTTTTGTCTTCGGCTTGCTCGTTAAAATGATCCGTTTCGTGGAAAAAGCCTGAAAATACGGGGTTTTATTTTAGCTTTGAGTATCGCGAATGTTTTATGGTCGGTTACTGGTGAACCGCGTTGGATGGATCGGATTTATTTTTAAAATTAAGTAGAATGACTTTGGTAATTGGTTTTGGGTGTTCCGAGGGAAAACGTCGTTATTTTTAACTCAAAAAGAGGGTGTTATGATTAACGTGTTTGTGAATATGTTTCCCTGTTGTTTATAAAAAAATATAAAAAAGTTACGTGTTTTGCTGTACTTAAGCCGCATGGTACAAGTTAAAGTAATTAAACATCTATTAAATTAACAATTAAAGTAACTTTGCTATAATCATATGTCATAAAAAGTAGGACACCAAGAATTCACCAAAAAAAATGTACAAAATATAAATTTGAAGGCCCAAAATGAGAACTCCGGTAAAACAACCCAGAAATGAAAATTGCTTTCCTCAAAAAATGAAATATAAACCTCAAACACAAAGAGCCTCCTTCGATTCAACAAGCAGCCATTGTCACACTTTATCTATAAAGAACTGAACACTGAAATGTGTACTACCTCATAATGCTAAGCGAAGCTTAAGTTAGCATTTTATTACCACCAAGAATTTTCTTACATTACTTAATGTTTTGTTAAAGCATGATCGTGAAATCAGAAGAATAGCAAGTTGAGCGAAAAATACTACGACACCACCTTATCAATTCATCTGTACCAGCAATAAAATCATTATATTAGTTTGAAAATAACGTTGACATTGTTTAAAAAAAAATATAAAATATATTGTTGCAAAGTGTAAAATTAATGGTTGAAATTAATACGAGGCGATTAATCTACTTAGTTCAAAACTCTATAATATATTATAATACATTACATACATATATGTATAATTACAAAATTTCACAAAATCCCTATCAAATTTCAGTAATATAAGTCACTTTTAATTTTAAAGAATAAGAGTTATGAAGAACTTATATTCACCACAATCTATGTACTTACTAAGATATCACGAATTTCAGTAGATATATTTTTAAACAAATAAATCATAACAACCGCATCTCCTCCCAAGATAGTTCTTCAAAACTTAGCTTTCTCCCTTGCGGCGATTTTTCCCACCACTTCGCTGCGGGGTCAAGTTGCAAGAGGCGGACATACTAACGAACCTGCCCTCTCGCTCACACACGAAACTACATAGCTATAGCCATCTCTTTCTATACAGCCTTAAAAGCTACTGTAAAGTTGAAAAGTAGAAGCAGTTATGTCCCTCCTATACTTGGGTTCGTATGAACATGTATATGTCGTAGGATAATTCGATACTTCGAATCTTCGCGGAAATCCTAGGGGTTTTGCGAAAACGCGGATAATTAGACATAGGCGAAAAGAGACATGTTTTGAAAGAAGTTGGCTCCTCCTCGCTTCGCTCGTCGTCGCATGTGCGTGGTAGAAAGCAACCTAACGAACCTAATCTACCTTCTGTCACAGACAAGTGACTTCGAGTCCACCACTTGCACTGCAACAGGACTTAAATCCTGACTTTGTCCAGTAAGATTTGATAATTTTTCGCCTATGTCTAATTATCCGCGTTTTCGCAAAACCCCTAGGATTTCCGCGAAGATTCGAAGTATCAAATTACCCTACGACATATTATATAAGTGATGAAAATTGTTGAAAACTTTTTTTACTACCTATTGATGGAAGCTTGTATTTTTTTTTCATTTCCTTATTAACTAAGTATGTAGTGAATTCCTGCGGTTTCGTTCTCGTTAATCCAGAATTAAAGGAGTATATGTGCTAATTCGTAGAATAAATTAGATCCATGTAAAATTTCATCAAAATACGCCTAGTCGTTTAAACGAGAAGAAATATCAAACTTGTACAATATACATTCACACATTTTGTTAAGTGGTAAATGATAAGCCAGGACTCGATCCTGAATCTTTTTTCTAATCTTATTACTTTTCAAAGTTATAACTGACGTCTTAAGAAATAAGGTGTTCATTTCGACCAATACTAATAAGTGATATTATTAAGTTTGCTTGATGACCTTTTAAGGCCTCTTTATATGTTTTTTCTTTACTCGTACTTTAACATACCTGTCTAAAAGCCGATATTTATAGACCGAATAGGAAGCTTGTATTTTTTTTTCATTTCCTTATTAACTAAGTATGTAGTGAATTCCTGCGGTTTCGTTCTCGTTAATCCAGAATTAAAGGAGTATATGTGCTAATTCGTAGAATAAATTAGATCCATGTAAAATTTCATCAAAATACGCCTAGTCGTTTAAACGAGAAGAAATATCAAACTTGTACAATATACATTCACACATTTTGTTAAGTGGTAAATGATAAGCCAGGACTCGATCCTGAATCTTTTTTCTAATCTTATTACTTTTCAAAGTTATAACTGACGTCTTAAGAAATAAGGTGTTCATTTCGACCAATACTAATAAGTGATATTATTAAGTTTGCTTGATGACCTTTTAAGGCCTCTTTATATGTTTTTTCTTTACTCGTACTTTAACATACCTGTCTAAAAGCCTAACTAGACCGATATTTTCAAATTTAATCTTATTCCAACAACATAAATACTATAACTTCATCATCATCCACAGCCCCCACTGCTGGGTATAGGCCTCCCATTGTACATGCCATCTGTATTGATCCTGACCAGAACTCGTCCACTTCGAATAACAATAATACAATAACTTACTTTACATTATAAATTCATACATACTTACTAATTAATTCTGCGGGTAAGTCAAGTCACGACCCTCAGTCATGAGGAAATACGACTCAAGAGAGATAAATATAGTTAAACCAACCATCCGCCATCTTTTTTTCAAAGTATATTGTAAACATACCCTCCTGCGTCCAAGGTTCCGAATGTCCCAAATTACTCGGGATCAAAGTGATATCCAGCCTTATGATTGGTGGAGCCTTCAAATGACAGTGTTTGAGAATAAGATGAACACTTCAAAGGTTTCAGGACACAAACATTGGGCAGTGTGGTGTGGATTAGGGAAAATATTCGTATACTATTTTTTTTCATTTTATCCGACTACATAGAAAAAAAATTGCCCTGCATATCATCATTATCTTCATCCACAGCTGGTTTCATCCCGCTGCTGGGTATAGGCCTCTCTCTTAATGTGTCATTGGTTTCGATCTTTAGCCAGGCTCATCCAGGTTTAATAATAATATAACCCTGGTTAGAATATCTAGCAATAGGTAGGCCGCGGCGGGGTTGACCGCGATAATCAAAAACGAATGTTTCAAAATATCTGTCCATATAATTATATATGCAAGTAGATTATAGCATCGAAATCTCTATGTTTTGTTTGTGTACCACACCTTACATGCATGACGTCACAGCCAGCCCCAACGGAAGATCAGCGCTGATTGCTTCCAGTAATCAGCATTATGCTGAGTTGGGGCTGTGCTGTGGCAGATTTTACATATCTCGTCATCTAATTGTTGTTATTGTGTATTTGTTGTAAAATTAGTCCCAATAAATGCTTTCTTTCTTTATTTCTTTGAAAATGTCGATCCATAAATGGGTCGGAACACGGCCTGCAAATACAACCAACCAAAACTTTACATTCTATCTATATATCTATAGGGTTCTATAGTTCCCATAAAAGGTGGTAACGTTCCACGGAAGGGTGGGCAAAACAAAGATATTTCCATGTTAATGGCCCAAACGCACAATTAGTGAACAACTTTCGATTCGAGGGTAGGAACAGCGACATAGAATAGAAATGGACTGGCATAAAAGCAAGTTTTTATCAGCATACAGCTTGTTACAGTTGTCTTAGTTTCAAACAGATTTACAACAATCGAAATCTTGAAATCAAATTTAATTTTACATATTATCAAATATCATAAAAAATAAGCAATGAATAAATGAATGGTAAAGATAAAACAAATTTATTGTACCTCATAAATGCATATATTATGTACATAGGTTGTACCTAAGTCACCAAAAACGATTGAAGTGGGACCCAATTCTTCAAAAAAATTCATAGATATGTTTCAAGGTTTCATAATATAAAAAGTACCTAATAGATACTGAGAAATAAATAAATATAAACCTAGTAGTAAAGTCTTATCTTATCGAATGAGAGTGCCCAACTCTGGTGTCGAGAGTTTATCAAGCCGCCCTAAGGCCCATCTTAATTCTGTAAATACGAATATATGTATTAAGTCTATGTTTATCTTATACTTTGTGGAAATAATTATGTTTCAAGAAACTGTAATAGCAAAGCCAATCCTTTACCACATTATGTCAAAGGTTACAACACCTTTAGGGCGGGTTTTACAGAGGTTAATCACAGCTTGAAATATCGTCGGTTTTGTTTAACCCGCAGTTATTTGCTGATAATCACACCTTCCAATGATTTAGTGGTAAGAAGTCGAGTGTTTTACGCTTTTATCAAAGCAAATTTACTTATTTAATATGTGCTTGAGAATGTTTGCAAAGTTGAAATAGTGCTGATTTAATTTGGAAAACCTGACCTTGGCATATCTTTTGATTCTTGAGAAATCCACAGAATATTAAACATTTAATACCACATTTAAAAAGGGCTTATGTTTCAAGCATACTCGTAAGTAAGTAGCACGCTCCATCTTAGGCCATAGCCTTTGCTTACCATCAGGCAAACTATGGCCAAGTGCAAACCCGTATTAGTTAAAAAAAAGTAGATCATAATACTCAAATATGAAAAGACAACCACAGGCTAGCACATAGCCAGTGTCTCTTTCTACGCCCCAATACTTTGGGACACATGCATTTTTTTTGTAAAATTGTATATGTGAAATTATGAATAAATAAATAAGTATTTTCTAAATCCATCATTTTTAAGCATTAATACAATTTTAAGTGTTCCTTCTTGTTAACAGTCGGTTAATAACCAGCCTTTTTCTTTTCTAACCAGTAATAGTGCAGCCCACCCTACATTCCTCTATCATCCATCACTCGGAACTCAGGCATGTACAGCTTTTCTACAGATATATGTAGCTAGAAGTCTCAGCCACAATGACTTGAAACTACACCTTGTACTCAGATCACAATGTCGTTATGCCTGTAAGTTATAAAAACATCACTGTATGTATGACTGTAGGTAAATTTGTAAGTCCATTGAAATTGATAACCAGCCTATGCCTCTTCTAACCGTATACAGTATTTGTGCAACCAGCCCCATTATTTATTATTATTATATATATTATTATGTATACTTACTTACTTCTTCTTATCGAATAAGAGTGGACAACTCTGGTGTCGAGAGTTTATCAAGCCGCCCTTAGGGCCTCTGACATGGCTTAACGACTGCCGTACTAGACAAACAGCTGGGACCTACAATTTAGCGTGTCTTCTGACCCACGGATGAGCTCAAAATGGAATGCCACTTTTCGGTCACCCATCCAAAGACTGACCGCGTCGTCTTTAGTCGTCCTCCGCTAGCTAAAGACAAGAACTAAAGCATCTGACAAAATACATGACTCAAATTTACAAATCAATAATTTACTCAATCTTATCCCTGAATAATGATAAAGGCGTATTCTCTAAAGTAGCATTTCAAATAGGTCTTCTTTTCATCGACCTATCGTAAATCCCATCCTAGCACATATTCAGCTCAGATCAATCCTCAAAACACACCTCATTTATCAAGTTAACATCTATGCTAGTGACTAGCAGTGACTAGCAGTAGAGTGACTACAGTTAAGGTGTAATATCGGAATGATTTGGACTAACGCGTTTATTATTCGCCGGTTAGTGGGTTAAGGAACACTTCCGATGCGAGGGGGAAGTGGAATACTTAATGGGATTCAGGGTTACTAGATATTGGTATTAACGTTTTAGGGTGATCTAAACAAATATTCACATCACAAAATCCGAGGACATGACGTGTCTAACAAAAAAAAAAAACTCTCCTAACTAATTCATTCTGCGAGGGAGTCACGACTCTCAGTCATGAGGAAATACGACTCAAAGAGAGAGAAACAAATATTCAGGCAGGTACATAGTGGAGAGATGTATTTTTATCATCTATCTTTACATATAATATAGCTGAAGAGAGCCATAAATCTGCACATAATGTAGAATATATTAGATTAAACGCTCATCACGCAAAAGCGGCTGAACGGGTCATAATGATTTTTGGTATGTAGGTAGTATAAGGTCTTAGAAGTGTCATAGGCTACTTTTTATCCCAAAATCAGGCAAACAGACAAAGAAGCTAAACACTGCTGAAACGTAGTCTGTTATGGATTTAAAGTATACCCAAACAATTTTTTTCCAATACATTTTATGTTTAGATTTTTGACCCTCTTCAGCTTCATTATATGGACATATAGATAGATAGATAGCCCTGTACAGTCGAGGTCAACTATTTCCACGCAGTGAAGGTATCAGGGAAATGGCGGAGGAAATCGACTCGATTTGCTTTGATTGTCGGAACACGGCAATCGGAATACGATTAACTAACAATAATCTTATTATTATCGTAGAAGGACCTACGAGTAGGTGCCCATCATGATGTATCTGCCCGAAAGAACTCTAACTATGTAAAAAGAGACCATAAGTTGGCGACACCGACGTTTTGTTTTCAATATTTTGGTGTTAATGAAGCTGAAATTCCAAATGACTCGATAGATAATTTGTGTTATTGTTTGTATTAGTAGTAGCTGCATTTTCATCACGGTCGTTTCATTCTCATCAGTGATTTGATGAAAATACAGCCTTAAAAAATACGGTGGCGATGCAGAAACACGCTTATACCCTTTTAATTCTATGGGTGACCCTTGACCCTTGCAGAATTAATTCTTTGAGTTTTCTTGGACATTGTAGCATACGCGCAAAACCTTCCACGAAAGACACATGTTTTTAGATCCTCAAAATCCACAACCTATACACAAAAAGTAAAAAATAACAACTAGGTATGCAAAGAAAAATTCTCATAAAGCAAGAAAAACTTAATGATATAACCACAGAGACACCCTCATCCCTAGATAATAAACTAGGTATATGAGTGGTCGTAACCCCCATTACAGTACTTGCTTGCAATACGACCGAGCCCCTCTTTTCCTAGGAATCGTTTGACCTATTTTACGAGAAGTGTGCTTGTGTGAGTGAGACAACATGGGAAGGTATAGTCGGTTGCAGAAATGATTTGGAAGTAAACTAAATTAGGCCATAAACGTCATCAAAGTTAAAAAAATCTCACTAGCAACGCCCCGTGGTTAATACGATAAAGATAAAGAATCTTTATTGATAGTGTAAAGTTGCAATACACATATATAAGTACTAATATCATAGAATATGCTACACAAATTACAATATCTCGTCAAATTGAATTTATTAGGTACATTTCATTTTAATAAAACTTTACAAGGTACTATGCCTAGTTTTATTATTAAAATAATGTCAAACATAATGTATAATTATGAAAGTAAAAGCTTGTCGTGTCGACGAGAATATCTTGCCGAAGGAAAAGAACAAAACTTCAAGACACAGAGTGCGGTGTTAGTAAGATCATATAAGCAACGACTTTGATTAAGAGGAGAGGTGTGGCGGTAGTATATAGAGGAACACACCGAAAAACTACCAAGTTTGTTGTTTGAAGCCGGTTAAGGAGCAGTCGCAGCGGAAGAACACTATATACGTCTCCAGAGTTTCATTTGAATTAAAAACATTTGAGCTTCTCTGGTGCACCGTTGTCATCCAATGATCGTTGCTTTGTTGTCTTGAAGCTGACAACCTACTGATTTTCTTTGATAATCGCTTGTGAATAACACAATCTGCTGAACTTCAGGCGCTTCAAATTGTTCTAACCGTGTTTAAATATCATCATTGTATCAGAGCAAATTGAAGAGCCATAAAGTACCAAACCGACGTTGTCTGTACCAATTTGTATGAATGTATGTGTGTGTGTGTATGTGTGAGGTTGTGTGTACAGTGAGCGCAACAAGTGACGTTATTGAACGGGGGTATATGTGTGCGCGACTGTACATACATTGATGTACGTACGTGCAGAGTAGGGATGAGGCAGAAGTATAAGTTTTCACGTTTTTAACCAATCTTTTTACATCAATCAAGTAGCATTTGGAATGTTTTTCCTTAAAAAAATATAGTTTAGTGTATCTTTTAAACATCTAGTTTGAAACTACATAAGCTATCACATCAAATAAGGTGAAAATAAACCTTAGTAAGTGGCTAAAATATTGTATTGTTTTGTAAAAGTTTTATACATAAAATAATTAGGTACTTAATTTGTATAACTAAATTATCCTATCCTTCTTCGCTGCGCAAAAATCTGATAATGAATAGTTTATAAAAC
Source organism: Macaria liturata (assembly GCA_964023185.1). Classification (NCBI taxonomy): domain Eukaryota; kingdom Metazoa; phylum Arthropoda; class Insecta; order Lepidoptera; family Geometridae; genus Macaria; species Macaria liturata. The sequence goes on from OZ026831.1 coordinate 7,991,847, forward strand.
TTTCAAAATGAATAAACTTTGGTTATAAAGCCTCCTTAGGGGCTTCTGACTTGGCTCCTTAGGATTGACAAGATATCGACTTTCTATAAAAAAAACATCTTCAAAGTTATACTTCTATCTTATTCTTATCAATACTGCGGCGTTATAGGTACAGTACAGTCAATGACAGAAGATTTCAGACCGGAATAAAGTTTTGTTCATTTCCGACTCATAAATGTCGAAGCTTGCAGGGCTTTTAGGATTTTCTCGACAATAGCTTTTGACAGCCTGTTTCTTTCTTGATAGATTTACGTTGTTTAACCAAATACTAAAAAGAGAGGTTATGAATTCGTCTAGTATTGGATAACTTTCTAAGCACTAATGCTTTTCGAAAATGTATGTTATGATAGATACACGCATTTCAAGACATATTTAGACAACATGTTTTTAGTAATTTGGATGACATGATTATCTTGTATGAGTGAAAATGTATATTTAAAGAATTATTTTTCATTATTCTGAGTCATATAATGCGGGGAGTTTATTGTTGATAACTTACTCATTCTAATTTCAAATCTATACTCTATACCATATCGTCGGTCTGTACTATATCTATATTGTCGGTCTTCAAGTCGAGAGTAAACCGGTTTCTTCTAGGCAAGCGCGCTAGATCGTAGACTATAACGTTGCTTAACATCAGGCAGGTTGTAGTCAAGCGTAAGCCTATATCATGTAAAAAAAATAAAAAAATATACTATGTATAATATTATAAAGCTGAAGAGTTTGTTTGTTTGTTTGAACGCGCTAATCTCAGGAACTACTGGTGCGAATTGAAAAAATATTTTTCATCTTAGATTATTCATCTTTGAGGGCTTCTGTTGCGTGTGCTGCGAAAACGGTTCAAGATATCAAAAAAGTATGTATGAAAGAATTATTCCTCTTAAAATGATCTAAGAAATTGTTTGAAACAGTATATGTCTATCTTTAAAGGTTAACTCACTAGAACCGTTTTTACGGTAATAACTATTCCATGCGGACGAAGTCGCTGGCACAGCTAGTTCTAAAAATATATATGTAATTTTATTTTTACAATACACAACTAGTTTTTCTCAGATATATAGTTACATTAATAAGTTAGTGCCTAACTATGAAATGGGACAAACTACTGATAAATGTAGTGTAGTATGTTATTTTGTCTGTGTCTGTACTCACGCAAGCAGTAGACTTATACTATCATCCTATACAATCCTAAATGGATTAGCTTGTCATTTAAACGGCGGATCGGTTTTTGTTTACCAGTTTTAGATGGATTACAGCAATTTTCCACACACCCTCTCTTTCTAACTGCACATGATAGACTGAGATAGACATACAAAATCATAAAGTCAGTAAGAAGAAGGCAAAATTGAGGTTATAAAGCTAGGTCCCTTTCAATCAAGCTATGTAAGAACGAGACAGAGGATTGACAGGGATTAAGGAGGTTTAAATAAGAATTGCATTTGAAATGTTAAGCCTATTTGGAACAGAGAAGTTATTAGTTTTATGAATTAACTATGCAGATAGAAGCTTTTGAAAAGCCTTCTCTATGAAAATATTAATGAAAGTTAGTTTTTATAAGAGTGGCTACCTCTGATGTCGAAACTTTTGTAATCTTCTTTGTTCTTCTTCTTATCGAATTAGAGTGGCCACTCTGGTGTCGAGAGTTCAAAAAATCAAGATTGATTCTCTCTCTGCCTTTTTTGGTAAGAACCCTGAGATAAGTGCATCTGGACTTATTATCCGAATCATGGAAGCAACCAGATTAAATCCTTATTTAGGCACACGTCATAGAACTTACAGTCTACTAAATTGTCAAGTCTAGAGTAAATAAGTATCTTCTAGAAAAGCATGTTACACCTTAGGCTGCAGCACCTAAACTACTTAATAATAGTCTCAAGTCTCTCATCTGTGCTAAAAGCATACTAAAACAATTCATTCCTCCATATATAGTGACACAGTACCCCTACTAAAAATAAATAATTCATCTTCCACAAGACAACGAGAATATCCTAAAAAGCTACTAAAACGCCTTCTTTTCATTCAAAAGGCCTTGAAGAGCCAATAATATCCAGTCATTGACATTTCCATCCGTGGCCCAACCACCCTTGCAAAATAAATCGATAGAATATAAACCTATACCTAAAGAACCTTGAACTTCAGTCAAGATCACATCTCGACCCCCGCCATTTATCGAAGACCCCCCCTCTTGTACTACCCCAAACATTTTGTTCTACAAATGGAAAAATCGTGTACAACAGACGTGTCTTTTTATATTAGTTATCGATGACCAAAAAACTTAGTACCGCCGATAAATATATTTAGGTTGAAAGCGAGATCGAGGCATTTTGGACGCGGTAAAAGACCAGCCAAATTAGAACTGGTTTCTTTGGCTATTTTATCGTGATGGAAGGTCAATGAAAAGTGGTGTTTGTGAGGGTAAGGAAAAGTGTCGCCCAGAGGAAAATGTCTGGCAATTATTTAGGTAGTTTGTGCGATTTGTTCGATAAGTTTTGTGTAGTGTTGTTTTCAGGACTATAAAAAGTTGGTGTTTCTGAAACGGAGACGTGAAAATATACGCTTTACGGGTTAATTTATAACGGGAAACACACATAATATTTTTCTTATTTCCGGATTGTAAACTTTTGTTTTTTTTTCGGGTTTTGTGTAGTTTGAACTCGGTTATCAGCGAAGGAACAGTTTTGAGGAAACTAACAATTAAGCATATATGTGATGGGCGCAATAATGCATAAACACATGCAAGTAGCAAAACTTTTAGGAGACTTTAAAACCTCCTTTTTTTTATGTCGTTTAAAACGATCGGCATTTAACTACTTATGTCGAGGCCAAACTTAGCTTCGGTTGAGTGTAACAACAAATATCATACAACATTAAAATAAAATCCTTAGATATCCTTATTTTGAAAAAATATGTAACTAAATAACACAAAAACATAAATAAAAAAACAAGAAGATGCTTCTAAAGAGCTTCATTAAATGAATGTAAAATATACATAGGTAAGAGGAAATTCCTTTCAATTTGCTTCAGAAAGCTTCCAAAAAAGATAAAACAGGCGGCCATGTTCGTAAACTCAATCTCACCGCTCAACGTTGCCAAATCATAATTCTTTTCTGGATTTTCTTTTAACCACAGACTAGAGATAACAGAGGTGGTAGAAAGCGAGGTCAAATTCACATAATACAAATACATATTTATGTAAGAAGATTTTTGTTAATTGTATTTGATTTCGGTTTGATTTTGAATTCGTCCTCAAACCTACAACTTTTTAAGTAGGTATGAAATTGCAGTAACTATAGGTTTAACTAGTTTAGGCCAACTCGTAGGTACATGACTGTATGTTATTATATTATACACAAAACAATAAATATTTCAGGACATATCACACAGCGCCATCTAGCCCCATACTAAGCTTACTCTTGTATCATGGGAACTAGATATAATACATAAATAGTTTTCTTTCGTAAATACCTACTTATTATACATAGAAACGACCAGACTCAACACAAGTAATTACATATTTTTAAATTCATAATTACTTGTGTTAAACGGGAATCGGTCCCGCACCCTAGATTAGAAGGCAGAGCCACTACCAACTAAGCTTACAAAGCAGTCAATACAAACATAAGGAAAGGTTGTTGTTTGTAGTTAAAAGTGTGTTGTAATTAAACCCCAAACTATGCCATTTACTTGCACGTACATTATGAAATCACTACTCACTGTTGATGATGATGATGATTACATACAATGTCTGGCTGTGTAATAAGTCTTTTGTCTCCTCGGTAGCTGGTCGAAGCGATTTTTGTGCTATTTTCGTAATATTCCAGTCGATTTCAATAACAGTAAGTGGTAACCACACTGCGCAGTCTTAAGGCGATGCAATTCGTATTATTAATTACTAGATACTGCTCGTGAATTCGATAAGAAAAAAACGTGTAAAATAATATAAAATGTAGCTCTCAAATAGAAAGCCAATTTTGGTTACCTTCCAAGGACAAAATATATCAACAAACGCTGTTGTCGCAGTATAAAGATTCTTATATGTCACTATTTAATAATCGCTTGCGAATATCTCCGCTAGCAAATTGACTAGCCCTTTGACAGAAACAATTTATTCATATTATTATTCTAACCAGTGGTTAAGTTGCAAACCCTGTATTTCCAATGACACGTTGTACAAAGACATGAGAAAGGGAGAGTATGTCTGATTGTGTTGGCTGGCTGCCAACAGGAGTCAGCTGGGAGGCGCTGATTGGACGCCGATTGGATGTCCTTGTCATTAACTCTGGAGTTTAGAAGGATGATAAATAAGGATGAGTTTTGTTAGATTAATTAGTAGTGTTACATGAAGTAGGTAAATGATTATTACAGTATTTTTTTCAGTAGGAGCGCCTGCTTTTCTGCATTCCTTGTGGGTTCGATTACCGAGGTGGACAAGATTATTATGCTTAGCATTTTTTTTTTCTTTTTATTTTTTCGAAATGTCTTTTTAGTTATTGTTTACGGTGCGGTGTGCTGGTAAGTAACATAAAGTATATTTTTGATTACATAAGTTACTAAAAAAAATATTTAGGAAATGCAAGCTCCCCCTTAACATCGATTTGAAAATAGAATCTCTTGATCGCTCACAGGCGTTGCGCACGCGCCGATCGGTTATCGATCGATTGATTTATTTATCTTCCATCTCTTTTCATCGCGTGTGGTCTCTCTTCCTTCCATTCTTTATAAGATCACTGTTTAGTTACATTCGTATGACAGTTTCGTACGCAAGTGTAAAGTTTTTAAACTGCCCTAGTGGTTTCTGCCGCAAGCTAACTACTGTTGTGCACTTAATCCTTAATTCTAATGAATTTATTCTGCGAGGGGGTCTCGACCCGTGGAAGCAACCAGCGCTGGTTTTCGTAGTTAGTTAGTGTAAGAAGGTAAGCAATCTGTATGTGTCCGTAGGTCATCTATCCAGCTACCCACTGCCTGCACTGTTCAGGTAAGGTAAAGGTTCCACCTACGCTGGTATGGAACTGCACGAATTGTGTTCACTGATGTACTGGGTTAGTTGAGAAAAGAAAATTATATTGAATTTAATTTGTAAGTTATTAAACCAAATTAACAACTTTCGACTAAACATTATATAGATACGGTCTTCAGAATAAAATGGACGAAAAACCTCAGATCCAGTGCGTTATTTCACACACATTTTTGTTTGAAATCAAATTAATGAGTTTTGTAGTTTAGAAGATTTACCAAAATATAGGTTTTCTTACAAAAAGAGTTTCCTCTACAGCTAATAACGAAACCAAAGACGTATAATGTTTGGTTTTATAGAGGCTTCCGCTTTGTTTTTTTAATATACTTATCTTGCAAACCTGGGGAAGATACATATAATAAAATTTTGCTGATTTTGAGTCTTATAGTACAACAGATTTTATGGAAAGGCCTACTGCAAATTGAACTGAATATTTTTCCGAAGTTTTAACATGCCAATCTAAATAAAAAAGAATACGTGTAATATTGTTTAAATCTCGAGAAACAAGGTGATAAAATTTTAACAATGTATTGACCAGCTCAATGTATTATAGAACTTATTTTTACATCATAGACTACACTATAGTATACTACCTCATTTCCTTTAAAGTCGTTTAAAAACTACACAATAACAAACCTCCTTTACAACAATCCTGAGAAATCCAGCCTGTGAGACGGTCTAATTATCTAGACTTCAAGTTTAAACCTAGCCTAGGGCTTAGAGTGGAATGACCTACTAAACTTGAATCTATCACGATTCGATACAGGGTTATTTGTTTATTGTTTTACTTGACAACTTTTGTAAATTGTTGTAATGTTAAATGAAGACCTGTCAATATTACAGACAGGTTTTTTATAAAGTATTTTATGCTAAACGTTTTAACTGTTTCTGGCAAAAAAAAAATGGAGTCTTCGATTTATATACATTACTAAGCTGGAATATTTTATAAATAATAATAAAATAGCTTTTGATGTATGTGACTTAAGAAAAATTCGCGAATATAAAATACATTATACGTAATTTTTTCCGGAATTAACGTTTTTTTTAAAGAACAATTCTATTTTACGCTATTTTCAGTTGGCCATATTTTAAGCTATGTCGATATTGATGGTTTTAAAAAAGTTTTGCCTTTGTTACTTGTAACCCCGTACAACCAATTTAAACTACTTTTAACTCTAAAACAATGTCACTAAAGCTTAGAATAGCTTAGCAAAAATTTAAAGTGTGTAAAACAATGGATTCCCTCTTAAAAATGAGCTCTTACTCCGTTGTAATATAGAATACCATAATATACGTTTTTTTATCAAACCGATTCAATCTTATAGATATTCAACCTTGGATGCCTTGTAATAGGTTCCAAATTGGTCTGTCCAAGATCTTTTACGTTACGTACCATTAAAAAAATATTGGTAATAATTTGAAAGAACTAAAATAAACCTTACGGAAAAGATTTAGAGTTGTTTTTTGCATGTGTTTTATATAGGTAAGTGTTTAAAAGAAGTCAAGGGCTTGTAAAAGTGCTTCGTAGGGTTTGTAGAAATCGACATTTATTTAAGAGGGATGTGGATTACGGGTTTACAGGAATTTGGTAAGGAATGAATTTCCTTGCAATTTTAATCTTTTTTAACCAACCTAAAAAAGGAGGTTGTCAACTCAACCAATGTTATGTTATGTGTAATGTGATTTAGTGAGAATCAGATAAAATTTGAAAAAAGTTTTTTATTATACATGTACATAAGTATGTGCAAAAGTTCTTCACTGAAGTAATTCCTTGAAATACTTAAGTACATAAGCTACATTTATACATGTCCATGTATTTCTCGGAAACTATAATGTGATATCGATATGATTCTTATTGCATTGCTAATTCCATATTTTCAACCGCTAATGATAAAATTTGCTTGAAATAATTTGATTTTAGTTATTTTAATTGCTACTTGTTTGCGATAACGATCTATCAACTGCTTCATTGCCTTCTCGTCATCCCCTGGCTTGGCCGATACCACGATACACCTATCCATGGTATAGACACCATGGTACCATAGGCCACTGGCGCTGTGAGAACAATGCCGCCGGTCACCCATGACCGACCCCGTGACCCGGACAACGACCCCGGCCTACCACCACAGACTTGGACGGAGATGGAGCAAGTTTGGATAGAAATGTGAAATTCAAATAAAAAAAAATGTTTGTTTAGTATGGGGCTATATAGCGCTGTGTGCAACGTCCTGAAACAACATTTGTTCTACGACTTAGTTTCTACGACAAGCTTAGAGCTTGGTTGTTGACACAATCTTTTTATGATTTTGATAAATATTTAAAAATTCAAATATAATTTAATTACATTTAAGTAATGTATTGTAGTGGATACTTAATTATATGTTTTTTTTTTCTCATAAAAGTTGACGTGTAATACATAGATATTGTAAGAATAGATATGACTTGTAATTTATGGTATTATCAATAAATAATTTGTATTTGTATTTGACTTTCGGAAATTCCCGAAAAATATATTGGTTCTCCATACATCTAAAATAATCATAATTTTATGTTAATGTAAGTTTAATTAGTAATAAGAATTATATATCAATGTTTGACGAGTCATGATTGATGCCAACTCTAATTATTATTGTAATAAGTTTGTTGTAATTCTCTATGTTAATAAATGATAAACTAAAACAGCTGATTTCTTTTTCACGACTTTTCAAACATTGTAGAACAAAAGGCTATATTTTTAACGTACGTAGTAGTTATTCATTATATTTATCCATTAATTATTGTCCACTCAGAAAATATCGACACGGTGCTTTTGAATTTTGATCATATTTCAATGGTTTGTTTACGAGGTTTGTTACCATACGTATTACGGTTTTATATCAAATGTCTCAACTCAACTTTTGAAATACGGTAATAAAGTCAATTGAGGTTTAAATATACTAAATTTCCACTTTATTAGTTTAGTTCAGATTTATGTGGCTTCATCTCTCTTCAACCTGCATCATCTACCCGCAGTCTGAGGTCGCATGGACGCTCCACTTAATCCACCTTTGCAGAGTATCCGGCAGGCGATGGATAAAACAAAGGTACCTTAACTGGACTGTGACCTGCCGCTAGATGCCGCTTTAGGCCCTGGCTAATTAGTCGAAATGCTGAAAAAATTCAGGAAGTCAGGCGTAACAGAGATATATACATATACAAAATCTTCCTTTTTCTACCGCTAGGTTTTCGAAAAACTATAGTTTACGTGAGTTTTATTAACTTACGTACTTAGCACGATAATTTGTTTATGTCAGTCAGTTTATGGATGGGTAACCAAGTAGCAATTCTTAGTCCAAACAGATCGTTTCCATTAATTTTATAATGATGTACAAATACAAATAAGATATATTACCTAATTTACTTATATTCATGATTATATTACTTATAAAAAACCATAAAATACCACATACAGTGTCTGTTAAATTTCATCCTTATTTTTTAAACTTTATGAATCTGTCTGGAAAGTTTTCACTCGCGCCGTTAGAATTTTCTAAACGCTTCTATTACACAAGTGCCCTATTAATGAAAATAAACATCATATCGTACTAGTTACTTGCGTAAAAACTGTTACATAATATAGAGTGACTATGTATGACTCAGTAGTCATAGAAACAGAAAAATCTATTGCAAAAACTTTGATATAAGTATTCCTTATCTTACAACTGTAGCAGTTTGGTGTAGCTTAAAATACAATATGCATGAAAACAAATCGGTGCAGAAAAATTCCACATTTGACTAGAGTATTGCCGAAGAAAAACAACAAAACTTGAAAAGATAAGGTGCGTGTTGGTAAGATCTTAAGAGCCACGAAGGCCACTTTGGTTAGAAAGAGAGGTGTAGCGGTGGTATATGGAAAAACACACCTAAAAACCAAAAAGTTTGTTGTTTGAAGCCGGTACAGGAGCAGTCGCAGCAAAAAACACTACATATTTCTGCAGAGTTTCATTTAACTTCCACATTTTCACCCCACTAGACACAAATGCACTGCATTTGTCTCTACTAACTGTCTCTACATTTTCTTAGAGACAGTTAGTAGATGACAGTTATCAAAATCATGCAATCTATAATATATATAAAAGATCAATCAATGAATAAAAGAAATCAGATAGGACACAGGCACCTATGTGTACCTATTCAGCAGTCACAGGTTTTAGATGTTCCCTTCAAACGAATCCTAGATAAATATATCGATGGCATCTCTTTCTAGGTTATAAGGAGGAGGAACATTAAGAAAATTCTATATTTTCGGTGATTTTTCAAAATTAAAAACTCCTCGGATTTATAACAAAAAATAAAATATAGCTATATACGTGTACCAGCAGTACTGTAAAATACTATTGTTTTATTTTAAGCCCGTCCAAAGTCCGTCAGCTGCCAAAAACCTTTCGTTAATTTTGGCGCGATTTACGATGCCATAAAGACGCCATTTTGGATCGCGTCACCAAGATGGCCGCCAACCATTGTCAAAAAGGGCGCGAAATCGAGGTTGCGTTTGGAAAGCATAGAAATTCATTATAGTGACGTCATAATAATATTTTCACCAGGTTGTACTGTAACATTTTGTGGGCACGAAAAATGTAGGTCTTGTATATTTTATAATATAAAAAACCTATCCTCCTCCATCTCGCATCGTGTTCCTCATTAAGTATTGAGGGTCACGACTCCCCGATACCGATAAATCTATTTCCACAAAAGAGGGGGAAAAAAATACTAAAATTTTCATACAAAATAGTTTTCATGTTAGGATAGATAGATTTCCAAACTTATACCAAATTACCTTTGCAAAGACAAAAACTTTGAAAAAAAATCACTGGTTGATAAATTTCGATTCCAAACGCAGCTAGAGTAGATGGTTTCGATCGTTATTTTTAATGATCTTTCTTTTTATTTGCGTCGTGGTCATAATAAAAGTCGTCCGTCCTTTGATTTTGCGATAAATTTTGACGAGTTTTTACTTCGGCGCTTTGAATAAATCGGTTTTGGATAATGTGCAAAAGTTTTAGCATAATTTTCAATTACTTTCAATAAAAACTTTTCATTCATTTGAACTAAATAATTTCTATGTAGTTCTCAATGAGTTCTTTATCGTTTAATTCCTAATAAATTATATAGGTAGAGTTTGTATGGGCGTATTTAAGATTTTTCATTAAAATACGTACTAACCAGAGTTTAAAAAACTACCTCTCCTGTCATACCAAAATTTAACTAACTTCATCCGAAAACATCAGCTAATTGTTAAATTAACCACGTACGGTGGAGCTGCATGGAGCTCTAAAACTACATAGAATAGCCATTAGAAACAAAATGTATGAGCAATAAGCATACCTATCATTATTCTTAATACGTAGACAGATATTTATACTAAGCGTCATATGGAAACGAATGCAAGACACATAAAGAAAACACATAGGTTAGTACTAAAATATTATTTTGGAAGACTGTCGGTGATGGTATTCTCAAATATCGATTACTTTATGGCTAAAAAAATATAGTGTATTACGTTGCGTGACTTCAAAACTCTATTGAGAGACTTACTGCAAGGCTCAAACAGAAGCTCTACTAAGAAAACCTCAAATTTTAACGAACAACATATCAAGAAGCTCAGAATAAAAAATCAAGTTTAAACAGAATAAGCAACATCTTTGGTGGCATATCTCCCTCAGTTATATCTGTGGTGGCCTAGATAGCGCATGATACGAGGTAATTGCCGTATCAAGTTGATACACAGTAATTTAATTCCTGGACTGGTAATAACTTTCAGGCAATTAGCGTGAAAATACGCGGGAAATGGCATGGTTTCCAGTTCTGTTTCAATGGAGGCTTTGTTGTTCCTGTTTTGGAGGAAAATGTGTTATAATAAGGATGAAGATCGAAGGATAAATTTATTATTGTTCACATTAAGTATAAATAGAAAGAACGTGAATAAATTTGAATTTATGATGTCACCAAACGCGTTGGTAACGGTGTGTTCCATTCTTTCCTTGGCCCTACACTACCTCCATACAAAATTCCATGAAGATCCTCCGTTACTATGAGCTCCGTTGCAGCGTGAAAGACGAGCAAAGCGCTATAAACAGAATTTTCGCTTTTATCTATTGCTATGATTGTTATTCTTTTATAACAGAGAGGCTCACGCGTAACTATAACTCTCCTGATATTTGCTATTCTTGCAAACTACGATAAGAAAAAGTTAAAACTAGTTTCCCTTTCACTATTGATTTGAATCTAATTTAAGTTTTATTTGTTACTGCTTAGCAAAATTCGACTTAAAACATTACAAAAGACTTACAAATTCAATTTAATCCCTTTCCCATACAAACATGCTCTCGTTTAGGGTGACCACCCGACCGTGTCAAGATTTGCCATCACTAAATGTCTCAATTTAACATTTACTTGACATTTCCAGTCCCGACCTTATTTTTTGACATTTCGGCGCCGCCCGCGCCATTTTGAATGTTAGGGTGATAGTATCTGTGTATTTCGACGAAAGGTGGCACTTTAATGTTGGTTATTGTTGTTTTAATTGGATTTGGGTGCTTTAATTTCAATAATAATAAACGAAATCCGGGACATATCACACATCTAGGCCCGTACTACGCATATTATTATGCAATATGTCGTAATAATAATGACTGAATTCGTCCGTTTTTATTGGGATTAACATTAGAATAAATATCGCTAAAACTGTATAACAAAACCACCTCGAAAAAAACTATTTGAATGGGCTTAAACAAAACTATGATAAATTAAATGCATAAGCATGTCGTTAAGCCATCTCATAGGCCCTTAGGGCGGCTTGATAAACTCTCGACACCAGAGTTAGTCACTCTCATTCGATAAGAAGAAGAAGATTTAAATGCAATTTAATAATTATGGTGTTTTCTTACGAAAAGGTCATATTAAAATAATAAATTAAATGAAGTAAAGTTTGGAACAATAAAACTTTTCGCATTACGAGAAGCATGCTTATGAAAGGTTTCAGATTTATTAGGTGTGCCTATTGAACTCTGCTGTTTGTAATTTATATTGAAAATATTTAAAAAGGCAAAACATAAACACTAGATTTTGTAAGGGCTTTTTTATGTTGCAGGTGTTAAGAGTTATGTCATAGTATTAAGAGTATTATAATGATAAGTGGCTATATTAGGATTTTTAAATTTTATTTTTTATAAATTAATTATTAATTAATTATTAATTAATTATTAATAAGGTATTTGGTTTGATTATTGATTATTGTTTAACATGCCTGCTATGTAATAATTTTAATTTAATTTCTCTTTCAATCTTTAATGTGTATGGACTCAAGGTCTGAAATAAATGACATTTATTTTATTTATAAAACTAATAAAAAGAACTAGAATACAATAGGTTTTCAATTCTTAAAACTAGCAACTAAAAACCACTTATGCAACATTGTGGTTTAACTTAACCTAATACCACGATCTATGCCATTCTCAAAATGTTTTTCTATCGCCAAAGAAAGGAATTCAGAATCTTTTGGCCGGTGAAGTGTACATTTCCATAATACATAAAATATTTACATAATATGTAGGTAGTGCCCCGACATGAATAAAAGAGCACTTTTTTCTTTGTTCCGATGAAAATGAATTTGCATGTTATTTGCAAGGAGTTTGTTCTTTTATGTGTTTAATAAAGGTTTTTTAATTCCAGATGGTCAACGATTAATTCATAGACAATACATACATAGTTTTTGAAGCGAGTGTGGCTCAGCGGTTCCAGTGTCTGCTTTTTAACCAGACGCACCCTGGTTCGAATCCGGCCCTACACCAATGACTTGTATTTTCAAGTTATGTGTAGATTTGCACTCGCTTAACGGTGAAGGAAAACATCGCGAGGAAATCGACATATTTGAGGACTACAAAATCCGAGGACATGTGCCTTCCGTGGAAGGACCTGGGCGCCCACCACGATGTATCTGCCCAAGAGAACTTCCCTATCGAATTACTTCTGCGTGGGAGTCACGACCCTCAGTCATGAGGAAATACTTACGACTCACAGAGAGAGACAGAATTCGTAGACAATACTTTCGCCACCGCAAATTTAAAAATAAATAAAATACATCCACAAACATCGATGTCTCAGACTTATAAAATCACCGTTTTCGCAGCAAAAATAAAAGAAATAGAATTTTAAACCATAAAAATAACCTTTTTGGTAACTTTTGGTTCTAGATAGCCACCTCTAGTAGCTTCTACCTGTAGATAGGGGATTTTTTCTGTAGGGTAAAATAATATTCACTCTCACTCTTATTACAATACATTTGTTGTCTGCGTCTTCACTTACATTTTTCTGGATAAAAAGTAGCTTATGCCACTCTCGGGGTCCTATACTAACACCATATAAAAAATATTTTCATTTTATCGTGAAAGTGGACAAACTAACTTTTTCTTTTGCATAAGAAGATACGAAGTATGATTGATCTTGTACCCTATTACTAAGGTCATCGACCTCTCACCCCATACGTTCAGTGTTTCAGGTGTAGTGACGCAGACGGGGCGGCGCGTGCGCAGATGTACGGGTTCGATGCCCGCCGCCGGCAGCCCGGATATTGGGAGCTACAGGATGTTGCTGTTATTGTATTGGTTTATGATTGGTTTGTTTGTAGTTGTGATTTTATGAGACGTAAGTAATACTCACTCAGTAAGTAGTAGTAGTTCATACTCGTACTATGATGACATGTCAAAAGCTAGTGAAACGCTGAAATAGCTAGCTGTTGAATGAACTCGTAATATAAATCAATTCTTGTTACTATTCGGCGTTTTTTTTGGTGTAAAAATACAATCTGCACTCATGAGTTTGTTTAAAAATTACATTTTTATGAAAATTTATTGATACATGTTAATTTCCCTGTTGTTATGAAATCGTCCCTTTGTGACGGTATGATATGGCTTGTACGAACGGAAATAACTGGTATCTTGGATATAACAATGAGGCCTACAATAAAGTTTAAAATGTTATTACAACCAGCACCAATTACAAATTCCTCTTTTTTAGAACGAAGCAAAAAATCCTGCTTCCAAACAAAACATCAGCCTGTATGGGCGCAACATTTTATTTTTACTTTCTTGGAGCTAATTCTTTTGTTTGATGTTCTACCACATGGCCTCGTGCTACCTATATATGTATGGATAACCTTTCTACTGACAGTCAAGTGTTAGGCTCAAGGGAATAAGGAGTTTGTAATATAGTAGAAGAAGCAAAGTGTAGTATTGGACAAGCAAAAGCTGCTTCCCACAAAATGTCCAGAGTTCTATGCGACCCCAAAATTAATTTCAATCAAAGACACCGCATCATGAGATGCTACGTTTGGTCCACTCTCTTATATGGATGCGAAACCTGGGTCCTGCTAAAAGAAATTTGTGACCGGATACAGGCGTTTGAAATGTGGACTTTACGTAAGATGTTCAAGATTCCTTGGACTAGCTTCACTTCAAACGTCAAGATACTGCAGAAAGCCAATCGCAAGAGAGTTAATGTCGATTGTCATGAGACGTAAGGTTGCTTTCTTTGGACATATGCAAAGAGGATCCCTGTATGAATTCCCACGGTTGATCCTCGAAGGCAAGATTCCGGGAAAAAGAAGACCTGGCCGTCAAAGGATGAAATGGCTAGACGACATCAAGAAATGGACAAAGCTAAGCTACCCGCATCTAAAAGAAGCAGCATGGGATCGCAAGAAGTTTTTCCAACTGACCTCCGAACTTCAATATGAAGATGGCACCCGATGATGATGAATATAGTAGATACATGGATAAACATTTTATTCAAAATCAACATTTAAGAATAAGTATATTATAACGATAAAAACAAAGTTTAAGAATGAGAGAGAATGAAATGAGTTATTAGATATTAGAGTGGCGATATTATAGCTAAGAGCGATCTATTCTTCATTCGAAATTTATAAGACTATGAGAAAATATTGTGTAAAGTAGAATAGAATATAACTTTAATGTACACCATAAAACACAGAAATTACAAAAAAGAAAAAAACATACTTAAATTAAAGTGTTGCAAAGTACTGAATGTTCGCGACTATGTTTGCATAAACACGCATATTGATTAACGTTTTGTTTAACACGAAATAGACCAACGTTTGACGGCAGCCTGCCTGATGTCAAGCATCACTGTAGCCTAGGATGTTGCACCTTTGCGTAGGAGAAACCTATTTAATCTGGATTGGAAGACTCTGGGTTACAATTTTCTAGAAACAAGGCTCCAGGTAGAGTTCCATAATCTCGCTGTCCGTACCACGAAGGTATCCTAATTTACTAACTATCTATAGCAGTCAGGCATTTATTTGTACTCTTTCCCTTATAGCTAGTTAACATTATTTACTCTGTGGCAAGCAAGCCGTGCCTGTAGTGACGTCATGCATTATACAACGACACAGTTTTTGGACATGAAACATTCAGGAGGAATGGAGTGATGCTTATTCAATCACTGCGGATTTATCAAGGTAGAAAGAAAGAAAGGAACTGAACGTTTATTGAAATCAAAGGTACTTACTAAGTATTTCTAGTATGATTTCATTTCATTTTGATAGAATCTATTTTTTATACAAATCATAAACTATTGGTTAATTATCTATATTAAGGCAAACAACAAAGGAAAAAAATGTTAGTAAACAAACAATTATTTCAAAAACTTAAAAAGAAAATTAAAGCTACAAATTTAAAAAGTAACATAAAGTTGATTTGATAATACTTCATGCACACATTATATAATCAAACAAAAAAACAATCAATGAATTTCCATAAAGCACTGCCTTCAGATAACTTCATAAAAACAAAGCGCAAACGATTAATATTTAAAACAGCTGACAAAATGCAAATGGCGCAACTTTGGCGCCGCCATTTTGTATCGACTACCTGATTTCATCTGGGTTTGTCTGCGGAAAAATGTGATAGGAAAGTAAATAGTTCGATAGTGGTTACAATTCGCCTTTTTACATTTTTGAAAGCTAAAAAACTCAACACAAAAAATAATCTGAAGCAAAATTTCATTTCCTTACGAAAAATATTTTTTTTCATGCAAATTAAATTTCAGTGTTATGTGTTCAAAACAAGTATTTGTTAAATTATTTATTTAAAAAAAACATATCTAAGGAACCAACCAAACAGAGGCTCATTTAGCGATAAAATGCAAAAAGGAAAAGAGTACTACTTACCAACAAATAAAAATAAATCGCATCGACTCTCAGCCAAAGCACCATAACCAGACCCTTCACCCTAATTTGTATACCACATAACCCCATGACGCCACTCCATATAAAACCTATAAAGACCCGCAACGACGTCCGACACCATTTGCGTCACCATAAACAGTGACGTACAAACGGACAGTCCAATTAGCGTCCAAATATGGCGGAATATGAATAATTCCGCCATCTTTCCACCTAGTTTCACCAGCGACGGACGAAAGTAACAATGCCAGATTTAGGGAACAGGGAGGGAGGTAGGGCTGTTCACCTGGTGGAAGTAAAAATGAGTAAATATGTTGTTAAAACACGTTGAAAATCACTGGGGTTTCCCATTCTTCTTCTTCTTATGGAACTAGAGTGTGAACTGTGTATATTTGCTAAATGTCTGTCAATCTATCTCAATAAATGTTTTTCTATTCAATTCTATTCTATCTAACTCTGGACTCGAGAGTTTATCAAGCCGCACTAAAGTTGCCCATTATTAAGTAATGAAATACAATCGACAGTTTGGATCTTCACGCTGAAAATAGCCTGATTAATTTGTCTATACCTGTGTACTCAAATGCAGCATACAAATCAGTTCAGCCATTTGCAACGCGCAAATGGCTGAACCTAGAGACTGGTGTAGAATTAGATTGGATCCTGTATTAGTAGGTATATGGCTTAATTTTTGTCATGGATTAAACGCATGCAACTCGTTAGGTATACATTGTGGTATTTGTTTCTTATTCATGCTAAAACCGCGAAACCAAACTGGATCATATTTCTTATGGAACAAATAATGGGTGTACTTCCGAAAAGCGCATACCACCGATCGATCTGAAATTTGGTATAATAACGTATTTTGACCTCCTAATTACGAATATCATAACGAAAATTGGCGCAAATGCCATTTTGAATAAGAAAAACGGAGAAGAAGCTGTAGGGCGTCACTCCTACAGGTTTTGAGTTGTTAAAAATGTGGGAGTGACGCCCCACAGATCCTAATCTCCGCTGTACACATACAGCTTCTTCTCCGTTTTTCTTATTCAAAATGGCATTTGCGCCAATTTTCGTTATGATATTCGTAATTAGGAGGTCAAAATACGTTATTATACCAAATTTCAGATCGATCGGTGGTATGCGCTTTTCGGAAGTGTATCCCAAATAATATTAAAGCATATGTTACTTTCTATTTACTTACATTCCTGGTCGTAGACTAACTGTTCAATCACGACCAGACGCCACAAATACATTTATACCTAACTTTACTTCGCCCAAAACCACCCCTTACCTTACTACATCCCTTACAGCGATGATAAAATTATTTCTAAGGGATTATTCAACTCTCCCCAGGAAGGGCTGACTGCCTCCAATTTGGATTAAGATCATCCCAAGATGCTGTGCAATGAGAAGAGTCTTTGTCATCTTTTGTGTGTAGGATTTAAAAGGATCGTAAAAGTTGATTGTGGAAGCAGTCTGTTGGAATATCGGTGCATTGGATCATTTGGATCGCGTTCTGAAAGGGAGAAGAGTTGAAGTTTGAATGACGGATTAGACTTTACGTAATACAAATGCATTTCATTGGTTCATCTAGTTATTAGAAAATATAAATCAGTACTTGATATGTATAATATATTACATATTCTTTTTCATATTTTTAATTAAGTGTAAGTTGCCCATTCAAAATCATCATTACGATTTTGAACGTGCAGTGCATATTGAGTACTAACATGAAGTTTCTCTAGTTCTACATGCTACCTTTGGGCACTCTAAAATATGCCATAGGAAAAAGTCGTAAATAACTAAACGGACATATCGAATCAAAACAAACATTGCACATTTTCTTATTGATAAAAATAACTTCACAGCAAAACACAATCTATTTATTCTATTGCGTGTTCCTCAGGTACTAGAGAATTATTTCTATTCAAACAAATTGATATGTTTCATAAAGCTTTTAGCAAAATAAATGCCACAGATTTTAAAATTATATATTGATCAACAGCCTTCGTTGTTCATTTGTTTCTCTCCGATCTCTCTTATTTCCTGCAGCCTACACATTGTTAAACACATCATTCTAATGCCTATTATTATCTAGTACCTAGGTAATACCTAGGGCTCCCAAGGGCATTTAGGTAGTTAATCTAAGCACTAACTATCTAGGTAGGTGGTTGGTTGTCTAACGGTACCAACAGGTGTTTATCAGATGCATTGTTATACAGTAGTGGTGGAAGAAAAACGGAAATAAATACACTGTATTCATTTAATTAAAATATCATGTTTGTGGTTTTGTTTTATCAAATTGTCAAACGAACGTATGTAAGCCATTATTTTAGCAGTGTTTGAACGGTTTTAACTTTTTGAATGTATTTTATTATAGTGTTAATTTATTATGATTTTTAAAAACTGGTATTTGTAACGATACCTTTATCACACCCTGAGTTAGCTTTGAATCTACACATACCTACTTTAAACTTCTTTCTAGCCAATTTCAACGATTGTTAAAGGCATTAAATAACAATTAAAAAAATATATAAATTGGCTAATTGCGTTCAAAAATTATTGTGCTAGTGGGCTTAATAGGTACACTTTTTCTGCTCCCACTACCGCCCTATTTCCATAATGCTGTATCGCGGCACTATTTATCACATAATGGCCAGCACTGACTGTCCGACGCACTGCCATTGTGTACCTTCTACACAGTACAGTGTGTATTTAGTTTATCTAGTGTAATCTAGTGTTTGTAGATATTTTTACTAACATTGAGTTCTTCTTCTTCTTATCAAATGAGAGTGGCCAACTCTGGTGTCGAAAGTTCATCAAGCCGCCCTAAGGGTCTCTGACATGGCTTAACGACGGCCGTTATAGACAAACAGCCGGGACCTACAATTTAACGTGTCATCTGACCCACGGAAGCGCCCAAAATGGAATGCCACTTTTTGGTCACCCATCTAAAGACTGACCGCGTCAACCTTTGCTTAACATCGGTAATCGCATGCGATTGCTTCCGCTAGCTGAGCTGCGGGTGCTTCTAGTTTTTGTAGATATTTTTAATAACATAGAGTTGCAAGAAAGTCTTATAAATTCTTAGGACGGCGCTTAGCGATTTATTACGTTTAATGTTGTAGAAAGTATATCTGTAATGCACACCAAAACTAAATACTGTTTACAATCTAACTAAGGTTTACCTAACAATGTACAGTTGTTATTTGATGAATTAATTTAGGTATTATAGTTTATTGGTGTTATAATTATTCTTGATTATAGATAATCAAGTTTGAAGATTGTCAAGAGGAAGTCAATTCAGAAACTCATAAAAGGTAGAAATTACTTCATTGAAACACAGAAGATAGGAATAATATTCATAGAAGATTGGAATTAAACTACTTTACATACCTACTAAACAAGAAAATTTCTTACTTAAAAGAAATAAACAAAGCCTATATTGTATTATAATATGACAGAGACAAGACGAGCCTTTTTGAAGGCTTATTACCTCATTCAACGCACGTACTTGTATGTACATGGCATAAAGAATACGAATATTAGCAGAGTTTCAGGCCTGAAGATTTATTTTTATAATAAGGGAGATTTTTCAGTAAGTATTCATGTATTAAAAAAAACATGAACATATACTAATTTACAGTTACGACATGTACCTAATGTAAAATTAAATAGTGTTCTTACAGTAAACATTAATTGACTAAACTAGCTAAACTTTTGAGATCTATTAATTTTGGCTGTAGGTATTTATAAAGCTGTTTTTTCCTGGACAATTCCTGAATAAAATGCCTACTATTACAAATAAGAGTTGTATTTCTATGTAAAAATCTGATATGTTTACAATAATGCTTTATAAGTTAGGTTTATTCTACTTGCTTTAAATAATATAGCCTATCATTTCCAATATAAGGTGAAATGTACCTACATTGATAGAACCGAAAGCTAACCTTAATTATAAAATGAACTAATCTAGATAACTTAAATACTAAAAATAGCTGTTTACAGCATGTAGACATAATGTATATGTGGCAGGCATTTTATATGATTCCGCCGTTTACATACGGCGTCGTCAGTTTATAAACGCTTGCTGTTATGTAAAATGCCGAAGGCAATATGTATAATGCCTTGGCTCCTCCTCGCTTCGCTCGTCGTCGCATGTGCGTGGTAGAAAGCAACCTAACGAACCTAATTTTACCATCTGTCACAGGCAAGTGACTTTATAACACTCCCATACCGGGATTAAAGTAAATTTGTAAAATCATAACTTATAACGGATGCAAGATTTTGGACAAGCGTTTATAAACTAACGACGCCGTATGTAAACGGCGGAATCATACAAAATGCCTGCGACTAATCTTCAAGCATATTAGGTAACGACACGGCATTATACATTTTGCCTTCGGCATTTTACATAACAGCAAGCGTTTATAAACTGACGACGCCGTATGTAAACGGCGGAATCATACAAAATGCCTGCCACATATACATGATTTAAACGATGTTTTTGAACATGCTTCTATACAAGAAATTTGTAACAAATTGATGTATAACCTGCAACTCACAATATTTCTATACATGTTTATCAAATTGTTAAAAGAAAGGAGGTAAGTCGTTGTAACAACATATAGCAGGATGACATCAGCAGGGTGACGCCTAGAACGTAGGGGTGGCAGGTGACAAGTAAAGTACGATCGTGGAACGAGAAGAATTTCGTATGAACATTGTTATTGACCATTGTCAGATAAACCAAAAATAATATTTTGGCTTTATAGTTTATACCCGACTTCAAGGCAAGGAGAGTTATGTGTTCAAAAGTCTATACTGGTAAATTAGGTACCTATAAACGTTTTAAGGTCTGTTTATAAAAAACCACCGGTATATTATGTCAAAGGAATCATCTCCTATATCATGACTTTTGGAAATTGAGTAATAAGTAAAAAGTTCGTACTGCGTTAGTTAAACTATGTGCAAACAAAAAGTTAAAAAAAACGTTAGTAACTAGCAATACTGTATGTGTGTATTATGAAATATTCATAGCGCACACAAATCTTATTCTTCTAAATAATGTTATTTTAAAAACAAAATAAACATTCATGCTTGTATCACCCCTAACCAACCCCCGTAGTAATTGATTTCCACCCCCGTAGGAATGCGGCGGCGGGGGAGGGGGAGGGGTTACAAACTCATTTACAAATACGAATTACGCATCTCTGACGTCATTCACGTACTTACTACGTGCGTATTGTGTAAGTACCTATAATCTTTATAAGAAACAAGACTGAATAGACTAAATGTGTGAAAGAAAGGTAAAACAGTGTACTTATGTATTTTGGTATTAAAATCACCATCTCTAGCGTTGATAGTTTTCAAAACACTTTAGGTAGGTCCTTACAGAGGTCTAAAATAACGTATTCGACTCACGGAAGCACCCAAATAGTGTTTTTTGTTAAAAATAGTTCGGGGCATATGTATTATTTTTATTACATTTGTATTGATAGTATGAATGAATAAATAAATAAATATAATAAATAATGGATATATATTTTTATTTCCCCATTCAATCAAACACCGCATCGACAGTAGCTTAGTTATAGCAGAGACAGGATTAACTACCTTTGGCGTTACTGACTGCTTACCATCAGGCGGACCGTCAGGCTTTTTGCCACTTTTCAATAAAAAAGTAGCTATACCCTACCAATGACTTGTATTTTCAAGTTAAGTGTGGATTTGCACTCGCGTAGCTAGCGGTGAAGAAAAACATCGTGAGGAAACCGACATGTTTGAGGACCACAAATATCCGAGAATATGTGTCTTCGGTGGAAGGACCTGCCAAGAGAACTTCCCTAACGAATTAATTCTGCGGGGGAGTCACGACCCTCAGTCATGAGGAAATACGACTCAAGAGAGATAGCTACTTACCTACTTCCTACCTAGTACGTTCTACGCCAGACTATCTATTACTGTAGCCTACTTCTCAGTAACAAAGCGATGGTCTGTTTGTTCTACGCAACTAGGTCTAACACTTGTACCTAGGCAGTCTACAGGCACCTATTATACTGGACAATAAGGAACAAAACCAGTGATTCTATGAATTTTGTATATAAAACCCAGCTTATCACTATGCCTACTTCTAAAATGCAATACAAATTCAAGAATTACTTATTATTCACATACATAGGTACTCAAAGTAAGTGTGATTGAACTCTGAAATTGATGTCCTACTAGTATTGAAACTATTGTGGTCACGAATATAATACTTATTGATGACTTTTATTTTTATCCGTTATCTAGTACCCACGACACAAGCGTTTGCTTAGTGTGGGCCTAGATGGCGCTGTTTTTTTTTTTCATGTAAATTTGTTGTGTAATTAAGAAGTCACATTGTGATCAAACTTAATAATATCTCATTATTCTAGTAAGCACCTACCAGTAATAGTAAACACAACTTAACTGTACTATTAAATCCGAGGACATGTTTTTTTCCGTGGAAAGATCTGGGCACCCACCACGATGTATCTGCAAAAGAGTACTCCCTTAACTAATTAAATCTGCGCGGAATCACGACCCTCAGTCATAAGGACACGGGAATAGAACCTGTAACCTCAAAATAAGAAGGCAGACATATTCATTACCAACTATGCTAACGTAATATTAATGAACCAGTCATCTACGAGTACTAACCCAGTATATACCCAGTATATAACTTGGGACAGTTATTTCCCAGTGTCCAAGTATATTTAGTAGGTTACAAGCGGCCTCCGGGCAGAGCTGGCGTGGCCTTTGAATGACAGCTGCAATTTGGCGGATTGCGTAGAGTTTAGAAGGGAAAGTTACTTTGGATTAATACTCATTATTTATTTTCTCCACGTATCCTCGTAAAGAGAGAAATAATTCAATAACAATTACATACATTAAGCCAGTTAAAGAAAACCTTTGACAATGTAATTTTGTAAGATTGAGTAGCTTTAAAACAAAACACAAAGTGCCAAGTTATATTTTTATTGAGACTGGAAATTACGTTGATTTGACAGGTACAAAGTTTCCTAGGGTATAATAGTCGACCGAGTAGATAAAATAAAAAGAGATAATATTACCTAATACTAAAGCGAGAGTGAATCAGTTTTTATCGGGTAAGCACGCTCCATCTTAGGTCCTTGCTTACCATCAGGCAAACTATGGCCAAGTGCAAGTCGTTCTTGGCTAGCATGAACACAACTCCACGGCTTAGTACTTAAAAAAAAGCGTGAAAAATCTCACACCCCGCATCCCACGGGCACGTTACGAATCTAATTTAATTACCAGTATATTAATCAAGGGAGCCCTCCGGAATGTGGCCTGTACAGATCAACACCTCTGATGGAAGGGAACTAAACATAGTGTTGTCTAATGTAACTAGCTCTTGGTCGATACTACTGATTTATCGAATAAACGCTTCTTATTTTTTTTATTTATTTGTGTTGATTCTGGTCGTTTCTATGTACATATATTAAGTATGTATTTACAAAAAAAAAGTATATAAGTATTATATCCGTTATCTAGTACCCGCGATACAAGCGTTTGCTTAGTGCGGGGCTAGATGGCGCTGTGTGCAATGACCCGGAATATTTATTTATTTATTTATTTATCGACTGCTCTGCTGGACTAGACTGCTCTGTTAGCTTAGTTGGTAGAGGCTCTGCCTTCTAATCTAGGGGTGTGGGTTCGAGTCCCGCAAAACACAAGTAATTTTGAATATATAAATTTATTATTACTTGTGTTGAGTCTGGTCGTTTGTATGTATAATAAGTATTTACTTACGAAAGAAAAGTATATAAGTATTATATCCGTTATCTAGTACCCATGATACAAGCGTACCTAAGCTTAGTATGGGGCTAGATGGCGCTGTGTGATATGTCCTGAAATATTTATTTATCGATACTATGCGTGAAATTCAGGTGTAAATATTGGTCAGCCGAAGTGGTCGATCCTTGAATAGGTGATAGTCATTGTTCCCAGCTGTTTTTCATATTACTCGGACCTGTGGCGGTTGGAAAACAGTTTAATCCAGAGTTTGCCCATCTTTTAGAATATTAATATTAAATTCATAAATTAATTGCGATATTTTTTTTCAGTAGTAACTTTTGTACTATCTGTACAAAAATTAGGATAGGGATTGCTCAATTATAATGATAACCCGTTCCTGTTGATCTTTCAATTCTGAATATAATGCTTAGGTACCATCTGGCAAATTATGCTCCAGTGAAAACCTGTATTCACCAAGATGTATCTGCCCAAGAAAACCCACCTAGCGAATTAATTCTGCGGGGGAGTCACGACCTTCAGTCATGAGGAAATACGACTTAAGAGAGAGAGAAAACCTGTTTTAGTTAAAAAATATACTTATATTTTTATATATATAAATTATAAACTTTCGATAACATCCATCCCTATAATACGCCCATCCCTATCACTCTCCAAGCCAGCATGCGTGGTAAGGAAGCTTGCGCACGCGCCGGCACATGGCGCGCATCTGTGTAGTGTAAACATGGATTTATAACTACCCTCATACGAGGGCAATGACATACAGATTATATTTCTTTTGTATATCATTACTAGGGGTACTCGTGGCTTAAGGCATTAAGAAGTAAAACTTGCATCCCCTATATCACCCCTTTGCAAGTCGCATTTCCAAAAATCCTTTCTTAGTGGATGCTTACGTCATAACATCTACCTGCATGCTAAGTTTCAGCCTGATTCGTCCAGTGGTTCGGGCTGTGCGTTGATAGATCACTATGCCAGTAAGTCAGTCAGTCAGTCACCTTTGAGTTTTATAAATATTTCAAGATATTGCTGTATAAGCTATTTATTCAGGCTATCTCATATTTATTCATCAATATTCACAATATGACAAACATTATATTATATGTATAAGTATGTCAAATTAACACAATAATTAAGAATCAAACGAAAACTTACCTGTTTGATGTTTAATTCCAATTATGCGAGGGTCTATTTTCTTTAATTTAATCAATTTTATAAGTGCCACCACTTACGAACATGAAGTGAATTTATTCATAAAATCTGGAACAGCTTACTTCATTTACTTACGTTAACAACGATTTCACTTATGGTTTTATTGTTCAATTTAATGAACCTCAAAGTTTGCATCTATTAGGTAGAATCGATTATTGGGTAAGTTAATCATTTGTGAGGCAAAATATGCAGACTGACATAGGTAAATAGTAAAATTATTAAAAAAATAGTTTAAGACTTGAAAGGATAATCAAAACAGTTATCTATTGACACGATAATTATAATATATTTGACCTCAGGGATTTCACCACAAAATTAACTCAGTGTTAAACGAGTTGAAACTGGTCCCTTGTTCGAATTTTGTAGCTAATAATGCGTATAAGTATGTATATGTATATTACATTAAATAAAGTTTTTTTTTTATGTAAAATATTAACCTTGCCCATAACGGTGCAAATGAGGCCAACAATTGAAATACATGTTTTTATAATACCTTTGCTTAACAAGCTGCAGGTGACAGGTCTGCATGTGTCAAATTAATTTATTCAATAAGATAATTATAAGTTAATAGTTACTCCAAACTGTTATATTCTCAATAAAGGTAAAAAGTAAGTAATCATTTTAAATTTAAACGTAATATCCATAAGTTAATAAACCATCCTATAATGTATAACAGTAAACTGATTATACTTGAGGAATCAAATGAAAAAGTTTTATATTATAACCTTCTCAATTAAAAGTAACGGAGCTTGAATAAAGACTACCACAAATATTTGTAGTTTTGTGGGCTGCAAATAAAACTGGTAAGTACATTTTAATTTTGTAATTTGTGCGAAGGCATCGCTAATAAACTCCCATTCCGTATTAGTATTATATTTTCGGAATATTCAATCACTAATTAATAAACATTATTTTATGTACGAAGAAACCGCATGAATATATTTGTGTTCGCACCTTTGTCTTGACAAATACTTCAAATAACCTCAAATTCAATTTATATAGCAAATTGTGGTAGTACTATCAATTCTCAAAAGTATTGCAACGTTCAATATTTTATTGGATGCAAATTAATATGTTAAAACAATAAGTTAAGTAAAAGCAAAATTTTCATCTTGAATATTTATAAATATGTACATATTTATATGTAAAATGAGTTTTGATTCTGTCCAATGCCTATAAGAGCTTTGATACACCGAAAACACCATTTTGTATAAAGTACTGGAGTCACTGTAGACTAAATAACTAGTCACAGTTGCGTACGGTGCATTTTTCAATCATTTATTTTTAAATTTCAGTATATTAAATTTTCTCTAATGCCCTCTGCTCTCCGATACTAGGTAGAGCTATTAATATAAACTTATCACTTTCAAATTTCTTTGTACAATATACATAAATTATATTCGCGTTGTACTTATTTAATAATTATTATCATATTAAACGGCTGGGCAAAATGGAGTTTTAAAATGATCCATTGTTTATTTCTCGCGTGGTAGGTAGAATGTGATTTTGGGTGCTAAATATAAGTTACTCTATAATGTATAACTTGCTTGGCATAGGCACCGAACATGAAAATAATATATAAGGTCAGAATAATAACCAGCCAAATAAAATAAACTCATTTTAATGAGATAGAGATAACACCGTAAGGTTGCATTTAGCTTAGTGAACACAAATGAAGCCATATCAATATTAAGAAAATTAAATTTGTACATATACATTTTCTATGTAAAACGTAACCACTTTCTATTTTTATTTGCATTTGTAGCAAGTAAATGTAAGCATCGTGTACAAAAATATACTTTAGTTCTTCTGTTATAATGGTAGTCCACTAATTTGAAGATACCATATTCACTATTTGAAGATGTTTTAAATGAATAAGTTTATGTAAACAATCAAATGATGATCATGGTGACCATGATATTAGGTTTTTGTACAGTAAACGTCGTGATAGAAATTGATCTGCATCTTCAGATGCGACAAGATTATATCTACGATATATTTATCAATTTTGTGACTTTGAATTTTGTTTTACAAAAGTTCGGTATCAATAGTAGTAATATACTATATTGGTTTTCTTTTTAAATGGTGAAACTGTCACCCAGGTCCCAATACAATGTTAACAATGTTACGCAGTCATCCATTTTGGTACACCATTGTTCATAGAAATATTCTACAACTATTAAGTTTTTCTGTAATAAGTACCTGCAGTATTAGCATGAATATCCTCGGGCTCCTCACTTCATATAGCTCTGGCGGTTGTTTGAGAATTCCTGGCGGCGGCCCCGCGGCCGGCGCATGCCTACTGGCTTCAGGGTTCATGGCCCTGGCCGTGACATCCCCCCAAGTTTAAAGCACCTCGGCTAGTTGTGGACACGAGATCTCAGCGGTGCATGCGGGGTATATCTTATTTCTGCCCTAAATATTGTGTCTGCTTGTAAAGATTCAATGAGTATGTGCTCAGTTAGAATAGCACTAAAGAAAATGTTATCACTTGTAACTAAGTACACTGACTTTCTTATTTTATTTAAGTCATATGATAAAAAAGAAAATTGGAAATTGAAACTTAGTACAATGCTCACCTCCATAATGATCACTTTCTGTATGTGTTGGCCAAACTAATTGAAAGCCTTGAGTCATGAATATTTTAGCTTAGGTTGTGGTAGGTACATCACCTTTTCAATTTTGATGATAAAACGCAGCCAAACGCTTCTGACAGCTGATAAACAGCAAGACAGTTTGTTTCGTTTAGTTGCATAATCAATATCCTTTTGATATTGAGAGGAGATAAGGCAGCTTGAATTTCTAAGTTCAAGTTGAGTGCATGTATATCGTTTTTTTTTTTTTAACGCAAGCTTTTTATGGATAGCCAACACCAGGTAGCAAAATCCTTATCCTATCCTTATCCTAGTTTTTCCCGTGCTTTGTATTCCGTACTGAATACTGATTGTGTAAACTTAAGGTTTCAGGAACAAGATTTTCTAATACATCTGTGGTTGCCTTTGATTATGAGTTTTTCGAATGTATTTCTTTGTTAGGCCTCTTTTTCTAGGGAGTCATCATTACCGTGAGCTATTTCATTCTGTGATTTATATTTGTAATTGAAGGTAAATAATTTATAAGTGTTGGTAATAGTAGGTACCTCAACGCACCACACGCGGAGAAAAAAGAAATAAGCATCCCACAATTGTTACTTTGCACGATAAACGTGAAGGATTTTAAATTTTTCAACATGATTTGCATTGATAATTTCTGTACATTAATCCCAATTTATTACTTTACACGATATACATGAAGCCACTTAAATATTCTCAATATGATTCACATAAAAATTTGGTATAAGTACACTAATTAGTATTAATTACTTTACACGATATACGTGAAATAATATCATAATATTCTCAACATGATTAACATGGAGATACGGTGGACACTAATATACTTTAATTGCTTTACACGATATAGGTGAAGCTATATAAATATTCTCAACATGATTCACATAGAAATATGGTGGACACTAATACACATTAATTGCTTTACACGATATACGTGAAGCTATATAAATATTCTCAACATGGTTTACATAGAGATTTGCTGTAAACTCATTCACATTAATCACTTAACACGATATACTTAAAGGGGCATAAATATACACAACATGATAAACATGAAACTTTGGTGGATAATAATCCACATTCATTGCTACACACGATACACGTGAAGCCATTCAAATATTCTCAACATGATTGACATGGAGATTTGCTGTAAATTAATTCATATTAATTACTTAACACGATATACCTACGTGATGCAAAATAAACATTTTCCACAGGAATTACATGGATTTTCACTAATTTACTACAATTAATGCGAGTAAAACGCATAGCATCATCATATAAAAAGTTACGATCGAATAATAAACCGTTTAGGTTGATTTGAGCAGTTAAATTGAGAATCGTTGTAAATAATGATAGAAAACAATTAAATATTATTGCGCCAGGGCGCGATGTTGCATGCTCATTCTCTATTTGTAGATTATTTTGTTACATGTAGTATTAAAAACTTATAATGAACAAATTTAAAAAAATATACAAAAGTTGGGTACTGGAGTAGTTATTACAATCAAGTAAAAACATAAACTACCATTATCATAAATTCGAGGGTAGTTCAAAAATAAGATCGTATGTTAATAAAATAAGTCACTCACCAAAGATAAGTTATCCATAAAATTCCGTCTTAGACAGAATTCCAGTAACCTGGTCTCACAAAAGCAATTAATATTCACTGGTTTTTTCGTAATGTTTGGTTAAATGATTTAACGACGTTAAATAACCGTTATTTTTGTTTAATTTAGTTTTTATTATTAACACATTTCTAATTTATAAATTTGAACGGCACGGTTTAATTAAATTTTAATATTTAGCACAGTTCACAATGTTCTTTAATACTCACTGGACACAACACGTAAAGAATATTTAAAACTAAATAGATTTTTAAACAAATTGTTTAAGGCGTGCGACAGCGGCGACACAAAATCACGTAATGGCGAGTTGCAGGCGCCTTCCTGCGAGGTGAGCCGCGTGGAGCGGACACGGAAACGAGTGCACCGGAAGTTGAATTTTGCTTTTTAAAGTAGTTGGCTATCTAAAAGTGTGACAGTGGCAGCACAATTCCATGGACTGCAGCTAGTAAACAATATAATCGTCTTCGGTAGACCCGAAGTATAATTTAAGCTTGTCTGCGGTTATACCTCGAAGGGTTATAAGTACTGTATTTTTTTATAAAAAAATATGTTTTCGAGACTTTATCCATAAAAAACACGATTAGGTATTTACCCTGTTGTGGCGTGATGTACCTGCTTCTATTACAAATATCGATAAATCAACAAAGTCACTTTATTTCTTTCTTCTTTCTTTGCTTGGTATGAGGCTGAACGGCGCTGTGTGATATGTCCTGAAATGATTATTTATTTACTTATTTTATTTATTATATTCTTTATGTATCTTTTCTCATTATTCCTGTAAGTGAATAGTTACCTATATACTTAGTAATATTTTTTTTCAATTGCGTCAATAACATTTTTTGCGTCTTTTGAAAGTTTTAAACAACACAATCCTATTTAATTTAAAAAAAGCTTTTCACCTATATTTACCTATTTCATAATATATCATAAACTTACATTCCATAAACTGAAAATGTTTTTATGCTTTCAACTCTGTATTCATCGTATTCGTTTAAAAAGGCTATTTATTTAAAACCCATCAAAAGCATCCTCAATAAAACACATTCCCACACGTCTATAGAAATTAATTAAAATCAATATAAAGGTCGTGAATCCCCCGCGGCCGGCGCGTGTGATAAGATAAGGTAAACAAACGTATGGTACCTACCCTTCACATCAATCACTGGATTATTAGGTTTATAATGCTAGTGGATACCCGTGACTTCGTCTGTGTTATTTCAGTTTAAAAAGTAGACTATATGTTACTTTCGGTAACAAGTGTATACATTTAAATAAGTATTAGATTCATTCTGCCAAAAACTTTGGGATGCTCCATTGGTACAGAAGCAATTTAACTTTTTAAAACAAAATTTAATAGGTGACAACATCACATCAACATTCATGCAGTGTCTCAACAAGAATCTGGCCAATGGCTACATGCCCTCCCTTCTGCCAACCTCGGTACACTTTTCGACAATTGCAGCTTCAGAATCGCTATCGGCCTGCGAATTGGAGCTACTATTGTCGAACAACTCAGGTGCACATGTGATAGCGATGTCGACAGGAAGGGCCTCCACGGACTTTCATGCCTTCTCAGTGCAGGCAGATTCTCCCGCCACGGCTCGCTGAATGACATAATGAGACGGGCACTTGCCACCGTCATGGTCCGTGACGATGGTAAGCGCCCCGACGGCCTTACACTGATTCCCTGCGAGCGGGGAAGGGCTCTTGTATGGGACGCAACTTGCGTCGATACACTAGCTCCTTCTCGCCTCAGTGGAACAGTAGGTACAAGCGGCAGGAGCCGCGGCGGATGCAGCAGAAGAAGCCAAGAGGCGAAAATATACATCATTATCGACTGATTATATTTTCGTACCGCTTAGCTTCGAAATTTTTGGTCCGTGGGGTAAAAGCACGAAGTCTTTTATAAAAAATTAAATAAAAGGTTGAATGACATCACTAGAGACAAGAACGCTGGGTGGTTCCTTGCACAAAGGATTTCTATAGCAATATTAGCAATCCAGCGTGGGAATGCAGCCAGCGTTCTTGGCTCCATACCACATGTGGATGTTTTAAATTTAGGTTAAATGTACATACTCTTTTTTAGTTTAGTTTATATAAGTGTTATATATTGTTTATTATTATTTACCAATAAATTTGTTTATTAAACTTGTAAAGTATTAGATACTATAAATTTATAAATTATCGCTTGTATAATGCAAACTGTTCTGGTTCTATCTTAATATAAAACTCAGAGGTGACTGACCGACTGACTGACATAGTTGTCTGTCAACGCACAGCCCAAACCATTGGACGGCATTGGACGGATCGGACTGAAATTTGGCATGCAGGTAGATGTTATGACGAAGGCATCCGCTAAGAAAGGATTTTTGGAAATGCTACTTTTAAAGGGGTAAAATAGGGGATACAAGTTTTACTTCTTAATGCGAGCGAAGCCGCGATCAATCACCCACTAGTCATGCATAATATTTCACTCCACGTTCATAGGCAATGCCCATTTTTCATCGGTTATACGTAATTATCTACCCATAGCTGCAATAAAAATATAGATTTCAGTGTTTTTTTGCTATTCCATAACGAAGAAAACTCAAACTGCTATTATCTTACCCACGAATAGTAAAAATCCAGTATAAATCCGTAGCAAATTTTATAGATCTAACTTACTTAAGTCACATACTTAAGTATAGGTGTCTTTTACTTTACCTACCAGTTCCTTCATACTTTTCGTACCTACTAGTTCAAATCAATTCCAGACTTAAGTCTTAACCTAAATACATCATTCCACGGTTAAAAACTTAAAGCCACTTACCGCAGTAGACAGACAACAAATAAATCCCTCCGGCGCCGAGCGAGCGACGCCGGGCGCTGCGTGCTAGCTCGCTAACTGATACGAATGGAGAAGACGTGATCACTTAGATGGAAGACTTGTGGTATAATTTGTAGGGGATATACTTGGAAAGGGGTTAAAACATATTTCTTTCATCATCACTATCACTACGTACAGCCAAACTGTGGAACTCCTTGCCTGAATCTCTATTCCCCTTGAACTATAATTTGTCGGTCTACAAGTCGAGAGTAGAACCGGTTTCTTTTCTAGGCAAGCGCGCTAGATCAAAGATTATAACGTTGCTTAACATCAGGCAAGTTGTAGTCAAGCGTGAGTCTATCTAATGTATAAAAACACAGTATAAAGCTAAGTCGCGAATTCGATTAATTGATAATAACTTAAAAGCTTTGTTAATCGAAAGCCAAACTTATTTTTATTTAGGTATGAAATAAAAAAAAATAAGTATCCCCTTTTTATTGCTTTGTAGTAGTTAGAAGTAGGTACCTAGTATGTTTAGTTTTTTTCCTTGAGTTTATGTCTATTAATATTATACCTACTATGTACCGGGCTTACGAGTTTTTAAATTGCCAACAGACATGTTTGCAAGTAATTATTTATTAATGCAGTACACAATACAATCTAACAATTTTAATTTCAATGTAAATGTTGGAATAAATGCTTTTTTATTTTAGAACTAATTCTAAAAGATTTGTGACCCTATCGCTAGGAAGTTTAGGGCATAGCACGTTTTTTTATAAAATCTACTTAAACACTATTTTTCTTATTTACATTGCTAAATTACATTGAATTGTATTGATGCACTAACGCACCCCATTTTGAGTTATACCAATAAATATGATGTATGTAGGTACTTACTTAGATGTATTAACCACCTAACCCTCTCGAAGTTAGCCCGTAGCTTTGACAAAGTCGGTCTAATTGGCCCGGTGGTGCTTGACCCGCGCCTGACAGACCGATTGACTGTTTGTAGGGGATTATTATTGGGATATGGTTTGTGTTGAGAACTTAAATATGCATAAATAAATAAAATAAATAAATAAATATTTCAGGACATATCACACAGCGCCATCTAGCCCCATACTAAGCTTACGCTTGTATCATGCATCTATAAACCTATCTATGTATCTATGTATCTAGCCTACATAGTGAATTTGTTGACGATTCTGAGTTCGAGTTGCTTTTAAAGTCTTAAATTGTAAAGTAACTTGCGTTGAGTTTATTTTAGCAGTCAGTTTCAATTCATACTATTTAAAGATAAATTGTATTCTATACTGAATAATTGTAATCCTATTTCAAAAAATTACATAGGTAAGTATTCCTTTTTTTTCCATGAGATAGGCTCACGCTTGACTACAACTTGCTCGATGTTAAGCAACGTTATAATCTACGATCTAGCACGCTTACCTAGAAGAAACCGGTTTACTCTCAACTTGAAGACCGAGAAATTATAGTTAAAGGGGAATAGTGATTATGAAATTCGTGGAATTCCACATCTCACAAACTCAAACTTCTTCTTATCAAATAAAAGTAGCCGATTCTAGTGAAACTGGTCTTAAGGCCTTAAACATGAGTTCGATAAACAAACAGTAATCTACAAATGAGCGTGTCTCAGACCCACAGAAGAGCCAAAATGGATGTCACTTTTTGCCCACCCATCCAAAGATCGCCATCCACCCACGTCGACAGTTGCTTAGCATTTAGTAATTGGCGCTACACAAACTTATTTAAAAAGAACGTTGCAGAAAACCAGTTTTATAAATTGCAATATTTATTTGCTGAAAATATATCACATTTGCACTGTATCTGCATCTGTAACTATAATAAACAGATTCTTTTATATTAAATAAGCTGTAAAATATCAGATTAAAAAATAATTCAAAAGGTAAAAATATATGCCCGTGATTATAACTAAATTAACTATTAAAAATGATTACATTAATAAAACTTAATAAGAAAAAATTTACATAATTTATCGTAATGGTGAATCATAAGGAATATTTAAATTGGCTATAGTTCACAATTAATAAATCAAAAGGTTTTTTTTTTCATATTTGGTGCATAATGTTTATGTTTGCACAGTGTTTTATATCTCTTAATAATTTCTTACCTTTTCTGTTCTGAAATAATAAGTGCTTAATGCATCAATATTCCAAAAAATATTCATAATCCTAATACTTCAATATATTTTTAATCTCCACCCTTTTTTTAATGCCGGATAAAAACACTGTACAAACACTGACTAAGCATAATAATACTAAAATACTTCACTTATTCACTAAAATTAATAAAATAATAACATGTCAATGTAAAATTGAACTAATCGAGTCAAAGAAAATAATATTAAAAATAATAATTTACTTATACAGGGTAACTAATAAAATAAATGTCAATTTAAATTATGTCATAAACTTCATTTTCATAATTTAAATTTATCCAATGGACGAATGTCATTTTTACAGTTAGTTTTAAAAGTCAAATTAAACTACTTAATATAACTGCGGAGATATATGGAAAAAGTATATTAAATGGACATCCATAATAGCCAGCAAATGAACTATCAATTTGCAAAATACAAACACTTCTCAACTAAAGAAACTGATCAGTTATTGAAATTTATATAATGTTTCTGTCATGCCATTTTTCAATTTAAACAAAAGTACCTACGTCTAGAGTTAAAAAATACCAAAACTGTCACTTTTGTGTCTGAAGCGACATCAGCACAAACGACACTGTCGTAGGAGCAATTAAACTGGATGTTGTCACTAGTCAATATCTATAACCCTGTATAAATTTGTTTTGCATTTTATCATAGTAATTTCCAATTAGTGATTATTACTAAATAATTTACCTACTTAATTATAATATTAAAATAGTAATTGAGTTATTGGTCCACATTACATCTATATCAGATTTGATACGAGTCAAAAATAACTGATTAGTGTTTCTCCCTAATGTACAGTTGTAATATAAAATGCTGTAGTCCAATTTTTCATACAAATTGCATGTTGAAGTCCAGATTTAGTTTAGATACCTTTCATTGAGCTATCACCCATACTACACTATCCAAATAATAAAATGAGTTGATCTAAGACATTATTACTTGTGTTTAGTACGGATTCTTAAAAAAGAAAGCTAGTAATATATTTATGTTTCTGTATTATTTTTAACTATTAAAGGCTCAAATTAACCACAACCCGCCTGTTATTAAGCATTGCTGTAGTAATATCAAGTTATAGAACACATCATAATGTATGCTACACAACTTGATATAATCTTATACTATCGGACTATATTTGGACTCTATCAAAGATAAATGAACATTTATCTTTGATAGAGTCCAAATAAATAAAATTGGATAATTTTTTAGCGTCTTTTTTAAATCTGTACCAAATGCTAGTAGTGTCATCACAAGGCAATCCTTTAGCTATTTTATTATGAGAATATCTTAATAAAATAGCTAAAGGATACTCTTTTAGTTCTTAAATCTTTCTACATGCAGTTTATATAAAAATATAGTCACCTAAAGCACTTCCATCAGTTAATTTGACTCCTAAATAGTATAATCTAAGTCATAAGTCTATCTAAAACTATAGTGAAGTAGAGGTGACAGACTTTAGTCCTCTCACTAGTATCGTCGGGCAGAGATCCTTCGTGAATTCGTCTAGTACCTGCAAATAAGAAGATTTTCATTAAAACTGACATATATTTGCTATAAAATTCACGACATATTATATGTACATAAGTGATATTTAAAGTGGTGATATTAATGTGTGCAATTTATAAAATATCAAATGTGTAATGGAATAAAGGCTTTTCTACTTTTACATTACTATATTACACAATATTATAATTCTAAATAAACAATAGGTATATACCGTCAAAATAAAATACCTAGCTAACATTTTACACCATGAACTGATCAATTAGAATTTGTTTCCGAAGGAAAAACCTCTTACGAAAAGAAATACATGGAAGCACATTTACATAATTAGATCTTATACGTTCTATATATACCTGCTGCTGAACAAGCTTATGGAATCATGAAGATTTCACCTGATATGACCCAAGCTGTCTAGTTTATAGAGGTGAAAAAATAGTTTTTTTGTTAGTTTTTATATGACTGTAGGCTTTTATATTTCGAAACTATGCGGGAAAAGCAACAGCTGTCCACTAGTGTAGTTGTAACTTTAATATTTTATGTTGTAAAGGTATTGTGGTTTTATTATATTATTGTGCTGTTACAGTAGAACAATTATAACCAGACTGGGTGACTGAAAAGTGACATTCCATTTTGGGCGCTTCCATGGGTCGGATGACACGTTAAATTGTAGGTTCCGGCTGTTTGGCTAGCACGGAAGTCGTTAAGCCATGTCAGAGGCCCTGAGGGTGGTTGATAAACTGTCGACACCAGAGTGGGCCACTCTTATTCAAAAAGAAAAAGTAGTATACCACTTTACCTTGAGATATTGTTCGCAGAGCGCTTCGTCGTCCTGTCCGAGCGCTTGAGGCGGCGGCGGCGGGAGCTGCACGAATGTGACCGCACACCCATCCATACTGCGCTGCTTTATTATGTTGTTCACTCTGGGAGAATATGACAAAAATTTGCTATTTTGGTGTCTTAAAAGAATTAGTGCAAAAATGCTCGCTAGATGGCTCTTATGGCTGCTTAGCCAACATACAATATAACAATACCAATTTGTTTTTTCTTGAATGTTGGTCATAATTGGAACAAAACTTAAATTATTGTTATTTTCGTTGTGAATTATCACAAAACACAAAACTATTCCCTGTATATATTATGCATGACATGCTATATAAATTGAGGTTAGCTAAAGGTAGCGCCATCTCTTGGCAACAAGTTATTAAACTTGACTAGGTACTGGAAAAAAAAGAAACAAAATATATAACATCAATCATCAGAAAAAAAAGGTTATGACTCGTACTTACGTTTGTAAGTAACTAAGTGGTATCCTCTGGTAGATGGTAGAGTTGTCATCGTTGGTCCACCTCCTGTTCTCTTCTAGCTTCGGCCACTCTGATACCTGTAAAGAAGATGAAGTTTAACGATATAGTCGCTAAGCCATGTCAAAGGCCCTTAGGGCGGCTTGATAAACTCTCATTCGATAAGAAGAAGAAGCACAGTATGTTTAATAGATAATTATTTTTCCCTAAAAACTCAATTAATACATTCTACGGGACGGGGACTCACGACCCTCATTAACGAGGAGTAATACACTCACCATATGCGTAGTAGCGCTGATCCTCAGTAACTTGAGCAGGCTATCGAACCGCTCCTGCAGCGGCCTGCCCGCCTCCACCACCGTCTCACACACCGTGATGGTGCACCCGCCTTCTGGAACGAGGGGGGGGGGGTCATTGTGAGATTAGGATGATGATGAGTTTTGAATGAATGATTTATTAATTGAAATAAGTCTTAATAATGTCTTATATTATATACATGGTTCTGTCTTTCTGAAGCGTTTATATAGCTGACGATAACAAGTTTGATGATCTTATAGTGAGCAATTCTTTTGAGTCAATAGGAAAAAAATAAGTTTGTATTAAAAGGACATATACAACCTTTTATTAATGCTTAAAATACTACAATTGCGAAGTGTCTTATTCGAGTCACTTACAACTTTTGTGAGAATACTTATCTATGAACTATTTTATCATCATGAAAACAGATGATTGTTTTGTTTCTCAAAGTATTTATTTAATTTTTATGTTCTTGTTTAGATGATTTTATTTTACTCGTTTGTTTTCCTACAATCGGCTCTTTTCGATGCTCTTTTGGTTTTAGATGTTTTTTTCACAGCTTTTTTTTTACAAGGAATGGGTTTGTACTTGACCGTAATTCCCGTGATGGTAAGCAATCATTACGGTCTAGGATGGAACGTGCTTACCCAGCTCAGCTCTACCTAAACTGATAGTCCCCTGCGTACCTTGTATGTGCGCGGCGGCGGGCGGCGGCAGCGCGGCTGCGTGCGCGCGCAGCTTGAGGTGCTGCCAGCCGCGCGAGGAGCGCACCACCGCCGCCAGCTGCAGCGAGAACAGACCGCCCACCGTGAACGGCTCCTCGCAGGAAGGTGACAGCAGGTTCACCAGCCATACGTCTATGTATTTTAGGGATGGGGATTTTCTGGAGACAATTAGCGAGTGTTATTAGTGGATACAGTCATATTTCTTATTTTTTAATTGATTAGTATTGTGTCACACTTATGTTTTTATAATTTGTTTTTGCTAATTTTATTCTTTATCTTACTTACTTTGTAGTACATACATAGTAATATTAATTTTTATTTAAATATATATTTTCTTACCTTTCCACAGCAGCCATATCAAGTTTATGGAAGTTCCTACACACGGCTGCGTTCTTCCCGACGCACAGCACGTCGGAGATAACGCGTGCGTACTCCGCCGCGGAGAGACCGCTCCGAGTCAGGGGGAAGATTGAGCCTGACTCCAACTCGAACTGATCCGTTTTGTAGGGGGATGCTGGGCTGAGGATGGGAAATGATAAAAAAATATTATAAATCATGTTTCACGCATGAGCAACTGATAATTTAAAACTATGCTTTAGTGTTAGCTTGTTTATACTTTATTGCCAGAAAGGCCAATTATCACCTACTTCAACTTTCGATCAGCTAGCTTGTGCGATCGATAGCGTAGTCATGCAGCCTGTTAACGCTCACTACTGAGCAAAGGCTACTCTTTTAGCACTCAAATCGTTCAGGTCCTGCGCAGATCGAATTTAGGCATTTTAGAATGGGAAAGAGCTTAATTTATTCTCTCTCTCTCTCTCTCTCTCTCTCTCTTGGAATCATATTTCTCGTAACTGAGAATCCTGGCTCCCCCGTAGTATTAATTCATTGGGGAAGTTCTCTTGGACAAGGCGTGGTGTTCGCTCGGATCATTATACGCTTGATTTCCTAATCAAAGCTAATCCACTCACTGCGTGAACCAGTCAGTGTGGTGCGCGGTGTCCCGGAAGCCGAGCAGCACGGTGTCTGGCTTCATTGCGCCGAGCCCCGCCAGGCGGGTGAGGTGCGCCGCGCCGCTGCGGACAGACTCCGCTAGGCACAGCTCTACGAAGGCTTTCACCTGGAATTTAGAAAGGTCTCTACATGACAGATAATGGTATGTGATTCCGCTAGGAACGAGCTCAATAAGGTTAATCGATGATAGCTTTTTACCTAATGAGGATAAATGTT
Organism: Macaria liturata; assembly: GCA_964023185.1. NCBI lineage: Eukaryota > Metazoa > Arthropoda > Insecta > Lepidoptera > Geometridae > Macaria > Macaria liturata. The sequence goes on from OZ026831.1 coordinate 8,031,462, forward strand.
AAGAAGATGATGATATTGGTACGCAACGCAACTACTTGTTCGTGTATGGGTCTGACACGCACTTGGCCGGTATATGTTTGAAAATAATTTCAAATTAAAGGAATCTTAAGTTTTTACAAGCGCATTAAAGGACTTACACTGTGTCATAATATCCATATCTTCGTGTGTTCATTTTCATTGTTCACAATATTTGGGATGCACGCGAATATAATATTTTTCAGAATGCTTACATAATATTATTTTTAAGAGGGAATGTAAACAAACCTTGAGATGATCAATGAGTTTGAGCCAGTACTTGTGTTCCTCGGCAAGCGGGTCCCCCGAGCCGTCCAGCTGGCCCACGCGCACGTGACCTATCACGAACAAACCACCCTGCGAACAAATATAGATAGTACCTAATAACGTACAAATAAAAAAAAACATTTTTCTAAAAAACGTGTTGAGATGGGATATAATTACTTAGGAAAATAAGGGTAAAATATGATTTCGATTCGTCGTGTCGGGACTATAAATTTCCAAGTGAAAAGTAAAACAGTATTTTGTCTCTTTCGGAAATAAATAGTGTTTTGTCTCTTTCTTACATGCGCGCTAGATCGTAGATTACAACGTTGCTTAAATTCAGGCGAGTTGTAGACAAGCGTGAGCCTATCTTGTTTAAAAAAAGAAATCGATCGTCCAAAAAGAAAAAATAAGACAAGACACAGATTAAACAAGTTTGCGCTCTCTGAGCTTAGTAAAAAAAAGTAAGACTAAACACTATAACCAAATTATTTCTTATGCGATCCAGCGTTATAATTTGCAACGTATGTCCGCAAAGTAACGCCTGATTCAATATTAGGTTTATTTAATTATAGTATAGTTTAGTAAGTAAATAAGTGTCTCAATAAATATATTTCTTTCTTTCTTTCTAACTTTACTTACTTTTTTCTGATCGTTAACAAAGTCTATGAGCGGCGCGCTCTGCCTGGGCGATGACACCAGCAGCAACATCTGCGGCCGCCAGAACTTCACGTGCTGACGACGCGGGTCCAATAGGAGAAGGTATTTGCGGACCTGGGGACAAATCGCAATTTTCGTAAGTATTCTGTAAAATATTTACTAAAATAATACACTATATAATTTGGCATTTGGCAACCAGATCACCTAAGTGACATTTGTGCAGATGTCACCAGATCACCATCTGGTTGTATTCGATACTATCTGTTCGAAAAGCACATTTATCAAATAGATAGTATGTTCTACCAACTTGCATCATTAACCAGAAGAGAGGCTTTAGGCTCTCCTATACCTCATAATTTTTAAAATCCTCAGAAATTATTTTTGACATGTTATTTATGCTACTTTTTTACACTTCTTATGTCTTAAAGACTTACGCTTGACCAAAAACTGACCTGATGGAATATCAGCGCTTGACTGAGGCTCCCCCATTTAGGTTCTGCTGCGGCTGGAGACAGCAGATGGAGTGCTACTACCAAAGTGCAGCACGCTAGAGCCGCCCCACACGCGTAGAGCGGGCGGAGGGTGAACATGGTCCCGGCGCAGCCGACGAGGCCGAGCAGGGAGGTCAGCCAGTTGAAGTGTTTGAAGGTTGGTCTGAGGACAACATTACATTATTAGACAGATAGATGGATAGATACAACTCTTTATTGTAGTACACACAGAAAAAAAACAAACAGAAAAACAAACGACTTAATAATAGTGCCACAACTGGCGGCCTTATAGCTAACAGCGATTTCTTAGCAGGCCAGTGCTAACAATAAATCTCTCTCAACGCTTATATCAACATGGATCGTCACAATAATTAACACATTCTCTGTTATTTTAACCGGTTGGATTGGAGTAGACAAATTAATCGGCGTAATTTTGTCACCTCGATACGAGATAAACTCCTACTGGATAGTAAATTCGTCATTATCAAGGACCATAATGATAAACTAGTGGGTGCTCGCGGCTTCACTCGCATTAAGAAGTAAAACTTGCATCCCCTATTTCACCCCTTTAAAAGTGGCGTTTCCGAAAATCCTTTCTTATCGGATGCCTACGTCATAACATCTATCTTCATTCCAAATTTCAGCCCAATCCGTCCAGTGGTTTGGGCTGTGCGCTGATACATCACTAGATACATATATCAGTCAGTCACCTTTGTATGTTTGTATGTATGAACATCCATAGAGGTGCATTAAATTATTGGAATAAAAACATTCAGTCACATTACAAGCCTACTATTTATTTTAAAGTGGTAAATATGAGTATCACTGGAACTAGAATAGGCAAGAATGCTGTTATCTGTAGTTGGCATGGCATGTAATTAGTTATCTGCTTACTTAACACAATACAGTCACGTAGACGTCACACGCGTCTAAAACGTAAAACGCTTGCCTGGAATGATCAATTGGAAGATAATGAAACTGGTTTGAAAGCCCTCTGGAATGTATATTTTTGGGAGCTGTTTTTTCTGCAATCTAAAATCCAGGACTGAAGTAAAACGCAAAAGATTTGATTGACAGGAATAAATAAATAAATATTCCGGGGCATTGCACACAGCGCCATCTAGCCCCACGCTAAGCAACCCTCGTGTCGTGGGTACTAGATAACGGATGTAACAAACTCAAAACACATTGTAGTTTTAATCTTGATAATTACTATCAATAAATCTTCTTCTCTAATATATATATACCTACTTAATAATATAGCACAAATAGTATATTTAAAAATGTAAAGTTGATTCTACCTAGAAGTAAGATAAAGACGAGTCTGTTTTGAAATTAAGTATTACTTGGTTATGTATAACAGTGATATATTATGACATTATGGACAATAAAGGAATTCTATTCTATTCTAATACTCATATACTTTTCTTTTGTAAATACATACTTCAATATGTTAACTAAACGGTTTTCACTCACGTGTAATTCGCGTATGTTGTTTACGCGTTTCGGATGTCATAATGGATGAAGATGGATGTCATAACATCCGAAACGCGTAAACAACTTACGCGAATTACACGTGAGTGAAAACCGTTTTAGTTAACATACTAATAAAATGGCTCACGAAAGTTTTAATAATAAAATACATACTTATTATACCATACAAACGAGCAGACTCAACACGAATCAAGTGTAAACAGTGAAATACCTGAAGTTAGGCGCGGAAGCGAGGTCTAGTCCCAGACAGGCGAGGTTGATGGCGAAGTAGCTGCTGATGAACAGCACGGAGTTCACTTGAGCGATCGCGTTCAGAGAGTCCGCTGCTATGCCCACCTGACATATATAACAAGCAGGTCAGTAAAAAACAAACATATTCAGGATAATTTAGGTAAGATGTGATTTTCAATTTTTGGCGACGAATTTTTGTAGGTAATTTACTTCATGGACTTTCTGTAAATATCGTAGACCAAACATATCGTTTTAGGCATTTAAATGTCAAATACATTTTCGAAAAATAATTTCGCTATCTATGTACCTATATAAGTATTTAAATTAACATTTGAAAATGTGTTAAAAATGTATATATAGGTATACGTCACACAGAAAATTCTCGGCGGTCACATGTGTATTATATATTATTTCAAAGAATCAAATACAAATGAAATAAAGAATAGGTATACGAGTATATAATAAAATTAATTAAGTTAATTGTACCTGAACCAGCAGCCAAGAAGTTAGTACCGCCATGACAGGGTTACCAGACCGGGATACCATCGGATGGAGTAGGAAACCTGCAACAAATAACATATCATATGAAGCTAGTGTGGCTCAGCGGTTTCAGGGTCTGCTTTTCACCCTGACGCACCCTGGTTCGAATCCAGTCCTACACCAATGACTTGTATTTTCAAGTTATGTGTGGATTTGCACTTGCATAACGGTGAAGGAAAACATCGTGTGGAAGCCGACACGTTTGAGGACCACAATATTCGAGGACATGTGTCTTCCGTGGAAGGACCTGGGCGCCCACCACGATGTATCTCCACAAGAAAACTCCCCTAACGAATTGGTTCTGCGGAGGAGTCGCGACCTTTAGTCATGAGGAAATAAGACTCACAGAGAGATGAAATAAATAATCCGAATCTTAGATTCAGACGCATCCAGGTTAATCACATCCTTACATCAATTAATTGATAGTCAAATTTGATTTAAAAAAAAAAAACAAATTAAATAAAAAGAAAATTGAAAGCAAATACTAAATCTATGTCAAATTAAAACGTCGGAATCAATTAGTAACTTCAATAAACTTTTCTATTTCTTATATTGATTTTCTTTCAGTATCAATAACGTTGGTACAACTTACCAAATATATTATCCTTAGCTAATGCCTCTAAAACTCTGGAAGCACCGATCAGATTCGACAGAGCAGCAGAGAACGTAGCCATCAGCATTCCTGAAATAATAAACAAAAATATTTCTAACATACATACATAAATAAACTCTTAATTGTAAACGCAAAAATTAAAAAACGGCACAGAGACCAAACAATAACTAAGCTAGTGCCACAAGCGGCGGCCTTATCGCTAATAGCTATCTCTTCCATGCAAATTTTGGCTGGAGATAAATAGAGGAAAATGATGAACACAGAGTACAACAAAAAGACACAACTGGACTGCTCATAAATGGTTAAGCCAATTTATTGACTCGTCCAAGAATGGGCGTGTATCTTGTGAACCCACTTTAACATTGGTAACAAAAGGGTTTGGTTAGCAAAATTTGGTATTGGAGTAGATTAGACCCAGGATTAACATATAGGCTAAGGCTTTTAATCGCGGATTGATGCGGATAACTACACCGGAAGGTAGTATTACAATATTTACAATATATATACAGAAACTAACCGACAGCAATAAAAGGAGGCCACACATTAATAGGCAGCAGGTACACGTAGTTGTTTTGCAGCAGCTGCCTGGAGCAAGTAGCAGCGGTAAGGGCGCTCAGAGCCACGTACGATATAGCAGTGAAGAGTAGAGCTGAGAGAGTACCGAATGGTATGCTTCGGGATGGGTTTTTTAGTTCACCTGAAATATAATATACATATGCATCAATTATTTTGTTGGACACTTAAAGAATTACATAGGTAAGTAGTAAAAAAAATATAGGAAGTTAAAAATATAAAGGAATTCTTTCAGTGCCCGTATATGGCCCGTTTCAGAAGTGCCAAATCATGTTAAGAAAGGTCCAATTTTTTTATAAATAATAACCGACAGTATGAAAAACAACACTATTTTTATTAGCCCACATACACAAGGACATGTCTTAACATTGGCCAATCAATTTTTCAAGTCTTTTGCCACTGAAAACTAGACCTAATTCCCATGCTCATGCCATGCCATGCTTAGACGCTCATGTTAGCTCCGGCCATGACTCCGGTGACTCCGGTGAACAGCACTCCGAACACAGACGCAAAGTTCACGTGTTTTTATGTAAGTATGATTAGATCATCCTAATACATCCAATTCTGACAATATCACACACATATGGGTCAAATAAGTAACTTCCTTTTAAAAAACCCTTCTGGAGAAATGGCATTCTCCATACATTGGTAAATTTCTTCTCCTATACTCTTGCCAGTGAAAACTAGACCTTATTACCCGCACTTACCGCTCATGTTAGCCCCTGCCATGACCCCGGTGACTCCGGTGAACAGTACTCCGAACACAGACGCAAAGTCCACCATCTGCCCCCCGGCGGTGCTGTAGTCTCTACTGTACTCGGGGTAGAGGTTCTCGTATAGAGTGGCTGAGCTGAGACCTGTGTAGTTGTAGTCTGTGCGGTTGTCTATGGTGTTTGTGTCGGGTTTTGCTATCTGTGGACAAAAAAAATGTAATTAGAACAAAATTACTGTACTAAATTTTCCGTAAGGCATGATTACGTAAATAGTAGATTATGATTATTGATGACGTAGTGCTAGCCCGTGTACTACTTAGAACCAAATTAGTATACTTTATAGAGTGTTTTATGTATTTATAAATGAGCTTATGTAATCCTGGGGTTTTGGGTTTGGAATTATGAGCGAAGAAAGAAGCGCCTGCGAGCTTTACCTTGCCTCCGATGCCGTTACTACATAGACTGGATTCGAATCACACACTGGTTCAAATCTCACTCGTGGCATATTTTTGGTACTTATTTTTTTTTTGTCTTTTTGCACCTTATATCTCCTTTAACTTACTTACAAGCTGGATATTTGATAGTTTTTAATCTTAAACTATATGTTTTTTTAATTACCGAAGCCGGTGAAGTGATAAAGAAGCTCAGAAACGCCGAAGCCAGGCACACTATAGTAGTGGCCCATATTGCCAGGCTGGTTCTAGCGAAGAGAGAGGCGCCAGCGAGCGATACCGTCACTCCGATGCCGTTGAGAATGGAGCGGTACAGGAACCGGTACCACCAGCCGTCGGGGATTCCGGGGTGACCGCCCACTAGGTAGCCTGGAAGAAATATAGAATGTTTTTAGTAAAACTTCTCACTGGCTCTATTAATAATAAATGTGTAAAAAACTAAGTACCTACGTTTATGCCTAATAAGGTCATAACCATGTCATAGCTTGAGTAGTGTTGAGCCTAGTGTCATCAAATTTGGCTGACATACAGCTTCGTTCAGTGCCATTTACTATACGAACTATAAGGCAGAATAGACGAGTGGTTGTCGAGATAGTTCGACATATGAGTTGGTGACGAATTTTTCGATATTTTTTTTTACCTACGTTAATTTTTTTACATGCTATATTACTAATGAAAATTGACTTACCATTAGGTCCAAAGTTCTCCACAAGCGCCTCAGTGCAGGCTGAGATACAGAGTGCGCTCGACACCACGTTGGCGAAGAAGAACAGAGTGCCGATGGCGCCACCGAACTCGGGGCCGAGCGTGCGGCTTATCATGACTGGAGGTAGTATAGGAAATGTATTTGTATTGAAGAACAAGGATATTAGTCCGAAATATAAAATATATGTAAAATATATCCAAAACCTCTCGGAGCGCTTGGTTGACGCGACGCATGACCAAAATGCTGGCCTTTTTCTGGCTCAACGTATCAGCATTGCCATCCAGCGTGGTAATGCGGCCAGTATGCTGGGCACGCTGCCCTCTGATAGTGGGCTGGAGCACTTAGATTATCTTTAGGCTTTTCTAAAGATTTTCTAAGTGCCCCTTTCTTGTAGTAGTTAGAAGTAGTATGTTTAGTTTTTCTTCCCTTGTTTTTTATATTTTAAAGCTTTTATATAAATATATATATTTTCTTACTGGGTAAGCACGTTCCATCCTAAACCGTAATGATTGCTTACCATCAGGCGAATTACGGTAAAGTGTAAAGCCATTCTTTGTAGAAAAAAAATGGAAAGCGTTACTCAAGCGTATTAACATCAAAGGAGCCGTTAAACCATGCTAAAGATCTTAAAATTTGTTTAAATCTTATGATCCTTAGCATGGTTTATCAACTACCGACGAACAACGTTGATATTTTTTTTAATGTACCTACATGTACATTTTGTGAAAGACGGAAACAAATATTTAGCTTGAAACGGATGTTACTAAAAACGTACAACAAACCGATTTTAAATACGAATGTCTAGCTGTTTTAGGGTGTTTTTAATTTAATTGTTGCAAAAATAAGATTGATTTCGCTTAACAAATTTCTTATTGCTGTAAAAATAAGCATGACCGGTAGGATTTGAAACCTGCATCCAATTGGATGCCTTATTGCAGTTAGCAAATTTAATAATATCAGTTTTATTAACATTAAAGTTAGTGAATCTTGGTGTAATATTGTGAGAAAAAGCTTACCGCGGCGAGAAATACTGCAGCTCTGCAACACGAGGGCCCTGTGACACTTAGTGCAGAGCTCAGTTTACGTCGCCAACGTACCTTTATAACTTACTAGTTTTACATTATATTTTAGTGAAAATAAACAAAGGATTGTATTATTATTAAATAAATAACAGTAGAATCTCATGATAAAGGATACAGTAGACGCCGCCCCCCTCCACGGCCCCGTTGGTGCATATAGCGCAGATGGAGGTGACAGTGAAGTACACTATACAGTACGCAAGCAGGAACTGCGCGAGCGTCACCAGGAGGCCTGCGTTGCCCACTAGGTATCCTGGAAATGAGGAAATAATAACGATCTATCAATATGTTTCAAAACATTTTAACTATAAATAGAAGTCATTTATTTCGGAACTAGTGGACGCCCGCGGCTTCGCTCGCATTATTTTGAGATAAAAAGGTTTAAAATGAACATAACTTTTTTTATTTACAAACCGATTGAAATGAAATAAACACTAAATGTTAAGTTAAAAATGCACCAACATGTTAGTGAACCGTAGACAAATCGATTCAGCCGTTTTCGAGTCTATAACAAACAAACATACCGACAGACACACAGACAAACAGAAATTATTTTTTGAAACATGATTTTTGTGTTCTATTGCATCAATGAAGACCCCTCAAGTTTTTTTTTTTGCAATTACCTTCAATGTACAGACACCGACCTGTTACAGCTTTATTATATGTATAGATTACATCCATATACAATAATTAAGGAATACAGAATTAAAGAAAGTACTTCCAATAAAATTGACTTACTACATATTACATATGCAAATAATAAAAGATAAACAAAAGGTAAGTATAAAAATAAAATAAAAAAATCTTAAGTGTAAAAAAACAAAGTGTTTTTTTATAATCAAATGAGAGTGGCCAAATCAGATATGGTGAGTTTATCAACTGATTGTACTTTGATAAACAGCTTGGACCTCCAATTTAAACAACATTCAAAATATGTTTTAAGTAATTACAAATTACTTTAAAATAATTTCTAAACCGCCTGACTACGGAAAAATGATTAAAACAGAATACAGAAAACATTAAATTATCATCATAACAACGATTTTATCGCTAGGAACGAACAATTCACACGATAATTTGCATACATTGCTTTCCCGTAAAGTCATTAAAATTAATTAATACATCACAATTTAATTACAACGTCAATTAATCATTAATCAGTCTCAACGCGTGTTTAATGGTTAATGGTATCAGTATTTGTTATACAGATCATTTTATATTTTCATTTTATATATGACATAAATAGTGTGGCTCAGCGGTTCCAATGTCTGCTTTTCATCCAGACACACCCAGGTTCGAATCCGGCCCTACACCAATCACGTGTATTTTCAAGTTATGTGGGGATTTGCGCTCGCTTAACGGTGAAGGAAAACATCGTGAGGAAACCGACATGTTTGAGGACCACAATATCCGAAGACATAATATGTGTCTTCCGTGGAAGGATCTGGGCGCCCACCACGATGTATCTGCACAAGAGAACTCCCCTAATGAATTAATTTCTGCGTGGGAGTCACGACCTTCATTCATGAGGAAATACGACTCGCAGAGAGATGATATAAATAAAAAATGCATCGTATTTTGTGTTTTTGTCAATGGCTTTCTTATCATTAGGTAATTTTTCATTTAAGGGAATCTAAAATTCAAATCAGTATCAAAAATATTGGTCCCATATGTTTCAACATAATAAAGTGTAAAATATCCCTTTTCAGTAAGATAGATAATATATATAAATAGAAAGCTCTTATGAGAATGGCTAACTGTGATATCGAGTTTTTAAACCACCCTTGAGGGTTCTGACATGAATTAAAAAGTGCCTAACAGCCGCATTCTACATTTCACTAGCTATCTGATCCACCTCAGCCCCAATACCACTTTCTCTTGTTACATAGTCACTTGGTTATCCATGCAAGGTTCCAACTTTGGTAATCATGAACGAATACCGCAGTATTCTAAGCCACGGGCGTTTCAAAATTATTCAGTAATCAAGGTCAGCTCTCAACAGTGAAGCAACGGCTAGTAAATTATCTACGCTTTTGCGAACATTACCTACCTACTATTGTTTACGATTCTATGACATTGAGTTTAGGGTCACAACACGTGAATTTTCATACTTTTAACTTAACAAGGCCTGGCCTTCCCACTGCGTTCACAAGAAATTTATTTTCTTATCTGGATTTCTTCTTCTTATCGAATAAGAGTGGCCAACTCTGGTGTCGAGAGTTTATCAAGCCGCCCTAAGGGCTTCTGACATGGCCAACTACTGCCATACTATGACAAACAGCCGGGACCTACATTTTAACGTGTCATCCGACCCACGGAATGCCACTGACCTGTTAGCTTAGTTGGTAGTGGGTCTGCTTTCTAATCTAGGGGTGGCGGTCTCGATTCCCGCTTAACACAAGTAATTATGCATATTAAATTTGTCACTTGTGTTGAGTATGGTCCTTTCTATGTTTAGTAAGTATGCATTTATAAAGAAATCCCGTAACAAATTAATTCTGCGGGGAAGTCACGACCCTTAGTCATGAGGAAATATGACTCGAAGAGATACTTATTGTATCTGTTATTTAATACCTATGCCACAAGCGTTAGACGGATGATAGAAATCTTGAAAAGTAGAAAACCTACCTATGCATTTGGTTTAATAGAGGCCAAATCTTTGTTCAAAACCCAATAATTTGTGGTATACGCCAACAGACTATCTTTCTTAGTTTTTGAGTCGAACTCTACAACAGTTTATATGCAAACTAGTGGGTGCTCGCGGCTTCGCTCGCATTGAGAAGTAAAACTTGCACCCCCTATTTCACCCCTTTAAAAGTGGCATTTCCAAAAATCCTTTCTTAGCGGATGCCTACGTCATAACATATACCTTCATTCCAAATTTCAGCCCAAGTAGTTTGAACTGTACGTTGATAGATCACTATATCAGTCAGTCAGTCAGTCAGTCACTTTTGTATATTTAGATAGCGCACGGGCGACTGAACATTAACAGATACATTATGATAATGATGATGATGCTTTCCAAGCCGATTTCGGCTACGGCGAACGTATTTCCTACGGGAAGGTTACTGATGCGTGCTCACAAAACTAATATACCTTATTTTAGCGGTGAATGTTCTAGGACAGTTGCTACATGAGAGGATACAGAAACATTATATACTTATTTTGTATAGTACATTAGTAACGCGTAACAACACAATACCGAGTGAGTAACATCCGTGCATGATAAGCAGCGTTAAGGAACTCCCCAGATGGTTAGCTAACCACGTAAATATATATATATATATGATTTAAATAACAATTGTCTTAGAGCATACATATCCGTATGGAGTATATATGTATATCTCGCTCGTACGGATGACGTTTCAGGTGGCCTGCTATTCAATTTGCATAATTGTCAAGAGAATGTACATTTTCTTTTTAAATTAATGCAAGAACCAAAAAAAATAACTAGTATGTAAGTAATATCATTTAAGAGAATTTATAAAGCCGCCCTAAGAGCCTCTGACTTGGCTTAACAACTGCCGTACTAGACAAACAGCCAACAATTTAACGCGTCATCCGGCCTACGGAAGCGCCCAAAATGGAATGCCACTTTTCGGTCACCCATCCGCGTACTGACCGCGTCGACCTTTGCTTAACATTGGTAATCGCATGCCTCCGCTAGCTGAGCTACGGGTGCTTCTATAATCGCTGCTACTCACCCATTCGTATAAAGATGAGTGCACTGAACATGGACAGCACCACAGGACAGAACACCCCGGCGAATGTGCCCACTTTCTTGACACCAGCTCTCTCTGCTCGGAACTCACCAAATTCCACATACCCTGCAATGTTTGAAGATCTTGTATTAACACAATGTTCAAATTCATTTATCTAAATATATAAAACTCTAAGGTGACTGATTGATTGACTGACTGACTGATATAGTGATCTATCAACGCACAGCCCAAACCACTGGACGGATCGGGCTGAAATTTGGAGTGAAGGTAGATGTTATGACATAGGCATCCGCTAAGAAAGGATTTTTGGAAATGCCACTTTTAAAGGGGTGAAATAGGGGATGCAAGTTTTACTTCTTAATGCGAGCCAAGCCGCGAGCACCCACTAGTTTATAATAGAATCACAAGTCAATCAATATATGTACATCACTAATATACATATTCACAAATAAGTACATATGTTGCATAATTTATATTTTAAGTACTACATTCAATCTCTGAATGAACTGATAAGTTAAAAGACGTAAATCAATTTGTTCTAAGACCTATACAATTATTTGTAATATTGATTACAAATTGATATTTCTTACAATAAGCAGAATATTCTGTAGTATAAGTTCTGAACAAGTTATATTAAGTTTAATTTAAAATAAAAATTAAACTTAAAATATTCACCGTCCCAAAATTCCAAGACATCTTTAGTGCACATATTTACAAGTACACAGCACAATATGCACTAAAATAAGATTATGCATTCAATGAACTAGCTGACCTTACATGAGGTAATTGTATATTTGTAAATAATATGCCAAGATAACAGTGTTAATATTAGGTCATATTTATTTTATCACTTCAATTTTGTTGCACAAAAAAACATTCAGGTCTGTGACTTCAGAATATAGAGAAGTCCATATTAGAATCAACTCCATATTACTTATAAATGTTTTTTAAAAGAAGGTCACAATTCAACCCATTTGTTTGTAATATAATCTTAATAAAATATAAACGCTTTCATTTCTATTACACAGATAAAAACTTAAAATTTACTTGAAACTTTACTAATGCTTATAATATTTATATATTAGTTAGTATTTATATATATGTTAGTGTCAGTTACGAGGAGTTAAATATATTCAGGTAGGTATGTATGTATGTATTGTTTGTACTTGTTTATGTTTGCTATGAATAAATGATTCTCTTTCTTCCTAGTTTCTCACCTTCTCCAGGAGATCTTGCCGGAGAAGCTCTTCCGAATCTAAGCTGCAGTTTGTTCATGATGCCGGGCAGCCTCGGAGAGTTGACACTCGGAGACAGCGGGTCTAACGTCTCAGCCATCATGGATGGCTTCGTCACTGGGAAATGAAGACGAAGTAAGTATTTACAAAAGAAAAGTATATAAGTATTATATCCGCTATTTAGTACCCACAACACAAGTGTTTCCTTAGTGTGGGGCTAGATGGCGCTGTGTGCAATGTCCCGGAATATTTATTTATTTATTTTTATTATAGCATGTTAAAGTTCTGTAATTGATATTGTTTTTTTTTTGTTATGTAGGATAGGTTAGTATTTGACTACAGCCTGCCTGATGTTAAGTATTGCTGCAGCCTAGGGTAACTGACTTCAAAAAATGGGTCTCAATTCTTCCAAATGGGTTTATGTGCTATAATGATATTATATTTACAAACAAATTTTAATTATTCTTCTTTTATATTTGAAATGAAATTACTTTAACTTGCTCTTGAATATAGGTAGGTGATGTAAAACAATGTGGGTGCCCCATGTACCATTTTAGATGTGCAAATATGAATTGAGGTATTCTACTGTCTAAGCTTAGTGTAATGAAATATGAATTGTGGTATTATACGCTTAGTGTAATGTTAGTTGATTAGTTAATACTTGTTTAGTTTTTAAATAAAAAGACTATGTCTCTTTGTTATTTGTTGTATCACCACACCAAAAACTATGAGGATATGTTTCTGTTGCTCTTTTGTGGAGTAAATGTGGGATAAACAGACCAATCCATCAAAACAAATTCCAACAAAATTCAGGCATATTTTTAGGAAACACTCACTCATAAAAACATCTCCCATTTTACATCATTCAAATTGATTTAATATGATAATCACTACTTAACGCCCACCATCAAACAACTATAAAACTCTAATAAAGTACATAAGTTAAGTAATGTAGGCAAGGAAGTACAATTTAACAAAATATGAATATTATGAACACTTCAAAAGTTATGCTACAAACACTGGTATCATGGAGATTGAGATAACAATATAGCTATAGATCTAGGTCTATGCTAAGTTTTATCTATGACCTAAATACTAAGACTAAGCAACAATGAGATCACTGCTCCACTAGTTTTATAAAAAACGTCTGATTTCAAGCGATTGTTTTTTCTTACGTTTCCGTGGGTTGTGTGGAGTAGAACGACTACGGCCTTGTTTAGAAATCAGTATTTGATTCGATTTAGACGGAAACAGACCCATTGTGTTTGATAATAAACAATAACTTACATGGAATGAAGAAAACTGGAGCGTAAGCTGATGAACACTGCTTCTGTAGGACTCAGTTGATAATCATTTTACCATGGAGTTTCCTGTTACTACGTATTTAAAAATAATTTGTAGCAGATAGTAACTATTAGCAAGAAAATGTTAAAATTGAAAATAAACGAAAACTCAAAACAATGAGAGAGAAGCTGACTCAACAACAACATCTGTCAGCTCAGCTCAACATTGACACTTGACATTGACAGTAGACATGGTGCTGCCAGGATAATAAATTGTAACGCTTCAGGGTATATTATAGAGTAGGTACTCTCTTTCTCTCCATGGAAAATCCTTGATATTGTATTGCACTTGCATGCTTCAAACCCTAGTTGCTCAAACTCATAAAAGAATGAAGTAAAGAGAATGTAGAATTTTTCATAGTTTCATACATAATACAAACCTACAAATCCTTTTTTTACCCAGGAAAACTTTTAAAGTTTAACCCGACCACAGGGAGGGTGAGTGGTTATGTGGAAGTCTCCCGCACCGCTCCATAGGGCGGTATACCGACTAAAAACCTGGGGTGTTCCACCTCCGCATCTGTAGGTGTTATAGCACTAAAGCATGAAGAAAATAAATAAAATTACATGTGGTACACTTACAATTACTTTATTTCTTGTAGTATCAAATAAATTAGTTACATATCAGACCTTCATTTAACAGTAATCAGATATCACAACCTGATCACTATACAAGTAACTTAATGACCTAGTTTTTATGAAAATACAAAAGATACCTTTCATTATTTTTGTAACGAAAGGTTCCAAACAGGGTAGGTATGTAATCTAAACACACATACATTTGTTTCCCACTACATTTTCCTTTACTTTTGTGCATTCATATAGTTACAGCATTGTTTTGTTTATGTTACATTCGGAAAAACTGACCAGAAAATACACTTAAAAATACACTTTCTTCTCTCTACACAAAGATAATACAAACTGAAACTTAGTTTCTCTAACATAATTGGACTTAAAAAAGATGTAACTAAGTCTACAGTCGATCCAGAGCTTCAATCATTACAATGCTGTTGCCTCTGATCACCTGAAAAGAATAATAGAAAGCTATTAGAAACTGGTGAATGGCCATGGTTATGTCAGGATCTTTAAAGCAAGAGTGAATCGGTTCTTATTGGGTAAGCTCGCTTCATCTTATGCCATAGCTTTTGCTTACATCTGGCAAACTATAGTCCAGTGCAAACTTGTTTTATTTAAATCCTATTCGAATACATTGTAAAATTTATTTAAAAAAAAGCATTAACTGACTTCAAACCTATCTTATACTTAATCTTTTACTGTCACAAAAGTTAAAAATATTTTATTAAAATTTTTGCAACTTCAAAATGTAGAATTGTTAATAAAGAATTTATTAAATTATTGAAACTTAAAATCCAATAATTCTAGTAATCAAGATCCATAATATTTGGTCTTATTGCCTTGAAACATTACTTATCAACTTCATAAAAAGAAATATTTCTTGGGTATTACATGTATAGCCAAACTTAGTAATAAACTAGTGTGCTTTATTGCCTGTCTTTTATAATGACGTAGGTAGCTCTTTTGCAGATTAAATTCTAAATTACAGTTTATATTGTCTTTTAAATACAATCAACCAAAAGATAATAAAGACATATATATACCACCATGCCGATGTTGTTCCGAGTGCCATCTTTGCTTTCTTCTACAGACTCGTCCAATACAAGGTTCATGAAGGGATCAAACCCTCGAAGCACTCCAGTCACGCAGCGACCGGCGTTCAGTTTGATGGACAGTTTCTTATCCATAAACCTAGTAAATCACAGTAAGTACACTTAAATTGTACGGTAAATTACTTTAGAGAGATACTTTTGCTACTATTATGTCTGGAAGATATCGGAGAGACTAGAAAATGCTAAAAACGTAGGTAGGTTATTTTCATGCCAGTTGGAATACAAATAGAGATCTGAAAAAGTAACCAGTTGTAATGCTACAAACTTACTTTTTTAATTCTGGGGGATGTGCCTTCGACATGATTGATAATTATTACGAATTTTCTATGTAATAGACTGAAAGGTGCCGAAATATCAGCTAAAATTTACAATATTATTGTTACATATACCTACAAAACGAAACGCGAATGAACTTTCATTTTGATTGATGATAGAAATGTTTTATGTCAATGTCATGGTAGGAGCTGCTTACTTTTTTATGGTAAAAGAGTAGTGTTAGCAGTTTCTAAAAATTAAAAATACCAAAAATTACGACAATATAATTTTCTAGCGAGGTTCAAATTATTATATTAAATAATTAACATAAATATGCATGGCTTTACCACCGAACACGTAATAATACTTAGGATTAGTATTTACTTCACCAGAAAATAAAGATACTTAGTTAAGATTTTAAAACTACACAACAGATTTTGATGCAGTTTTTATATTAGGTATACCTACCTATTATAGATAGAGTTATTCAAGAGAAAGGTTTATATGTAGGTATAATAATGCGTGCAAAGCCGCGAGCAAAAGCTAGTAACATACCTATAATACGTATTTCGTTACTTTTTTAGATACTTAATGGTAAGTACGGAACATGTAGTGCGCGAGTCCGACTCGCACTTAGCTGGTTTTACTCTAAATTATGTGTTGTGTACCTATTAGGTACATATAATATTTTATTTTATACTTTTTGTTCTCAAATATTCAACCATGGTACAAGTATTTTGTCTGAGAGTACAATAATATAAATGACTAAGTAGTAAACTGCGGTTTTATGGTGCTGGTCACACAATTACAACCCGCACTGCGCCAGCGCAGCTCGCGGCTAAAAGCGCAATTCAGTGTTGTCAGTTCACAAAATTATACTTGTTCGAGTTGAAAAGTATAGCGATAGTGTATTATCGCTCACTAAATCTTGATATTCAATTTAGTAGTATAATAGTCATCCTTTTTATCTCCCACAAAGTGTGATCTATACCAACAACATACCTACTTATACATACATGCAATAGCAACAATCGGACAGCTGGGAGGATGGATGTTGTTGCGATGTTCATCCCGTTTCCCAGCAAATAGCCACGTTTTGTTCTCAAAATATGGACCTATAATATTTGGGCGCTACCGTCGTCGTCAGTGTTGAAAGTTTTGTGATAGTGTTTGGTTCAAAAATGGATGAATCCGGGATCGACATGGGCTACGATCTAGCCTCTCTCCTCACAAACGACTTCAGCGTAGACCAGAAGATCCTAGAGGAGATGACGGCCGCCCAGCAGCACCAGGACTTCATGTTCTACGAACTCAAGTCGAAAGCGGTGCCGATAACAGAGAGGTAAGTGGAAAGTTTTACCAAAACACGCATCGATACAACTACAACAAGTCTTAGCGTAGCGTTGGAGCGAATAAATTGGCGAATATTTTTAGAACATACGAGGAACAATTTCACCGAGTATTGAACGCTGGCGACCATGAAAACTGGACTTGGCAAAGACCCCGCTTTTTGCCATGTTGTTTTTCTATTACACTGTTTTTTTGCTAATATCCGACCATTACGTTATTGATTACTTTTCAAAAAAGAATGCCCAACAATTTATTGTTTTTATGACACTTCCCAAAGTAAAAAATCTTTTTAAAAAATATACCTAATAAATAATCGACCAATATAATGACCTTTGATTTTCGCGCCAATTCTCAAATTAAATAAATAAAGAAGTTTTGCTTGGTTAGTAAGACGCCCGCTCTGCATTTATTAGGAGATGTTTTTCCAAATAAACTTTGTTTATTAAGTAATATTAAACTTTCACCGTTGCCCCCATTACGCGTCTGCCGCAGATCTTCCGATCCATTCCGTGGAATGGAATGTTGTAGTATGATTTTAACATTTTTAACTACCTACTTAATGTCACAAAATGCACCTTGCGTATTATTATTTAAAAAAAACTTACTTCATCATCATCATCAGCAGCCGTTTTGGTACCACTGCTGTATTGATTTATGAAGGCCGTGTCACTTTCAATATTCTATACTACCACCATGTCAGATATCACGATGATCAGTCGCTGTGTGCGTCGGTCGCTTCTTTACGGCATGAAAGAGATCAACAGATAATAACGAACGAGGTCTACGAGCCTTATTTTAGCCTGTAAGTATTATTCGCAAAATAAAACTTTAAAAGTGGGTTGTATAACTACGTATCTATTTTTCCCATGGGTTTCCATTTTCGTAGTAGTTAATCAGAGAATCTGTGGCATTAACTTTACTTGACTGTAGCTTTGTTTTCATTAATTGTTAATAAATCTTCACTGCTATCAATTTGTGTATGTGTTGAGACTTGCATTATACCTGTCCACGTGCTTGACGAACATACATCAAACAAGCAACTCTACCAATAATAGTTTATAACAGAAGCGCCCGTAGTTCAGCTAGTGGATGCAATCGCAATGTTTAGCAACCATCGACGCGGTCAGTCCTTGGATGGGTGACTATAAACTAGCTTCAAATTTTCGTCGCTTCCGTGGATTGAATGACACGTTAAACTGTAGGTCCCGACCTTTTGTCATAGTTCGGCAATCCTTCAGCTATGTTAAGGGGCAAACACTGTCAAATAGCGGGGACTTATAATAATTTAACGTGTCGACGGAACCACTAAGGAAATGATGGTATTCGAAGATGTTTCCATCGTTAGACAGTGCGTCATTTTGCGTCTATCAACAGACACTAGAATAGTAAATGAGCGCCAACTATACATATTATATAATATATATGTACTAGGCAGAGTGTAGGTAGGTAGGTAAAACGCGAGAAAAAACTCAAAACTCTGTAGCATATGTCTTTTTAAATTTTACACGATTTTATTAGGTAAGTCGGCCTAGGCTATAAAAAATGTATACTTAATAGACAGAAAAATCTAAAAGGAATATACCTACCAGAAAGAACCAAAGGACTAATACCATTACAACTCACATAAGAAACATTAGCTTCTTACGTGGTTTTATCATATTTTTATCTGGATTCAAGATCAACTCTCAAGAGATTATTATCTTGATACGTTTATTCGTAAAAACGCTTGTCGGATCAGACCTATTTTTATTTATATCAAACACTCAAAAAATAAACACAAATCTACGGAATGATAGATTTCGCTAACTTAGGTAAGTAGTTTAGAATCGGTTCCTCCTCTTCGAGTCGTATTTCTTCATAGAAGAGGGTGGCGAGTCCTCCGCGATATTATTTCGTTAGAAGAGTTCTCTTAGATAGATCAACCAACTTTGTAGTTGGCCCCCCCAGGAAATGAAATCCCCCCGATGGAAGACGTTCGTATTCTCAGATTTTGACGGTTTTAAAAACATGTCGGTTTTTCACGATGTTTTCTTTCCCCGCAAATGCAGATTCGATTGCAAACTCAAGCATACCTTAGTAGCTGAATTCGAATTCTTCGGAACTATACACGCTTGACAAATAGTCGGTTTATTGTTTTAAAAATAGTATTCTTTGGTGTGATTCATATAAAATAGGTTTAAGTAGGATAGGTTTTAAAACAAAATGTATATTAACTGTATTGTGCTCAAATCGGTGCTTGGCGTGAGGAAGCCGTCGACTGGGACGCATGGAGGGAGTTGGGGGAGACCTTTGGTTTGGTCAGGAGTGGGACAGTATACCTAGGTTAATAAAAAAATGTGCTAAAATATAAATGCAGTAATGAAGATTTCAATAATTGTTGATATAGTGTATGTATATCTAGTTGCTAAGCGTTTGGTCGGGGTATAAGATACCATACCACACACAGATTTACTAATATATAGAGACTCATTAAACTTACAACAACCCCCTCTTTGTGTTCAGGCTAAAGTTCACGAATTATATCTGGAATAAACCTATATTATAGTAATAAATTAAACTATTCATCATCATACCATTACGAGTATAATAAGAGCAAATCTGGGTTTGTTAGTTTGTTTTTCCTTCACGCAGCAACAAATCAACTCTCTCTTTCTGTGAGTCGTATTTCCTCATGACTGAGGGTCGTGACTCCCCCGTAGAATTAATACGTTAGGGGAGTTCTCTTGGGCAGATACATCGTGGTGGGCCCCCAGGTCCTTCCACGGAAGACACATGTCCTCGGATATTGTGGTTCTCAATCATGTCGATTTCCTCACGATGTTTTCCTTCACCGCTAAGCGAGTGCAAATCCACACATAACTTGAAAATAAAAGTCATTAGTGTTTTTTTTACATGAGATTGTCTCACGCTTGACTACAACTTGCCTGATGTTAAGCAACATTAACACAACATTGTTGCATGTTATGTGTAGGGCCGGATTCAAATAATTTATTGATTATACTTTAGTCACTCAAAACGTCGATTTATCGACGTACGTTTCGGTACATTTTGAGTACAGTCTTCAAATATTAAGTAAAAATACTCAATAACTATGATTTTTGTATTGATTCGGTCTATGATGCGCAGCAGTGGGAGGACACAAGCTCATACGATGTTTTTTTTTTTTATACACTGAATGGGTTTGCACTTGACCGTAGTTCGCCTGATGGTAAGCAATCATTACGGTCTATAATGGAACGTGCTTACCCAGTAAGAACCGATTCACTCTCGCTTTTAAGATCGCAAGTTTATATTCCGCGGGGAACAGGGAGTCAGGCAGGGAGTTCCACAATTTAGCAGTTCGCACTGTAAAAGTGGAAGCAAAACGCTTAGTGCGAGTCTTGGGAACTTGGACCAGGAAGCGGTGACGACCTGCTGTACCCCTGCTCGTTCAGTGGTAAAAAGGGGCGGGCGGAATTAGAAATGATGGAATGATGATTAAAATGGTATATATAAAAGTGAAACTGGCTACATTTTATCCTGTTATAACGCAGGCAAACCCACAAGCATCCACTAGTATTTACTAATTGATTCGGCCTCCATTTACGAGTTTATGAATGAAATCTTGTTTTCCTCAGATTTGATTGAAATGTTTTCAACATGTTTTTAAACTTCCTGTAGGTAGATTATTTCATCAAGTCTGTTATATGGAATACAACTTTACAGATAACGTTTGTACGATATTTCCGGTTTACATGTACCTACTGGTGTGAAAAGTTTATTTACTCATATACGATTTCTATGTACCTAAGTACTTAGGTACTTGCTTACTTGACTCATTTTATTAGAGCTATGTACTTATATTAATAATACTGTTGCGTTTATAAGATTTATTTTAAAACTATACTTAACAGGTTTCGCTATTGAGTTGGTAATTTAATGTTAATATCCCACCCCACCAGAAACATGTTTCTATAAAATAATGTATAACCAAGCCCTGAGTGACGTATGTTACAGGGAAAAGCTCGGGCTTCGGTAAGATCTATTAGAGAATAGAGATGTACAAAACAAAAGACCTGAAAAGAAAGATTATTGAAAAAAGTTGAGATATATATAATATAAGCGAGTCTGGCTCTGCGGTTCCAGTGTCTGCTTTTCATCCTGTCGCACCTTGGTTCGAATCCAACCCTACACCAATGACTTGTATTTTCAAGTTAAGTATAGATTTGCACTCGCTTAACGGTGAAGGAAAACATCGCTAGGAAACCGACATATTTGAATACCACAATATCCGAGGACAGTTGTCTTCCGTGGAAGGACCCTGGCGCCCACCACGCTGTGTCTGCCCAAGAGAACTTTCCTAACGAATTTATTCTGCGGTGGAGTCACGACCCTCAGTCATGAGGAAATACGACTCAAGAGAGAGATTTATTATCTTCTTAAAAGTCTTTACGTAAACTTTTGCCTACTTATACAATACCTACTAAAACGTCATTGTATATATACATTTATCAGTAGCGTAATTTCCCAAACAAACCGAACCTGAAATTCTTCGAACGTTGCAATATTTGCTTACAAACTTTGTGTGTGTGTGTGTGTGTGTATGTCAAGATAACTGTGACAGGTTTGTTCTGCCCTCATATCCATGTTTGGAAGATGCGCACGCGACTGTAGAGTGTTATAGGGTAGCCATTTTATAATAACAAAATAATATAATAGTTAATTTTTTGATCTAACACAATTTACACCTTTGGTAAGCAAATTCTTTTATTAAAACAAAAGTACTTATAAAATTCGATATTTGGAAGCACAAGTTTTATGTTTAGGTATACTAGCTTTTGCTCGCGTAGTTTCGTACGCGTTATACATATATAAACCTACATCTTGAATCACTCTAGATCTATTAAAGAATTGCATCAAAATCCATTGTGGAGTTTTAAAAATCTAAGCATACGTACAGACATACAGACATAGAGACAGACGTGGGAAGTGACTTTGCTTTATACTATGTAGTGACATGTACTCTTTAGTAAATTATCTTTGGTGTTCTCTGGTTTCACAATCAAAATCAGTCTAACGTCTCGGCATACAGAAAACTATAGCGTAAGAAAGGTACAAAGACGCGAACAATTCTCATACAAAGTACAAATTTCTGTCTTAGTTTAAGATGTTGGGTGTCAGTATCAAATCAAGATAAGGCACTATTTGCCTACATCTCCTTGTTTGGAAGCATTACACGCGATAATAGAGTGCTATTTCAGTGAATTGTTAATTTTTCTATTTTTCATTTTAATTAATATTTTATCCTGATACGAAATAGGGCTGTAAATTTGGCTGGCTCGTTAGCTTAGTTGGTAGTGGCTCTGCCTTCTAATCTAGGGGTTGCGGGTTCGATTCCCGCGTGACACAAGTATGTATTTATGCATTTACAAAAAAATATAGGTAATTACTTGTGTTGAGTCTGGTCGTTTTTTTTACATTAAATAGGCTTACTTTTGACTATAGCCTGTCTGTATGTACGAGTATAATATCCAGTACCGTTATCTAGTACCCACGACACAAGCGTTTGCTTAGTTTGGGGCTAGATGGCGCTGTGTGCAATGTCCCGGAATATTTTATTTATTTATTTAAATATTTATAATCCAAGTATTTTTGAGGGTGTAATTTTGACGGAATACCCGTGAATTCGCTATCGTCTACTCGAGATACAAAGTAGCCTACGTACCTAGTACGTCAGTCGTCAAGCCATGTCAGAGGCCTTAGGGCGGCTTGAATAACTTTCGACACTAGAATTAGCCACTCTCATTCAATAAGAAGAAGAAGTCCCTCCGAATGTTATGGTAGACAGGGTAGAAAACTTAGAACAGGCCAAAGGAGGCCCTGTTACAGAACAAAAATATCTGGTAGCATTTTTTCCGATTAGAAATCCTTGCTTATTGGCGTAATAAATGATTTGAAAGATGTCGGCTTAGTTTAAAAAAATCCTCTTGTAGTTCTAAACAAATGTGTAGTTAAGTAGTTATTTAACTTTTTACCAGATTTCCTATTCATTCCTTTTGATATTGTTCCGCATGACAAAACCAGAGGTCTTCGTCACTATACTATAGGTACCTATCAAGTAGCTACTGAAATAAGACTAGACTAAAATGTTATATTGTAACTATGTAATGTACAGAATGAGATAACTAGGTCCGGTTTTTTATTTAATTTTACCACATTTTACGGTTATTTATAAACGAATTCCAATAAAATGGTTTACAACTACTTTCCCAAAATTATGGCCGATCGGTACTTGCTGGCCGCATTACCACGCTGGTTAGATGTACCAAGTTTAGCTAGTAATTAAGTTTGCTAGCTAATTAAATTATAATGTTATGGTAATGATTTATATTTAAGACATACCCTATGCACAGGGTAAGTACATGTTTAACTTTAAACTAAGTTAATGTGTTATTGATTAATGAATAACTGAATCTTGGATTAAAACAGGATCTGGGGAAAAAATCTAATAATAAAATTGTCCGTTTCAAGAACAGACTAAAACAATGCTCTGCCAACCTGTGTAATGAAATCGCTTGAATATTTTCGAAATACACGCCTTTATTTTATATTTCAGCGTATAGATGATGACATCATATAAACGCGAAATATCGTTGAAACTTGAAACTTAGTACCTACAACTACTAATACTCTTAGCTAAGCAACTAAAATTAAGTTTCTTTGAGACGATAACATACCTTTTATATACATATATATGGTGGGCATAAAACATTTGTTTCTTTTTTTTATAAATTTGTAAAAATATATCCATCGGATGCCATCTTCATATATGGAGGTCAATTTACTGCGATCCCAAACTGCTTCTTCTAGATGCGGATAGCTAAGTTTCGTTAAAGAATTCTGTAGGGCTTATTAAAAGCAATCTTTATTTCGAACAACTCAGCTATATTTTATTACTGTACCAAGTCAAATCATTAAAAACTTATATATTAATGCTCTTTTGCCATAAAAATCAGAAAAACCTTTTCAAAAAGTCAGCGCCGTTCGCCTTGAGTCGAGTCCTATATTATGGTGATTCGTGAATCGGTATTTAGCGCTTACTCACGATGCTGTTAGCACATCTTTGTGCTGTCTGATACCTATTGCATAGTCAGGAAAGCTGTAAAATATAAAACTTGGATATTTATGTTTACCCCGATCAAAAATACAGAAAATATGGCGGCGCCTATTGTTGTAACTCTTGTTCATTTTATTCGTTCTTTTTCTGACGATAATACACTGCCAGAGGGCAGCGTGTCTGCATACCGCATTACCACGCTGGATGACAATGCTGATAAATCACTTACAGAAACTCTACTAATAGTAGATAAAATACGTGGGACACTCAGAAAGTTTTGCGAAACAGAAAAAAAATGTTCTATGGGCAAATATATTTTTATTAAATCTTTTCAAAGTACTCTCCACTAGCATCTATACAAAGTTTCATGCGTCTGAACCAATTTTCGAAACACTTTTTCCAGTCCGCCGCAGACACCTCGTTTACGGCCTGCTCGAACGCTGACAGCGCATTTTCCGGTGACGAAAATTGTATCCCGTTGAGCAGATTTTTTATTTTTGGGTATAAAAAGAAGTCACACGGTGCTAGGTCCGGGCTGTAAGGAGGGTGACCCAGGAGTTTGACCGGCGTGCTGTCCAGGAAGTCCCTCGTTTTGAGCGCGGTGTGCGCGGGCGCGTTGTCATGATGGAGCAGTAGCCCACGGAGCCCTGTGTTTGGTCGCTTGTTGCTCACAACAGAGAAAACTTCTGACAAGCATTTAGTAATATACCATTCGGCGTTGATGCTTCTTTGGTTTTGTAAAGGAATGGACACCAAGTAGCCAGTCAAATTGAAAAAGCTCGCGATCAAAATTTTCTCCCCGCTTCTAGATCGCTTCACTTTGGTAGGCGATGCTTCGTTTTGAAACACCCAAACTGTCGACTGGCGCTTCGTTTCTGGATCGTATTGATATATCCAGGACTCGTCGTCTGTAATGATGCATAAACACGCCGAGACGAACCTACTTCAAATTTGTTAAGCATATCACGGCGCCATTCCACCCGGGCCTGTTTCTGAGCATCGGTGAGGTTGTGCGGCACCCAGCGTGAAACTATCCTCCTCACGCGAAGATGCACGTGCAGAATCTTGTCAAGGCTTCCCGATCCAATCTGCACAATGTGCTGAATCTCCTGGTATGTAACTCGCCTATTGTCTTGGATTAAATTTTTCACTGCTAGCACGTTTTCTTCCGTAACAGCCGTCGAAGGGCGACCACTTCTTTCTTCATCCCCCAAAGTTAGTCGACCGCGCCGAAATTCATTATACCAACGATACACGGTTGCCTTAGAAGGGCCTTCATCCATGAAAGCCATTTGAAGTCTTTCGTAAGATTCTTCCGGTTTCAGGCAGCACTTGAAATCGTATAAAATCATAGCGCGATAATGTTCCCGGTGCAGATCCATTTTTTACTGAGACACGATAATTTAAATTAGCTTGCAAAAAATGTGGAGGGAAAATTTGAAATTGGAATGTGCCTATTTTTACTTATAAATAATCATATTTTTAAAATAGTTTTAAACTGGCCAGTCTCTCATTCATAAAAACTTTTTTTCGCAAAATTTTCTGAGTGGCCTGGTAAAAGATAACTACCTATATACACCTTTCATTTATCTTATTATGATAATTATGATTTATCATTGCCAAAATTGCCAAATTCTGTTTCTAATTCCACCATACATGCGTGATAATTGACTAATAGCTTATAACACTTCCAGAACAATGATAATTATTAATCATCAGTTGGAGAGAGCAGACAAAGGAATCTCGTTTGTTAGCAGTTCATCTTAGTTTGGGATCAACTGATTATGTAATGACAGATGGGAAACTGGACGAATTTTAATGACCATTAATTAACAAGACGTACGCTCCCCATTTTTTTATTGACTAAAACGGGTTTGCACTTGACCATAGTTTCGAAGTTAAAATTCGAATAATATTATATAAAAAAAAAGTAAATAAACTAAAAATGCGTTTGTGCGTCTGCCAAGAATTGTTCTAACTATCACTGCTTGTTTGTGTGATGTAAGTACGTTCAACTTCTGTAATTGATACAGAAGTTGAACGTACTTAACTTACTTAACAAGCTAAGTAATGTCTTATGTATTTTAGAGGATTATCGATAAAAAATCTGCATTGATGCAGAGTAAACTTAAATTTCACATGTTCTCGTATTTCATTTATATATCACATACTATTAAGAAGATGATTCGAACAAAAGTGGCCCGTTCCAGTCGAAGTTTTCAACCCGAAAAAAAAACACAATAATAGGACAGCGAGACTAGACTGGAACTCTACCTGGAGCCCTGTTCCCAGAAAATTATAACCCAGGGGTCTTCAAATCTAGAGTAAATAGGTTTCTTCTAGGGAAGCGTGCTACATCTTAGACTATAGTGGGGCTCAACATCAGGCAGGTTTTAGTCAAACGTATTTCGTGTTAAAAATATATGATAAAGTTTAATAATTTTGTTTTAGTAAGTAATTAACGTTATCTTATTTAATAATACTTATATCAAACCCACTTCTGTAATGTTTACAATGTTCATGAGAAAGTTATTACAATGTAAACTTTATAAAATAAATATTTATACAAGTGTACATAATCCAAAGTACAACTTATTATTAGTATCTATTGTCACACCATAAAATCATAATTACTTATTAATCTTGCTAATTGTGTGTTCTGGCTGACTCATATGAGAGTAGTTCCATTCCAGCTATGAATCAAAAGAAATATAAAACTTGAATGGATTTACTTACTTATCATGTTTTTAATTTCATAGTTAATTTCACAGCTTTTGTAATGTTTTAAAAAAAATAGACCATCTGTAAAGTTTAGACATCTTCTAGGTAAGCGTGTTAGGTGTTTAGGTTCTAGGCTGCAGCAATGCTTAACATCAGGCAGGCTGTAGTCAAACGTCAACCTATCCCACGTAAAAAAGTGTACCTTATTGTAATAAAAAGCCTTTTATAATAATTTGATTACATAAAAATCTGCACCCCATGCACCACGAGCTACAACAAATGCCAGTTATCCATCTGCCCCTTCCTAATCTGTTGCCAAATTTTGGCTAAGTGCCTGTTTATGCATGTCGGTACTACATCCGGCACAATAACATACAACCTAGTCTATACTAGGTATATATATACTACTTCTTAGCGGTTTACTCACTCAAAGATACTAACTGATGTTTGAAAATTATTTTATTAAGGTGAAATACGAGTACTTACATACTCAATTTCAGGTTCGCAAGGAATTCTGATTTACATGTATATACCTCGATAGATACTCTTAAAAATCCTCCAGGAAATAATATAATCCTCCTCATCATAGCCCTGTTAGCTCCTTCTATTTGTAGGCAAGTAATCGACGGAAATGTTAAAAGCAGAAGTCATATTCATACGAGATTTTTTAACAATGAGAATCATCTTTTAATAGTAACATTTTACTATAGCACATGATGGCATAATTCATACTTCACAGTGCAATCTTTTATTTTAGAAACTAAAGTTTCTTTCTAAGTCACAGCTACCAGTTTACCTATCTCTGAAAATGTACGTAACATAAAATAAATAATTCTTCCAAATTACCTGTTAGTGCGTCTATGTTTTGTTACGTTTTGTGGTACCTAAATAAAAAGCTTTTGCTATGTTTTTTTATTTTAGAGTTAAAATTTAGATTGTCTGTGACTTACGTGTTATAATATATTATGCTATTCTTCTACAACGTTATCCTAACACGTTATTTCAACGTTTCTTAAAAGTATTATGTTCTTCCATTAATTCCTTCTGGCACGAGCATCTTCGCCAAATATTTGGTAACACAAGTTATTTATAAACGCAAACACATGTCGTACAAAGAAAGTGTTTATATTTTAGTCAAATGAAGAAGAAAATGGAATTTCTAGGCTCCTTTCTAGTAATTTCTATGGATAGTGAATCAATGAACCATTTTCAGGTATCAGATTTATAAAAAGTTAGTATAGTAAAATGCTGTCTAGTCTAGATTACGCTCTTCGCTATAAGTCCACAAATATTTTATTTCTCAGGTTTCCTGTATGATTACAAAACTAAAATAATAAACATTTTGTTTGTTACAACATTACAAAACAGTTCTTTGTATATTTCATGCTACATTGAACTTAATTAAAGCTGGCGCCATCTCTTAACTACAGAAGTTATTTATAGTACGGCGGTCGCTAAGCCAAGTCTGAGGCCCTTAGGGCGGTTTGAAAACTCTCGACACCAGTGTTGGCCACTCTCAGACGAAGAAGAAGACTGAAATTAACTTGTAGCTGAAAACAAACATACTCAAATTCATGGTCTACTCTGGTTTTTAGAAATAATCTGAGCTTGATTTTTATATAATTCTTACAATATCCCAAACTACATACATACATATACCTACAGGTCAAATTAATAACTTCCTCGTTTCAGAAGTCGCTTCGACAATATCCGATACCATCACATACAAGCATTAATAACCTCTTCTTTTTAATTTTTTTTTTCTTTTCCAAGAAGTTGGTTAAAACAGATCTTATAAACCAATTGCAAAAGCAACCAATCGCAGTCAGTTATCTTGTTCTCTAACAGACGCCCCTCGAAGTGTGAGGTCAAGGGCCGAAGATTGATAACAGGCCAGTCGGAGAAGTCATGATACGGGGGCTTTTTACACAGTATGGGTTTGCACTTGACCATAATTCGCCTGATGGTAAGGGAGTCTGTGCTGTGCAGGCAGGTGATGGTTAGCGACGATAGTTAATCAGTTTTACAAATGAAAAAAATAATTAAATCGTAGAGCCATGGTGTTTTTATCATCATCATTGCGTCTCTAGTATCTACCCATGTATATCCATTGTCTTCGCCTATACCGAAGCAGATCGATTAGATCTATACTAATATTATAAAGCTGAAGAGTTTGTTTGTTTGAACGCGCTAATCTCAGGAACTACTGGTGCGAATTGAAAAATTCTTTTTGTGTTGAATAGACCATTTATCGAGGAAGGCTTTAGGCTATATAACATCACGCTGCAACTAATAGGAGCGAAGAAACAAAAGAAAATGTGGAAAAAACGGGGAAAATTATTCATCTTTGAGGGCTTCCGTTGCGTGCGCTGCGAAAACGGCTCAATATATAAAAAAAATGTGTATGAAAGAATTATTCCTCTTGAAATGATCTAACAAAATGTCCGCAATTACTAAAACCGTTTTCATAGTAATAACTATTCCACGCGGACGAAGTCGCGCGCACCAGCTAGTCCTGGATGAAGATACAAGTAGCTGATCTCGGATTCATATGGATTACCTACTCCTAAATAAATGATGAAATGGATAAGATGGAACATAATTTAAAAACTATACAAATTGCTATGGTTCATGAATAAAGATCGATGTAGCATACCTTAAGTGCTTACATATGAAATTGTTTGTGTTCTATGTTTGTTTATTAGGTTTTTACTCGTGTTTGTTTTTCTATTAAAACTGACACAATAAATGTTTTCTTTCTTTCTTTCAAAAATAGCAAAAAAAAGTCAAATTCCGCACCAGACGTTAGCCATATCTTCCAGTGTTCCAAAAGACTGCGTACAAGATGAGTCAGTGGTTATCTGGCGAGCCCTTGAACTTGCCGCTGAAATAGACAGGCGTAAACACTGCGCACACTGCTGCCAACACCGCAACCAGGGGCGGATCTAGGATATCTCTCTTGAGTCGTATGTCCTCATGACTGAGGGTCGTGACTATCCCGCAGAATTAAATCGAGGGGAGTTTTCTTGGGCAAATACATCGTGGCGGGCGACCAAGTCCTTCCACGGAAGACACATGACCTAGGATATATTATATACCTATACATATGTCCTCAAATATTGTAGTCTCAAACATGTCGGTTTCCTCACGATGTTTTCTTCCACCGTGAAGTGACTGCAAATCCACACATAACTTGGAAAATCCAAGTCATTGGTGTAGGGCCGGATTCAAACCAGGGTGCGTCTGGATGAAAAGCAGACACTGGAACCGCTGAGCCACAATAGCTTAATGACGTAGATTACTGTCATCAACATCATCAGCCCGATGTCGCACACTGTTGAGCCTCTCTTCTGGTACGCCACCGGTCCTGTGCAGATTGAATTCTTCTTATCGAAAGAGAGCCGCCAACTTTGGTGTAGAGAGTTTATCAAGCCGCCCTTAGGACCTTTGACATGGCTTAACGACTGCAGATTAAATTGATCATTACAGATGATATTATTCATGAAGCTGTCATCATCACTACATACTGTATGTATATTTGCTTAGATTTTTAAAACTACAAAACGGATTTTGATGATAGATAGATAGATAGATAGATTTTATTGACATACAGAATTACAACTAACTTATTATAATGATAATAGGTGTTGGCATCAGTCATGTCTCGTCAAAAAAATTACTAATTAATATTACATTGAAATAAAATTAAACTTATAGTTATTTGCATGCAGTTATGATGCAGTTTTTTTCCGTAAAAAGAGTGATTCAAGAGGAAAATTTATGTGTATAATAATACTTGCAAAACCGCGGGAAATGGCTAGTGTCGTATATTGTGTAGTACTAGTAGAGAAGCCTCTGCTCAGCTGTGAAGTAATGATGCCCTGTAATACCTAAATCCATCCCAGTGCTGCCCGTCTCAGCTTCCCGTGTCTTTGCCAAATAATTTAACGCATTTCCCCTCAGGCCCTGCCGGCCGCGCTTCGATTGTAACTCATGTTCTTGTATTACTGATATGTCATCGATCATATTTGAAAATTATGTAAAAACTAGTGGTTGCTTGTGGCTTCGTTCGCATTAAGAAGTAAAACTTTCATCCCTTATTCACCCCTTGAAAAGTGCCATTTCCATAAAATCTTTTTCCAATTCTTAGCGGATTCATCCAGTAGTTTTTTTTTTACATTAAATAGGCTTACGTTTGACTGTAGCCTGCCTGATGTTAAGCACCACTATAGTCTAAGATGTAGCACGCTTGCCTAGAAGAAACCTATTTACTAAGATATAGGTATACTATATATAGTATAGGTATAGGTTTGGCTGTGCGTTGAAAGATCACTATGTCAGTCAGTCAAATAGTCGGTCAACTTTGAGTTTTATATATTTAGATAGCACGATTAGGTTTTCCTCCTCCTTTTGTCAATAGAAAAGGCGCTGCCGTTTATTAACCGACTTCCAACCAAAGGAGGTTATCAAGTATTCTGAAAGTTTTTTTCAAACCAAGTCCATAATGCGATGGTTTGATATGATCTAACTATGCTTCTAGCATTTCTAGTTTCTCCCGGCTAGAAAATAGACTAAATTTTGTAAAACTACCTAGTTAAAATGAGGTTTGAGTATTTGTTTTAATTAAAAATACCTAAATATATTTTTTAAATAAAGAAAGCCAATGGTTTGATCTCTTTCTTTATGTATAAAAAAATATACATTACCCATAAGTACATTTTTTTTATAAAAAGTCTATAATGAGTTTCTTCTCGTAAGAATAGCAAATAATTACTACAGAGTTACGAGCGTAGTTTTATTAGACCAAGCAAGAAGCTGTCAATGTGTGGTAAACGGAGAGACAGACAGGCTATTTGCCAACTTGTCTTTACGTAACCATTTTATTCCGAGCATTTACTTTTTTATATACATTGTTTTTTAGCTTTTGATAACTACGTATTTAGTATCAGTTAATTTAATAGTTATTTTTTTATATTCGGATAGCCATTATGGCAAGTATTTATGAAAATGGCAAACTCTGAAGTGTTTTCAAACCGCCCTATTGGCCTCTGATATCTTGATGTAGCGACTGCTGTATGTACCTACGAGTATGACAAACGATGGGACAACATCTGACATACGGAAGCACCCGTAGTGCAATCTTGTATATAAAATAACTAACAGTATAACTTGCCACTTCTCATACGAGAATATATTTTATAACTAATAATGTATCTACTTCTTCTTCTTTTCGAATGAGAGTGGCCAACTCTGGTGTCGAAAGTTTTCAAACCTCTATGTATCTACTGAATTCTTTAGAATATATTGAAATAGAAAAAGAGATACATAGAAAATTTTAGAAGGTACTTACATTATGTACAATTAAATACAAACATTTAGTACCCAAATAAATATAAAAATAGAATAGAAATATTAAATAGAAATAGAATTAATATAATAGAATATTATTATTAAATAAAATAGAATTAATGAATTTAAATAAAACTTATCGCTATCGGTCTTATTTATAAAAAAAGCAGTTCTACTACTTTCAAAGTATAAATGTAAAATTAACGCAGTTGCCTATCATTGCAAATGCAAGCCGCTCGTTGCAAAACTCCGGCTAGTTATAAAGTCTATCTATCTTCTATCTATACATATAATAAAGCTGTACGGGGTCAACAACCTGTACATAGGAGATACTAGAAAACAAATGTATGGGTATACTTTAAATCAATAATAAAACACGTTTTAGCAGTTTTTTATAAGTTTTGTCTGTTTATCTGTGTCTCTGTTAATCTGTTTTCTTAAATGCTCAGCACCCGAACGGCTGAACGGATCATTATGATTTTTGGTATGTAGGTAGTACTACTTTTTATCTCAAAATAATGCGAACGAAGCCGCGGGCTTCCACTAGTATCTAATAAACTCACAGAAGTCAGAGCGGTTAGAACCTTTAGGTATTCACACCTACTTCTATTAGAAAGGTATAATGAGGTCGAGGCTCATTCTCTATTCGGTACAAAACATAACAATAAAGTTATATCACGTGCTTTGGTAAAAAATAAATAAAGTTTTTGGAGTGACCATGATTATTAATATTCGAATTACACTTTTTTTTTTGGTAAATGAAAAGTTCATTGTAATACTGTAACGAACCAAAAATGAGCATACCTCTCATTTTCTGCAATCGATTAAATAAAAATATATAAACATAACAAATATGGATATATCTCAAAAATACACATGTAAAAACTAAATACTAACCTATTTTTCCAATATTCGCATTCTACAAAGAAGGTTTTATGCAAAAATTCAACGAAGGAGTTTATGTTAAAATTAACAAAGAAGGATTTATACCTACATTCAACGAAAGAGGTTTCATCTCAACATTGAAAGAAGTTTGAGGTCAATTGATTTACAAAAAAAGGTAGAACTAATTGATAAACATAAGTTTGGTATTAAATATATCGGCATTAATTGTCTTCTATGTTAAAAAAGTCTTGTATGAGTATCATTAGAAGAATTATAGACAATTAGAACTGGTTTTCACATAATAAGATAATCTTTTGAACGGAAATAGCCGTATTGAACCATTTACTCGACGGTTGGTAATATGGAAGACAGTTGTAATCTTGGACGACGCATCGGTTTGAGTAGTAATTGTTAGTCAAAATTGATCTATTATGACATGAGATTTCGTAGGATATTTGTTTCAAAAGTCTTGTAAATAATATTCAGTAATATTAAGTTGGTTGTCAATATTAGATATTGGGTAATTACTTCGGTTACAAATGCATTGCATGATTAAGGACGGATTTGAACGGAAGCGCAATAATGAAGGTTTTTTTGTGTGCGCGAAGGCTTCGGGTTCCGAGAAATATGTTAGCGTGTTGAAAGTCACGTAGGCCAAATTTCCAAGAATAGTCATTAAAAGTCGCATGATATTTAAAGGGTTGCCAGTTGTGGATAGAGGGTACGGTACATTACGAGTACTAACCGGGTTTGGTCGAATTACTTTGTACAAATTGGAAATGTTAGAACATAATTTTTATTAGTAAAACTATTCACAGGAATTTGTGTTATAGTTCATAGTAAGTTATTTATAAACAGAGGTTATTAAATCAAAAATGATATCACATAGTTTGTATGTTTACATTAAAGTAATTACATAATAATATTTTAAATCCAATTACACATAAAGTTATTGAAGTATTTGTTTTGAATTAATTTATAATAATAAAAAAAAAGAGATTGTTAAAATAAATATCAAAAGGCTAAAAAACCATTAGGATTTTATAATAGGAGTTCATAATAAATTATTGTATTAGTTACTTATTTGGAAATCAATGATGATTTATTTAGGTAGATGTACCGAATTTTGGGGAATAGTCACATGGGACCACACCGGAGAGGATTAGGGGAAACGGGATAGGAAGCGAAAGAAAGAGATAGCGAAGCCTTTGTTATACTTTGGCATAAAAGGGGGAAGGGGCGCGAGTTCGCTCTCTTTCATCGCTGGGTCGCCGAGGAGGACGGAAGTGTCCAATCCCTGAGTAAGCAAAATCTCATCTTTCATCCATAACATTTGAGCTACCTTTCCTTGATTAACTTTTGGAGTGTTCCTTTGACCTTTAAGCTACAAATTTAGTTTTGAAAGTATGCCAATTTAAGTGCATTTACCTGGTATCTTGACGGACATTTGGCTTGGGTGTTCCGAAGGGGCTGATCCAATCAGTGTTACGATGTGGTCGCCAGAGTTAATTGTCAGTCAAGGTATAAGTTTTCCATTTAACGTTCGGATTTGGGAAGATTGAAGCATATCCTGCTTCTGTCAGGCTCACCAAGTAGTCGCCCAAAGTCGAAGGTAATGGAAAATAGGGTATTTATTTTAAAATTATTAAATTTAAATATTGGTAGCTTTTCCTTTCCTGATAAAATCATTAAGTCACAAATTTAGTTTGAAAGTATGCCAATTTAAGTGCATATACCTGGTATCTTGACGGACATTTGGCTTGGGTGTTCCGAAGGGGCTGATCCAATCAGTGTTACGATGTGGTCGCCAGAGTTAATTGTCAGTCATGGTATAAATATCACATTTGACGTTCGGATTTGGGAAGATTGAAGCATATCCTGATTCTGTCAGGCTCACCAAGTAGTCGTCCAAAGTCGAAGGCAATGTGATATAAGGTTTAATAATAGATCCAAATTACCCAGTGAACGCGTTAATTTACCCGTAAAATTTAAATCTGGGATCCCGCTTGAGCTAGTAATTGCATGTTGTAATTAGTATTTGAGTGACTAATTACTGCTTTGCTAAAGTAGATTAGATACCTTTAAACTCTCGTGGTTTAAAGCCCTTGATTGTTATTATACCCGGCATTATTCTGGCTGTCCGCTGGATAAATGTTGTATGTCTACCTTCATTTCCTCCCGATTCGGCCGCGACTACCTTTGGCCATGGGTTAGTAGAAACCCTCTCTAATCTGAGTCTGGATTAGGGGAATCTGGGAAAATCATTCCGCATCCTAAATTCCTCCCCCCTAGTTCCACTGGTCGTCCTAGGTTATTCGGCGGCTAGTATCCTGATATATTATTTTGAGTAGGCAGGGATAGGGATAGGAGAAGCTAGGGTTCATTCTGATAAGTAGGTTTAGTTGAGGGATTAGCGTAGGGAGAAACAGGTAAGTAAGAAGTAAGGAATAATTTAGAGAAGAGATTTGCATTAGATTAGGATGATAGGTTATAGGGAGGTAGATAATTATTTGAAATTTGGTATAAGACGAAAGTTTGTGTATGATTCACGAAGTAGGACGGGGACGTAAAATAGCGCGGAGCTATTAGCGGAATTAATAAAACCAACTGCATTTAAATTATAGTGCGTTATTTAAGGGTGAACCGAATAATTGAGTTTTGGAAGAAAGTTTGCAATATCAAATAAAACGTAGAAGTTGCGGTAGTTAGGGAACTTTCATCTAAAATTGGAAATTATGATTATGAACGGTTACAAGTTCACATTAAATAAATACACGCCATAATGAATACAAGTCGGATAATTAATTGAAATAAACAGCGGGAGCTGCTATCTGGAACATGTGTTATTTAAACGAAGTTCTTTTATTGCCTATTGAAAACATCATAGCAAATTATCAATTAAAATTTAACCAAAGCTACGCATGCTTAAATGACAGTAATAAAGTTGAGAGACTATTTATTGAATGAATATCAAACCTAGAAATATTAACTATGACTCTTTTAAATACAAAAGTAAGTTATTCTATTTCGCAAGGTAGCGCCTGACGGAAATGTTGAAGCGATTTAAATTAAAGTAAACTAAGCTACACTTACTTAAAGGCAGAAGTTGTGTTGGGAGTATATTTATTGACAAAATAATAAATTTAAAAATATGATAAAATTACTACAGTTGTATATGGTTTATAAATATCATTTTGAAAACAATTACCTTTACAAAATAATTAGGGAATATAACCTAATTGTTTATTTATGAGAATATTACCTTACTTCGTGATATAACACTGAAGGCCTTTATAGTATAGTTCCTATTTTTGGCTGATTAGATTAATAACTAATTATTTACAGATAAGTTATCTAATCTCGGTCACTTTGTTATACGGTAGAATTCAGAAGTGTTTTCTAGGGTTTCGTACGTTGGCAAAATTATCACCAACCAGGAATCCAGCTGTTGGAAAGTGAATAATAGAGGTGACGTAACATTATTGTTGTTTTTCTATTACTTATGAGTAACTACACACTCAGCCAAGATCAGGAATTATTACCTAGAATGTCTAAATGTATTTAACTTTTCTTCGTCATAACTTTGTTAGGATTAATCTGACCTTTATATTTACGATGGTTTTCTTTGAGAAGTAGACTCCATTTGGGTTATACTAGGTTATGGTTCCTTTCTGTTCATCCTTAAAGAGCTAGGGCTACTACGTAAAACCTAGGCGTTTCTAACTAACTAGATGATCACATTTCGTAGGGAATCATGTCAAAAGTTCGAGCGAGGTTTTGTTAGGTAGGTCATAATCAAACAAATGAATAAAAATAAAAGTAAATACATTCAGCTAGAAAAAGATTGAGTTATCATTGATAGGAAAGGCCGCTTTTGTCAGGGGTTTAGATCTCGTGGAAATTATATGTTTACCATGGGAAAATGCGTTGGAATGGAGCATTTTCTGTGCTTTTCAGTTAAATTCTTGACTGACTGGTACGCAAAAGCGAGCCTAAATAATAAACATAAATAAAGATAGCAATTAACATTATTAATCTATGAACGGATGAAGGAAATCTCTATATAGTTTTGTTGACCTCATTGATTAACAGGGTTTAGTAAAAGAGATTATATAATTAAACATCTATCAGTAGGATTCTATGTTTGTACTAACGTGATTTATTATATAAGAGTTCTAAACACTAGATTGTTAGAAATAGGAATTAAGCAATGGGTTTGAGGTAATGAAAGAGTACACGGTAAAACATTAGTATAATATCAATTGGGAAGAAGTAAGTTGTAAGATTAATTAACAAGAAGACGACAAAATTAGGTCAGCTGTACTAAAGACATCACATATACTTATCTAATAGGGTTCGTTAAAGTAGATACAATGATCAGACGTATATCAGCGGTATGTTAGTTATTAATTAGTCATAATTACAATTTATAGTTATAAGTTAAATATAGTTTCAAAAAAAAAATAGAGATATATAGGTAGATAGGTAGTGGGTTGTTACATTTGGGTGGCCGTGACAGGATTTAAAATTTAATTGATTTTAGGATTGTAATTTTAAGTTATAAGTATCTACAAATAGGAATATATTTGACATGATTTTGGCCATCATAAATAGTCAGACCTAGCGGTCTGGCTACATTTGTTGCTGTTTGAAATGGAGGGATAACAGAGAGGGACACGTTTAGAATAAGATATTATATTAGGCTAGTTTAAAACTAAAACGTCTGGGGGCGAGTCGTTAGTTTTCATAGGCTGGTACTTTCTGCTATTGAAGAGTTGGTTTTCCTGAAAGATAAAAATAGTAATGTTAGATATTTGTACAAAGTATTGTTGTAAATATAGCCATAATAAATAGAATAAATTAGCACATACGTTGAAGTCCTTTGTAGAAAGTTGTAGGTTGTATATAAATATGTATGTGAATATATATATATAAAAAAAAAAAAATGTTTCTGAATTTAGTATAATTTAGAAAAAATATTTAAGAATTATTAATATAGAGTAGGATTTAGTCATACTTATAGTCTTTTATATATAAACATTATTTAAATAAATTTAGAAGCAAGTATAGACTCATATATTATCACAAAAATTGATAATCCACTATCATATAAATATGTAAGTATGAATATTAAAATTTGGATAAATTTTACCTTTGAATAAACAAGTAACAAATACAAATGGGCTGGGGTCTCCAATTTTCATCAATTCTAAATGTCAGCTTGTGGAATAATTCAGCATCTGAAAAATAAAGTTCATTAAAACATTAATATTTGATGGTATGAAATTAAATAAAATTGGGCACATATGTAATATCTGGTTAAGAAAGGTTGTCTAAGTTAATCATTATAATATGTATCTAAGCTTTTTGTTTTCTTGAATATAATTGTTTCCTTTTTAAAATAATTTTAGTTTTACTTTAATATTTTATTCTTTATGTAGTAATCTATTTCTATAAAGTAAAGTATAGATCAAACATAATAGGCTTGAGTAGTTGTTACCTTATTATAAATTCATGTTTAAGATGCTTAGGTGAAAGAAGGAAAAATATAGGGTTTTATCTTTGAACATTGAATTGGTTAAATTAGATTGACATTAAGGGCCACCGTTCACATATTTGAAAACAAATAGTTGGTGTTAATATAGAATTACCTTAGATAGTTTTTGAGTTTGTAACAGTCTAAATGGCGGCCTTATTGCTTAAAGTAAGTCCTGTCAGAATGTAGTTAAGTAGAGAAATTATTCAAAGAAGAATCTGGTTTTATATTTAGAGTTTTGTAGCAATTTGAACGAACAAACAAGTAAACACACAAACAAATAGTTGAGAATAGCATTAGCGGGTTTTCAGAATGAGCATTTTTGTGGGACGGATGTCGCGTTGAATTGTAGGACTTGGCTGTTTGTATAGAAAAAGATATAACAAAACCATGTTAGAGGAACTTAGGGCGGTTTTGGGGTTCGTTATGACTTTATTAAAATTATCATATAGTGTACAGAATTCTAAAAAAAAAATCAAATTAATTTAGTTGGCATTAATTACTTACTTGTGTTGATGGTATTCAAATTAAGGGGTGGGTGTTTGGGATCATCCATTGTGCATTAGTGTTTATTCCTGAAAAAAAAAAAAGGGAGAAGGTTTAGTTATTATTTTAGTAGGTTGTACTAATGTAATTTGATGATTATTTTATTATGTTCTGGGTAGAGTTTGAATTAGTGGTATATTATAGAACAATAATTATTGGAACAAGATAGGGCAGTCTATATGGGCGTTTCTGAGAGTTTCCATACCAATTATCAATTTCTTCATAGAATAAATGTCAAAATTATACAAATTAAGCTATTAAGAGGAGGATTAGGGTGTAACTAAAATTAAAAGTAAAATATTTTAGGAATATCAGGTAAAAGGGTTAATTATACAACTAGCAAAGGCACAATTTTCATAGTCAAAACCAATATCAAAGTTCTTACAATGAAAGATCAGATAAGATGTTAAAATTAAAGAAAGGTGTCTAGCTCTATTGTTCATTTATGAATAATTACAAAATAGGTAGTGTGATAGTACTTATTTATTTGGGAATATCTTTTGTAACACATTGTACAATAGGCATGAATTAGGTTATTCAGGGACATGAAATTTAAGTTAGACTGGTTACTTTCTGACTGATTTTTATGCCTTTATCTAAGTAAGGGCGTTAATGTTATGTGTCTAAGCATAAAAAAAAATATAATATTGTTATATCAAGTAGTGCAAGGTCTGGAGACAATATTGTTAGGAATTTCATTGGAATTGTAAACATGATTAGAGGTGGGAAGTTTTGTGTAGAACCATAGGATCACTTTCTTTTTCAAGTATATTATAAAATGGGTAGTTTATTGGGTTGATTTCATGTATTAATGTTGAGATTGGATGGGGTTATATTGTTGACATAGTGAGCAATAGATAGGTAATAGAATATGATCTGACACTTATTATCACTGAACATAGTTTGGTTGGGAATTGTATGCTTACCTTTTGAAACCATGGGAGTAGTTTGCTGTAGAATTGTGACGACAAATTTTGTAGGTAAAGTTTATCTACTTTTTGCACTGTTTTGGAGTTTGAAATGGTAGTTGGGCGCAGGTGGCAGTAGGTAGTTTTTGTTTGTACACGGAAAGCGTTAGATTATCTATAATTACACTGTATTGTGCTGGAATATACAGAATTAGAGATTTTTTCATCACAAACATTGCCGAACGTTCACATAAAATTTGAGAGCAGGCGGAAGTGGCGACATCTTGTGAACTCATCGTTCAAACTGGTTGAGTTTAGTGATGGGAACGTTATCTAATTAATCGATAAAAATGGGGCTAGGTGTGAATGGATTCGATTATTTTGCAAGAAACAATATATTGTGTATGTTTGAATATTGTATTTTCACGCTTTATAAAAAAAAATATAACAAAATGTCTTAGATAATATTATAATTTACAATTGGTATCTGAGTAGAATTGGATAATTTAGGAATTTCTAATAGCTAGTACTTGGAAGTTAGGGAAAACAAAACATGTCTATAAGATTTATTGCGTTGAGATTTTTGTGCGTAATTAATTAATTGTATTACAATCACATTTTTATTGTATTTACAAAAAGAAGAATAATTATTCGAATGTTAAATTATGTTTTCTTTTTTTTTTGAAATTGATATTTTTGCTAATATTTATATATTTTATTATTCAGAAAAAAAAAAAATTAACTAATCCTACATTAAAATAGTGAATAAACATTTACTACAAAGAGACTGTACATCTTTGTAAATTAAAGGATGAAATATAGAATATTAGTTTTGTGTTTTCATTCGATTAAGTTCAAATTGTTGTTTGTTCAATTTTACCACAACACTAAATGGTGTTTGACGGGACATGTTGGATATTGAATGTGACGTCGCGAGCTCTGATTGGACGATTGGGCGTTTCATTTCATAGGCGTTTCGTTTTACGCGACTGATAGGAAAATTTAGTTATGAGTAATATATAATAATTTTATTGTGTTGTATGAGTGAAATGTTTGATAAGTTTTATTATTATAAAAAGTCATTAGGAAACTTATTTATTTGATAGTCAAGTCAAAAAATTCTATTGTTATTATAGTATAGTTAACCAACAGTTGGAACCCGCGAAAATTTGAATTAGATTAGTGAACATTTTAGGTGAAAATAAGAGATAAAACCGGTTGCAGATAGAAAACATAGGAAATAAAAGAGGGAGAACTTAGTATATAATAATATATATAATATATTATATAATTTATAATGAATTAGTTCTAGAAAAGATCTTCGAATAGAGATTCCATTTCCGGAGACGTATAATCGGTCTGTAAAGGAAAGGGGATGGTGTAGTCAATTATTAACTGTGTGAGTGCTATTATATATTTTATGTAGCCAGGGACAGGAGAGACTTACCAGAGTAGGCGGGGGTAGATCGGAGATAGTGGGTACAAATGGATGAGCCTGTAATCGAAAGTACACATTATGTATGGGGCTTGAATAATGAGAAAATGGTAGAATGGAGACATAATAATAATACTTAGATGAGTAAATACGTACTGATAAAATTGGGTCATAAGCGCGTCGGGTATCGATAGAAAGAGGGAATGGTGGCAAGGGGGGACTCGCTGAGTTTGTAGGAATCTGGAAAGGGAGAGAAGTAGTAGGTTAAAGTAGAGTCGTTTTCTAAAAGGAGTACATATTTTGCGTCTATACATATACATAAATAGATAAAGGTTTATTACCGGTTCAGTTGTTCGGTGAGTTATAACAATCGTCGAAGGCGGGTAAAGTTGTTGTAGGGCCACCAGTGAATGAATGTTCGCTCTGGCGGCTTCTCTTTCTGCGGGGGGCAAGGAAGACAAGCCAGGCAGGCAGACGATCATCCATTCACTGGCTGGAGCGGACGGAATCGGGGGGCTTAGTGGGATAGGATTCTGGAAGGAATTAAAGGGAACAAGATATAAGTTCAGAAGTACTTGAGAGAACAAAAAAGAATTCATATAAAAAAAAAAAGGAACTTACCGTATTAGGGTGTGTTGTACTTTGGATTGTACGGATGTGGTCTTTGTATTTTCGTCTTAATTGCGATATAGAAATTGATGTGGGAGAAGTTAAATTATATTTTGTTAATAAATTGTACATAGATTGTTTGCGTAAGTCTTGATTATTGAAATTAGTATCGGAAGGATCGAAAAGAATGGGAAATTGGGCGGTTAAATTAGCTAAAATGGGGTCCATTGTGTTTGTTTATTTCTTTAAATGAATTGAATATATTTAATTTATGTGGGCGTGCGCGGAAAACGAGAGAAGAAATAATTTTATAGGCACAGATAACATAATTGTGGTTTTTGCGCGGG
Organism: Macaria liturata; assembly: GCA_964023185.1. NCBI lineage: Eukaryota > Metazoa > Arthropoda > Insecta > Lepidoptera > Geometridae > Macaria > Macaria liturata. The sequence goes on from OZ026831.1 coordinate 8,074,318, forward strand.
AAAATCACTAGAGAGTTTGCATGAAACGCAAACCTTTTTGCATAAATTGTTTAAAATAAATAAAACGAAGGAGGTTTCATTGTGCATAAATTGTTAGATAGTTATTGCATAAGCATATGTAGTTATACGCGAAATTAAATTTAGTATGCTTAAAATTAAAAATAGAAAGAGTTGATATTGGTCTTCAACAAACATAGGTTGATATGTTGATTTGTATAGTAGATTAACGGTTGTAAGGAGAGAGTTAGCGTTCTAATAACATCACGCGATGGTTAAATCGTTATTAGATTATAATTAAAAATCTTATTGTATGAGTTAAATAATGAGTTATAATAGTAAAAACGGTTGTTAGTTGTCATCGGTAGGGATAAGTGATTATTAACTTAAAGTAATTATAAAATGCGGAAATATTAGATATAGCTAGGTATTAGAAATGAAATGAAAGAAAAATGATAAATAAAGTGGCAGATTAGAGGTTTTATAATATTCAACAAATTAGATTCACCAGAGTTGGGTTTTAAAAGTTTTGGTTATGGTTTGGTTTGAGTAAATTTATTTATGCATTCGTAGGTATCATTTTGTGAGTAATACGAAGTTTATTCAGTAAGAGCAATATTTATATATGAAGATTAGGAATTGATTAAGCTGCATTAAATTGTGATATTACAAGTTTAATAAATTGTAATCTATCAGGAATTCTTGGGTTTTTTTTTGTTGTTTCTAGTATCAATTGTTAGTATTGGATAAGATAGCTAATTTTTGTTAGGTAAAATCTAGACCAAGAGTGTGTTACTGTATATAGGAATAAACGCTTGTATACATGTTGATAAACTTTTGTGTTTTGTTACAGTACTGCGCATACTAAAACTTTATAGGAAGAGATTTAATTTGAAGAATTAGAAGCAGAAAAAAAAAATGCTACCAAAGAGGTTTTACTTTGCGAAGGTAAACTTTTTCGGTTATGTTAGGTTAATCAAGAGGTTGCACACATAATCTAATTAAACCTTTTTGATTAGAACGTTTTGGCTTAACGCGCGTTAAGGTTTACGGAAATAAATATTGTGTAGTTTTATCCTCGAATGGAAATAATAATAATAAATAATAATAATAATTAATAATAATAAATAATAATAATAAATAATAATAATAAATAATAATAATAAATAATAATAATAAATAATAATAATAAATAATAATAATAAATAATAATAATAAATAATAATAATAAATAATAATAAATAATAATAAATAATAATAAATAATAAATAATAATAATAAATAATAATAATAATAATAATAATAAAATAGATTTTTATAAAAAAAAAAAAAAAAAAAAAAAAAAAACCCACAATGGCATAGATGTACTTAATATAGACATGGTTTAGGGTAAGATAAATTTTGGTTGAAATTAGCGTTCGTGGTTTTCTGATAAATTTGATTATCAGTTCAAATTTATTTGTTGCGTTTTTCGGTGACGTGGTTTGGGTTTGAATTCATATATGGTCATATGTTACGGATCCCAGGGGGCGCTGAAATAGACATTTGTAGGTTTATAAAACAGTTTCCAATAGATATGGTTCATGAAAAAAAAAAAAACAGTGATGTTTTGAATTTAGAATAATTTCATGTACCTTTGTGTTTTAAGAATAGAATAGATAATAAATATAATAAATAAATAATAAATAAATCATTTATTGACACAAACAACATTTTAAAATATACAATATTAGCCTATAATATAATATTAGAAAATATGTGTAAAGTACATTTTTATTTGAGCAATGAATAGATCCGAATCCAGAATAGAATAGAATAGAATAGAATTCCTTTATTGTCCATAATGTCATAATATATCACAGTTATACATAACCAAGTAATACTTAATTTCAAAACAGACTCGTCTTTATTTTACTTCTAGGTAGAATCAACTTTACATTTTTAAATATACTATTTGTGCTATATTATTAAATATATATATATATTAGAGAAGAAGATTTATTGATAGTAATTATCAAAATTAAAACTACAATGTATTTGAGTTTGTTACAATTGCATAAAATTACCCACAGAGTGCGGAACGAGAATTTTAAATTTAAAATTTACCGCGCCATCGCGTTTCACAGATAATGTTACATAATTAAGATTGCCATACACATGGTAAAAATTAAAACTAGAATTGGTAGCTTATTCACATTATTTCAGCATTAGGACATATTATTGTAGCGGCTGTAAACGGGTCTTGTTTATATTTGAAGTTTATATAAAACAACTATTGTCTAAAATTAATAAAATGATGATTGCACACTATTGCGGCTGTAGAAAGGCCTTGTCGATTAATGAACCCATTTTATTTATAATGAACCTTGAGAATACTTACGCTAAATGTTTGATGTATAAGTACGCAAATAGTTAAGAGTTTATAGATACTTGCCTATTGAGAAGAGGGAGATGAGAAAGATTTGTTAGTTAAATTTCATCAGGGGTTTAGAAATGAAAAGAATTTCATTTATTGATCAACTGTATTACATAATACGTGTTAGTTTATTTTATCAGGAGCTGAGATAGAACAAAGAAGAGGATTTTTATTAGCCTTGATTTTATCAGGCGCCGCAATAGTAAAAAAATAAAAGTAAGATAAATCTTTTTGGTAAAGGTAAAGCAAGGTAAATAGTAGCTTGGTTTTGTCAAAATTTAAACTTAATTTTGAACCAAATCTTCTAGTTCGGAAATTGATGGTTCTCGGGTTTGTCAAAGCGTGGAATGAATGACCACGAAAGTAGGTTCTGAATGATGTATCAGTGTGAGTGCAGTGGCGTTTTGACAAAACCAGAATTTCTGATTTCCGAATAGGTCAAGTCATTTCCAAAATTGAACTCGTACACTTACAATGGTCTACAAAAAAGGAGAGTGAAGTTAGGTTAGTGTTTTACAGTAGGTTTACTACTTTTTTTGTAGACTTAACTACACAAGAAGCTATCATAAAATGCTAGAATAGGCATCATCGAACACTACACATAACTCCTTGTGATTAACTGGGATATGCTTACGATTTGTACTATAAGAGGCCTGTTTATTTCTGGCAATCTATTGTTTTGAACCAGAGACACTTAACTAAAGTATTTGAGGGTGGTTCGGTCGATCCCAGGTCAAGCGGATAAATCAGGTTTGGGTTGATGGATCGTCAGAACTATACTGACTAGCGGTTGGTGAATTCACAACTCATTCCTTTGGGTACTTTGGTTATTTCGAGGGGAAAGGACAATTTTGCGTCAATGATTCTCAGGCTATTCTATAGATACGAAACGGGAGCTTATTTTTATTTATTCATTAGGTTTAAATAACACACCACACACTTAGGGCCACACTACATTCTGTAAAGTTTAGATTTGGAAATGAAAAGATTAACGAAGTTTAAATTGGTTCTTTTAAAATTTGAGACGATTCCAAGTGAGGTAATGATATTGTTTTATAGAAGGTAATGGTAATGTTTTTCAAAGGTAACCAGTAAACAGGTAAAACTTATAATAAAATATATTTTATTAAACAAGAAAAGAGTCTTTTATTTCGTCTGTCAACTATTTAGGTTTAGCCGCTATTAAATCCTCTTTTCGGGGGCGAGTGTAACGAACCAAAAATGAGCATACCTCTCATTTTCTGCAATCGATTAAATAAAAATATATAAACATAACAAATATGGATATATCTCAAAAATACACATGTAAAAACTAAATACTAACCTATTTTTCCAATATTCGCATTCTACAAAGAAGGTTTTATGCAAAAATTCAACGAAGGAGTTTATGTTAAAATTAACAAAGAAGGATTTATACCTACATTCAACGAAAGAGGTTTCATCTCAACATTGAAAGAAGTTTGAGGTCAATTGATTTACAAAAAAAGGTAGAACTAATTGATAAACATAAGTTTGGTATTAAATATATCGGCATTAATTGTCTTCTATGTTAAAAAAGTCTTGTATGAGTATCATTAGAAGAATTATAGACAATTAGAACTGGTTTTCACATAATAAGATAATCTTTTGAACGGAAATAGCCGTATTGAACCATTTACTCGACGGTTGGTAATATGGAAGACAGTTGTAATCTTGGACGACGCATCGGTTTGAGTAGTAATTGTTAGTCAAAATTGATCTATTATGACATGAGATTTCGTAGGATATTTGTTTCAAAAGTCTTGTAAATAATATTCAGTAATATTAAGTTGGTTGTCAATATTAGATATTGGGTAATTACTTCGGTTACAAATGCATTGCATGATTAAGGACGGATTTGAACGGAAGCGCAATAATGAAGGTTTTTTTGTGTGCGCGAAGGCTTCGGGTTCCGAGAAATATGTTAGCGTGTTGAAAGTCACGTAGGCCAAATTTCCAAGAATAGTCATTAAAAGTCGCATGATATTTAAAGGGTTGCCAGTTGTGGATAGAGGGTACGGTACATTACGAGTACTAACCGGGTTTGGTCGAATTACTTTGTACAAATTGGAAATGTTAGAACATAATTTTTATTAGTAAAACTATTCACAGGAATTTGTGTTATAGTTCATAGTAAGTTATTTATAAACAGAGGTTATTAAATCAAAAATGATATCACATAGTTTGTATGTTTACATTAAAGTAATTACATAATAATATTTTAAATCCAATTACACATAAAGTTATTGAAGTATTTGTTTTGAATTAATTTATAATAATAAAAAAAAAGAGATTGTTAAAATAAATATCAAAAGGCTAAAAAACCATTAGGATTTTATAATAGGAGTTCATAATAAATTATTGTATTAGTTACTTATTTGGAAATCAATGATGATTTATTTAGGTAGATGTACCGAATTTTGGGGAATAGTCACATGGGACCACACCGGAGAGGATTAGGGGAAACGGGATAGGAAGCGAAAGAAAGAGATAGCGAAGCCTTTGTTATACTTTGGCATAAAAGGGGGAAGGGGCGCGAGTTCGCTCTCTTTCATCGCTGGGTCGCCGAGGAGGACGGAAGTGTCCAATCCCTGAGTAAGCAAAATCTCATCTTTCATCCATAACATTTGAGCTACCTTTCCTTGATTAACTTTTGGAGTGTTCCTTTGACCTTTAAGCTACAAATTTAGTTTTGAAAGTATGCCAATTTAAGTGCATTTACCTGGTATCTTGACGGACATTTGGCTTGGGTGTTCCGAAGGGGCTGATCCAATCAGTGTTACGATGTGGTCGCCAGAGTTAATTGTCAGTCAAGGTATAAGTTTTCCATTTAACGTTCGGATTTGGGAAGATTGAAGCATATCCTGCTTCTGTCAGGCTCACCAAGTAGTCGCCCAAAGTCGAAGGTAATGGAAAATAGGGTATTTATTTTAAAATTATTAAATTTAAATATTGGTAGCTTTTCCTTTCCTGATAAAATCATTAAGTCACAAATTTAGTTTGAAAGTATGCCAATTTAAGTGCATATACCTGGTATCTTGACGGACATTTGGCTTGGGTGTTCCGAAGGGGCTGATCCAATCAGTGTTACGATGTGGTCGCCAGAGTTAATTGTCAGTCATGGTATAAATATCACATTTGACGTTCGGATTTGGGAAGATTGAAGCATATCCTGATTCTGTCAGGCTCACCAAGTAGTCGTCCAAAGTCGAAGGCAATGTGATATAAGGTTTAATAATAGATCCAAATTACCCAGTGAACGCGTTAATTTACCCGTAAAATTTAAATCTGGGATCCCGCTTGAGCTAGTAATTGCATGTTGTAATTAGTATTTGAGTGACTAATTACTGCTTTGCTAAAGTAGATTAGATACCTTTAAACTCTCGTGGTTTAAAGCCCTTGATTGTTATTATACCCGGCATTATTCTGGCTGTCCGCTGGATAAATGTTGTATGTCTACCTTCATTTCCTCCCGATTCGGCCGCGACTACCTTTGGCCATGGGTTAGTAGAAACCCTCTCTAATCTGAGTCTGGATTAGGGGAATCTGGGAAAATCATTCCGCATCCTAAATTCCTCCCCCCTAGTTCCACTGGTCGTCCTAGGTTATTCGGCGGCTAGTATCCTGATATATTATTTTGAGTAGGCAGGGATAGGGATAGGAGAAGCTAGGGTTCATTCTGATAAGTAGGTTTAGTTGAGGGATTAGCGTAGGGAGAAACAGGTAAGTAAGAAGTAAGGAATAATTTAGAGAAGAGATTTGCATTAGATTAGGATGATAGGTTATAGGGAGGTAGATAATTATTTGAAATTTGGTATAAGACGAAAGTTTGTGTATGATTCACGAAGTAGGACGGGGACGTAAAATAGCGCGGAGCTATTAGCGGAATTAATAAAACCAACTGCATTTAAATTATAGTGCGTTATTTAAGGGTGAACCGAATAATTGAGTTTTGGAAGAAAGTTTGCAATATCAAATAAAACGTAGAAGTTGCGGTAGTTAGGGAACTTTCATCTAAAATTGGAAATTATGATTATGAACGGTTACAAGTTCACATTAAATAAATACACGCCATAATGAATACAAGTCGGATAATTAATTGAAATAAACAGCGGGAGCTGCTATCTGGAACATGTGTTATTTAAACGAAGTTCTTTTATTGCCTATTGAAAACATCATAGCAAATTATCAATTAAAATTTAACCAAAGCTACGCATGCTTAAATGACAGTAATAAAGTTGAGAGACTATTTATTGAATGAATATCAAACCTAGAAATATTAACTATGACTCTTTTAAATACAAAAGTAAGTTATTCTATTTCGCAAGGTAGCGCCTGACGGAAATGTTGAAGCGATTTAAATTAAAGTAAACTAAGCTACACTTACTTAAAGGCAGAAGTTGTGTTGGGAGTATATTTATTGACAAAATAATAAATTTAAAAATATGATAAAATTACTACAGTTGTATATGGTTTATAAATATCATTTTGAAAACAATTACCTTTACAAAATAATTAGGGAATATAACCTAATTGTTTATTTATGAGAATATTACCTTACTTCGTGATATAACACTGAAGGCCTTTATAGTATAGTTCCTATTTTTGGCTGATTAGATTAATAACTAATTATTTACAGATAAGTTATCTAATCTCGGTCACTTTGTTATACGGTAGAATTCAGAAGTGTTTTCTAGGGTTTCGTACGTTGGCAAAATTATCACCAACCAGGAATCCAGCTGTTGGAAAGTGAATAATAGAGGTGACGTAACATTATTGTTGTTTTTCTATTACTTATGAGTAACTACACACTCAGCCAAGATCAGGAATTATTACCTAGAATGTCTAAATGTATTTAACTTTTCTTCGTCATAACTTTGTTAGGATTAATCTGACCTTTATATTTACGATAGTTTTCTTTGAGAAGTAGACTCCATTTGGGTTATACTAGGTTATGGTTCCTTTCTGTTCATCCTTAAAGAGCTAGGGCTACTACGTAAAACCTAGGCGTTTCTAACTAACTAGATGATCACATTTCGTAGGGAATCATGTCAAAAGTTCGAGCGAGGTTTTGTTAGGTAGGTCATAATCAAACAAATGAATAAAAATAAAAGTAAATACATTCAGCTAGAAAAAGATTGAGTTATCATTGATAGGAAAGGCCGCTTTTGTCAGGGGTTTAGATCTCGTGGAAATTATATGTTTACCATGGGAAAATGCGTTGGAATGGAGCATTTTCTGTGCTTTTCAGTTAAATTCTTGACTGACTGGTACGCAAAAGCGAGCCTAAATAATAAACATAAATAAAGATAGCAATTAACATTATTAATCTATGAACGGATGAAGGAAATCTCTATATAGTTTTGTTGACCTCATTGATTAACAGGGTTTAGTAAAAGAGATTATATAATTAAACATCTATCAGTAGGATTCTATGTTTGTACTAACGTGATTTATTATATAAGAGTTCTAAACACTAGATTGTTAGAAATAGGAATTAAGCAATGGGTTTGAGGTAATGAAAGAGTACACGGTAAAACATTAGTATAATATCAATTGGGAAGAAGTAAGTTGTAAGATTAATTAACAAGAAGACGACAAAATTAGGTCAGCTGTACTAAAGACATCACATATACTTATCTAATAGGGTTCGTTAAAGTAGATACAATGATCAGACGTATATCAGCGGTATGTTAGTTATTAATTAGTCATAATTACAATTTATAGTTATAAGTTAAATATAGTTTCAAAAAAAAAATAGAGATATATAGGTAGATAGGTAGTGGGTTGTTACAATACCAGACTGATAAAGAACATAATAGTAAATATAAAGATGATATATATTTAAAATATTTATATTCAAAAGTATGTACTTAGTTTAAATTTTTATTAGTTTTGGGCAGAAAGAAAAAAATGATATATAATATTTTAAATAGATGTAACGCTGCAGTCAGCCCACTGGTTTTGTTTAGTGTTAGTTTTACTCTGTCAGAAAAACTTTTCCGTTAAACCTTGTACAACGTAGGAAAAAAACTATATAAATGTGTATTTTTTTTTAATTTCTAAAGAAGGCAGACGGAAATTGATACAACTGTGTGTGAGACACAACAAGTAGATTAAACAATTAGAAGGTTTATACTAAGGTCCTTTTTATAGAGCTCGTTCAGAAACAAATCAGCAATTCATTCAGAAGTCGCTGTGTGTGAATGACCTGTACAAAATATTTCGATTCCTTTTCTATTCTAATATTATGTTTTCGTACAAACTCAATCCGTTCACAATCCCTTGTCAAAGTGATTCCATCCATTTCCAAACACAGCCTTTGCTACAAATTAATTTTAAGTGCGTTCTCCATGTTTAGATTGCGGATATTTAACGCCCGCCATGTTTGAAAACGATCGCTTGCCAATGACACATTGTTTCAAACTCATTTCAAATAACGGCCGCTGACGTATTCAAAATTATTAAATGTTATTTCGGCAATGGAGTCGCTAAATTAGCAAATAGTTTGCCGATTTTCGATGGTTGATTAGTTAGAGTAAGGCATAATGTAATTTTTTTGAAAATTAACATTTAACTACTTATCATAATATGTTTGTGTTTTTCTACTTGAGAAAAATAACAAGTCGAATATTGCCCACCAATACTTAGTTTATTATGATTTTATTTTATATTTAAATATAAAGATTGAGTTGCTCAGTGTATAATGTTCTTAATAGTCAAAGATTACAATAAAAAATAGACTCTACTAACTACGTGGACTTGTTTTCGCTCGGTGGTGAAAGAAATAATGGAAAAATTTACAATAATTTCCTATTATAGATTTTCTTGTTTTGAGGTTATTTGGCAAAGTCTTGTTATCGAATGAGAGTGTCCAAATCAGTTTTCGAGACTTTATCAAGCCACCCTAAGGACCTCTGACATGGCTTGTAACTTTAGCTCTGAAAGTGCTTGTAATTTTATTTCATACAGTTAAAACTAAACCAGTGCAAGCTAGTTTGTATGATGAGTTGAACTGTACCGTACTAAGGTCGCCGTCAATTTGAAATGTTTGACATCTTTTGTATGGAGATAAATTGAACGCAACTCGTTGTATCGTCATGTGATGGCGAATAGTAGGCCAATAGAAGATGTAGGCTAATATGTATATATATATATATATATATATATTTTAATCTTGTTTATTTATTACTTTAGTCAGTACCTAGGTATAAGAATGAATTAAGACGCTAATTTTAATTTCTATGTTTTTTTGTATTGTTTTTTATATGTGGTGTTTTAATAAAGTATTTATCTATCTATCTATACGGTAAATATTCATCACATAATACTTTGACTAATTTTATAAATCCTGTGGCGAATTCGTCGTTTACTTATTTTCATATTAATATACAACAAAAATTTTTGGACAAAACCTGTAGGTATATCTGCATCTGCATGTTTATACAGCAAAAATTGCCAGTTCAATTCCGGTAGCATGATTTTTCTTTGACCATAAAAAAAACCTTCGCAGATGGGTTTTCTTTAGGGCTATGTATCTAAATATATCATGTGTAAACAAAACAAACCTCTTGACAACAAGTTATGTTTTTTCTTTATCAATTAAGATCACTTTGTAGTCTATTAACCGGCGTCGCGGGTCAAATGAACCATGATGTTTGTACGTGATTGTAAGATTGAAGTTTTTTTAAACTAATACGGGCTTACACTTGGCCATAGTTTGCCTGATGGTAAGCAAAGGCTATGACCTAAGATGGAGCGGGCTTACACGTTAAGAACAGATTCATTCGCTTTGAAGATCGCTGGATTATATTACTTGGGAAACAGGGAGTCAGGCTGAGAGTTTGTTAGAGTTTAGGGTAGCACTTCACGTGACTTAGTTACTAGTAGAATACATCGAATCTCCTCCTCCTAGCGTAGTACACTAATTACTGAGGGCTTTTACTCCCCTGTTGAATTTATCTTCTTGGTAACTATACTTATTTTATTTTTCCTCCATCTGTTTCGGTCTTTTACTTTAAGGGCCTGGGTGGGATTGATTGCTAATCACCTCAAACAGATTTCGTGAAATAGCGAAGAAAAAAATCTATAGTAATTTTTTTGTATGTTTATCAGACGCCGTCCGTCAAAGGGCGGAGAGATTGACATACATAAACAATAAACATACTCGTAGTTGTGTTCTGATAACAGAATCTTATTGTAGTACATCCATGACTATACTCTAGTTTCATAGTTCAAAATAAAACAAGTTCTTCCTAGTTCTTAGTTATGTAAGTTTTCCTCGAATTGTGCTTTATTGGTAGTGAAAAACAAACATTGATTACGCAAAAGATAAAAGGATTTATCGTAACATTGGATTAGGAAGGTGTTTGACTCATCTTCTGTCTATTTGACTTCGGATTTGAAGTTATGATAGCAAAGTTTTACCCTCATATTTAGACTTTGCCTTTTTTATATTACAATGACTTTAAGAAAACTATTGGAATTTTATACAACCCCCATGCCAAAAATCATAGCTACATAATTAAAAAAGCCACTTTAAAAAAAGCCTAAAAACAAAAAATTACACTTAGCTTCGGTACGGTCGGTACTTCCATCCGGAACAGTTGCTTACCTTGTATAAAGCACAAGTTCGGTCGTGCATGGAGTACTGCTCGCATCTTTGGGATGGATCAGCAAAATACCAGCTAGAGGCGTTGGATTCGATTGAGACGCGAGCTAAGAGGTTAGTAGGTAAAACCACCATTAAGAAGGCAAAACTCCAAAGTTTGGAACATCGCCGCAAGGTGGCCAGTCTGTCGGTCTTTTATTGAATTCATTTCGGAGAGTGTGCAGAGGAGCTACATGAACTGATTCCCTCAGCTCCCTTCTATAACCGAACAAGCAGAAAGTCCGCAGGTAGACACCGTTTTATGGTGGAAGTGCCGAAGTATCGAACACAGCGCTTTGCTTCAACGTTTATTGTACGGACGGCAAAGCTTTGGAACACTTTACCAGAAGCTGTGTTTCCTGCGAACTACAATCCAGGAGTTTTCAAATCTAGAGTTAATAGGTATCTTCTAGGTAAACGTGTTACACCCTAGGCTGCAGCAATGCTTAACATCAGGCAGGCTGTAGTCAAACGTAAACCTATCCCACGTAAAAAAAAAAGCTGTTACGCTTATAACCATAACGTCAAATATCCAACCAATTGCAGTAAATCAATTCTAATAAATTCTATATCGCATAAACGGTTACCACACTGTAGGTAAACTGTTTACCTTCTCACCTGCGCATGTGGTTTACCCTTGTGATAAAATTAGCTCATTAGAAAAGGTCTTTGTCGATACTTTGTAAGCAATACATTCCAGTATGTATAAATCGTATAAGGATGTTTCTTGATGCACTCGTTAAGCTATGTCAGAGACCCCTAGGGCGGATTGAAATCTTTGATAGCCAGAGTAGGTGTACCTAATTCGAATTTCCTTTTTTTATTTACCATAGGTACTTAATTGTAATTTGTGATTCTAAATCTTTACGTGTGACATTTTAACAAAGTTTTAACACACACGCATAGAAGCCAGAAAATTCTACCAATTCCAACTATACCTCATACCTACATACCGACCAAATTTACTATATTTCTTTCTGCGTTTAAAAAAACATCTAGAAAATTTGAGAACGTATTTTTTTATGGCTGTTTATATTAATAGATAATAGTTAAACACCCATAATAAGTAAAGGAGGAAGGCCGGTACAATATTGCATCGGAGATAACAATTTTGCAGGGTTATTTCTAGGTTAAGGTCTTATTGATAAGAGTGAGTTGCGAAGAAATGGTTCCTATTTTATGTGATTTAAATTGAACTGTTTTTTTTAAGTTTAGTGTACTTAGTAGGTAATAAACATTCATTTCAGCATAAAAAGTAGAATCCTTTGTTATACGTTATAGATACTACCACCATACCAATTTCTCGACATACTCTAATAAGTTACAAAATAATGTACTTATGTTGAAATTAGTTGCTAATATACATATAGGTATACAATATTAAGTTTTAAGGATAAAAGCCTTTTAATGTTAGCAAATAATACTTTAATTGGTCGGTCTTCAAGTCGAGAGTAAACCGGTTTCTTCTAGGCAAGCGCGCTAGATCGTAGATTATAACGTTGCTTAACATCAGGCAAGTTGTAGTCAAGCGTGAGCCTATTACATGTAAAAAAAAATGCATCATCATCCACAGCCGGTTTTTTCCCACTGCTGAGTATAGGTAGGCCTTCCTATTGTTATGCCAACAATCCCGGTCACACACTTAGTAAAATAATTGTATTGCCTTTTTTCATTTATAAAATTGAATTGTCATAACTCTAGTATCTTATCACATGTTCAAAACAATTATGTATATACAATAAATAATCATCTTTTTCACATTCGTAATTATAGAACTCTGTAATCAGACAATGAACTTTATAGAACTCTGTAATCAGACAATGAACTTTATTGACACAGATTTGATCGCGAAATTCCGAGCATTATTATCAAAAAATTTGAATGTTTGTTTTATTTCTAATTATACAACCAATTAACTAATTGTGTACGCATTTAGTTTGGAAATTATCTACACACTTTATTATAGATACTATTTCCTTGAAAGTGTAAGCAAGCCAACCAAAACTCTTATGAGAAAATTGATATTAAATGGTTACATGACGTTCGGAATGTTGGCGGAGTAAACAGTAAAGTTACTAGTTTATTTACATTTATTTATCAAAGCCAAGTGTGTTAGTAACGCTATCTATCGGAAGTGAGAGAAATGAACGTTGTTGTGAACACCTTATAACACGGCGTTCAAGTTCAACGGGCGGTGGCTAGATGGCGCTATATTCAATTCACGCATTCAGGAGTGAATAGTTTCAATCATGTCCTGAGGATTTTTGAATTAGGGTGTTATTACATATTTAGGTAATTTGTTATTTGTAAATAATTTTTCTTTCTATCTGACATAGGTTACCAATATTTCGCGAAGAAAACGAAACCTGAATAAGTAGATCTTTGTGCGTTAGACATTCAAAACGAATTCATTCATTCTGTTTGTTTTATTGTATGCAAATTGTATGTGTCTAAAAATAAAACTTTTTATGTTTCTTCTTTTTCAGGTAAGCCGTACTACCAAAACAATGCTCATCAAACGAATCGGAAATCACTTGAAAAACTGAACTGGTTCAACATATGGAAAATCTTCATTAAATGTTGGTAAGGTATTTTTGTAAATTGTACCTAATTGTAATTGTGTTGTTTATTTTATTTTTTATTTTATTTTATTTATTTTGGCTTAACATTGGTAATAACATTGATACATTTATCTTACACTAGTATTTATGCATTTTTTATAAGTAATTTAAATTAATTTGAATCGATCCTGTAACTCTAGAGAAAAATTATAATTTTCGCCTATATCCGTTATTTTTATCCTAAAAAATATTTATTTATACCTAGTACGCTTTAAAACTAATAATAGTCAAATAATATCACCACATGACCTCGTGGCCACCCATCACCTGTCTCCTTATCAGATGTTTATCAAAATAGTTTTAGTTTCAACTTTTATAACGTGATTTGGGCAAACAGACGTCCCAAATATGGATATAGGTCTATTAATATACTAACATATCACTGTCATGTATTTTGTTCAACTTGTTTGCTTAGTATGCGACTAGATGGCGCTGTGCGCAATATCATGAAATTTTACTTTATACGGCGTGCAATGTCATGGAATATATTTTATTTTATATCTAAATAAATGTACTAAGAGAAACACAAATTACATTGAATTTTTTATATGTGACAACTTAACTAAAACGATTTTCACTAACTTTTAATACGCGTATGTTGTTTACGCGTTTCGGGTGTAATGACACCCATCGTCAGAACCTGCGTTCTGGGACCGCGGCAGCGCGCAGACACACACGAACCCAGACCGCACGTTATGACTATGGGTGTCATCATTACACCCGAAACGCGTAAACAACATACGCGTATTAAAAGTTAGTGAAAATCGTTTTAGTTAAGTTGTCACATATAAAAAAATATATTTGTGTAACGAAACGTGTAAACAACATACGCGAATTACACGTGAGTGAAAACTGCCTTAGTTAAATATTGATAAAATGTCTCACGAAAGCTTCAATGCCACTTAACTAAAACAAAATTTTAAACATTGATAAAAATGTCGGATGTAGCTCTTTACAACACAATCAAATAAGATCTTGTGTAAGATTTGTATTTTGGCATTTTATCGTAAAGTAATAAGTTTACTAACAGGTAGTTATACGATAAACCTTATCTATACACCCGTTGATGTAAACTTGACAATACACGTGTACATTTTAGGCAACATCCATGATTTTCAAGTCTGTTAATTTTTGTTTTTTTTTTTATTCTAAACATTCAAATTGGTTTAAGGTATTACTGCACCCGTAGCTCAGCTGGCGGAGGCAATCGCATGTGATTACCAATGTTAAGCAAGGGTTGACGCGGTCAGTCCTTGGATGGGTAACCGAAAAGTGGCATTCCGTATTTTGGGCGCTTCCGTGGGTCGGATGTTACGTTAAATTGTAGGTCCCGGCTGTTAGTCTAGTACGGCAGTCGATAAGCCATGTCAGAGGTCTTAAGGGCGGCTTGATAAACTTTCAACACCAGAGTTGGCCACTCTCATTCGATAAGAAGAAGTAGAAGGTTTTATTTTAAAACATCCGAAGATATACCAGTATAAATCCACACTCATCACCAAAATTATATTATTACGAGTAAACTTGGTTGTAAATGTACGCACAAACTTCATCCCACATCCCAACAAAAGAATTAAGGCCATTAAAATCCCATCATTAGTAATCCGTCTAATAAGTCCCATGGGATTAAAACAACAAAACATTCCGTTTAATTAAACGTGATTAAAACTGGTCATATCTTGTTTGGGTTGGATTAATCGGCTATTTTTTATGGATATGTGCTTCATCTATCTATATCTTTAAATAAATAATAAATATTTCAGGACATATCACACAGCACCATCTAGCCCCATAAAGCTATAAATCTATACACATAATAAAACTGAAGAGGGTTCGAAAGTCTGAACTGAACATTGAAGATATTAAAAAAAAATTGGAGATACTTATAATTGATAGCAGAACACGTCCCAATAATTTATAGAATTTTTGTCTGTTTATCTGTGTTTCTGTTTGTCTGTTTATTTAAACGCTCATCACGCAAAACGGCTGAACGCATCTATATAATTTTCGGTATGTAGGTAGTATGAGATCCTGAAAGTGTCATAGACAACTTTTTATCCCAAAATAACGCGAGTGAAGGCGCAGGTGTCCACTAGTTTAGAATATTATTAAAAATCTTTTGGACCGTCTTTTTAAAAAAAAAATAGTTACTAGTAACTAAGACGAAAAATACTTTGTACAGCATTTTCAATCTTTTCAGCACGAGGTTGTTTTGTGTGTGTTGTGGATTTGCACTTGACCACTATTGCACGATGGTCTCTCTCTTTGAGTCGTATTTCCTCATGACTGAGGGTCGTGACTTCCCCGCAGAATTAATTCGCTAGGGGAGTTCTCTTGGGCAGGGCATCGTGGTGGGCGCCCAAGTCTTTCCACAGAAGACACATGTCCTCGGATATTGTGGTCCTCAAACATGCCGGATTCGAACCAGGGTGCATCTGGATGAAAAGCAGACACTGGAACCGCTAAGCCACACTCGCTCAATAGTAAGCGATCATTATAGTCAAGGATGGAGCGTGTTTGCTGCTTGCCCAGTAAGAATTGATCATCGTTTTGATGATCGGTAGTTTTTTTATCAAAAATACTAAAAACAACCGCATTATGCAAAAAGCAGCGCATTAACTGAATCATAGTCACATTATCTCGTTTTTGCGTTTCACATATTTCATCTGTTATTCAACTTGACGAGCTACCTCATTATGCTATGCATAAACTAAATACGACAGTTATCGCCCGGGCAGCCGTCACAAATCTCAGTCATCATTATCATCATACATACATGATTGGTTTTGTAATATTAATTCGGATTTAAAGTTTTCTTCAATACATATCCATATCATTCAAAAGATAACATTAAACCTCGTATTTTTTGTTAAATTAAAGGCAACACGCATTGAGCCTGGATTATACAGAGTCACAAACGCTCGAAAAAAATCTCCGAGCCAAAACTCTGCCCACGCTACTCGTTAAGCAGACTTTTGGATTACCTATCTCTTTTGTTCCTTTCAGAAATAACACCAGTCTTTGATTTTTTTATCGCTTTGTTAGCATTAGCACATCTCCACGAGATAGTACCTCAACTATCTCATACAGCTATCTATATCATGCGTAGACGCATCGCGACATTATGAAAGCTCATCTCAAGCCGTCCGATTATGCCGTGCTAATAATATACTGTTTATTTTGGTGTTTTGACGGCGGGCTGCGTACACGCATCTGCGTCACCAGCGGCATTGCGGTATTGGCTCAATGAATGTGCGTAGTGCCCGCCCTTTAGTGGGGTGAGGAATTCGTATGTGGTACACATATATATGTGCATGTATATTGGTGCAGATGACATGCTAATGTGTAGCTTGTAACTAATATAGGTAGATAGATAGATTAACTCTTTATTGTTGGCACATATTAAAAAACAGTACATAAAACAAATAGCATCTTAACTAGTGCCACAAGCGGCGGCCTTATCGCTGAAAGCGATCTCTTCCAGGCAACCTTCGGCTGGCTGGTTTTCTAATAGATCCTGTCGGCTCTTATTTTAATGTTTGTTTGAATACAGCCATCGTTACTGTTTCCTGGAGTTTCTGGAATGAAAATCTTGACACCACAGTTTACTACTCAAGTGAGTTATTTTCTTCTATGAATTTCTATACACATGTGAAGTTAAATTATATTTTAGTTTAGACCAGAACGACAAAGCCAATTTAGCCTCCTCGTCATTTATTTGAGTGACACTTCTAGCCGGTTTCTATGTAATTTTAGCCATGTTTCAGAGATATTTACAAACCTATACGTTATAGCTATCTATACAATTGGCTAAGTCATTAATGATGCTCACAATGACGTATATATTACGTATCTCTTACTCATCTTTCGATCTCTTGTATTCGTGGAAAGCTATTTCCATTATTTTTGTCACTTACATATTTTATTACAGCGAAATTTGTAAGTAAATACACAAATAAAGTAATTCTTTTTTACACAAACTGTAAAACCCATTTCTGTGAAATTTATACAGGGATATTATAATTGCACAAAGCATAGACAAACTTTAAATATCTAATTTATTTTAATTTTCGTAAAATTCAAATCATTCATTTACGTAATGAATTTACTAACCTAAGAAGATTTCGTACTCAATTTTTTCCCAATTATTTAGGTTGTTTTGATAACATGTCTCTCAGGAATCGATCAAAACTTTTATAGTCTGTATTTAATGGTTAAACATTTTATTATTAAGTTTCGTGACACATTCTTATAAATATGTAAATAATAATGTTCTGAAGATGGGTGTCATTACACCCGAAACGCGTAAACAACATGCGCGGAATTACACATGAGTGTAAACCTGAGTTACATATTGTTCAAAACATACATGATCCCGAGTGACTCCGTGTGACACTACTAGTGACATAACATGTAAAATTGCAAACGACTGAAAACAATGACGAAACGACTTCGTATGACGTCATAGTTTGAAACTACAGCGTTTTCTTGCCAATTGCGTACGCTTATGTCTGCACAATTTCACTCAAACGCTTGTCAACACTTTACCATTCAACATGTACCTTATGTTAAGGGCATAGAGACTATTTTCCTCTAACTATAAAGTTTTTAGTATGTCTGGTTACTGGTTAATTCTAGGTGTATCGTCATAGGTAGGTTATTCTAGTTTGTTTAACTGTTTCCCAAGCCAAACATGTCTGGAGAGAATCGAATGCTTTTAGTGAAGCTTTTTGTTCTCCTATTTCTGACTTCTATTTTTATTCTTGTCGATTGTAATCTTCTTACAGCTATCTGATCATAATGGTTGAATCGATGCGACTGTTTGAAATTGGAACCCTTGGATCTCTTTGCTTCTGGATTGGAAATTGAAGTGTCTACATGGACTAGTAGCTTTTTTTCTATACCTAGTCACTATTTTTTAATTTTAGTATTTATTTGTTAACATCTAGTAGTTGCTTGCCTTTTTCGACTGCAGTTTCTACATCAATTTATGCTGTTCACCACACATGTGTTTATTGCTCCTGATATTAGTTTAGTTGGATGATTTATTTCATCCCGGTACAGGTACAGTTCAATATAGACCACAGTGTGGCTTGTGCTGTCCAAATAATTGAACTTATGTACTTATTTATTAAAAACAGACATAGGTGTTAAATCTCAATGCCCAGTATATAATTAAAGTTATGTATATCTTTGTTAAAAGTAACAAGTACCTTTATACTACTGACTACTTGACAGATAACGGACATTGTGTCAGTTTTTCTCACCCGCAATAAAATGGACCACGTGTCACCTTGTTACTTGTTACTGTATCGAGCATTGTTTGTTTACATCCTCTACACGTGGCGACCGCGTGATGAAGTCTGCTGCAATCTAGTACTCCTTAAGTACCTTGATAAAAAATGCAACATCTCTATGTTTGATTCATAATTCCTCATGTAATGACTGAGGGTAGTGATTCCCCGCAGAATTAGTTCGTTAGGAGAGTTCTCTTAGGCGGGAATTGCGGAGGAGTATTGCTCGCTTGCCCGCGAAACCCGCCCTTTCCGAGACGAAGGAACATCGTGGTCGGTAGTGGAGTCTCATTAGCTCTAAGCCCGACATACCCCGTGGCCTCCCCCGGGGAGAGTGCGGGGATGCGTAAATGCAAAATAGGGGGAGTTCTCTTAGGCAGAGACATCGTAGCGATCTCCCAGGTCCGATCCCAGATCAGGTTTGTAAATAAGACCCGATGTGAAATCATTTATAGCCATTAGAAGATATAAGTTTTTTTTAATTTGAGATAGCTGTCGTAGAAGACAACAACATTCCAAAACATTTATTGTACCATTCGTGGGAGGATCTGGATGCCCTTCAGGATTTATCAGCTCACCTAAGAAAGCTCTAAGAAAATGGTGATTCCTTAGCCATTTCGTCAATTTTTAACGCTGTTAGGAGTATTTTTTTAGAGTACTTATGAAAAGACTTAATTTTTCTGTTCTCACAGTAATAGAGCGTAGCGAGCAGCTGTTTCTGCGACAATTTTAACATTTTATCACTTCCTTTCATCACGCCGACTGTTTGCCAATTTTACAGTTTCTTATGGGATAAAGAACAAAGACTAAATACAAAATATGTCTACGTATGTGTCAAGGTTAAACATTTCTAAGTTTGGTGACAAATACTTTAGTTTTGTAGACAATTATTACATCAGTAGTATTTCTGATATTTATAATGAATATTTTTATTGCATACAGCCAAGTTGTGCTGTAGTCTGTCTTGCCAGTTGAAAAATGTTTACCTACCTGTTTTTATCGAATACAAATACGCAAAAAGCAAACTGAATTATGTTCTTGACATTATTTATTAGCATGTCATTTATATTTTTTAGAATACAGAGCCATCTGTGGTTTTGGGCAAATAATACAATTTTAATAGAACTCTTCCTGAATACACTTGCTTCATTAGAATTAATCGCGGTCGTGTCTATGTCTGAGAATCATGGAGTACGTATGGAGTGGACTATGAATGCATGGAATCATCACAGTTTGTAATTTTAGCTTCAACCCTCGCCTGGGCGTCTGGCGAGTGGACACGACTCCACGATACCAATTAGGTATTCTATTTTAAACCAGACTGCCTTTGCGCGTGCGCCTATCCGACCGCCTCTATCGTCCAGTTCAAAATGAATAAAATACGCCATAAACGACTGATTACCGTTTGAAAAACAATATGGCGGACCATGACGTGAATTTCGAAATTCGAATTTGGCGCGTTCGGAAATTCGGGCTCGGAGAAAAAGTGTCCTAATTACTTTGGAATACAGTGTAGTGTTGTGAGGAAGTGTTGTGTTTTGTTTTAGTGCGTTCTCAGCTGTTTGATTTGGATGGACCTTGCTGTCGTACAGAGCGTAAAGTTTTCAGCACAGTTTCATTATTATCTAGTATATTGACAATGTTTTCAAAAGCTTTTTTATTCACATCCTTCATTACAACGATACGCACTTATCATATAATTTTTAATTTAAATAGAACCAACATATTACATTTCGTTGTTGTCCACAAATGAATACTGATCAAATTTATATAATATAGTACGCGGGTACTTATGCACAAATCTTTGTTTGTAAACTTGGTTAGTGGCCAAGCTATATATTTTTTTATTTTTTACGGAATTATCAACTCTACTTTTAATCAAAATATGTTATAGTACCTACTATCTTAATTTATCCCCCTGTCAAACAGGATTTAGATTGTCTGAAAGTACGGATTACATATTTTGGTACAAACAAGATAATATAATGCAACCTGCTTTACAAAAACGCATGTTACAGAAATCTGTTTATGTCATAACGATATCTATTTTTTATCTTGGAATCATTTATTGTATTATCAATGTTGCACGAATTATGCAGTTAAAATATCTACTGCCAGTGATTTTGATTACATGAAATATATTTGAAAAAAAGTCTCTGATTACCTACACCTAATACTAGTTTGAATTCGGGATCGATTTCCGCATAACACAAGTAACTATGAATTTTAAAATTTGTAATTACTTGTGTTCAGTCTGGTCGTTTCTATGTATAAGTATTTATTTACGAAAGAAAAGTATATATGTATTAAGTATATCCGTTATCTAGTACCCATGATACAAGCGTAAAGCTTATGAGCCTAGATGGCGCTGTGTGATATGTCCTAAAATATTTATTTAATTGAATGTTCCTACTTATCAGAGCAAAAAAAAAACTATAACAAGCTTTGGTTTCTTATTACTTGGCGTACTTAAATTATCCTTTATATTCGAGTTTTTTTTTAATTTGCTAGTTCTTCTAGTTTCTGCTTCCTAGTTTATAGTTAGGGTTTGATAAGCTTTTGTAAAAGCTAAGTGTAAAAAAGCCTCCTAGTCATTTTATGAAATCTGATACCCTTTGAGCCTCGTATTTTTTTATGATATCCAATACAAGAACAGATTGGAACTGTGATAGACAGGTTCTTTAGTTCGAAAACTTATCAAACGTAAAAATGAGATAAATATACATACATTTCGTTTTACAAGAAATCTTATCACTGATAACATTTTTACCTTCTTGTGTTCAGACATGGAGCTGTTGTGAATGTAGTCAACTCTATTTTTAACCCGATATCAGACGGAACCATGAAACCAATATTGGTGAAGAACCATGACTGTTGGTGTTTCAGAACATATAGGTATATTTAGTTCATTTAATTACTTCAATGAATCGCCCTTAGCTCAGCTAGCGGAGGTGATCGCTTGCGATTACCGATGTAAAGCAATTACAGACGCGGTCAGTCCTTGGATGGGTGACCAAAGAGTGACATCCCTTTTTGGACGCTTCCGTGGGTCGGATGACTCGTTAAATTGTAGGTCCAGGCTGTTTGTCACAGTACAGCAGTCGTTAGCCATGTCAGAGGCCCTTAGGGTGGTTTGAAAACTCTCGCACCAGAAGTAGCCACTCATATAAGAACTTACTTACTTTAATTACTTATAAGGGTAAAGTAGGTATACAATGAATCGACAATTTGAACCGTCGCCTGAAGCGACACAAGCACAAACGACACAAGAACAAGCGACACTGTGATTTAAAGGAGGAGCAGGCCTGTACTGAATGGCGAAATGTTAAATTTATTTCTTTACTCCACCAACTCTCTTCTTATTGGAACAATGAACTGTTGCACGTTTGTATACCAACTACCAAGTACATATATAGACGAGGTACTACATATGTATGTAAATGAATAAAATAAAACACGTCGAACAGCCTTCTCTACTAAGAGTAATTTTGTGCTAAACCCGCTCTATGGTTGTTTAACTTAAACTTGCTATTGGAAATATGTGGGTTAGAATCCTGCCGGTCATGATTATTTTCACTAATTTTCCAATAAAAAGTTTTACTTTCCTACTAAGTTCACGAGCTGGGCAGTGTATAATCTGTCATTCTAATAATATCCCATCCTGTTTACAAAGCTAAACAGGATATTAAGTATTAGATACCTAAAACTTGTATCAACTTACAAGCGTTAATTATCATCAATGTTACGTCACAGCACAGAATTCAGAAGAAAGAAGTGGTCACAGCCTAAATGACTGTCTCAGATAGCATATGACATATGAGATCTAGTTACTTGTACTGTTGCTTAGTCTGTGGCTCTGGATGTTGCCATGTGACTCCAGGCAATTGAGATAAATGGCTTCCAGTACTTGGATGGATCGGAGGTGGTGGATGCAAGTCTTAGAATTAAATAGATATGGGATGTGTGTAATGCACAAAACAGTTGTGGTTAAAAATAGCTATATCTGTATTAAAAATATTATCTTCATACGAGCATAGAAAGATATAAGAGATCTTTCCTTTGGAAATTCTTTAAACTTTAATTAAATCCGTTGCCCAAATAAAAACTGTTAAAAGAAAAAAGTGCTTGCTAAGTAGTATCTGAAGTAACCCATAATTTAAAATTATAATTAAGTACTGTATATGTCGCGGCAAATCAAATTATTATTTATTTATTGAATAAATCCATCAAAGTCCACTTTGAGCCTATTACCATCAAAGACAGTATTTGTTATCCGCCTCGTGCAGATCTGATGTCATTAACCTATTTTTTGTTGTAAGATACCTACTATGTCAAAGTATTGGAAGTAAAATCGGAGATAAATTAAAAGCCATTAATAATAACGCACATGCCAAGCTCCAACTAGAAACCACGCGAAATTCACAAACAAAAACAAACGAGCGTAAACAAAACAAAACATCGAAATTCCGCACTCCTTCCACGAAGGCAGAGATTCACCAACGAGGCGATTGCATCACCTTACGCGAGACTCCGACCAATATACTTAGGTATTTTCAGAGGCAATTTACCTGCTGGTACCTGCGGCTGATAGCCTGCGCAGGCGCCGCCGTATGACCGCACGCAAGTTGTCAGTTGTCAGTGTCACGCCGCACCGCAGTATCCTCCCGACCGCCGCGCCGCGCGCACGTCCCGCCCGCTCTCACGCCGCCCCGCACACGTGTGTTTGTGAGTAAACCATAGTGGACTGTTGTTTGTGTCGTGTCAAACATTGGATTGCACCGGAACAGGATTCGTTTCACGGTATTCACCATTAGCAACGCTTCGAGTCGATTCCATTACGCTCTCTGGTACCGCTTCTGCGACTATTTTGATATTTGTTTCACGTACCACATTATATTATGTATGGTATTGCTGTAATGAAGCAAGTGGCTTTAATAGTTTTGTAACTTTCAATCAGCGTTAAATAGAGTGAAGTGCCGACCGTGTGTCGCGAGCTATCTATGTCAATGGCATAGAGTCGGGTTTGTCCTGCGCGGTTGTCTGTATCATTGCTACAGATTTTTTATTAACGATCTCTGATGGAAGGATGGAGTTTGTTATTGATAAGGTTTATAGCCTGGTGAGGTTCGTTGTCTCTGATATCCGATGTGTCAACTTGTTAGTCATTGTCTGTGCTAATTAGTTGCACATCAGCAAATATTCCGTCCTCGTCATCTGGCTTAGTACCTAAATTGAGCACAATTGTTATTATTTGCGTGCGTAGTATATTTCCCATGTTTACTATGAAGTATGTGAGGTTTTTTGATAAGGAAATAACCCGCACATACCTGTATTATACCATGCCTAACGATTCTCGGAATTATCAAAGTGTTTGAAGTTCTTCAAATTGGTTTAAGTGTGAAATCCCAGGAGAAGCGTATTTGTTTAAAATATTAAACTAATGACAGGTACCTACTTTACCCATTACCTACTGATGATTCAAGTTTACTATGCCTGATTTGTAAAAGCATATGTTTTTGTTTTAAAAATTCCAAGTAGGTACTTACACTGTCATTATCAGTCCCAGATGAATAAAAGCGTTGTTTTCAATTTCTTTCTTTTATAAGTACCTATTATTGTAATAACAGCAACATTATGGTGTAGAAGCTTAACTTGAAGAAGCAATTTTATATGAGTTTAATGAATTGAATGGAGATTGACATATCTTCTTCTATAGCTACATATAGTAACGAGTTTGGTACTAAAGTTATAAACATACAACTTATGATGGAAATGGAAATTGGAAAAGCTCAATTTTATTATTTCCAAAAGTTGTTCATAATACAGAGGTGGATTTGACTATTTATTTATTAAAGCCTTTTTTAGAAAATTTTACATAAGTTAATGAGTAACCCGGTACAGTAGTAAAATAGCATGACATAACTATGTCTGTGTATTATATTTATATAGATGACAGTAGCCACGGAGTTGGCTTCGCGTTTTCAATTTGAAAGAATGAACATAATTATCTAAACGAACCAAATTAGCAAGTTAATAGACGTCCCTGTTTCATTAACTGCGGAACGAATGCTCGAATCGTTTCTACTTAGTATTATTTTGTTTGCTATTTCAACTCGCATTTTTACACTTTGGAAATCTTTCAATTTTTCATTTAAACTGGTTCTTTGTGGATATTAGTTTGTAGTCTGTAGCTAGTATCTTATAGTCTGTTCGGTTGAAAATTGTAGTTATTTCTACACAGTTATTTCTTTCAAAATATGTTTCAATTAAATATTCACATAGAGATAACAAATTTAATGTACCTAATTGGTTTAATGGATATGCGACTTGTGTAGTTGGGGAAAGAAACAATTGCTGTAATGTTTTCTGTACGATAGTTATATTACCACAGATAAAATAAGTAGTATAAGTATTTTTACTTCAGATTGTTAATAATTAACTACTTTATTATTATGTACTAATTCAGAGAAAGGAAACAAAACTTGTAACAACGTCATTTTAATACTTTTTATAATGCATCGCCTAAAATATAAACACTGAACCAGGTCAGAACAAATTTCAATAATTTTATGAACAAAACCCAATTTGATTTTGACAAAACCAGATATAAAACGATAACCAATAAATGTTTTTGGTTATACGTTACATTTAAACTATAAAAACGGCCTGTTTTGTTCAAAACATAGGTATTTGTCAGATAATAGTGTTTACTTTCACCTCAACTTTTCGCAATATCGAATCAAAGAAATAAATTCGATGTCAATTACTTTTTATTCGATGCAGTTTTTTTAAATATTTGTAGCACCGATCATTAATTGATATTTAAAAAAGGTTAAACATAACTTTTCATTACTTATACTCTGAAAGTAGGTCTGAAGTTGCCTGAGGAGCGGAATGAAAGTAATACTTTTCATCCCTAGGGAGAATCGGTTTCAACTGACAGCTGTCAAATTATATTAAAAAACTACTTAGTTCTTTTTCACATATCTATTGAACCACGTTCTAACTTTCTATACAGCCACGATGTAAAATTGAAATAACTTAAAGTTACTCGTAAGTATTGAGTAAAGAATATATATTTTTTAAATAACTGTAAGTATTATAATTTAGTTTCAACAATTTCTTTAAAATAACTTAGATTTGGGCAAAATATTAACCATTTTTTTAATGATGAAAATAAAAATATTAGCTGAATTGCAGCTGGCCGGCTACAGAAAAAAAAAACAAACAAAATAGGCGCCCAAGCGGCAATTCGATCTTCATTTATTTTTTCGATTTGAAGACTTTGGTTTAAACGTTTAGCAGAGATTTGTACCTATAAAATGAGTTAATCTGATTTTACAAGAGAAGAGGCTAAAGCGGTAGTAGAATAACCAATTGTTCTAATTTTACCATAAACTTTAAATAAAATTATCTCTTCAAACTTGTTGTTAAATGTAAAATAAAATTTACTCATTTTTTCTTTCGCTAATTCATGTTTTTATTTTTACTTTCCTTGTATTTGTAATGAAAAGCACAGTGTTTACCTCGGGTTAAAGACTTATTTAGTCCCTCGAACTATTTGGCGCCCTCACTTCGTTCCGAGCGCCAAACCCCGTCTCGGAAGTAAATAAGTTACTTTCACCCTTAGGGTAACAATGTACTATTTAGCTAGTTTTCTTCAGACATGTGTTCCGGTAGTCTCGTTTGAGTGCCAGTTTCATTCATATACAGACATGCTCCATCTTCGAATAGGTCTATAGTATCGATTTAGAAGACCTTTTAGTGTTCAATATCTCGCTACTAATACTAAAAACTTAAAACTTAATTGACTCTAAATTAGGTGTTATATATTTAATACCTATCTATATGCTGATGTGTTTGGGTGACACCGCGGGAGACACTAGTTCATAATACCATCTTCTTTGAGTCGTTTACTAATGTATACCTGAGTATATGTTTGCTAAGGCTAATGCTAAAGCCTTAATCTAGGGTTCTAATCCTCGTCTGGCTCAAACGAGGTGTATAACAGGAATAAGGTTCGAATCCTGTCGTTCGTGGTTAGTTTCGCTCATTTCCTAACTTTTCATTAGTTTTTTTAACGTTTTTATCAGTTTGTTCATACTATTTGGTTATACATGGGACGGCTTACCATCAGGTGGACTATCTGCTTCGCTGCTTAGAAATAATTTAAAATGATACACAAATACGAGAGACCCTCCTCCTTTTTGATAATTCAGGTTAAAAACCTACGTATCTGCTCAGCGTCACATTGATAAGAACTAATTTGCCCGCAGAATATGAACATTCATTGGAATTGCCGGTTTTATTACTACACTCTATGAATATGTATAATACAAAGACAGTAGGTATGTTTGTATGTTGCTTGATGTTTGCTATACATAAGATAAGTACTTAGGTTTAACCACAACAAACGACAATTTTATTGGTGTAAAGAGGTGGATGCCTTTGCTCTAAAAAGCTAAGTTATTCTGTTTATTTTGGGATTGTCAGTTTGTTTTATTATCTTTTACCACCAAAATAATTAAGACATTTGTAATAAATTTTCAAGGTCAGCCATTTTTTTTATTGAGCCCTATCACTATTAACTAGGTAAAGTATATATATAGGTATTTGTATGTACATAAAAATCCACAATGTACGATTGAAATTGTATGAGTCGTCGCAATTTGTATAGTTTAAATAATTACGAGCATTTTGTTTGTTTGTGGTCTTCAACCGTCATTCATTGTTTTAATATCTAGGCACCTATTGGAAACATTGTGAACATACCTCTTCTCATAAAATATTTTTATGACAGTAAATGGAGAGTTGTCAAATCAAATTAAATCTTAAATGCTTTATTGTACACCAATAACAAAGATACACAAACTTATAGAAATCTAGATCGTAGTATTGGAAACAGAGAGCGGCCTTATCACTTAAAGTGATCTCTTCCAGGCAACCTAGTTTGGAAAACAACCAACAAAAAAAAGTTAAGAAAGTTAGTTTGGAATTTTGTAGTGGCGGAACGGAAGACTCTCTTAATTTTGTATATAGTGGACCAATTTTAAAAACAAACAGGATATACTCAAACCTTTGTCTATTTTGTGTTATAAAAGAATTCCATATTCACACAGCTGCTATTAAATCTTGTCATTAAAAATTTGCTCATTAGTAGCATTTACTATCATAAAATATAACTTTACGCTTTAATACAAATATTTCCTTTATCTTATGCGCTTGTATTTTGCATAATCTTAATTTTTCCTGTAAAATGTGGTACCTACTTCCTCATGGCTTTGATTTTTCTAAGAACAATGATTTCAAGTTAGTCATAAAAAAGTTACAAAACATAAAGTGTACTAAATAAAAATAAAACTTAACTAATTAAAAACTATCTTATAAACCAAAACTTATAATAAACTTAAAATACCTATAAATTATAATCTGTAGGCAACATTCCCAGCATGCTGGCGGCATTGCCACGTTGGATGGCAATGCTTATTCTTTGCTTATTCATTTATAACTATCGGTTCATTATTATTTACGCCAACACAAAAAGGATACTTACTAGAATTAGTTAAGCTTGCCTTAAAAAATCGTTAAGTGATTCGTGCTTTTTTGTAAATTCATATGATTTTGTGTCATCGATAAGTGCGGCATATTCGCTCTGCGAAAAAGCACTTTAATAAAGATTAAAAAAAAAAAAACAAAAAACTATCGGTTCAACAAAAAATTTGTCATATCCTGATATTTTTATTTTTATTCTGTGCCAATCCAACCGCATCAGGCATGTATGTATTTTGCTTGTCATTCGAAATTATCAAAAACCTAGCTAGTTTCCTTCACTTGTATACCTCATCACTGAGGATCGAGACTCCCCCGCAGCAATGCATTTGCTAGTGTAGATTCACACATAACTTGAAAAACAAGTTACTGGTAGAGTGGGAATTAGGGTGCTTCAAATTCATAGCCACAGATCTAAATATATGTATATCTATTCGTATATCAACTATGGTCAAACTATAATAATAAATAATGACTTATACACGCACTCCTTTAATTATAAAGTATGTTGTGCTTGGCCCAGGGTTTACAGATTTAGGCTGTAGGATTTTAGTGCTTAAATACTTTAAACTATTTATTCAATAATAAACAATATATAAATAATTAATATGCAAAATATATAAAACAGGTGTCCAATCCAAAACTCTAGAAAGTGGCCAGTAAACAAACCAGTTAATGATTTACATCGAAATAAGTAAAGCAATTAAAAACAATTCACAATCGCTATAAATCTCGAATAATTCTTATAAAAACGTGGTGGCACCAAGGTTGTCCAGTTTTTATGCGAATTCAGGCATTTTAGGGTCACAGCAGCGGCGAGAAGTATCTGTAGATCTTATATCTTACTTTAATTATGAATGATAGTATAAATTACTGTCAGATTAATCATCATCATCTAGCTCTCGTAGCTTGATGCGCTATTCGTTTGCGATTATAATTTATCAAAGTATAGCAACTGCCCTCGCGGCCAGTACTTGGATGGGTGACCATTGATCGCGTAAAAAGTATTTAGCACTACATTATCACATTTTTCTCAAACTTTACCTATAATTGTCAAAATTATCAAACTAATAATAATATCTACTTGATAAAGATATTTGCCAAGCGTGTGAACGCATCACAAAAATTACAAACATAACCCTAATAAACTAACCATTGACAAGTTTCGTGTTTTTTTTTTTCAAAAAGTTATTCAGTAAATACACGTGTCAAACAATTAACTAATAAATAAAATTGACAACTAGCTAACTCTAGCTAACTCAATAAATGTTGATGGAAAGAGAACGCAGTATATTTTCTTTGACCCTGACCTCAGGCCGTAGGGCTACTGTGGGCCAAATGTTATAATCAATGAGCAAATCTGAACGTTCGATCTGACCCGCTTGGGTTTCCTTGACCGCTGGAAACAATTGATGTAATCAGACCACAACCTGCAGAGTTTACTGATGGAATAAGTTAGTACGGGGAATGGTGGGTAATTGTTTGCTTTATGTTTGTTTGGAGAATTAATTATTTTGCTAGTAAGTAAGTAATTTAGTCATTTGTTGGCCATTGCGATTCAACTTGGCAACGCAGCGAGCGTTATGGGCACCTTTGAGTCGGGAGCGATCCGGAGGTTATTATGACATAATGTGATTTGTATTTTATTTTAGGTTATAAGATTTTGACATTGACTATTTATTTGTTAAGTAAAATTACATATTTCATTACTCTCTTTATGAAAAGATAAAAATTAAACGTAATGTCGTTTCATTTTCCCCTTCCGTGTCACAAAAAAGACTTTTGAAAATTTTTCAAACGGTTAAATTTATTTCCAAATTTGTCCGCAATCAATAGAGGTTTTTAAGACGATCTAAAGATTTTAGAGCTCCATTTTAAGATGGTCTAAGAATAAAAAATAACAAAATACTTACAAAGAGTGAATATAAGTTCCTATGAAATTTTAATACTCTAGTGACAGAACTTTTCATATCACTGACATAACATAACGACTGTCATATTATTCTCCTATTTTAATCTCCTATTCAGGATAAAATGAATCAAAATAGATAGCAGTACTTATAGTAAATAGTAAACACAGTCCACATGTGCCTCGCCCGGGGCTTCCAGACTGACTAGCCTTGGCTGCATATGGGTGACATTATAACATCATAATTATTTACATACACAATACACATACATACATATATCATACTACATAGACTGCGTGACAGTTTATAACTATTATGCGTAATAATACATGTTACAAGTAAACGTATGAAGAGTTTTGTAAGGTCATAATTATTTGTTTGTAAGTACAAATATCTTATTAATAGCACATGCTATCTTAAGATCCATTTTAGTCTAAAATCTACATACGTACATCATAAACTATAGCGGACCTTAAGAAATTGTTAAAAAAATATTAGAATCTAAAATAAAGCAGCGGTGATATCCATTATTGCATGTTTATATATGAACTCATGTTTTATCGTCGCTTTTAAAAAGCTTTGTATAAGTTACCTGTAATCCTATATAATATTTTACAATAGATGATAACATAATCTAGATTATAAAACTACCTGATAGGTCTTATGTGGCCCTTATCTAGGGCACAGCCGACATATGGGCGGGTGATGAGGAAAATATAGAACTATGTGTGAATACTAGGTGACAGCACGACAGACAGAATGACATGTCATAGTGGAGTGGTGTAATTTGTTATAATTAACAATGTAAATATAAAATTGAAGTAAGTGATAAATTTCGTATGGGAGAAGTCCACTATGGTATCAGAGATTTTAAACCGCACTAAGGGTCTGTGAATAAAATTATGCCATGAATGTATCTGCACATGAGAATGCAGGGGAGGTAATTCGCCTGATGGTAAGCAATCATTACGGTCTAGGATGGAACGTGCTTACCCAGTAAGAACCGATTTACTCTCGCTTTGAAGATCGCAAGGTTATATTCCGCGGGGAACAGGGAGTCAGGCAGGGAGTTCCACAATTTAGCAGTTCGCACTATAAAAGTGGAAGCAACTTACTTAAAATGGCTTATCAACAAAGCCTTCAACTGTAATTTTTATATCAACAAATTTTACTTTAATTTCGACATAAAATTTATAGATAACGGTGACCCGACATAAAATATAAATAGACATTTGTTCAAAATCTTTTATACATTCTACTTTAATAAAACCCCTAAACCATACTAATCAATGAACTTTGGACGACACAGTTTTCATTGTTAATTACTGTGATTCATGCTATATGTCATATTTCTGATGAATCCGCACACACACACACACACACACATACCTACATCAGTGTTTAGCATGATAATGTCAAAGTTATTCACTATTATAACACTCCATATATAATGTAGATCAACAGACTGTTTACGGTTCTTGTCTATATAAGGATTAGACTATTACATACATTATATACTATTACACAAGTTTTATTCATGCGTATGCAAGACATCAATGATGATGTTTAAATATACATTAATCTATTTATGTTATTTATAATATCCGTAGGGCTTACTGTCAACTCAGACAAAAATACTCGGACAGTTTGGTTGAGCTGACAAAATCGAATTTTTGAATTTTTACCGCTTTGCAAAAAGGCTATCACTACATCATTTAATAATATGTGCTTACTTATTTGTCACCCACCACGGTGTACTTGTCCAAAAAACTAATCCAATGTATTAATTTTGCGGGGACTCTCAGTGATGAGGAAGGAGGAGGAGGAATCCGACTCAATGTGATTTCAAAATGAGGATTAGTGGAAATTTAGGAAATAGATTCACTCGAATTGACATCGAGCGTGCGTAGTATTGAATAGTAAATTTCTTAACAAAAACACATTGAAAATACGTAGTACCTACTTACTGTTTTGCACAAGTTTTCATTCAATGTTACTACACTGCCAAGTTCAATTATACTATCAATAAACACACACTCTATTGACAAACATAATTACACCATTTCAGTACATATGTACTTAAACTATGTATAAACTACACAACGGTGTCCTTGACAACGCTTTCTATAAACTGTTATAAAAGTATTGCAAACTTCTTGTATATTAATATATTCAATTGATAAAGGTTATTTAATTTAAGTCACGAATGAATTGGCTTGTATTTATTTCCTAAGTTAAGTATTTACTAAGTACATTATTATGACAACTGCCAATTTTTTCTGCATGATGTATTTTAGGACAACTTGGTAAAATCTACGACTTCTCTTGTTAACGTAAATTAGTCGTTAATTAATTAACTGGAGCATATTATTAACTTATATTCATAACAGTTAAAAATAATCATAAGTAACGATAAATAATGACACTAATATTATGTTTAAAATAAGAACATTTAAAAAACTAGGCATAGAAAAGCCTACCGGATAGATCTTTTAATTAATATACCAAAATATTCGAAACAACTCTACAGAGAAGCCTTCCACATAAAAAATCATTTTTAAAGCTTTCTTATCCAACCGAACCAGATCTAATAAATTGAATTGAACTAAACACAAGGATGATTGCATAATCTGTCGCCATTTCTCAATTAGCATTTAGTGTAACGGTCTCATTTGACATTATACCGTTAATACCTGTCAATTCAACAACTAAATCTATCGACATTAATCAGAAATGGACTGGCACTAGCGAACCATTTTGTAAGCCCACTGAGCACATAGTTTTAAAAAAATAATTAAATATTTAAATTGGGAGTGTATGTCATTGCCATGCTTCATTCGTTTGCCCGCTTTTAATAATTGTAAGCTCCTCCATCTCAAATCGTATTTCTCGTTACTGGGGTCAAGATCGAAACTTCTTTTGGGATTGAATAGGGATGTTCTCTTGGACAATTTCACCGTGATGATTGCCTTCTACGGACGACACATGTCTTTGGGATCCTTCCTGGTGGTTTCCTTCAACAGCAAGTGATTGCAAATCCACACATAATGACAAAAAAGTCACTAGTATTAACATTAATAGAAGCACAGGACCAAATTCGTACCAGGGTGCGTTTGAAAAATAAATCAGACGCTTTTAACACTCATAGATTCACTTACTAAATCTACTCTTAGCTATGTGGGCGTGTTTTCCGTGGTAGGACCTGGGCGCTCTCCACGGTGTATCTGCACAAAAGAACTGTCCTAACGAATTAATTCTACGGGGGAGTCACGATCTTCAGTCATGAAGAAATACGAGTCAAAAAATGTTGATTTGTTTTTAGTATAAATCTTAAGGCTTGTCACATACTGTACTATGGTCCATGACTAAAACAAGTGCAGGATTAACACTGACGGACATACAAACTCGTTCTGTTTGTGTGTATGTGCAAATATCTAATGTTGCAAGTTCTTTGAACTCTTGTTTGCTCGATTGCTTGTTATTTGAATCGAATTTTTAATTAGTCATGTTCATTGGTGAGGATTTTATTACAAGTTCGGAGTATATTTTCTTTTCTTGGATTTAGTATAGGCAGTTGTTTCTATTTTTACATTGCTCGTTGTAGTTTCTTTCAAACTTGTACACATTTTTTTATAAATCTTTAATATATAACAATTTAACTCCCTTGAAAGTAAAATCTGTCCCTAAGCGCTTAGCGGAAATAATACAGTTTTTATCCACCTTGTACCACAGTGTCGCTTCTGGTGACCTAGTGATTAAACTGGCTCTTCACAAATAAGTATTTGGTATAGCTATGCAAACGTAATTAAGAAAACTCATTGAACAAATTAACTAAAATCCCCACGTTACAGAAATTGTGGTTTTCCTTTCAGTCTTCTGTTATTATTTTAGCCATCTTTGCAGAACCATTTATCATCTGGTTCTTATTCAAGTAACCGCTATCCGGTCAAGGGCGTTTTTTAGTAAAACAAACCTGTTCGTGAATTATGAACCTTCACTTGACTGTAGTATTGAAGATTAAAAAGTGGTTTATGGTCAAAACTTTTGACTGTAAGCTCTAAAAAAATTGGCAGAGTTTTTTTGCAACATACAAACAAAATGCGGCGCCTCTTGGCGTTACTGGCGTAACCTTTGGACTGAAATTAGACTATATTGAAATCCAGAATAGAATCCAGGATGATAGATGGCTATAGAATCCAGGGTTTAATTTGTCTCTATGCCAAATTTTGTCCAATTTAATTCAGTCTTTTGAGCCCGAAGAAGGAAAAAAAATACTGTCAAATTTTCACCTTTACAATATAACTGTGATAGTAAGCGCCCGTAGCTCAGCTAGCGGCGGGAATCGCACGGGATTACCAATGTTTAACAATTGTCGACACGGTCAGTTTTTGGAGGGGTGTCCCAAAAAGTGTCATTCCATTTTGAGCGCTTTCGTGGGTCGGATGATACTTAACGTGTCATTGTAGGTCCCGGCCGTTTGCCTAGTACGGCAGTCATTAAGCCATGTCTGAGGCTCTTAGGGCGGTTTAATAAACTCTCGACTATAATACTAACTATAAGAAGAAAACTGCGATATTGTGTTGTGATCTAAAATATCATAAGTAAATACTTTGTTAGTTACATACCTCGAGAAGTATAGATCAATCACAGTTAAGTCGTATTCTTCACGATGTACCTAGTCAAACAGTACTATTGTCTGGGTCACGTTTTTCTTCATCTTTAGTTGTCTTTTCATTGTAAGTTTTAATATTTATGTCACGATCATTCTGTTCGTTTGTTTTCTTGCCACTCATTTTCACAATTTATTTCATCTTATATTCTTTTTTTTACATGAGATAGGCTCACGCTTGACTACAACTTGCCTGATGTTAAGCAACGTTATAATCGTTCGTTATAATCTACGATCTTGCGCGCTTGCCTAGAAGAAACCCGTTTACTGGAAGACCGATTATAGTTCAAGGGAAATAGATATTCGGGCAAGGAGTTCCACAGTTTGGCTTCGCACGATTATGTGATATGAAAGCCTATTCCTTATGCAAGAACACCTAGAGGCTTTAATTTCAAAACCTATCTGAGGTTATTAAAAGTAGATAACATAATACAATAATATTGTGGACTTTCTTCACAAAATCTTTTAGCATATTCTATAATATTTCTTCAAATAAATATCTGATATCATTCATATAGTGTTTATTTATCTTTCTTTCGTAAGTGCTTTGTATTTTCGGATTGGTACCTGTATCAATGTATGTACATGATGTCTGCACGTTTCTAGATAAATTTATCGTATCTGACATAACCTCTTAAAGATACCGTGACACGTTTCGTGTCCCAAAATACCGTTTTTGTCACGATTATACCAAAAAAGGTTCGTTAAGTTAAAAGAAAGTAAATATTGTTCGCATATTTTCTAATTGAGTAAGTTAGATTACATACGAAATGAAACTGGTATTTAATCTTAATTGATGCGAGTAACAAATACATAATTAATTAATTTTCAATTTACCTACAGCTGGCGATAGAACGAAGTCGCGAAACCTTGAATGTAAACATTGGTTTCATTAAGTTTTTTGCTGAAACCTTCACAAATGGTAGGTTTAGTTGTTTGTTTTTGTCTAAAGCCGGCGTGACCTCTGTCCAATGGATAATTTTGTACAATTTATAAACGTCATTTGATGATTCTTAGATTTTTACTTCTTTACGATACGTTGAAGTTTCGTTTATCTTAGCCTTGTTGCAAATTTATGGGATCGGTTCGTGATCTACCGGATAAAAAGATAATAATGATTTGGTAGAATACTGTTTTTAACACAGCGTTTACTATTTGAACTCCGCAAATCCGACGAAATAACCAATTTCGATTAGTAAGACCGTGTGTACTTATTTACAATATGACTTTTCTATAAAACGTTTAGTCATAAAAACACCTACTAAATATAAGACGCGATAATTAGCATGCAAAAATCTGTTGCATAACTAAAAAAATCGTATAAATGTATGAAATTTTGCAAAATATTCCACGTATGCTCATTTCTGAATTGAGTAATCAAATTAATGCTGCCGGTGATAAAAATTAATCGTGAGAAGGTATTAAGAGATATTCCTTAATACGCCTTAAATAACAATATGTTTAATTCAATCAGTATGAACATTGTAATAAAAATTACTATAATTTAAAAACAAGAATCGTGCCTTGTAATGTTGTTACATGCATTAATCCTGGATAAAAAAAAGGTTATGATATAATCAATCTTGCATCTGATTTATTTTTGTATTTATATTTAAATGCTTCAACCGTTTGATCACAAAATACTAAGTTTTTTTTACATAATTTTTCTCTGCTTACAAAGATTTGCTTTGAATATTATTGTGTTTAAATGCAGGTACTCGTACTATACCTGCATAACATATTCACTTTATCCTCACCAAGGTGTAGTGACGATTATTTTTTAAGCCGCTTTTCCTCCTATTTATATTTGGGTCACGGGGAACCGCCTCGCGAAATCACAGACGTCTTGAGCGACGCAATCGAGTCGGTATACGCATACTAAGTCCAATATTCGTACTTTTACGACATTGAATGGGACCGAGGTAGTAAACAAGTTGTTTTTGAAGTTGTATAAGAGACGAAATGCAACTTGAAATGCTTGTGGTGACTAAGAGTAATGATTTCGTGTTGGGGTCGCGCAAGGTTGCGTTTTGCGGCCCTTGTTCTTTATGATTCGTTTGGTTGATTGAACTAGTTTCTTCTAGACGCGCGCGATAGTAAGTTTGCTCAGGCGAGTTGAAGTCAAGCGTCTAAAAGAAATAGTTCTGACTCGGACAAATTTGTAATGCGTACTAAATATTGCAATACTGGGTGCACTTTCTCTTTTTATGTTTTTAGCTTTTACCTTCATTAAAATCAGTAGATTTTTTTCTATTTACCACCTTGTTTTTCTTTCTTATTCTACTAAAAACGTAAATAAGTTTTAATAGAATCATCAGCCTAGTTTCTAAAAAACGTTAGCTGCAATTATCTCCCTAGTTTCTAACAAGGTGTTTATTTCTACCAACACCCTGTAAAATCTGGTTAGCGTCATAAACAACAATATAATTTCAACTGCAATAAATCTCCCTAATAGATAAACGTTCTTGGGTTCTTGACGGGTTTACAAACATGCTACTTCGAAATTTCATTCATACACGCTTTTATGACTTTTGGTATATGTAAGATGAGGATTTAGGAAGCAGTACTTGTATCAAGAAACTGGGATTAGGATTAAGGGATTTCGTCATATATATTATTTACAAAAAATAATCTTACTTACCTATTCTAGATGTAATAGCATTTTTAGAGTAAATTGAGATGTTTAAAAACCGCGGAATCCCAGGATATGTGTCATTTGTGATAAGACTTGCGTAAGAGAACTCTCCATATTAATTAACTCTATTTAGTTTCGAACCTCAGTCATGGGGAAGATTTAAAGAGGAGGAGGAGGAAGTACAGTTTACCTCCATCTATGACCACAGTGTCGTATGTGCGGATGTCGCTTCAAATAACCTACTCTACTCAGATGCCAAATTCTCAAAAGTGAGAAAAACTTCAAATCTTCCTTCACTATAATTTAGTTATTGGCAGTTTTTTGCTATCAAAGTTTAGGCAATTAAGTACTTGTATGACTCAAGTTGGTATTTCCTACTAACAGCCATTTTAGGCAAATCAAAATTATTCATATTGCACTTAAACCTAACCGCAAGTGTTTTACGATTATTGGCTCAGCACTATTTAGTTGCAGGCATTATAAAGTCGACTTATAACTCTGATTCAATGTCTTATCAAGTTATAACTTTTTGACACCTCAATACAAATAAAGATAAAGATAAAAATTATTTATTTCCACTAAAACAGGTTATCATTTGTACATTATATAAAAGTATCTAAATTAATTAAGTTCAAATTCAAATTGGGGTCCTGTCTACAGCTTTAGGATTCCCTGTGTTGCAGTATCCAGGGTTCTTCCAGAGTGTCAACTATTGAAATTAAAATTAAAAATATTTCTGAAATATATGTTATTATTTTAAAATGGGCAAAAATTACAATATAATATTTCATTTCAAAACGCCTTAGACCTATCTTCTTAAAAAACACAAAATCTTATTTGAAATCGACCGCTGAAAAATCATGTATTCTTAAAAGGCAAACAAACAAACAAATTTTACTTAGAAAATGGAAAAAATACTGGATATTATTTATGCAAAGGTGTCCGATTTGCAATTTCAGTGATAAAAAATTTTCATTTCATGTATTTCAAGTACCTATGTAATACTATGTATGTACCTAAAAGCAAATATCTAGTGACTCAGTAAACGCATTGCGGCTTACTTTTGACTATTACATGCTATATATCTACGACATTGTACATAGTTACTTGTAAATAACGGTGGCTTTAGCGGATAAATAAATGGATTATTCTTGATTGTGACCTATTGTGATGCATAAATTAAAAAATTACATAATAGTAAAAACTTTGATCTATTGGTACAGCGGCGGCCTTATCGCTATGATACATCAATATCAAGGAATCAATTACTTGTACAAGTTTTATGCTAGTTTTTAAAAAAGAAATAAATTGGGTATTTGATTGAAACCACTGCTTTTTTATGAACAAATTTTCCATTAATTATATTATAGGTACAAGACCAAAGTAATTTTTTTTGCGATTTTTTTAATTCCAAAAGTCATACATCGAAAGGATGTTGTTTTTGTTTTATTTATATAGGTATGTGTATTTATCATTTTAAGTTAATGTTTTATTACATTATTATTTATCTATCCGTCCTGTAAAATCATATAGACGTATAATTAACAATAACCCTGTATGCATTAGATGTGAATCTCCGTAACTACAATCTTAATTATTTTAAT
Source organism: Macaria liturata (assembly GCA_964023185.1). NCBI lineage: Eukaryota > Metazoa > Arthropoda > Insecta > Lepidoptera > Geometridae > Macaria > Macaria liturata. The sequence goes on from OZ026831.1 coordinate 8,113,678, forward strand.
CAGCTTCGCGTCATTATGTTATCATTTTAATTATAATACGTCACGTTTGATTATATTTGCGTTTATTATTATTTCAGAGCTATTTAGGTTGGTTTGTTGCCAACTCATATTGTATCTCGTGGAGTTATTTTGTTCGGTGATTGTTTTTATTTTATATTTAGCAACTGCCGAATGAATTTCATCCAATATTTTTTATACCTACGTGGGATAGGTTTACGTTTGACTACAGCCTGCCTGATGTTAAGCATTGCTGCAGCCTAGGGTTTAACACGCTTACCTAGAAGATACCTATTAACCTTAGATTTGAAAACCCCTGGATTGTAGTTCATAAATGCATAAATATTACAATACAATATAAAGTTATTGTACACCAGAATGTATACATAAAACAATTTAAAGAAACAAAACTTAACCCAATGGAAATAATTGGGCGGCCTTATAGCATGGAGCGATCTCTTCCAGTAGCTGTTTCTGTATCTTGCTTGATTTTACAGTCAGCTGTGTTAGGAGTTAGCATCTAACAGTGTGTTTCGGTAGCCTTATTTGAGAGCCAATTCCAACTCAGTATGCCTGTACTGGGTGTCTACCTTGGTACGCAATGTTTTCATGTAATTTACAATGAAATGAATGTCCTATAAAGAGCTTTAGTACAAAATGATATTACACATATCTTTGTAAGTTTGACACAACTTTTTCTTTTTATTAGTCACTTTATCATAAAATAAATGACAAACATTTAAAAGTCTGAACCACGTCACTTTATCAACAGTTATCTACGTACATTCGCTTACGTCAGTAATTATGTCGAAAATTAGCTCGAAATGTTTCGGTACACTGAGGTTTCCATCATCAGGAGGACGAGTCAGCACGCGCGTCCCGGTTGGCCGCCTCGTCCAGACGGTTATTACAATTAAATTAAATCATGCCTTACGGGAACTAAAGTACATTATTATATTTTTTTTTTTTTTTTTTTTTTTACGTGGGATAGGTTTACGTTTGACTACAGCCTGCCTGATGTTAAGCATTGCTGCAGCCTAGGGTGTAACACGTTTACCTAGAAGATACCTATTAACTCTAGATTTGAAAACCCCTGGATTGTAGTTCGCAGGAAACACAGCTTCTGGTAAAGTGTTCCAAAGCTTTGCTGTCCGTACAATAAACGTTGAAGCAAAGCGCTGTGTTCGATACTTCGGCACTTCCACCATAAACGGTATCTACTTTATCTAGAATAATTATATTGTATCAAATCACGATCTCCTTACACGAGCTGACGTAACACGGTGTCAAGTTATAAGCACATACATTATATACACACATACGTTATATATTAAGCATATATGTACAGTCATACAAGTTATTGGACCTTCACCTTATAGAAACTAGGCCACATGCGAGCGTTACCCTTGCGTGTTTTTTTTACTTGACACACAGGCGACAGTCAGGCGTTTGTGTAGCACAAGCGACGCTGTGGTCAAAGGTGTGATTGGGTGGTTGGCTTTCTAAAGAACGAAACAAAAAAGTAATGTAAACGTGTATGAAAAATTGTAAAGAATGTCGGTTAAAAAGAGGATACGCACAATTTCTGTAATGAAAATGATAAATATATGTATTACTTAGTGGCTTTACAAATAATGTTTATAATTAGTAGATACATAATCATAGGTAAAAACTTTACTTTACTATCAGATTTTGCCGCGAAAATTTTGCGTTATTTTTTTTTTACATGTTGGCTTCCGCTTGACTACAACTTGCCTGATGTTAAGCAACGTTATAATCTACGACCTAGAAAAAAAAAATTAATTAATTCTTGCGTTAAAATTAAACAAAAGTATATGTAGAAAATTAGTAACTTATATTATATAATTCGTCAGGGAAAGTCACAATTTTCGCTCAAACACATTTATCAGTGGAAAAACGAGTTACATAAAATAAGAGATAAAATGATATCAAAAATGCAATTTGAATGCTTCTGCCAAATAAGCAGTTTTTAATTGCACTCCGTATGACATAATTATTTATTTTACGATCCTTGAATCGTTAAAAACGCGATAAAAGAAATGTTTTCATTGGTGATAAGAGAACAATTAAAAATTAAGGTGTAGTCATATTAACGCAGTTATTGTCAGTCAAAAATATATCACAATGACTGAAAATAGCACACATACAGTCATCGATATTTAAACCGACTTTAGTAGAGATGCGAATAGCCACACAAATATAGGTAAGTACATTACTTTTGTAATTTTTTTTATCTGTAGCCTTAATTGTGTATGTGCAAAATGTGTTTGTCTTACTTTCCTGAATGTGTTCGTATGTAATTTCTTGCCACAAAATAAATAAATAATAATAATAAGTATTTACTTTTTTATACTCCTTGCGTACCATTATGATCTAAATAATATTTGAGCTAGTAATTTTCCAACAAAAAACACATAATTATGATATTTGGGCAAGAACAACGCAAGATTATTGGCGATATATGAGATTATGGGCGTAAGAGGGAGTACGCTTTTGCCCTGCAGTGGGTCTCATGAAGCAGAAGATGATGATAATGATGAGATGATATTTGTCACCGTGTTGTACCTTAGCCTGCAGATATTCTTAGCACCACATTTGTACTCTGTATTCTGTAGGTAACACCAGACAGGCTGTAGTCAAACGCAAACTTATATAATATTACGGCCCCACTGATGCCTTAAAAATACCGGGTGTAAGACCCGTGATTCTGTAAAGATGAATAAAGAGATAATATTAAGGGAAAATTACCATTACATACAAATGTTCTCGTAAAAAATCATAATGTATTTTATCAATCTGACCCGATCTTTCAACAATATAAACGAGATAATCCTTACACCAAGTGTCGTTGATAGCAACTTAGATAAAAAATGTAGACTACGGTCAACCGGTATTCAAACCGCTTTAAGTTTTTATCCTGGAAAGTTCCAAGCAAAGGTGACAAATAGCTAATTAAGTTCATGTGTACTTAAGTGTAATCTACAATTGAACGCCATTAATAAAATTCGGTACAAATTTAATCAGTAGAATCTTTGTATCCGAATCATGCTTGTACATTTAACTATCTATACTATAATATTATAAAGTAAAGCTGAAGAGTTTGTTTGTTTGAACGCGCTAATCTCAGGACATACTGGTACGAATAAAAAAATATTTTTGTGTTCAATAGACCGTTTATCGAGGAAGGCTTTAAGCCATATAACATCATGCTGCAACTACTAGGAGCGAAAAAACAATGAAAAATGTGGAAAAAACGGAGAAAATTATTCATTTTTGAGGGCGTGCGTGCGCTGCGAAAACGGTTCAAGATATCAAAAAAATATGTATGAAAGAATTATTCCTCTTGAAATGATCTAACAAAATATTTGGGACAGTATATGTCTATCTCTTAAGATTAACTCACTAGAACCGTTTTTATGATAATAACTATTCCACGCGGACGAAGTCGCTGGCACAGCTAGTATTAAATATACTTGATTCACCACAGTTCCGAGATTGTTGCCATGACAAGAGAGAGGCATATACCCAACAGTGGAAAAGCCATGTCAGAGGTCCTTAGGGCGGCATATTTAGTGACCACCACTATTTTTATGTACCTAGTCGTATGTATGTGTCCAAGTTTTATTTACATTTGATTCTTATCTATATCTCCTCTAGCATCATAAGGACAAAATATTAATATTATACTCTAGCAATAGCGTTAACATAGAATATAATAGCAGGAAAATCGCTAACCTTCTTTATTTATAACATTTATCTAGAATGCATGGGGAATCACTTTAGTTCTTTTATTTTAAATACCAAGTTTCCTTTCTCCTTGCATTAAAAGATGTCGTATTTTCCTTATTGTTATGGTTATGATACAGGTAAATTGTTTTCCTCTAAACTGACTTCAAAAAAGGGCTGCACTATTATGTGGTTATTATCAGAACTTGAACTTTACTTTTTACACTATTCATAAAGGGTATGTGTATGAGTTTGTTTGTTACCTATTTCTTTAGTTTCAAACGGCCAAAACGATTTGGATTAAATTTGGTATGGATTAAACTTTACACGGAGCGAATGTGTACCTATTGGTTAAGCAAGCTTCACCTTAGACCACAGATACAGCTTCCCATCAAACAAATAACTGTAATATAAAAGTAAATGTAAACTCGTCTAAATTAAAAATTATTATATTATGCTTGACAAGCACAATATGCGTAACATCATTTATGAGTATTGGCCACATATAGGTTATGTTAATAATTTATAAGTATATGTACAGTACATTACTTACATGAATTTTATATATTAAACATTACAATTTCATTCCCTCCCATAGATGTATAGTCTGTACCACGGTCTCATGCTCGTGGCTCCACAAGTTCACATCCGATTCACATTAGTACAACTAATTGGCGGACAGGCGACTCTTGCGCAATATACGGGCTTGTACCTTGAACTGTTTTTTTAGTAAAAAAACTGTAAATAGAAATATGAAATTTGTTTCAATAGTTCAAAGTGGTACATTAGGCTTATTAAATTAATGAAACACTTTTTTAAATTGTTTGTTTTTTCTCTACTTACACTATTATGTTCTACGACTTTGCAAAACTACTTTAATTCAAAGAGTTTAAAAAATTCGCAAATGTTGATGTACAAAACAGTTTTGCATGCCAACAAATATAATGTCTTGTAATAAATACCTACCTTCTACTACTTTTGCTGATAGAATGACCACAACAATCAATGAAATATACTTAATGTTTGAATACACAAAAAACGAGATACTTTTGATAGTTATCGAATTCGAAACCAATGAATTCCCCAATACACACTCGAATAGAGAATTAAATCTATATAAGGAGATAATGGTAAAGCCCCTCACAATACAGTATTCATGTGATGTAGTACAAGTGCGAAGGCTGTCGAAAGTGGTAGTACTCTCGATTGTCGAGAGATGGCGGCGCTTTGTGTAAGGTGCTTGGAAGTTTGCTAGGGTTGTCATGATTAAATAAATTCAGTCAGAATTTATGAGACTGCCCAAAATAAATAAATTAAGTTAGCCCTATCAGAGCCCCTTGATAAACTCTTGTTGGACTCTTCCATAGACTTTTTTTCCGTAAAGTAATATTATAGTATCTGACTTTAATAATTTGTGTGTGATTAAAAAAAACATAACAACTACATATATATTTTTCGTAAACAGGAATAACTATTTGGTCATACAATCTTATAACCAACTAAAGCAAAAGACAGAATCATGTAATTTATACAATGAGGTTGCTCAAATAAAAACATATAATAATTAAACGAAATTAGGATAAATTAAGAAAGTAAACATATACTTTACTTTCATGAATGGTAGGAAAAAGTTAACCGCCGTTTTTGACATTTGATACACTTTATACTTGACTTATACTCAAAGAAATATGACGCAGTTGAAAATTTCAAGAAATTACTGCAAATCTACTATGTATATAAAAATAAGTCGGGTTTTCTTTCCTGACGCTATAACTCCAGAACGCACGAACCGATTTCCAAGGTTTTGCATTCGGAGAGGTCTCGGGCTCCGTGAGGTTTATAGCAAAGAAAATTCAGGAAAAATGTCAACAGAAAAGCGGGACAACAGGGAAAATCATTTTTCACATACAGCGCCATCTCTGATACATAGCATGTACTACAAACTGGCGAAACGGAGTTCGCTGGGTTTGCTAGTACTGTATGTAAGCGTGTTTAATTGTCTTTCTATGGAAGTAAATTAATTCAACGATATTCTATATGTATCAACCCTTTCATCTACCCACATTACTAAATCTAACCACACATCTCTCTGCCTACACAAGCCGTCATTGCCGCCCGGTCAGGTTTCGTGTTGTTTTTATTTACGAGTACATAATACTGGTTTGAGAGACATCTTTGGCTAACTTGAAAGTTTGTGAGCAGAGCGAAAATATGTAGTTTATTAATGGCAGCGTTTGAGTTACTTATCATTAGGTACATTGTTTAAAGCAGTCACTTCCCGCGTCTGTCCCTATGTCTGTGTGTATGCTTAGATCTTTAAAACTACACAAGGGATTTTGATACAGTTCTTTTTATATTTGATACACTTCTAGACATAGGCCTCTCCCAAGGCACGCCACTCAGCCTTTTTATAGATAGCGTGATTCAAAAGGAAGGTTGATATGTATAATAACAACTGCCCGGCTTCGCATGGTCACCTATGCACAATATATACTTATAAATTGTCCTCTTAAAGCGCTATCTGTTAAGAAAACTGCATCAGATTCCGTTGGACAGTTTTAAAGATCAAAGCAGACACACTTACACACAGACAGACACGGGAAGCGTATTTGCTTAATACTATGAAGTGATATCCTGGGGAGAACCTTTTAGTTCAGATTTTGACCGCGTGTAGATTTAATCTTGCACGAGTCTTGTTTGTTTTAGCATTTTGTTTTATGTCACGGATAGATATGTTGATCGATGTATAATTCACATGCCAAAAACCTTATGGTATGATCTAGCAATCTCGTTTAAGAGCCATTCTATAGCCTCACTACATATCCAGTGTAAAAAATAAATAAATAAAAAAATGCCATTTGCCCGTTCCAGTTCACATGAAAACCAAACGAAAATTTAAATTTATATTTTGAAAACGCATGGTGACACTGCATTTAGTAAATATGGGTTCGTAGGCGTTTTTTTCGTCAGTATTTTTTATATCTGTGTGCTATCGCGATTGGTAATCGATTGTTGTTAGTTTCTGATGTCTTTTATCAAAGAATCGAGCTAGACAATATAGTCCAGTCAATAAAGCCCAAAACCCCCAACAAATTAGTTACTCGGCGTGTAATGTATATAATTTGTCTAGCACAGTTACTCCAAGTTTCAACCCTTCACAGATATTTTTATCCCTGTTATCAGCGAATATCATGATTTTTTTATTTAGTTGTCCGAGCCTCCGCTTGACCCACTTATTGAGATAACATTTTGGATTTTACGTGTGGCAACACTGCTTTGCTCTATGGCGTGGCGACCCTTCCATGCCTCGAGTCATATCGGCTCGACTTGGTATCGATCGGCTCCCCCCTCCCGCACAACGCTCGCGTAGCGCCGGGCGGACTCGCTTCCTCAGTACGTCTTGGATTTTTGACGTGTTAACACTACTGTGACTCCTACGAAAATGTAAGTGAACATTAATTGTTTTAATAACCTTTAATTTTTTTAATAAAGCAGGAAAGCCCTGTTAAAGTGCATTATGCACTTCTAAATGCGCAGGAAAGCCTTGTATAAACGCATTTTGCACCTTTTAACGCACAGGAAATACCTGTCTAAATGCGTGGTGCACCTTCTAACGCACAGGAGTGGCCAGTAAAATGGCCACTAAAAGAAGACAAATATTGAGAATGACGTCTCTGACACTGGAGACTCTTTCAATAGACCACTTTGCGAGTGCAATTTGCATTCTTGTGCATTCTGTTTAGTGCTTAAATAAAATATAGTTTAGATATTTTCTTTCACCAAAACTAGTTCCTTGCATCCTACATCATCTAGAGATGATTAGAGGACTCTACCTATTTGTTGTAAAGGAAAAGAGGAAAAGACCATCTGCAATGCATTATAGATAGACAACAATATATCTATCTAAATATCAATATTTTTATAGCTATCTTCGCTTGCCTGAAAGATTTGGGCTAATACGGTCTGACGAATTTTGATCAGCAGAAAACAGGCCTCTTATCTTCTGGAAACCTCGTGGTAAAGTCGACCTTACGGACTGACAAGCTCACGTGAAAGAGATGGATAGACTCATTAAGTTACGGTTACTAGTACGAACTAGCGGAATATACCCGTAGAATTCTGTCTTTGTAAGTAAACTCAACGAACACCCATTGATTTGCCCTTCAAGACGGCTTACTTGCCGAACAAGTTCAATCCAGGAAATAATTCTGTAAAGAAAACAAATTTATACTTAAACTGCAGTATTATCCAAAAAGCTGTAGATTTCGCATTAGTCCTTTTGACTTTGAGCATAGCGTGAGAATAATAATTTAACGTAAATATAATACGGCAAAATGATTAATCTAATAGGTGTCGATTTGTCGAAAATCTGCTTTATAGATTTCCTTATCTCATCATGGAGCAGAGGTAACTGGCTGAAATAACGCTGGTTGGTAAAATTCATACCGAGATATGCGTCGGTTTTGGTTTAGATTTAGATTACGTTGAAAAGTCGACATGTCATCTAAACTCGCAAAATGTATTTTACTTTAATTAATTAATCAGTATCGTGAGTACCATACCGCTAGTATTTAAAAGACCTTCCAGCTCATGGTTGGTCGTGATAGGAATAACTTTAGCATTTGGTGCAAGCCATCAATTTAATTGTCTGAAATAAGAAAGGTTAAAGGTTGACGCACAATCTCGGCCTTGGACATCGAAACAGAGGTCCTTGAAATATACAATACGCTCCAAACAATACGCTGCAAATTCGGTTCCAAAACCAACGGTGTGACCGTCTCATATATTGTCAATCGGGACAGAAACTCGCCTCTAATGAAAAGTTATAATCCAACTGGGTTCACCGGATTTAAATTGTAAACGATAAATCGATATCGCAAAGATCTTGCAAAATCAATCTGACAGCCAGTATCACGCAATTATGTCTAGATGAATACATTAATTAAACATCCTCATTAATTAAAGACGCTGGTATTAGAGACTTGCCTGGTAACTTTGGATCCGCTGGTGTAACATCGTAATGCGACGTGCGTAAATAACATTGATTTAGATAAAGTCTTAAATTGATGTATCTGGAATAGTATAGATACGTTCTCAAACTCTACTTCAAAGAAACTAATAGTCCTAGAACTAGCATAGTAATCATAATCAAAATATTCATTTACACATAAATACATCACTTTTTTACTTACGATTTATATTCAATATAAATTCATGTATATAAATTTATAAAATCAACTCGTATTATTTGAAAATTACATTTATGTTAAGTAATAGTAGCCGACTCTTTCAGTATTCAAGTAATTATAACTGGGTTCCACCTAAGTTTTAATAAAAAGCAGATTGTGCTAACTGTATGAAGTTGTTAATTTGGGAACGATTTGATTGTTTAAAACAATTATTTGTTACATACATATGACTATGGCTAAAATATTATTATGTTAGATATGATATGATTCCCATAAGTTTATGTTCACTTACTAATATTCCAATTAAATTACTTTATGGGTTTAATTCAGGAATGTTCGTCACAGCATTTAAGCGCCCTTGGCTCTATTCCGCACAGTACGTCCCGCAAGCGCAGCGCCAGCAGAAAATAAACACTTCTCAATAAGTGGGTCAAGCGAAGGCTCGGACACCTAAATAGCAACGTTTTCCCCCGAAGGATAAAAAACGTATATTTAGGTTCCAGCCGGAGCTTGACCCACTAAGATTTAACAATCTTGCTGGCTTGAGAGTACTGAGGAAGCGAGTCCGCCCGGCGCTGCGCGAGCGTTGTGTGGGAGGGGGGAGCCGATCGATACCGAGTCCAGCCGTCATGACTCGACGCATGGAAGGGGCCCCATAGTGTTGCCACACGTAAAATCCAAGATGTTATCTCAATAAGTGGGTCAAGCTCCGGCTGGAACCTAAATATACGTTTTTTACCCTTCGGGGGAAAAACGTTGCTATTAATGAACAATGTTCCGTAAGTTACAAAAGTGTGCAAATTTAATACATGCTAGAAAACCAAAGAAAGATCATAATTCCAAATTTGCAGCGAGTAACTAATTTTTTCACTAGTGTTATTAACCATAATCAGTTTTTTAATAATAAACAATGTTCCGTATGTTGCAAAAATGTGCAAATTTGATACATGTTAGAAAACGGTAACAAAAACTTAATTCCAAATTTGCACAAAGTAACTAATTTTTTTGGCAATGTTATTGATAAAAAACCCTTTTCACCCCTTTTCAACCCTTTCCGTACACCCTACAAGGGTGCAAACTCACACGGTCACTTATTTTACCCTTCTGAACCAATTCATAAAGTTTGGCCGAGTAACTAATTTGTTGCGGGTTTTGGGCTTTATTGACTGGACTACAGAAGCATTTTTTTGCAATATGCAATATTTTGAAATCCAAAAAACTCTTATGAATTTATTTACATATATATATGTATACAAAATTTACTAAAATATACTGGAATAAAAATATAAACTTAAAAAAACAGGTAATTTTACAAAAAACTTAGCACACCGACCATACTGTCGCTGTGCGGCAGGATCCCAGGATGCTGGCAGCATTTCCTCTTTGAATGGATAGACTCAATCGTTTAGAGAAATAGCTGCCAGCCCTGAGATCTCCTGCCCCTTAGACAAGATCAATCCCATACATTGCTCTTTCTATTCCATAAGTGAGCGAAAGTACGCTCACTAAAATACGCCACTTGTCTAAGGGGGCTCTTGCAGGGACCAAACGTTTGCTAATTAATATAATCCAAAAATAGCCAACTTATAACAATTGTGAACTGCCTAACTATGAACACAAAAACATTCATCAAACTAGTACTTACAAATTGTTATTTTAATGTGCCTAATTACGACTAATATAGTTAACTGTTGTTTTATTACTTTTATTGCTCCGTTGTATTATAATTTTGTTTTTGCGTTTGTACGTTTAGTCAGTTTGTATGAGGGTGGCCAACTCTGGTGTCGAGATTTTTCAAAACGGATGGGACATACAATTTAAAGTCCGATAACTATACCTATGCAGTTTCAAAGTAAATATCAAACTAAATTTAAAATATAATACATTATATAAATTAAAAACTTACGCTTTTTACACATATTAGGCTGACGTTTGACTGCAACCTGCCTGATGTTAAGCAGTTGTCTTAAATACTACACTAAAAAATAAATGTCTTTTACCTAGTTTTTTGTATACTTCTACTTCTTTACATCTTCTTTTCATTATTGTAGGTCTCGGCTGTTAGTCTAGTACGGCAGTCGTTTAGCCATATCATAGCCCCTTAGGGCGGCTTTTTATTAACTTAAACGGGTTTGCACTTGGCCATAGTTTGCCTGATAGCAAGCAAAGACTATGGCCTAAGATGGAGCATGCTTACCCGATAAGAACCGAAAAAAAACGGTTTGAAAAGTCTCGACACCAGAGTTGGCTACTCTCATTCGATAAGAAGAAGTATACTTCTTACCAGAATATCATCTAGCAAGTTACAATCTAAATGTAGACATCCTCAGATGACGCGGTCCCGCTTTGGACTGGAGAAGGGAAACAGCGTATTATTGTGGCGCTAATCATTCTATCAATGCTTGCTCCAAATGTCAACGTTGTAGTATTGACTGTGTTTTTTTTAAATGGGTTTGCACTTGACCGTGATCAGTATTTGGCTGAGTTGTGTCTGAGTCAGTTAATTAATAATTAATAAAAAAATAATATTCCGGGACATTGCACACAGCGCCATCTAGCCCCACACTAAGCAAATGCTTGTGTCTAGTAATTATAATGTCTTCTTGACATCTGCTCCATCGAGAGTCCTCTCTGGACAAGAAAAGCACAAGACCGACACCAATGGCATCTAGTAGAGCAGACCCATACCCAGCACTGGGTCGACCAAGGCTGAATATGATGATGATGATAAATGTCTTCTTTCTATCGTATGGCCACAAAGTGGCATTCTATTTTAGGCGCTTCTGTGTAGCGGATGACACGTTAAATTGTAGATACCGGCTGTTTCTCATAGTACGGCTAGTTAAAGCTATGTATGTCAGAGGCCCTTAGAGCGGTTTGAAAACTAGAACACCGGAGTAGGTTACTCTTATACGAAGTTAATTTCTGTCTCAATAATAATTATGAAAGTTAATTTAATCCAATTAAAGAGACGGTGTGCTGAGTTTTTTGTAAATAAACGCGTTTTTTGAGTTGTTTTTTTTTACTCTTCTCTATGTTTAATTATTTTTTGTATACAAGTACCTAAATACTGTCTCAGATAAAAAAATATATCTTATCTAAATTTATTAATAAATTGAAGAGATAAATCTATAGTTGATGGCGATTAATTAACTATAACCGCATACGGTTCTGTTGTTCCTGAAATTATCTGCAAAAACACAAACAAACCCTCTTTCATTTTATGAATTCATTTAAATATTGTTTATATCATCCAAATCACGGAAGCACCTTTTAACAATTCCTAAATAGAGCACAAAACGCTTGTTTTTGCCTGATTGTTGGTTGTTAAGGTCGACCTCAATTTTGACGTTTTTCAATACATATTCTATACAATTTCCTAAACCCAAGGCTATGAAGATGACAATTGTTTAGTTCACGTGGAACTGTCCTCTTTTTTTGCCGTGATTTAATTTTTGTAGTTTAGACAAGGTTGGATGAGAAAAAAGTTATTTGGAATAATTTGTTCCTGTTTTTAACAATCCTATTCCATTTTAATATTCACTTTAATTAAACAATCGTAAAACTCTTTAAACATAAAAACAAGGGAAGAAAAACTAAACATACTACTGCTACTACAACAAAACATAGTTAATCTTTAAAAGCCTAAAGATAGTCTAAGTGCTCCAGCCCACTGCCAGAGGGCAGCGTGCCCAGCACACTGGCCGCATTATCACGCTGGGTGACAATGTTGATACGTAATAATTAATTAACTCATATTATTAAAGGTGAAAGTTTGAATACGTGTGTGTGTTTTTGGTTCGTCTTCATATTCAAACGGCAAAACCGATTTGGAAGTAATTTGGCATGGAGATAGATTACATCCTGGATTAACAAATAGTTGACTTTTAATATTGGATAAAAAGTAGGCTATAAGTCCGTTCAGGGTCTAATATACATATCTCTATAGCGAATTTCAGCCGCTTTAGCTAAACGAAGAAACAACCACACACACATACGAATCTTATTATATCACTGGCGCCACATAGATCAGATAGCATTATCTAAAATTCAATTCATATATATGTATAATCTAAACACCTACTTAAAATTTGAACATATATGTATATTTTATCAGTGACTGAAAAAACATTTCATCATAATATTTGATATTTGGATAGATATAATAAATCTTATCTATGGAATCAGGACCTAACTGAAATTCTTTATTTTTCAGTCGTCATGAAGCCTTCAAAGTCTGCGAACGTCTTTTATAATAAAAACATACGTTATTTTTCATATAATATTCACTTATACGCAATACTTACTATACTAAATTTACTTTATTAGCTTGTAAATGGCTTCTCTGTAGCCTATCATATTAACTTATTTTTACATTATATTAAAAATATCTGATAATATGAAATTAAATAAATCCATGACAATTAATTAGATCGTTTTCTTTCTTTCTGTTTTATAAAACATGTTAATGAATATGTATCCGAGCCAACTAACTACGCCGCGGTCAGTCCGTAGATGGGTGACCAGTGATATACTCGTAGCAAAAAGATTAATTGGCATTTTACATAATGTTGCTCCCGTGGGTCAAATAACACCTTTACAAGGCTGTACCTACATACCAGCTGCTATTTTTAATTAGTTATAATTCTGCAGTAATTTTATCATGTCAGGCCCAGATATGAGGCCCTTGAAAACTCTCTACACCAGAGGTGACCACTCTCATGCGAAATTACTTTTACGTTGTCGGCGACGCGCTTGGTTGTAGGTTACAGCGTTGCTTAACATTCGGCAAGTTGTAGTCAAGCGTAAGTCTATCTGACTTACTAAAATCTTGCAGTTCATCTTATCACTGTATATTTAGAACAAAGTTATCAGTAAGACCACACTACACTACGTTCACACGTGTTACTTGAAGATATATCGCCCATTGTTAGGTGGCCTTCGAGCGATGGGGCTAAATCGAATCGCGTTTTATATTTAAACATATATAAATATGCTTCCTCATTGCCTGCTCAGTTATTTCTGAGATATGCAATAAAATAGGCATTTTGTGGTGATTGTTATAGAAATAATAGTAATATTTTTTACAATCAAACGATACACTATTAATTTGTTACCAATCTGAATTGTACTTTTTGCATGTAATTTCAGATCACAGATTCCTCAACTAGACAAAACGTAATATAAACATATACACATACCTTAACTTGTAAAACATTATATAGGATTGATTTAGGTAATGGTACCTATAACAATAATATTAATTATGCAACCACTCTTTAAATACTAATATATAATTAAAAAGGTAAAAGCTTGCGTGTAAGAGTTTGACAGATTAAGTAATGAGTTACGAGTATTTTGTAAAGTGCTACACGCACTATGGTTGTTTAACTTAGCTAATCAGGAATACGCAGGTTCGAATCCTGCCGGTCGTGATTATTTTCGCTCATTTATATCATAGTTTTTATATTATGTCTAATTAGGACCCCAGTAATGGTTGAGATGTATGAAACTAATATTTGATTTAATATCACCTACCATCATGTAACACAACTACATCTTGCAAATAAATGAATCTTTATCTTTATCATTTGCCAATAATAGTACATTGTTCACCGAGAGGAGAAAGTGCCCGAATACCGTCGAGGGTGTCGTTTGAAGCCCGAGCCGTAGGCGAGGGCTTTAAAACACCCGAGATCGGGAATCGCACTTTCTCTCGACTGATACATAGTGCTTTATACTACACCTGCTCGGAAAGTATCAAATTTACGGTAGAAAGTACGTCATTGCATATCGATCGAAATATGCGGGGAGAAAATGCATCTGAGCGGGAGAGAAAAGTGTATGAAAATCCATTTCTTCCCGCTCAGATGCGTTTTCTCCCCGCATATTTGTTCGATATGCAATGACGTACTTTCTACCGTAAATTTGATAAAGTATCAAGGTACTTTCCGAGCAGGTGTAGTATAAAAAACATTTGCAAATAATGTAGGCGCATACTTTAACTACTTTTCTTGAAGACTATTTATACCTTTTATTACCTAGTCCTTCAGCTCTATATAAAACAAACGCACACATTCCAGCCCCCGCGCTGGTAACTGCTGACAGCCAGTTGATAGATGAGACCACAATCTCGCAGCCTCCGAGATAGATAAGATAGTATTATCACGCTGGCACACTTGAAGTTTAGTTTGAGAGGACTGAAAGAACCGGTTTGTGGTTATAATTTTGTATATTATGAGTAGTTATAGGTTCGAATAAAAGTCAATTTATTTAGTTATAACACATGGCAAATAAAAACTTCAGAATTAAATGTCAATTTAACTAAATATATAATCTATTTTTTTATGTTTGGAATATAACTTGGTGGTAGATTTCTGTCAGTTTATTTGCGTTGTTTCGGAATGAATGCAAAGTCAAAGTAATTTTTTATTCATAAGAAATGTCTTACAAGTCAGAATATGTTGTAAATTTATAACAAAATTATTACAATACATGAACAAACATGTACACAAGTACTATTTTAAATTTATTCTTATTTATATATTATATCTAATATCTGCTGCTATGCCGTTCTAGGAACACCCTACCATCATCATACCAAAAGTTGATATAATCCGTCGCTTCGTTGCCTCGTGAGAGTGGAACCCACAGTTCAAAAAAAATAAAACACGTTATCAATATCAGCCACTTATGCCAAATTTATGCGTTCGCCGGCATACTTTTTACGATTTTAATTAAAATGTTATCACATACAATTCAAACTCATACTACTTACTTAAAAAAAAAATAGGCCGAGAATTAATTGGTTTTATTCAAACTTTTACACATCAATAAAGGCACAGCTGTGATTATAAACAGCTTAACATGTTTTTATTTGCTGATTTTGCTTTCAATTATAAAAAAGTTAGAGATGGTAATCTTGACCAATTTATAATCGTAGTATGTAATTCCTAGGTCAGGGATTAGCAAAAACTATGGATTATTTTATCAGAGTTACACAAAAACTAGAATATTGCGAAATTGACCTAATACAAGTAAGGTCACTAGATATTGTTAGATATATTTTTTAGTCATTGTGATAATTTTTAACGGTTTTTTGAAAGACCTACAAAATTTACCGAAATAAAATCTAAAGTGTCATTACCTTTTTTTTTCTATGGTGCGTTATTATAATTATCTATGTTTGGGTACATTTTGAACAGATTTTTATAAAGTCTTCAGGTTTGAAATTTTATTTTAAAAAATCTATCTCTCGTAAACCAAATTGAGAACAAAGTCGGGTTTTTACCTAATTAATTATTATGATTGATGCCTTAATAACACATACGTGTATGCGTAATGACGAGTTTTACCTAGTAATGGAGTAAAATAAATAATTTGACAGATTATGTGGCAACGGACAACACCGGCGCCTGCGTGGTGTGACGTCAGACATGCGTTGACAACCTGTTTTACTCACTCACAAAAGAAGTTAATTTTTGAGTTGAATGATAGGCATTTTGGCTGCAGGGTGTTGAAGTTCGGAAAGTATTCACTTGAAAATGTAACGCTAGTCAAAAATATTTATATTTACACATTACCAATGACATTGCTCCACTTATCTTAGAAATGCCACAGGCTAATGTGATGGGAGTTTTCTTTTCGAAGGAAACTATTCCGAATTTGTGAAAAAATATTAACGCGATAAAAGGTTACCAAAGCAACTAACTGGCTAACTAAAGGTATCAAAATTTTAAATACTTCATCAAGTTTTGAAAAGACGTTCCCGAGAAACTGTTGGTAAAGTCTATTGATGTACTTACTAATTATGCCTATTAATATTTCTGGGAGACTTACCAGGATCCCTAAACACATTGTATGTATATAATATTAAACACTCCTTTTTTAACAAAATGTTTTCAATCTCTGCCAGCGTTATCATTTATTATCACCACTTGACACACATATACACATAATATGTACATGTAGATGTGTGTATATTGTATTCAGGTATACCTATACACCTAGATATAATAGTATATACAGACATTGTCTGCTTAAAGTCTTACAGGACGATTTTATATCCAAAATGAAAAGCTTTTTCTCAATTCAGTGAAATTTTATTGTAATGTGTATTTACTTGAAACAATTAAATAAGTATATATGTTACGGCTAATACCCGAAGTGCGGCTACACCTAGAATTAGCCGGTTAGAACTAGGTGTAGCCACTTAGTCTTGGTTAAACCTAGTACGAGCCGATTGTTTTCGGGTAAAACTAGGTCTCAAGTCCTGTTGTAGTGCAAGTGTTGGACTCGAAGTCACTTGTCTGTGACAGAAGGTAGATTAGGTTCGTTAGGTTGCTTTCTACCACGCACATGCGACTATACGAGCCAAGCGAGGAGGAGCAACTTCTTTCAAAACATGTCTCGATTCGGGGTTTAACCAAGACTAAGTGGCTACACCTAGTTCTAAGCGGCTAAAACTAGGTGTAGCTGCACTTCGGGTATTAGCCGTAACATATATAAAGAAATAACGAAGTTATACTTCAGGGTACCTACTGCCCAACATGAATAGTATTACATACATACATGGTAACTATACAATTTTTATATGATATTGTTATAAATTTGTTTCCAAACTAAGAAACATCATAGCTGTTTAAATAATAAAAAAAAAATTAAACTGGGTAAAAAAAATGAAAGCTTTTTTTAAAATTATTACATTAATTTTATTAGGCACAAGTAAGAAACCTAAAAAAGGTCCCTATAACGTAGGGGGATTAATATATGTGGAGGTGGAATAAGAAAAAAACTATACAATTTCAATAAAGGTACCGTATATCGTAAAGAGCACCCTGTATAAGCTATAATGCCATTCGTGATGAATCGTTTCACATAACTTAATTCCAACTTAAGTACTTCCATAGAACGTGCTGAATTTGCCATCTAAATGTATTTACTCGTGTTACTAAGTAAATACACGTAATAAATTATATAGGTTTCCAAGTTGTATGGATGTTATGTCATATTTAGACTACTTCAAATATGTATATGTAACGATTTATTGATGAATGCCGGATATTGTAACTATCGCTAAGCAAAGACTGGATAAAAGAATTGAATATTGAACTTCTTCTTCTCATCGAATGAGAGTGGCCAACTGTGGTGTCGAGAGTTTATCAAGCCGCCCTAAGGGCCTCTGACGTAACTTTACGACTGGTACAACCACAAAATATTGATTGATATTGTCTTAACTAGTAAAATTATATGTTTTAAACTTACCAATATTAAGCAAAGGTTGACGCGGTCAGTTCTTGGATGGGTGACCGAAAACTGGCATTCTATTTTGGGCGCTTTCGTGGGTCGGATGACACGTTAAATTGTAGGTCTCGGTTGTGTGTCTAGTAGGTACGGTAGTCGTAAAGCCATGTCAGAGGCCCTTAGGGCGGCTTGATAAACTCGACACCAGAGTTGGCCACTCTCATTCGATAAGAAGAAGAAAGGGTAAATCAGGGAATGCAAGTATTACTTCTTGCAAGCGATGCCGCGAGCTTCCCTAGTTAGTACATATGTACTAAGTTCCCGCACCTATGTCCTGAACCATAGCCTTGTATTGCGTCACGCACTAATTGTAAATCCACGAGCTGCCGTGCTAACAACACATCACGAATTTCATGACGACGACATTTGCCAACTTAATTTGACATACTGACTGAATTTCACTTCGGCTCGCGTGAAAATGCTGAAAAATTGCGTGGGCGCGGTGTTACTAGGAGGTTATTTCAGGTTGTGTGAGTGTTATGGAAACTGTGAAATGTCATGAAATAATTGGTTCCTTTCTAATATTACTTTTTTACCCTATACGGACTCCGTAAAAGGGTGGTATAAGTTTGAAGAGCATAAGATCACTTTGACAGAGGCAATTAAATTCTACATTAAAAGTTGAATTTATTCTGTTATTTATATTTTAAGCAAAGTTTGGATTACTTAAAACTTTAAAATAAATGATGCCGTTTCCAATATTTAGCAATTGTCGACGCCAACAGTCCTTGGATGGATGACTAAAAAGTGGTATTCCATTTTGGGTGCTTTAGTGGGTCGGATGACTATGCTGTCATTATCAATATCACCCACTGCTGAGTATAGGCCTCTATTCCTGTACCCCAAACGTCCCGGTCCTGCGCAATTGAATCATGATGATTATGACGTACATAACTTTTAAGTTACAACTCTTTGAGCAATTATAATTCTGTGACTTATTAAGTAACAAGTGAAAAACTAATATAACCAATGATACAACCCTCTAAAAAATAAAATAGGTACCAAATTTTTATAAAAGTACTTCATAGTGATAATATAGTTAAGAATTAGGTGGCACATTGCGTAGACGCTAAATTTATTGACACGATCCCAGTGTTTTTGTACTCGTATCGTGACAATATTTGTTAATTTTGACAAGTAGGTAACTAACAGTACTGGTTTCACGTGTAACCTAATTTTGAAGGTATCACGTTGGTTGCTGGCTGAAAAAAAAGTTTTTTTTTTATTATTTTTTCGGTAAAAAGTCATGGTTAATTTACTGAAAGTTTATGAGATGATAAATGTAATGGCACATTACTGTCCACTATGGCACCTAGTGGAGGAGGACTATACCCAGCAGAGAATCGAGAAGGCTGAAGATGATGATGATGATGAAATGTTTTAAGTTGTACATTAATAATGTCTTGTAATTATGAGTTAACATCATATTAACTTTGAGATTGTTTTTTTTTTTTTTACGAGGGATTGGCTTATGTTTGACTACAGCCTGCCTGATGTTAAGCATTGCTGCAGCCTAGGGTGTAACACGTTTACCTAGAAGATACCTATTAACTCTAGACTTGAAAACCGCAGGAAACACAGCTTCTGGTAAAGTGTTCCAAAGCTTTGCCGTCTGTACAATAAACGTTGAGGCAAAGCGCTGTTGATACAATTTATTGGCGGCCTTTTCCTCCTACTCTCTTCGGGCCGTATTTCCTCATGACTGAGGGTCGAGACACACACAGAATTATTACGTTAGGGGAGTTCTCTTGGGTAGAAACATCGTGTTGGGCGCTTCCTTCCACTTTGCTTTTCTTTTTCTGTATAAATCGTCTACCAGTATTTAAAATCATAAATTGTACATATTAAAATATATATTGTCGCAGAATTGCGCTGAAGTAATATTTCCAACATGGCGGCTCACACGAGATGATTGTCCCGCAAACACCATTGTGTTCTACATTTCAATATTCATAAGTCTTATTAGTACCGTGTCTAAACTGGTGAACGCTATATTAACATAGCGAGAATTGTTTTACTTGAAACCATATTAACTTAAAGCTAAAAGTATACGTAACTTGAAAATTAAAGATCGTACCAATATAACAATTAACGTATACGTAGCGGTGAAGGAAAACATCGTGAGGAAACCGATATAACGGACCACAATATCCGAGGACATGTGTATTCCATGGAAGGACCTGGGCGCCCACCACGATGTATCTGCCCAAGAGAACTCCCCCAACGAATTAATTCTGTGGGGGAGCCACGACCCTCAGGCATGAGGAAATACAACTCACAGAGAGACAAGAATTGAACACGCGAATTCCCATGTTGCCCCACCCCACCCTTTCGTATAAATAAATAGACGTAATAAAATATTTTTTATTATAATAAATAAATATATTTTCTACGTAAATTTGTTTATCATACTTCCCCACCACCACTAATCTTATGACGAAATTGATTACATTTTGTAATTACTTTTATCTCCGACAATAAAGTCCATTGCTTGATTTTTTTCAAGAGATACAGCAGTAAATAATATTATCTTACTTATTACCACAGAATACTAATTAGTCCATACCTAATTGTGATTAAACCACTTATCTCTTACTTAAGTAGATATGTCCGTATCAAATAAAATTCATAATATTTAGGTGATTAGAATTTGAATTCCATTTCTCATTAATATGATAAGTTTTGTCATTATTTTTTTCTTAATCCTATATTTAGAGTAACGTTGTGGTTATGTTATAAAGACTGTCAATCTATACATATAATAAAGCTGAATAGGGTCGAAAGTCTGAACATTGAAAATATTTAAAAAAAATGTTTGGGTCTTAGAATTGATAACAAAACACGTTCCAACAATTTATAGTTTTTTTACTGTTTATCTGTGTCTCTGTTTATATTTTTTCTGTTTATTTAAACGCTCATCACGCAAAAACGGCTGAACGCATCTTCAGATTTTTGGTGCGTAGGTATTATGATGTCTCGGAAGTGTCATAGGCTACTTTTTACCCCACAATAATGCGAGCGAAGCCGCGGGCGGTCACTAGTAAGTAAATATTAATACAGCAAAGGGATTAAAACTTCACTTATAATATTATATACTATAAATAGACTACCAAAGTACTCATACATTGTTAGTACAATATTTACAATTACTCCCGCACTGAATGAATGAAGCTAATTAGCGAACTATTACGTTAATTATCAAGCCACTAACGAGGTGTGGGGCTTTAAACTGTAGTTACTGACTAGTAGTGCTCTGTGGTGTTACACGCGTTTATATCTAAGTATTTCTGTTATCCTGGATGTAAATATAGCTTATCTTATGGCGAGTTACGGTGAAACCAAATTAATTTCTGATTTGGTAAAAAAACAAATCACGAATAATAAAGAGAAACTTGAGACAAGCGAGAAATTCGTTTTATTTGGAGATTTCCTTAGTTCTACGATTTTCTCGTAGCTCCGTAGCTATCGTAGAGGTACAACAAACACTACAGGAACTTTAAAAAATAATGCCAAATACATACTTACTTTTTCTTTCGTAAATAGGAACATTGTATGTTTTTTTATATAATAGATTATTGACCTGAGGGAGATTTCAGTTGAGTTGATATTTTTATTTATTTTAATACTGTACTTAGATAAACGTTTAAATAAAAAAAACCTCACAAATAGTGCTAAGCAAATTATTGTATCTTATTATTATTATTCACGTGCAGAAACATAGATCAATCTCAAGTTTTACCTATTACAAGATGGGTCGGCCGCTGGTGTGGGATGTAACTTGTGTCGACACATTGGCGCCCTCTTATCTTGAAACATCTTCCAAGCAGGCTGGCGGTGCTGCTTCATCTACAGAGCTCCTCAAACAGCGCAAATATTCTAAACTAGACAAGGGCTATTTATTTGTACCGTTTGGGGTAGAAACTCTTGGGTCAGAGCGCACTTGACCTCCAACAAGATCTGTCGGGGCGTTTGAAACAGGCTTCGCGTGACCAAAATGCTGGCTTGTACTTTGCCCAAAAGATTAGTCTAGCTATTCAACGGGGCAATGCAGCCAGCATTTTGGGTACGCTACCTTTTGAAAAAGTAGATTAGTTTGTTTATATATATGTACTTATATATTTTGTTTGTTTAATTATACCCTATTACATATATGTATGAACAATTAATATCTCAAAAATGTCACGTAAATTTTACGATAAAGCTTTCCAATCGCTATACGTTTTTATATCATAAGTATTGTTTCTTGTCTTTCGCTTTAAAGTTAGAGATTTAACCAGATATACTAAAGGAAAATAAAATCTATTGAACACATTGTATGATTACTATAAATTTCAGTATCTTTATTAGGTTTATAGGTATGTAAAAAAAATAATGTTATAATGTAGCACTATTAGCATAACACTTTTAATTGCATGAGTCGCTTATATCTACCAAAAGAAAATCAACTATAAATCATTGTAATTATTTAAACAAAACAAAGTCGTGTATTCGATATGAATGTTTCTGTACGACTATCTCGAAAGTAGCAGTACCTATCAAATAGATATCAATTTTTTTTATCGTCACGCACGGGCAAATCGTTTATTTGTATTTTTTTGTGATAATAGAACCGCGTAATCAGTCTCGTGTTGAGCCTTGTCGTCTAAAGACGTGTTTGCTTTACGTGCTGTGTTCATAGAAATACTTTTAGCATATATTTGACGGAACTAAAGTTGAAATTAAGTTTAAAGTGCTGTGTTGTGTGAATTCAAGTCGATTCCATTTTGTTTCCTTTGTAAGTTGAAGTTTGAGATGTTTAGATTATAGGTTGGAAAAGATACGGTTATAGTTTATTTAGAGATTTAAATGTGAATTGAGGTGATGCAACTTGGCATGTAGAATATAATATAAAATGTTTCTGTGGTATTACGAAAATGTGAGGTGTGATTTCTGAGAAAGTTTTCAAGACTATCCGTTCATTATCTGCTTATTTAAATAGCAGATCAAAATAGCAAGTTATTTTACTTTTAATTATACAAAATTGTGGTTGAAAGTGAAACAGTTGAGAACTGTCAGCATACTAATTACACTTTCTTTCAAAGTGTGACTTGTTATCGTTTCGGGAGACCTGATAGACCAATGCAATTGTCATTTGTAAAGAATAACAAATTCGGTAACTTACCTCCTTTGCGTACTCCTCATAACTAAGGGTCGTGATTGAATCTTTACATTTACTCAAAAGTCTATTGCAGCTATGATTAACATCAGGCAGGCTAGAGACAAGCGCGAACCTCTATTTTCATTTGTCAGTCTTCAAGCCGAGAGTAAACCGGTTTCTTCTAGGCAAGCGCGCTAGATCGTAGATTATAACGTTGCTTAACATCAGGCAAGTTGTAATCAAGCGTGAGCCTATCTCATGTAAAAAAATACTTTAGCACCTAAAAAAAGGCTAAAATAACAATGCAAAAACTACTATAATAGTATAAAAAAACTATGCAATCACACTTTACCGTTTATTACCTCTGAAATCGTTCAGCAGAACAGATAAAATTACTGTCACATTATAACCATCATTGAGGAAGGTTACAAAGTATGATCGTAAACATCTATATGTAACCTTACCTCATAAATACATGTACATACAAACATTTGTATGACTGTCATATATAATGTAAGTAAAATTAAACTGCATTGTAATCTGATGTAAGATTTTGAATTATTATCAAGTTTTTACTAAGGTTGAGTGAAGGTACATTATAAGTCATCTATACTAATTTAAATAAAAATGTTTGTACTATGTATGGAGTCATAGTATTAAGTAGTCTTATAAATCTTATTTGGTACATGAGAAACCAACTTAAACTAGATGACAAGTTCCTAAAAAGCTAAAACAATTACTTACATGTAACTTTAAGTGAAAATATTCTAACTCACCATGTAGACGTTACGGTTGAGAGCAAATTATGATAAACACATACACACATTACCACAGTTACAGTAGTAGTAGTTCCTTAGTGAAGGTTCCTTAGCTTTTATTTATCATGGCAAAGACACACGCAAATGTGGGATTATATTATCAACAGTTACTATTGTCGATGACGTATCCAGTTTACTCTTGTCACTTGCTGACATGTTTTGTTCGAGTTATATCATTAGTTTGTTTGGTTTGTCTTGGGGTAACAAACAAGCGGCCCGCCTGATGTTAAGCAGTGACTGAAAAGTGGCATTCCATTTTGGGTGCTTCCGTGGGTCGGATGACATGTTTAATGTGTTTTTAAGTTTAATGTTGTTCAAGCTGTGTACACTTATCTTAGGAATTTGTTCTGGATCAAAACCAGCTTTGAATGTATACTTAGCTTATTTGGGAACACATTCTGTTTTGTGTACCATTATAAATAAATAAATAAATAAATTGTAGGTCACGGCTGTTTGTCTAGTATGGCAGTCGTTAAGCCATGTCAGAGGCCCTTAAGGCAGTTTGATAAACTCTCGACACCAGAGTTGGCCACTCTCATTCGATAATAAGAAGAAGATGTTAAGCATTGCTGTAATCTAGGATTTAATATGCTTACGTAGAAGGTATCTAATAACTCTAGATTTGAAGATCTCTGGATTGAAGTTCGCAGGAAACACAGCTTTAGGTAGAGTGTACCCTGGATTTCAGGAAATACATGTTCCAATAGAGTATTGCACAGTTTTGACGTAGGTACTTACGAGTACAATAAATGTAGAAAAGTGTGATTACCATATTTTAAACCGACTTCAAAAAAAGGAGGTCTTTAAGAGTCAAGTCAAGTCTTTAAAGATTCTATAAGTAGATGATATTTTTATAAAACTGTCTAACCAATATTTAAACCTAACTTAGCTATTCACCTAAAACCAGTTATTGTAACCACCAGACTTATTGTTAAGAACTTACTTAAGCCAGTTAAGTTTCTACTGTCACTTTTGTGTCAAAAACATCGTTTACTTACGTTTAGCAACTTGGCCTATTGTTGCGAAGAACCTTGCAGTTTTGCCAATTTCTAAGCCTAATGGGGTCTTAACGGACATTTACATTTTTTAAACAAAAGCATTTTATTTTTACGGTCTACATTAAGTACGAGTAAGATTGTTTGAGAGTGGCTAACTCAGGTGTCGAGAGTTTTTAAGCCACCCCAGGGGCCTCTGACTTGAGTTAACAATTCATGCACCTACCCTACTTTTAACGACAGTGTTGTTTGTGTGGATGCCGTTTCAGGCAATATCTTCTCCCATTTCAATCAAATCAAATCATTTATACACCTTACAGCATCACACCCATGTCAAAATTTACATTTTATTTCGTAAAATTACATTACACTAATTTAATTCTACTCCATCTTTTCTCATCATTTATACCATAAAACATAACTATTCAAAAATAAAATTCATAAATCTTGAATCCCTAATAACTACTTTATAGCTTAAACACTAGTAAGCTTAAATGCTTGTATACTAGTCTAAGGATTTTTGTGTAAATAAAGTAAATTATTAATGTTAATAATTAATTAGTTATTATTATTTTAATTAATAAATAATTAATTAAAATTAAGTTAAGAATTGTTACATAAATGTTCACACAATCTGTTGACAAAATATTTTGACGCAATTAAATACACCAGCTACATAGCTAAGCTTCTTCAAATCGGTATTTCGAGCAAAAAATCTTTTTTGTCCCCAAATGTTCTGAATTTTGTTCGTAATTAAAATAAATTATTAAAATACTTGACTTGTTAAGCGTTGACGCAAGCGTGGTAATGTTTAAGGACACTCTTTATCTAGTAATTGGTTGGTTTAGCTTTAATTATTGTTTAGCGCCGGCTCTCTGTTTTAATCAGTCTTGCTGGAAGTGTATAGTTTAGTTAGTTAGCTCACGCAAAGAACGTACGATAGCTAAGATAGATAGATAGATAGATAAAACTCTTTATTGTAACACACATTGAAAAAAAAACAAACAGAAACACAAAAGACTTAAAAAATAGTGCCACAACTGGCGGCCTTATCGCTAACAGCGATTTCTTCCAGCGATTAGCGATTTGCTAAGATATAAGATGGATGTGAAAAACTGGATTAAATACGTAGCTAACAATTGATGCGCCCGTAGTTCTAGCGGAGGCAATCGCATGTGATTACCAATGTTCTTTGAGCCATGGCATGATAAACTCTCGACACCAAAGTTGGCCACTCTCATTCGATAAGAAGAAGAAGTTTGAAAGTTTGAAGTTTCTTTGATGGTTGACCGAAAAGTGGTACTCCATTTCGGGCGCTTCTGTGGGTGGATGACACGTTAAATTGAAGGTCCCGGCTGTTTGTTTAGTAAGGCAGTTGTAAAGTCATGTCAGCGGCCCTCAGGGCGGCTTAATAAACTCTCGACACCAGAGTTGGCCACGCTCATTCGATAAGAAGAAAATTTAAGGGCTCTAGAAATTCTCGACACTTGAGAATGGATGACCTTGTTACATCATAGTCTCTGTCTAATTTTTTTTTAGCTTTTCAGTTATTTTAATCTTTAGTTATTCATTGATACCTACTTAATATCTTTAGCACTTCAATAACTGGTAAACTCATTGATATGTTTTATAAAACGATATAGTAGCATTTATTAGGGTAGTGATAGGAAATTTTGAAGATAATATTTCTTTATTGAGTATACTTTACTGTCCGATTTAGATATGATTGTGAATAATACAATAGAGTACGGAGTATATATTTACAGACGTATCCTGTTTCATCTTTTTGTTTATGTAAAATTTTATATCTTGACTAAACAACTGCTGTGTCTTGGTCAGTCCTTGGATGGGTGACCGTATCCAAAGTTTCACAGTACTGCAATCTTTGAACCATGACAGAGGCTCTTTAGGTGGTTTGAAAACTTTGACATAAGAA
Source organism: Macaria liturata (assembly GCA_964023185.1). Classification (NCBI taxonomy): domain Eukaryota; kingdom Metazoa; phylum Arthropoda; class Insecta; order Lepidoptera; family Geometridae; genus Macaria; species Macaria liturata. The sequence continues at coordinate 8,140,800 of OZ026831.1, forward strand.
TTCGTACACACTTACAAACTAATTATCTTGATAAGTTACTCGTAAAATGATACAGTAATCAAAGCGATAGGCATACGTTTGTAGTTCAAACTCTTGCGTAATTTTTATTCCTATCCATATTTTTAGACCTCGAAGACCTAGCATGTTATTTCACAAAAAAAAAAACTTGAAAGCAAAAGATTATTCTAAAGCTAAGCCAGTAAAGCCATCTAGCGAGCAAACACAGGAATGATTGACGAGACACGTCTAGCTGATAACTATGTCACAGATAATACGTGAAAATTTCCGTAACTAATCCCGTATAAAAAATGCTAGATAACTTACTATACGAGGACGATAATGCGAAGAACAATAGTAAAATAGTTGCTTTAAAGTTTACAGTGTAGATCAACACTTCAAACTTCAAATGACATTCGATATTGAAGATAACTGATAAACGAAAAGACCGATAAAGCACCAAGAGTAGTTAAAATTTATTGTTTATTTATTTTAGTTATTTGGTGCCGCGATCCAAGAATCATAACCTCTAGAATGAGACCAGACAATACCATCTTTGATTATAAAGAGTTGACTTTTGTCAGAAGCCCTCTGGAAAGTTTAAAAACTGTCAAGATTAGACATAAGAACATAAGTACCCACTTATTTCTTACAATGAACTCTGATCATTTTTCTCATCATTTTACTGGCTTTCAGGTAGTCGTAATTTATAAAAACTCGAGAAACGTTTGTTTTCCCCTTTTCTTTTTCGTTTGAGAACAGATAACTCTATTGCCATGACGTGTAAATCCGCTCTATATCTACATAAGGTATCCGCCATTACATAGCGACTGCTGATACAAATACACAAGGTATTAAAACTTTACAACGTAGATTTGGATGTGGAAGAAGCAAAGGTATATAAAAATCAAAATCTTGAAAATCCAGTTATCATTATCGCGCTAGATAGCGATAAGGCCGCCAAATCTGCAGTCGCTGCCGTCAGATAAGGTGCTGATTGTTGATGATAAATCACTGGAGTGACCTCGGCGATGACGAAACTGTCATTCGATCAACAGATGATAGGTGAGATGACAGAGATACAGATGAAAATATTACTATTCGTGATAAATATACGACAAGTCGGAAAGTGATTAAACATTTGATAAAGCAAATCATCATAAAAAAATATTGACAATTGGCAAACTGTCTGTACAATATGTTTACTGTAAAGTAAGCCATACTCAAGTGCAAAAAGCCAATGTCAAAATATAAAAACTATATTTCCATATACAACTAGTAGTAGCTTTAACAATAACAAATGTCCTAAGAAACACATAGATCTTAGACAATAATATGTCTCCTGAAAATGTATAGCCAAGCACACATAAAAGTAGGTCATTATAAATCAAATGTCAAGTAAATAGTTGCAATCACTATCAATTAATGCAGCTGAAGAGTTGTCTCCATTGTTGATTGAGATTATGTCGATATCTGTAGTATATATTACAGCGATACTGATATTAAAATAGTCAGTTAACTGTATGTTATGTATACTCGTGTTATAAAAGTAAAAAAAATGTGTGACAATTTTAATCACACAATCAAAGAATTTGAGCTTGTCCATGAATTAATAGTATAAATGCTAAATTAAAATAGCTGCATATTCTCTGTCACTCTGACTCGTTTTTTCTCATGACTGAGGGTCGTGACTGCAGAAATCATTCGTTAGAGGATCTCTCCTGGGAAGATATATTGCCGAAGGCCCAGGTCCTTCCACAGAAGACACATGTCCTCGGTTAAAAATACATAGGTACATACTGCTTTTTCCTTAAAATTAACGCGAGCATAACCGCAAGACATCACCTACCTATAGAGTGCTGCTGCCATATTTTGTATTATTACGTACAAATACTATAAAACTATGAATCATTACGCGTGTCAACAAATATGAGTACTTATGTGTAAAACTCTTGTGTATCACGTTTTCTGGATTGCATGAATCGATCGATTTCTTGATGTTTATCCATACTCTGACTATCTCTATCCTACTTTTATCGTTTATTTTTCTATAGGTGGTAAAAAATTAACGAACAATTCACTATTTATCAAGAATGGTTGCCGTATTTAGATATTATTATTGGCATTAGCGCAAAATTTTTGTGTTTCAAGTCCAAATTTCGACTATGGCTATTCCTTTTAATGTGTAAAATCGTCAAAAATCTGTACATAGCTTGCCTTGTTTGTCTTTAAAATACAGTCACTGCTTCACTAAACCCAAGTACCTATTAGCAGTTTATTAGGTTTGTAATCAAATTTTACGTTTTCTGTTGAGAGCGCACTAATTACTTCAACTGTTTTAGTTTAATGATCCATTTCGGCGTCTCGCTGCTTGCCATTGGCAATAACTCAGAAGCATTCACTTTTGAAGTGTTTTCGTTTACTGATTTTACCTATTCCTCTATTTTTACAACTTGTATTGGAATACACTTGGTACCTTACTTTTTAACACACAGCTTTGACGCTAGTATTTCAATGACTTTTCTTTTTCTCTGCAAGCTTTGAAAGTATATCATCATCATCATCCACAGCTGGTTTTGTCCAACTTGTTGGGTCTTTTAATCACTATCATCACTTTGACCATGTAGTAGCTTCATCCAAGTTCAAACTATGTCAAATGTTATGGCGTCGATTACAGAACATAGTTCTTTAAAATTATATGAATTTGACGAGAGTGGAAACTGTTTTGGATAATTTACCTGAACATGAAGTATCTTATCACATCAACTGGGGCATTGTTTATTTGTAATTTAACCTTATCAGTGGTTCCTCACATATTTACACACCGCATTTCTCTTGATATTTCTTCAACAATTTTATAGCAGGCTATTAGCCTTTCAGTTCTTTTATCATATTACTCATTTTATAATAAGACAAGTAAATATTTCAAAATGTTATAGCAGCTATCTGAGTTAAATAAACTTTTGAGATTGTTACTACGAATTCAGTTGATGCCATATATATTTCGAGTTGGTTTTGAATTTCCCCTATTGTTCGTTAATAGTACAATCATAATATACTAGTGGCTGCTCGAGGCATCGCTCGCATTAAGAAGTAAAACTTGCATCCCCTATTTCACCCCTTTAAAAGTGGCATTTCTAAAAATCCTTTCTTAGCGGATCATAACATCTACCTTCATTCCAAATTTCAGCCCAATCCGTCCAGTGGTTTGGGCTGTGCGTTGATAGATCACTACGAGTATATCAGTCAATCAGTCAGTCAATCAGTCAGTCACCTTTGAGTTTTATATATATGAATTGCTTTTGAAAAATCTCTTAAGTCTTCAATTTTGTCACAACTTGAATTAGGAATTCAATACATTTTTCATTTAAATAAAATCCTTTTTTAGTTTTTTATTTGAATGAGTCCGCCACAAAGGACTAGATTATATACTTAAACACTATAGTTAAAAAGCAATTGCAATATTACAATGTTTACACGATTCAATAGCGGTGAAAATCGCCTTTCAATATCGTAGACTATTAACCAAGTGACAGAGAGGATGACAACAAAATTGTCGCTACAGTAATTATGTAACGTACTATTAAAACTAAGTATTACAACGTAGGTTAAACTGCGGTTACAGATAATTATGCTATTACTATTAAAGGGTAATTGAAAACTAGTTTCATTCCTGTACAGTGTACAGACATGCTTCACCTTTGACTTGACATGGATGACAGTGTCGCTTCAGGTGATATTTTGGTCAAATGTCGTAATGTCATTTAAAAAATACAGCAACCGGGTCACCACCACAAACATTGTGATAATTATTTAATTATAAATTGGATAATGCCTGTAATAGAAATGTTATTCGTTCTCAAACGAGGTAGGTACTTAGAACACGCTGTTGGTGCATAAAGACAGAATTCAATTCGCGATCCAGGGATATAAAAATCTTGAGTGTAGAGTAGTTAGGTATGCCATTAGGTGTTCGATAGGAGATGGATCAGACAGGCTGGAGACCGTACTAAGTGGCGCATTGGAGAGGAGGCCTATACTCAGCAGTGGGTGAATGCAGACTGAGATAATGGTGATAATTAGGTGCTCGGTGACAGATTTCAATTGACCGGGGAGAGATGAGATCGGGGATATACAAAACATTTAAATCTAGAGTAAATTGTTATGTCTAGGTTATCTGGTTACATCCTAGACTGCAGTGACGCTTAACATCAGACGGGTCGTAGTGAAACGTTAACCTATACTAGGTAAATGTAGGTTTTAACGTAGTTCGAGTCGTCACCCTTCAGTCTCAACGGAAGACCAGCGTTGACTGTTCGCAGTCAGCACGTGCAAAATAATATTCATTTTCATTTTTTAAAATGATTTTTTTATTTTTACATGCTTTAGTAATTAGGTATCATTATAACTGTCCTTGGAATGTCCTGAACACGATTTCAATTATCAATAAAAAAAAAACATTTAAAAATTAAAATTATCAATAATCGATTGAGGATTATTAATTCACGTTTTTAAATGTAATTAATACGTAACATTATAGCATAGATAAGCTAGGTGGGTCATAGTATGTATGTCAGAATTTTGGACGTATCTTTTGATTGATTGCTGTTAGATACTTACATAGGTACGTGCGAATTTCATACTGGTATGTGTTGGTTAGATAGGCCTTGATAAATTGTTACATTTTGAAGTACCTATACCTATAATCTATAACCGAGACGTGTATTGTTTTATTTGGCTAAGTTTTTGGTCAATATTATTTTAATAAGATCTCGTTACCTGGTATCAAAGAAAAGATCTTGCTCTTCCATAGGTTTCAAGTACACAGTAGTCCAAGCACACGGCTTTACGGAACTACGGATATATTACTTTTTCAAAATTATTATCATCATCATCATCGGTTGCCATTTTCATATTGATGATGATTTCCTCATGAATGAGGGTCGTGACTCCCCCTCAGAACTAACTCGTTACGGGAGTTCTCTTGGGCAGATACATCGTGGTGGGCGCCCAGGTCCTTTCCTCGGAAGACACTGTTCTCGGATATTGTGGTCCTCAAACATGTTGGTTTCCTCACGATGTTTTCCTTCACCGCTAAGCGAGTGCAAATTTACACTTAACTTTAGAATACAAGTCATTGGTCTAGGAAAGCAAACACTGGAACCGCTGAAACACACCCGCTTCTATAGACGTACCACAAAATAAATATCGTACTAAGTATGTATGTACCTGAACACTTTACATAGGTGTGAAAATATTATGAATTATCACTTGAACGTCGAGACTTATTAATCCACCTTCTTATTTGAAGTCGTACTTATCGGAAATGTTTACGTAAAAAAACTTGATTTTAGCAGATTTCGTATCGATTCACGTTTTCAGCTTATCGATTTTACTACGCCGTAGTCTAAAATAAATATGGTGTTATTAGTGGCTTTAGACATTTTATGTGTATAATGATAATGGAGTGAAGAAATTAAATTTACCATACACATGTAGAAACAGAAAACACATTAAAAAAGTTTTTTTTAATACAACTAGGAAGAAACCTACTTGGGAGTCTATTCTAATAAACCGATAGAAAATATATATTTATCTATGTCTAAAGCCTACCATTTAAAAAAATTGCTTATCTATACTAATATTATAAAGCTGAAGAGTTTGTTTGTTTGAACGCGCTAATCTCAGGAACTACTGGTGCGAATTGAAAATTCTTTTTGTGTTGAATAGACCATTTATCGAGGAAGGCTTTAGGATATATAACATCATGCTGCATCTAATAGGAGCGAAGAAACAATGGAAAATGTGGAAAAAACGGGGAAGTTATTCATCTTTGAGGGTTTCCGTTGCGTGCGCTGCGAAAACGGTTCAAGTCGTGGGTAACAGCTATAAATTATAAATCTGAAGAGGTTGTTTGCAAAAATAAATATGATTCCCAAAATAACTACCTATTCCACGCGGACGAAGTCGCAGGCACAGCTAGTTAGTTTATAATTTAAAAAGTGGTTGATAAGTGAGAGTTTTCATACATTAAAGGAGTTTCTGGACAAAACAGCTTGTAGATTTCATGTTTACCACGAAAAATAATAAAAATAAAAGAAATAATGAATGTATATTTAATTAATTTTAATCAAGTACCTTCTATATGAATTTAAGAAAAAAAATATTTTTTTTCGTACCTTATGTAAGGTTGTAATTGTAATAAAACTTTATATTAATTGAGATCTACTGTACCCATTTTACATGCGAATAAATAAATAAATAAATATTTCAGGACATATCACACAGCGCCATCTAGCCCCATACTAAGCTTACGCTTGTATCATGGGTACTAAATAACGAATAAAATACATATATGACATCTGAATCTGAATCTATAACAATTTTTTTATGTTATCAAATAAATATAGATACGAAATAATGTAATCTTAACTAAATTAATCAAATTAATTAGCAACATTGTCACGTGATTATCACAACTGTTTGAGTAAGATATGGAAAACAATGTGGAACTCTTACTCGACGCGAGATACAGACTAGTTCTAGGAACAACGACTTTCGGGTCATATTTTATATACTTTACATAAACACTAGTATCTCTCAAGTCATTGTGCTACATTTTAGGAGTAAAATACCGGGGAAAGAAATGCACCAATCAGAGAAGTTCATAATATATTGATTTGATTTTTGTGGATATTAATTCTTTTAGTATTTCTTTATACTACAGTTATAGAGATGATTATAAAATGCTGTTTATTTTATATACAAAAAGTAAGACAAAAAATTATGTAGCCCTTTTTTTCAAGTAAGTATTTTGTAAATAATTTAGTCAAATTGTAAAAAAGTACTTAAACACAAACGTATATATATATATACTTACTGTGTATAAACACACCCTTTTTTTTCCTGAGGCGGAATAATCCGCCTCAGGAAAAAAAAACAAAAATGTTAAATTGTTAGCAAAAATCAGTAGTAGTAAAGTAAAATCTTGATAATGAAAATGAAACTGACACATATCTAAAAAGGCTTAACTATGACGATGATAAACATACAAACATAACGTGCTATGTACATATAGACATTAAACATATTACAATTTTGCGTTGTACAAAAATACAGACAAACATGACGAAGGTAAACTTTGGAAGTATGAAAAGAATACGTGACGTTTCTGTAAATATTGGAAATCTGGCCTTCCTTAGTAACTCAGTAACTTACTGCTATATACAGGGTTAATGTTATATTCAATATATTATATGTACCTCTACAGAGGTCATAGTTTCAAAAAAAAACAAGCATCTATTGTTTTGTGTTTCTATTCAGAATCTTTGACGTAGCTTATCAAGTAGTTTTTGAACTAAACAGCTGAGACCAAAGGTAATAAGAAAGTAGTAGTATTAAATAAATTTACAAATAACCCTGTTCTAGATATATATATCCCGTGATAATGTTATCAGTGTCTCTGCTATCATGAATCATAATACATCACAGCAAATCTTGACGGGTGAATTGTATTCCCAACCTTACACCATTCTGATATTAATATCTGTCAACTTACCATCACCTATGTTCTGAAATTATATAATAGGTTATATAACTCCCTCAATATTTGTCTAAAAGTATATTAATTGTATAATTTAAATAAGTAGTAGTTTTTCTTTGTGAAATAAAATGTTCTTAATACAACAAAAATCTAAGTATTTGTCTAAAAATACATTAATTATGTCATTATGATTACATTTGATTGTAAATAAAAAAACAGTACGAAATATTAACATTGATTCATTTTTTAATTAAAGTAAATTTAAAGTAAAGTAAAGTAATTTTTTATTTAAGCAACCTTATTGTATAATTTACATGATTCTGTCTTTTGCTTTAATTGGAACTGTGTTGCAAAAGACAAATTAAATTTGAGCTTCCACTATGTTATAATCCTTGCTTAAATATTTATTTTTCAAATAAGGATAACGACATTTAATACATTTTCGTTCCACAAATTATACAATCCCTTATAATTATTAAACTAATCAATTTTACGCTCTCGCAAATTTTCGCTTTATCACTACCGATGTCATAATCTTACGCACTTTTATCCCAGCTTTGGTTTAAGAGGCTTACTCGTAAAGGAATCGACTCGAATTATTTCTCATAGATATGATTATTTCCCAGTGTAAGTGAAGTGAAAGTGATTAAGATGGAAGTGAAACGTGGATTGAGCTAGTGAAAATGTCAGTGAGGTGACGAAGGACGGCCCTTGTGGCTCGTTGTTAGAGAATACGGAAACATTCCTCTGTTAAAAATACTATCCCAGGGCCCTACGGATACTAGCAAGGATCTGTGCAAGATGACCAAGGGCCCTCGGAAGGTGAAACTAGTCATTGTAGTCAACAATAAGAAAGAGTGAGTATTTGCTTTATTATACTGTATTTTTTTGTAATTTTTCAGCGAGCTATGGTGCAGTAGCCCGAATATAATTTGGTCATAGATTGCTTTGCAGCCTTACTATTCAGTAAGGCCTAAATATATATTATTTGTTCTCTTGTTTAAGTTTCGCAAAAATATTGAGTAAGATATCCCATCAATAAAGCTTAGGGTAACTAATACAATCTTTTCTCGGACTGGAAAATGATATGAAAGTATTATCACTCACAAAAAATATGCTCGAGCTACTGCGCCCTAACAATGTATTTTGTGTATCATTAATTATTATTTTTTAACGCGGAATAGGCCAACGTTTGACTACAGCCTGCACTTTAGTCTAAGATGTTGCACGTTTGTCTAGGAAAAACCTATTTACTCTGGATTGCCCATATTTGTATAATATTTTGCCAAATATCTGTTCTAAAATGTTAATAATAGAAGTGTTTTATTGATGTGTTTTTAATAGCAGCTCTTCTCAGCGCTCTTCGTCTTGTTATCAAAATTATTGACTTTTTACATAATACGAGCGTGCACCCATAAAAAACGTTAACTAGCAGATTTTTTTAGATTATCGAGTAAGTATCTTTATTTAAAAAAACGATGACAAATGCAAAATTGTAACCTTTGATACAACAGCCTTCGAATGTTAGATTCACGAAGCGATGTAAAAACCTAATTAAATATAATTAATTACCTTATACTATAACTGTACGAGCACCGGATGCAAGCGATTTTATACCCATTATCGCGTATAATTAAGTCGATATTTCATTGAGATTGTATTTGCATATAATACTACGTTCATTCAGGAGATCCATTGAAGCACTGATTGCATTAACAATCGTTTCTTTATCTGTCTAGTTATTATGTTTGCCATTAATGTACGGAATGATTATGTTTTATGGCCGTGAATCAGATCAACATGTCAAGTAAATTAAGTGATACATTTGGAAAATGCCAGACGTTTGCCGGTACAATAAAATTTGGTTAGATAAGTGGATATCGTATCAAAGTAAAAACTACTACTTTGATATGATATACATAATTGGGAATTATCTGAATTGAATATTAAGTTTATTGCTTGTTAAATGGAAAAATTGTTTAAATATGGATTTCTATCTGTATCATCATGATAAGTAGCTGTTATTATATTGCATGTCACATTCGAATGACAGACAAAACAGAGTACTTTGAATAAAGTTCAAAATTTAGGACCGCCTAACGACCCAAAAAGTAAAACACTGTTATTTAACAGTGTTTTACTTTTTGTTTTTTTTTTGGTTTAGCCGTTTCTACACATTTTTAACCGTCTGTCATATAATTACCAAAATTAGGAATTGTGCAACGCTCCACAGAGCCATATGGGCCAAAAATTAAATACCAGCTATAGCATCATGGTCACAATTTCAGCCGCATTACTGTTCCCATACAGAGGTTACATCAAATTGACCCACTGATGAATTTGTGGTTCAAAATACAAGTGGAATGCGATTTAGTAAACCTTCGACGCGGTCATGAAAACGTACAAGCGAAAACAACCTTTAAAACAAATGTTTAAGACTGCCTATGGCTTGTAAACGACCTATTGTCAAGAGCATTCTTACAACTACAAACATAAAGCAAAGAAGAATGAGTCGTAAGTCAAAATAATAAGGTTCAAATACGAGTGAAGATTAAGTGTAGTAGACTTGTCTTGGTTAATGAAAGAGGGTCGCACGCTACTAAAACTTACAATTGATGACAATGATGATTTAACATGTGGAAACCTTGGTACGGGGAAATGTACGAGTCAGTAGACTGATGATTCTTTACACGCGTTTGTCTTTGTAACTGAATTGAAGTGTGTTAGGATCCTACTCACTGGTATTTGAGCTTTCAGACTAATATGTATAAAGATAAGTAATCATTTATTGGTCAATATGAATGTCCAAATATGAACTAAAAGTTAATTATATTTATATTGTCTCGTCCTACAAAAAATATATAATATTTTATACATATTGTCTAAATATTACAAAAGTATTAAATTTATTACAATGGTAAAATGACAGATTAAAATAAAATGTGAAATAAAATGTCAAACTAAATTGAAATGGCAAAATAAATTTAAATTACAAATTAAACTTAACTATAAACGTTGAAATGAGTTTGAGTTTCTGTCCTTTTTAACGCATGACCGAATCTTGAATATTGCAAACAGATACGTTATCGAAACACGTATATAATTACATTACCTAGTTTATTACGGTCTAATATTAGACGTATCTTTAAATGCCATTGCTTTTCTGTATCACTATCCTTGATTACTTTTCAAAAACATCTTTCATGACATGTGAAGAAAAAAGATTATCATTAATTGTATCCCTCACTACTGATGGTTGATACTCCCTAGTAGAATCAATTCGTTGGGGCAGTTCTCATGGGATACATTGTAATCTTATCGCATGCCTCTCAATTTATTTATATATTAAAACTAGCTGTGCTCGCGACTTCGTCCGCGTGGAATAGTTATTTTGCACATCATATACATTTTTGCAAACAACCTCTTCAGCTTTATAAATTATAGCTGTTACCCACGACTTGAACCGTTTTCGCAGCGCACGCAACGGAAGCCCTCAAAGATGAATAATTTTCCCTGTTTTTTCCACATTTTCCATTGTTTCTTCGCTTCTATTAGTTGCAGTGTGATGTTATATAGCCTAAATATTTTTTCAATTTGGACCAGTAGTTCCTGAGATTAGCGCGTTCAAACAAACAAACAAACAAACAATCAAACTCTTCAGCTTTATAATATTAGTATAGATAAAAATCCTTACCTTATCCTTAAATTACCATGATGGTTGGCAATGCAGATGCGTTAAGCCAGAAAAAGCCCAATCACGTTAATGTTATTCGAAAAACATTAATTTCTCTTCCCTTACACCACCCCAAAAAGCCATCGACGAAGGACGTACATAATTGGTGTGAGAGTGAACGGCGACCATTATATGGATGAGTGCTGGTTCGACTTCCGCGTTGGAACTGGCCGTGATGATGCAGAAATTGGCGAGTCGGATGGACTGGCCTTGAATGTTATGGAAGAGGGAGCTTGCAGTTCTATGTTATAAAATAACCTAATATAGTATAAAAAATGAAAGTTAAATCAAATATAAGTTTATTTACAGTAAGAAATTGGTAACACATTTGTGTTGCTGGTTTGTTGATCTGTTTGGTCCTCTCTCACATTACAAATGGGAGCGACGGATAATCATCATTTTTTATTATAGGGTCTTGAGATTGTCGCGTTTTGGATGTACATAGTTTCAAATTACCTGGAGGTCAAATGTCGTAGATCGGTGATTAATGCAAAAAGAAATATGGCACAAACACAACATATCAGAGGATTCGAAAAACTTTTTAAAGACTATAAAACTATCAAATTAAAATGACAATATAACTACTAGGGCGGATTGTAAACCCTTGACAACAGATAAAGAGACAACTTCATTATCACGAACTTACTCGTACTTTAGCAACTCATGCCTTTGAAGGTCGAAACGCACCAAGACCGCCCATTGCGTGCAGTCATGACGTCATGAGACACGTGTTTAGTGCCTACTCATTAGAGATCGTACTGGGTAATTCTGAATGCAATTAGAGGCAGCACTTACTATACATATTTACTAAGTAAATTGTCATGTTTGATGACTTCAAAATCCGAGGACTGTGTCTTCTGTTGATTGATAAAAACAAAGAAGAGAGAGTGGAGCGGTTCCTATCTGGTAAGCACGATCCATCTTAGACCATAGCATTTGCTTGCCATCGGGCAAACTATGGTCAATTATTGCAAACCTGTTTTAGTTAAAAAAAAGAGAGAAAACAGATCAAGGGTTGGAATGAATGACCTGGGTGCCAACCACGATGTATGTATCTGCTCAAGAAAACTCACCTAATAATTCAATACTGCGGGGATCAACGCAGATGGCTCATACAAAGGGAGGCCTATACCCAGCAATCTATAGAGAGAGAATCTCTACGAAAAATTTAATTTATAAAGGTACATTTCTTTGAGTCTAGGGTAAGGACACATATTTGTGTTTTAAACAGTTTGGGCAAGAAATGGGGCAAGTGATTTACAAAAAAATCTAAATATATAAAACTCAAAAGTGACTGACATAGTGATCTATCAACGCACAGCCCAAAGTACTATACGGATCGAGCTGAAATTTGGCACGCAGGTAGATGTTATGACGTAGGCATGCGCTAAGAAAGGATTTTTGGGAAAGTCACTTTTAAGGGAGTGAACTAGGGCATGCAAGTTTTACTTCTTAACGCGAGCAAAGTCGCGAGCACCCACTAGTTGTTCATATAAAATGTTAGTACCCACACTATGCACTAGTAATTTTTTAGCAGAGTAATTTACCCCGTACTAGTGGCTACTCATTAGCGTAATGACGGGAAACAGCCGCTTCCGCGTGCTGACTGTTGACTGCTGACTGCTGACCAATCAGCATTACCGGCAGAGTGACAGGGAGGGTCGTGCGAAACCTGCTCTAACCATGAAGTGAACCATGATCTAGATAAATCTTCTTCTTCTTCTTGTAACGTGCAGTCGCCTGGCCACTATTTCCATTCAAACGGTTGTATCTCTTGATCTGTATCATTCGACTTTCATTTCATTGTCCTTAATTATAGATATATAGGTACATATATAACAGTAGGTCCTCCTACTTAGTCGTATTTCCTCATGACTGAGCGTCGTGACGCCCCCCCAGGATCAATTTGTTAGGGGAGTTCTCTTGGGCAGATACATCGTGGTGGGTGTCCAGGTCCTTCCAGGGAAGACTAATGTCCTCGGATATTGTGGTCCTCAAACATGTCGGTTGTATTGTTAGACTAAAATATTAAGAATGACTTATATCTCAAATTGTTGGTGTCTAAACAAAGATCTTGAAAAAAAAACTTGTACAAATCGACAAACTATTGTTTATTTTTCAATTTCAAAATTTTGCTTTACAACTAAGACGGTTTTTATTATTTCAGCTAGTTACTAAGGAGCAATGATTTATAGAACCTTGAAACATAGGTTCATTTCCAATCTAAATTCTTGCAGGATTACTTTTATCAAGGTGGATTACAAAGTAATAAAAATTGGAAAAAATCGTTAAGACTACTTGCGTAATCGAAGTCTAATTTTGTATTGTTATTAAGATAAGCAAAATGTTATGAAATCGAAAGTTTTTGTTTGTTTGAGTGTGAATCCTGAAATCTATTTTAATTAATATCAACTGTGATTGTTTTTATAACAGGCGATTCTTTTTATTTATTTTTTTATTCTTAATTTTTTCAAGTAAGCTCCTCAATGCACTTTTGAAAGTCAATTTACATAAATAAAAATATTTTATGTTACCACTACGGTAGTTACATTAATTGAACTAGAGAAAATCTATACACATAATAAAGCTGAAGAGTGTCAAAAATCTGTACACAGAAGATATTGTTTGAGTATATTTAAATCGATAATAAATCACGTTCAGCAGTTATTATAATTTTTGTCTGTTAATCTGTCTCTGGTTGTTACAAAAACAGCTGAACGGATCATCATGATTATTGGTAGGTAGGTAGTATGAGGTCTTAGGAGTGTCATAGGTTACTTTTTATCCTGAAATAATGCGAGCGAAGCCGCGGCCGTCCACTAGTTTTAAATAAAATTGATGTTCGTAACTTGAGATCCTAGTTTAATATTAGTACCCTAAGTTCGCTTTTATGGTTCCGATTCGTCATATTCCTCTTAAATAACGGCTTAAATAATGATTAAATATTTATACAAAAAGGCTTGTACATATAATATCATTGCAAAAAGGCATTAAATTATTGTTAGCCATTAAATACAGAGATCGATAAATCCGTAATCGCTTGGATACAGAAAACCAAAATAACACGAAAATCACATTTCGTATCTCGCGAATTCTCCTAACTCCATAAAAATTACATCATTGCCCATAATATGCTCCGGTTTCTCATTTCTTAGATTAGATTATATATTACTATTTATTTAGTTACATAGTTGTAGTATTTCTCATTTAATTGTGACTGATAAGATAAGAATGTAGTATAGTATTTACTAACCTGGGTTTATTTCTTCAAGGTGGTTGTTGAGATTTTCCATGTTTTTGGGGACTTTTCAAAAGGTTAAATGGTAATCAACATTTACGGGGTTTTGTTTAAATATACCTCTTATATAACGCAAAATACACAATTTCAAACTATGTTTAAAGAACCCAAATCTAAGGCTGGGAGCACTTTATTTAAATACAATTAGCATCATTTTAAGTTATCATTCATACCTTATAGACTTCAAAAGAGAATTAATATCTCGAATACAAATACAAAATACCTTATTTTCAGAAAACTTAAATGTACACTCTTATACTAGAACTAAATTCTCTGAGCTCTCATTCTAGGAATCAAAGACCCTGTGACGGCAGATGGCAGTTTACGCCTCATCTATCTCAATTCAACTAAATCTAGTATATATAAAAAACTCAAAAGTGACTGACTGACTGACTGATATAGTGATCTTTCAACGCACAGCCCAAACCACTGGACGGATTGGGCTGAAATTTGGAATGAAAGTAGATGTTATGACGTAGGCATCTGCTATGAAAGGATTTTTGAAATGCCACTTTTTAAGGGGTGAAATTATAGGGGATGCCGATTTTACTTTTTAATGCGAGCGAAGCCGCGAGCACCCACTAGTATATTATATGACTCAGTAAAACAATTTGTATGATAAACAGACACATACGTACAAACACCACTAACTTACAACAGCATCTTTTAAATCGGGCGCTAAAAAGACACCAATATGAAAAACGAAAAGAAATCAAAAGTAACACAGAACTCCTTGCAAAACCTCAAGCATTGTAAAAGAGGCTATATTTATGAAACTACGAAAGAGGCTGTATTTGTGATTTTCATAAGCATAGTTCGCGTGACAAACGAGTTAGATACAAGCAAGGACAGCAAAATGGTGCTATTACGAACAACGATGTATTATAGGAGGCTGCAGTAAATCCAGCTTAGATAATATGATCGTAAAATATAAGGCTAAGTGGCTGAAGTTAGCTGAAAATAAGGAAGGATACAAGTGTTTTACAAAGAATTGTATTCGGTTCTGTCTCATTTAGAGCCACTTTAAGCTAAGAATGGTCGGTTATAATTATTATTTGTTACATATATTGAAATATAAAAACAAGGGAAGAAAAACTACACATACTACTTCTAACTACTTCATTTATTATATTAATTTTTCAGTCAGCTTTTTTACCATTAATAGACAGGCATTTGATCTGACTTTCGAACTATTGGCTGAAAGAACATACAGATTTTTGAGGGTGTTTCACTCTGAACCATGAGATATTGAGTGGTCGTCCCGACATGTCCCTACGGCTATTGTCACTATGGTATCTACGTTTTTGCTAGTAGAATAGGCTGTTCTGTTTGCCAATCCTAGGCACGACTCAACAAGATGTTATAAAAATTGCAACGAAAAAGGACACAAAAGTAATCAATAAGAAAATTGTTTTCGATACTTTGTGTGAAGAATATAAAATGGTTGTCACGATTTCTGTTGGACATAAATAACTCTGCACGTGAGGATCTGAAGGTATTTTGGACTGAGCGAGTGTAGTGAGCGAAGCAACTTGTTTTAGACAGGTATTTGACCACCAGGTTACTCAAGCGACATTCGAAGTAAAAGTAAAGCAAAAAGGCAAAGTACATATATATGTATTATATGCGTTATCTAGTACCTATGATAGAAGCGCAAGCTTAGTATGGGGCTGTGTGATATGTCCTGAAATATTTATTTATTTATTATTATTATTTTATTCACACGACACACACTTTTCTTGTAATGGAACCTCAAATGCTGCTCCTGCAGAAATTGAACAAAATATCGCTTCAAGTCGAGAGTGAACGGTGTCTTCTAAGCAAGCTCGCTACAACGTAGATTGCAACGTTGCTTTAGATCTAGCGAGTTGTAGTCAAGCGTAAGCCAATTTTGCATATAACAAGATAACGCTCACATTCTCGAGGTTGCCAGTAAGCAGTAGCATTAGTTTATTTATCACTTTGTGTTTTAGAGATGTTTGTTCGCAAATTGAATTGTTTAGCTCAGCATGCGCCGGCGCAGGCTCAATAACATATTGTTTTGTTGACGGCGCCGCGTGGAAATTGAAGGTAATGCTTGTTTATAAGTAATATTGGCTGAGAATATTGACAACCATCATCATCTTTGGCTCAGTTTGATGAGGCATTCGTTCGTGATTAGCAAATTTAGCAAACTACAACGCCGCCGTCAAAATACCACAGTCTTTGCTTAAAAAATATTTTCACATTGCAGTAGCATTTCGTTTCCACAAAGTATTGTTTCAATATTGTTTAGACATCCTGTGGTAAGCTTCATGTTTTTAAATGAGAGTCCCGTAAAAGGAGGTCGTTATGAAATCGTCGTGGAGCCTTGTTTGAATCCTCTAAGATGGCTACAAAAAACTTTTCAGTTAGGCGTGTTACAATTACAACCCTAGGCAATGCTTAACATTAGGCGGGCTGTAGTCAAACGTAAAACTTTATACTATGTATTAAAAATTCTTGACACTAGAGTTACTTTATACGAACTTATTTATTTACTAATAGTACGTATTTACTTATATCTAGAAAACATGTACATTGTACATGCTACTGGACAACATATGAAAGCCTTATTTTATAATTATAAAATATGCACCTAGATCACAGAATACCCTAGATGTAAGTTTTGTCAGCATAATGAACGATTTTGTATTGTCATTTTTGTATGGGTGTGTTCACCATGATATGAGCTTATATTTTGGCGAGCCATCAGTACCCAGGCCGCGTGTCGTGTTGCCATTTCGTGCGCACGCGACCTCAATATGCTATTAATTGATGAAACGGGGATGACGTAGTGACACTAACTGACTTACTGGGAAAAAATGTCGATCCTCTGTCGATTTACTGAAAGAAAGAAAGAAAACATTTATTGTGACAGATTTAACAGAAACACACACACTAGTAAGAAAATAATAAAGAAACAAACATAAAATCCTGAAAAAAGCTACTGCTGGTCATATGCCTCCAATCGCACTGATAGTGAAATATTAAAACTGCAACACCACGACCACCCACAAACTAAAATCCAAACCTAGGGTGAACTGGTTCTTTTTGGGTAAACACAATCCATCTTAGGCTATAGCTATAGCTTACCATCAGGCAAACTGTGGTCAAATGCAAACCTGTTTTAGTAAAAAAATCCTACTTCTTAAAAAGTAGTTTGAATAAGTTTGGTTTTACTTGATGGCTAAAACAAAACATTTGGTTCAAATTGGAAAATTTTAAAAATTCAGGATTTCCCGCAAACTATAAATGCATAAAATTTACTCATTAATTACTTTTTAACTAATAAGAGTGATTTTCTATCTCGAGTGAGCCTAAATGGTAAAATATATAAAAGCCTTTTTGACTGTATTATTGTTGTTGTTATGATCGAACACATATTATCATGATAGTCGTTAAACGAGTAAAATCACTATTATAAACATATTATTATAGTCTCATGTCTAGATTTTGCATGGGTTTTGCATTTAGGTCAATTGTGGTCGTAAACTTTGATTGTACCCTCACTTAATAGGAATAAATAGGTAGTTACTTTGTGTAAGTGCTTACTTGAAGCAAATATTGATTGAAAATTATACAATTTATTGAAGAAAAGCATTCCGTATTAAGAAACGATAAAAAACACCGATGAACGGTATTCTGCCTAGAAAGGCTGGCCTTATAAATATGGAACATGGCTAAGAGGAACAACTAAAGTATCATCATCATCGTCAGCCTAATGAGACATACTCATGTATACGACAGACAAAACTATACCTGCATATTTTAAACCTAAGGTATTTCAAAGGCCAGTATGTACATATATTTGGAAACTGAAACATCACTAGAAGCTATGAAGCTACCAATTTGCTAATTTCATACAATGCACACAAACTTTTTGACGTGTGGAGCTAGCATTATGCTAGCTCCACACTACTCGCGAAGTTGAACGAGGTTAGACGAATAGAATAATGTAGAGAGGCACTTGGGCTTACTTCGTCCAACTTCACCTCGCCTCGGCCGACTTCCGTTTGTTGTCGGTTTTTGAGCCCGAGTCAAAGGATACGAACGGCTCCTCGCGGTGTTGAATGAGTGTGTAGTGTAGCACTTCGGACTTCAGTCAACTTCGGCCGAGTATTTCGCCGAGGAACTTCACGAGTAGTGGTAGAGGAGGCATAAAAGTTGGCGTCATAAGAAAGTTACTAAATTTGGCGCAAATCTGTATTCGCTTGATGTATACAAAGTTAAGTTTAATATGCGCACACGCATCCACCACCGTGTAGCGGCTATTGTATCGTACATTACTGTTACTTGTCTTACAAAGCTTATGCAAGGTGAATTTCATATTTGCGCATTCTTATTTTGGGTCGTAAAGATTGTACGTGTATTAAAAACAAAAATATATGTTTGTATTTCACATAAAAAATCCGTTCGGACTACGATCCTAGAGTAAGTTTCATTCGTGAAATGACTTGGGCGTCCACCACTATGTATTTGCCTTAGAAAGTCGCACGATAATTATTTTATTTTACTTTACGGGTAATCGTGGCACTCAGTTCTGAAGAATACGCCTTACTACTGATTGAAAGAATATACTCTTTTCTATCCTTAAAAATAAACAATAATATAGAAAATACTGCCAAGAACATGACTTCTTAAATAAAACCAAGAAGAATGAATAATATTAGGAACTTAACAACATACACAAATTTTATATATAATACGGAATACTTTTCACACGTTTAATTCCAATAATGTCTTACACACTATTCTAAAAAACACATATACATATAACACAACATATGTATGTATACTATGTATATAACACAAGCACCGTGATATTGAGTGGAATTAACGGTCAGGGCTGACTCGTTAAACATTATATACTTGTATAATATATACTGTATGTATGTATGTTGTGCGGGCACATGGTCTTAGAGAGGCCATTGGTGATATGATCGCTGTAAAAGTTAGGTATAGTTATATCAGGTATAGAGTTGTTGTGACTTGTTGTTTCTTTTAGACCTAAGTTATTGTTAATTTTCGGAACGTCGCTTACGGTTTGGTTTCTCCGTACGTTGACTTTTACGTGTTTTACGTAATTAAATCCATTTAACAGCCCAAATAAGGTTGTTTCTTTTATTGTTTAGAAAATTTATCAATTCTTAATTTACTCTTATAACACTTCGGTAAACATTTAATTTAGCATAGTTAAGAATTTTATGCCAGAAACCCAGTTATTATCCACACAATTAAGATCGTATCTCATGTGTTATAACCCGCTTACTTCCTAGCCTCTGGTACCATGTATGTGTAGTAATGAAGCTTTTCCAAAAATGCTATTTCAACAATTTTCCCAATAAAATGTACTTATGTATATTTCAGCACGACACCAGTAAATTTAAAGCATCCTCACATAGCTAAGGTCGTGTTTCCCTTGTTACAGTCTGTACATTCTAGACACTGATACCATAGATTTTTCAAAATTAATACTTTTCACGTATAAATCCCGCAGTAAATCCAAGCTAAAACCAACCCTATTAATAATGTACTAACGTCGATTCTCCCTTGTTGCAGCCCGCCTACGTTCAAGACGCTCACGCCGACGTCTCGCACGCAGCTCAAGCAGCAGTTGATGAGAGAGCATGCGCAGGAGCAACTGCGCAAGGAATCA
The DNA here is from genome assembly GCA_964023185.1 of Macaria liturata. Classification (NCBI taxonomy): domain Eukaryota; kingdom Metazoa; phylum Arthropoda; class Insecta; order Lepidoptera; family Geometridae; genus Macaria; species Macaria liturata. The sequence goes on from OZ026831.1 coordinate 8,161,048, forward strand.
TTACAAGTACGTACAACAATTGATTCTGATTCTGATTGCTGATTCCCTCAGCTCCTTTCTATAACCGAACAAGCAGAAAGTCCGCAGGTAGACACCGTTTCATGGTGGAAGTGCCGAAGTGTCGAACACAGTGCGTTGCCTCTACGTTTATTGTACGGACGGCAAAGCGTTGGAACACTTTACCAGAAACTGCGTTTCCTGCGAACTACAATCCAGCCCCCGTAGCATGGCACGCGCGATAGCTACCGCGCGCGATATATTGTTTATTTATTGTCCATTTCATATAGCAAGTCACCTGTGACAGGTCAGTAGAACGTAAAAGAACATGTACATAAATTATTGTGACGTCATGCTCATGTTGAAATATTTCTATTTATTAGTGAAAACATTATGTAAGTTAACAAAAATAACTATTAATATAAACAGTAAAAATTATAAGACATCAAATAAAGGGTATTTTTCGCGTGTACATACTCGCATTCAATGTTACAAAAAAATAAAATATTAAATTTCATTGCACAGCAAAGTTACGTACTACTGCTAATTGTGACGTCATTTTCGTAGGGTTGGGACTTGGTAATCGATTATTTTTGACATCAAAAAAATATCGCAAAAACAAGTATTTATCATTTCGATCTATCAGAGATAATGATTTATGTACTTCAAGCACAATGATTTTATGCGATTTTTTATATTAAAATAATTAAGGAAAGTATTTATGAGTTTTGTATCTTAAAAAATATAGCGGAAAACATAAAATTTTTGTGTATCATAATTTCATTTGAATAATTTAATATATATTTTAGCTTCATATATATTACACTGGCAATATTTTTTTATCAAACCTGTATTCTTTTTTTCCGTCCTTCCTTAATTTATCTGTAGGAATTTATTGTGGGTTCGACGAATATTATTTTGTGATTGTCGGTAATTCACATAACATTTTTAGGATAGGCAGATGAAAATAGCCATAAGTAACTACAATCGATAATCGGTAAATTTCTAATTCGAATTACTGCAGTACATCATTACAATTGTCAAAATGATATTGACAAGTGACGTTTTATATGTGTCACAGGTGCCTTGCTATATGAAATGGATTATAGCGAGCATGGCTCGCCGCGCGATACATAGTCCATTGATATGTTACATGAACTTTTCATTTTTTAAAGGACGCAATAAAACAATCACTTATGATTCAAATTTTAAAAAGTCGCAATTTTTATGACTAAATGAAAATTTCACCACACAAAACTCGAAAATGAAGAGGAAAATATGTAATGTACGTCACGAAGATACAAAAAAAAGCATTTAGGACCTTGTTCTCAAACGTTTTTGTTTCGCTTTTTTGCTGATAACTTCAAAAATTTTAAATTTTTGGCAAAAAGTTATATAAAACATATTTGTAGGCAAAACAATTTGCTACAAATTATGTTTAACAATTTTTTTGTAAGACGCTTAGTTTCCGACATATCGCGAAAAAGGGTTTCCACCCCTTTTTCCAAGCTGGCGGCCGGTGGACTAGAGTGGCGACCCCACAAACTTGAAGTCAAGCTTCTATTGACCCCCCAAACATGCCCCAAAAATAAAATTGCGTCTTCTAAAAAATGCAATATTTGGGCCTAAAATTTTATCATTTCAATGGACTATAAACCCGCAGACAAATTTTAAACTACGCAATAAAATAGTATTGCTACAATATTTAATACAAAGTATTTTATACATGACAACACTGACTACTTTTGACGTTTTTGCTCGTTTTGGCTGTCAAAAAAGAAAGAGAGGCATGAAATTTCCTTGTCTTGGTCCCTCAAGCATCAATCAGACGGAGTTGACAAGTAATGAGCGAGTGGGACAACTATATCTAGAAAACCTAAGAGCGAAAGAGACAGGAATCGGATTTTGTCTTTGTCTAAATTTCACTTTTTGTTTCGTTGGTCATTACTCGGTAGCGCCCAACATGGCAGTTGCGTGAAAAATATTTTTGCTTTTATATGGTGATTACGAGTGCTAAGTGTGAAAAAACTTGATTTACATAGTGAATTATTGAAGAAAATTTCATAGAACATGGTGATTTGCTATGTAAAAGGCTGTAAAAGCCGTAGTGAACGGAAAGATGAAAATATATCCTTTCATACGTAAGTACGATACTTTTACGACAATGTGACTTGATTATGACTAATTTAGGAGCAATGAGAGCCCTGCTTTATTGAAACGCTATTTATATGGATTATAAATAGTAAAATAAGACTAAAAACATGAATTGTTTTTATGAGATTACTCGGCTAAATTTAAAGTATAGTAAACTGTTTTACTCGCAAAGCGTTTGTCAAACATAGTTGTCATTTTGCAGTATTTTGAATTTGATCGGGTTAAACGGTTTTTGGTGATACCAGTTTCGTTTTGGCAATTTACCCAAGAAATTAAGGCAAAATATTTTTTTATAAAGATGATTTGAGTCGAAATAGGCATAGCAACATATAGGCATATCACTCTGCAAAGAAGCACTACAATAATGACAAAAAAAACATTTAGAGTTTTTAATTATATACCACATATATATTTATTTTTATTTATATAGATTTCCGATGGATCCAAGCGTTCGTGAAATTTGGATTAATGCAACAGGGCGACATAACTGGGAACCTCCAAAACATGCACGCATGTGTTCTAGACATTTCGACCAAAACTGATTTTTAACAAAAAATTGTTAAGAAAAATACAAAAATAAAAGTTAAAAATGAAGTACATGAATTTAGATATTCCAAAGGAAAATTTCTGTTATTTGTAATATTCATGTACAGTTTTAGTTAAGACGTTTTGTAAATTTGTAGATATGTTTAAGTAGTTTTTTTTAATATTCTTACTTTAAACCAGAAAAAATATTAACAAATTATTTAAGTAGTTGGTTATTACTTTATTCTTTGTTTTTTCAATGTAAATAGTTTTCCTTGAAATAAATATACATATAGTTATTTTGTTTACAAATCCTACTTAGTATAATTTATTCCTGCTTAAAATTTTATCGACATACTGTGTGTGCCATTTTTATATGAGTCCCTTTTTCAGGTGATAATAATGATTACGTACAACTTTTATACGTGTATGTATGTGTGTAAGTATGAACAAAAGTAGGGGAATTTTTATGACTCTGGCAGCCCTGAGATTCTACGTCATTTGTCGTCGTCCCTTTCGGGTATACGCGCTTTTTCTGGTCCACAGGATTGAACGTCAAAGTCTTGGTCCTTGGTCAGAGACGTTTGCCACTTGTCAAAAATGGTTGACTTTTTTAGCGACAAATCTTTTTTTTTTTTTATATGAAAAGTTCCTATGAAATTGAAAAAGTATTATTATATTACAAAATGTTTTTTTTTTATAAAGATTTTTTTTTAAATTTTTTTTATTATTATTTTTTATTTTTATAAAGATTTATTCCTTTTGATTTGATGGCTGTGGTGTGGAACTATCATAAAATAAAAACATTTACTTAGATTTCGACAAGGAGGTCAAGTTCAAAAATGTTCAAATAACCTTTATAATATCATTGTATTTAACGTAGACTTAATTCTTAGGTTTATTTCTAAGCTGAGAGTCTCGTAATTTGATAATTTGTACACTAAAAACAATTAACTTATTCCACAAACTTTTTATCTGGGTCTTCGCGATCGTCGATAAGTTTAAGCCAAAAGTAGATAATTATCTTCAAACTCGACCGCCATCTTGTAGCCATGCTCGCACAGGAGATACCTCAGAATACAGAAAGAACCAGAAGCCGCGTTCAACTGTAATTGCGAGCTACACGCTGTGTCCAAAAACCAAAACAACGCCCCCCGCCCGCGTCACTTCACACCCGCGTAATGTTGCTAGCTCAGGCATTATTTGCTCGTTTTTAGGGTAAAATTTGGGAGTCTAGGAGGTGAGATAATAATAGAATAAAAATTTTCCTATTCTATATAATTATGTACCTACCTAATTGTCGAAGAAATCGATAGGTTTATTGAATAAAAGACGCTTTAGAAAAAAAAAATACATATAATTTTCTTTTTGCTGAGTAAGCTTTTTAAAATATTGTCCAATATAATAATATAACAATAATGGTTTCCATAACTCTTCCAGCCGTGCTCTTTGTATTATTTTTGTCCACACCGCTTTTCTTTCTTCATCAACTGGAAAGCTAAAATTTGAGATAACTAATATAGAAACATAGTTACATACCCGCTCCCCCTCACCCCTTCTCCCTCACACACACATATCAAAAAATGTTTAGAAATCCGATATTACCATACTATTTAATAGGATTATTTGGTTAGGTACACACGGGCTGCACTGACGCTTTCTACTTTCTTTTTTCAAGTCGGTTAATTTTTATTAAATTACTTATTAATATTCTACAATGAATAAAAGCCCTCAAAAGGTAATAAAAAGAAGGGTAAATCAAAACTCTTATATTGGCAACAGTAACAAGATGGATGCATCATTATCTATGACAATTGAAAACTGAGAAATTTATTCATTAATTAAATAAGTTGATACCTAAATACGATACTTACACGTGAAATGTGATCCCATCGTGTTTCTTTTTTAGACCCGCTGCATTTTTACTGGTAGGAACGACACAAGACGGCATAATTTAGTTAAATTGATCACCGTTATAACACGTCATTCGCTCCGACGGTCACAGAGTGACTGATCGGTCGCGCGTCAAACTACTCTGTTTCAGAGTAGTTTTAGTAGCTTCAATATTAGGCGCGCTCACGGTTTCTGGTTCTTTCTGTATTCTGAGCCTGTTCCTGTGTACCTTGTAGCGGCCTGCAATAAACCGCGATCTATCATTGGTCGATTGCAGAATTTATCTTCAAACCCAAGCTCGCAGCGGCCAGTATCGCGGGAAAATAGATAAAAATGTAGGTTAAATCGTTGTCGCGGTCGCCATGCTCCCCGTGCAGGGGTTTTCAAATCTAGAGTTAATAGGTATCTTCTAGGTAAGCGTGTTACACCCTAGGCTGCAGCAATGCTTAACATCAGGCAGGCTGTAATCAAACGTAAGCGTGAAAAAAAACAATTACTAATCCTCATTTAATTAACTTAGTTATTTATCGTTATATCTTATATACTCTAAGCTAAAGCAATACTTAACTGCACTGCTGCAGCTTAGTGTGTAACACGCTTATATCAACAAATCACCCCCATAATAGGGTTCGCAACCCCCCCCCCCCCATTTCTAAATGGCGGCCATTTTTTTTTTTAGAGAGTATTTTTTTCCTACACAGTAACTAAAACTGTAACTGAAACTAGGGCTCAAGTACCGACTGAAACCTGAACTGGGCAGCTTTAATAAATCAGCGCAATTGATGATAGTTGTCAGACAATCAGCCAACTTGCTGTGAATGCATCATTGATGACGTCACGGGGTGAATCTCTTTCATTAACAATATTTACTCATGAGGACATGAGTGAGGATAAATTTGAGTAAGCAATCAATTAATTATGCTTCATTGTATGGCAAATATATATACTATAATAATGCTGAAGGAACCAAAAGTTTTAACATCAAAGATGTTTCAAAAAATGGTTGGAGATACTTTGAATTGTTAACAGAACACGTTCCAACAATTTCTAGATATTTTGTCTGTAAATCTGTGTCTCTGTTTGTCTGTTTATTTAAACGCTCATCGCGCAAAAACGGCAGAACGGATCATTATGATTTTTGGTATGTAGGTAGTATGATGTTTTAGTTGTGTTGTGTCATAGGCTACTTTTTATCCTCAAATATTGCGAGCGAAGGTGCCGCCATTACTAAAAACGTTTAAGCGAGTTCGGTTATAGGATTAAAGTACTAGTATACTCAAACAATTTGTTTTGAACATCTTCAATGTATGTATATATTTTTGGCCCTATTCAGCTTTATTATACGTAGTGATAGAAGATAGATATACATTTTTTATTCTTTTCTATCTACAATCAGTATTACTATAAACAGATGTGGTCTGTGCAATTGTTGTTATAAAGTGTGCACTCCATTAATTGCATCTCCTTATATTCAATTGTCTGGTGGAGCCCAATGTCAGTCGCGGCTACCACGACAAGATAGATATTTTACAAGACAAATTTATTCATACATCAGATAGATAGATAGATAGATAGATAAAACTCTTTATTGTAACACACATTGAAAATAAAATAAAGACAAACAAAAACACAAACGACTTAAAAAATAGTGCCACAACTGGCGGCCTTATCGCTAATAGCGATTTCTTCCAGGCAACCGTAGGATGGACAGGAGTCGAAAGAAAAATAAAGGATGGGGTGTTCAAAAAAGAGAAAATATTATACAAACAATAAAATATTCAATATTATATACATAATAACAAATAACACATATTACTTATAAGTGTAAATAACTATAAATATATAACACATATACATATTATACCTACATACTATAACGACAGAAGGAGACAACAATAAACACACGATTTCAACAGCAGATTATTGAGCTATTGAGTTTAGGTACCAATCAACACCAAGCAATAAAACTGCAAATATCATAAGGATAATCTAAAACCATCACAGAATACACACCAGTATCCATATTGGTTCCTACCTAGTCGTAAATTAAATCATATTCACGGATCTAGTAATCCTTAACATGGCTTCGTGAGTATACATGCTAATCAATGCCACAGTCAATACTGAGAACAATGTCTGCCATAAAGTAAACCTGTGTTTCTTTTGAGTAAATAAATAGTAGATAACTGGTATAATCAGAGGTTTCATTCTTTGTCGTTTTCGTTAATTTAGTTCAAGGGGAATAGAGATTCGGGCAAGGAGTTCCACAGTTTAGCAGTTCGCACGATGACAGTCGAAGCAAACGCTTGGTGCGAGTCTTTGGAACCTCAACTGTATAACGCTAAGGACTCACGGAGCGGTTTTTTCCCGCGCCTGCCGTGGTGGCGGCACCGCAGCCTTTGTAGAATACAGATTATATCCCTGCCAGATTGGTTGCCTGGAAGATATCGCTCTTAGCGATAAGGCCACCAATTAAAACGCAAATTTTATTTTTTATGTTTTTTTGTATTGTTTTTTATGTAAGTATGTGGTGTTTTAATAAAGAATTTATCAATCAAGCAATCAATTAATATGTATGTAAAAAAATCAAGCACATTTCACGACGCGGCTTACTCCCGCGGCGGTATCGATTGTTCGAGGCACCCGCGGGCGGGCGCCGCGCCGCCCGCCGCGCTCTGCGATCAAAGTCCGGCGAAGGTCCTTCTTGCGATAATCGACCGCCAGGTTTGCGGGCTATAATCGCTGCCGCGGCAGCAGCGGCGCCGCACAAAACTCCGGCTTCGTGAGTTTTGAAAATTAAACGCGGGGCCACCGCCGCGGCGGGCGCTGGAAAAAACCGGTCTGTGAGTTCTTAGCGTTACCACAGAATACATACCTAATGCGTTACGGTGCCTCCTTAAAACCTACATGGATAAATGTATGTGTGTGTGCAATATCACAACGAGTTTCGTTGTTACTTTCCCATGTCCTGTTGTTAACAAGAGTTTTTAACCGACTTTCAAAAAAAAGAGGTTATCAATTCTTCTGAAACTTTTTTTTTGTGGGGATGTTACGCAATTACTCAGTTGTTTATCAACCGATTTCAAAAAATCTTTTTTTATTCGATGAGGATAGTTTCCGAGATGGTCCCATAAAAATTGTTTTGCATTCGGTTCTAAACTTTTTGAGAAAAAATAAATAAACCAACAAATTGATAAAGTTTATGCAAACCAATTTTACCCATATTTCCAAAACTACTAGTCGGATTTTGATACAGTTTTCTGTAATGAGTTGAGATTTAATGGGTGCATCTTTTTAGCTATGTATTACGATGACAACTCACCAGGGGGCGCTGCTGTATACACTATATCTTCTGAATTATCAGCCCGATTTTGATGCGGTTTTCTCTGATAGATATTCTAGATTTGTTTAGCAAATGAATTCATGTTGTAGTTTTTTTTTTATAGGCTTAGATTTGTTCAGTAACGTGACAGTAGAGTTGAAGTCGGTTTTTGCTTTTGTTTAAAATAGTTATTTAAACTTATTCCTTTTCTTGTTGCTTCCAGAACCAGTCAGCTGGGCTGTCGAAGAGCAATGAAGAGAAGAAGAAGCCCACCGCGGCGGAGGTGCCTCGGATTGCGCCTCACGTCGAACTACCGCCACAGGTGTTACAGGTGCGTGCATACTACTATGTACTAATACTACTATGCTGTTGATAAAGTAAATAAGAAAAAGAGTCTTTATTGATACTGCAAAGTTGCAACATACATTAAAGTGCTTATATCATAGAATATGCTACACAAATAACAATATCTCGTCAAATTGAATTTAATTAATACATTTAGTTTTAATACAATTTCACAAGGTTACAAAGTCAAGTTTTACTATCAAATATAATTTCAATACCTTGGCAAATAAAAGTGTTATAAAATTAATTATCTTTCCCATAAAGAAAGAGTTGACGGATAAGAAAACTATGTATTAAATTAATATACTGGTGAAGCTATCAAGCAAGCGGTTTTTCGATACAGCCAATCAGGCCAAAATTAACGTTATTTTCACAATAAGTAATAAATAAGTACTTGTATAAAATATTTCTGTAAATATTTCACTTGTTTTATCCCACTTCATTTTCCCATCACTATAAGCATACAATGACAAGCAAGGGCTATTTAGGATCTGCAGTTTTTTATTCTTGGTCAACATATAAATAGAAAAACGTCTTAGACTACAGTGGCGCATCAGGCAGGCTGTATCCAAACGTTAGCCAATTCTGTGTTAAAAAAAAACTCTTAAATGTTGTTACATCATGTTCCAGGTCCGAACAGTTCTGGAGAACCCCACCAGGTATCACGTGATCCAGAAGCAGAAGAGCCAGGTCCGACAGTACCTTAGTGAATCTTTTCAACCGCAAACACAGGTCAGTATTCATTCATTTATACCCAAAAAATTTAGAAAGTTCACCCTTTTCCTTACACTGTTGTGATCGGGAAAAAAACGATCTGAGTAGGTACATATAATAAACTTTCGTTTCACTAAAAAAAATATAACATGCGTAATATTTTTTAGTCTTCTTCTTCTTATCGAATGAGAGAGGCCAACCCTGGTGTCGAGAGTTTATTAAGCCGCCCTAAGGGCCTCTGACATGGTTTAACGACTGCCGTACTAGACAAACAGCCGGAACCTACAATTTAACGTGTAATCCGACCTATGGAAGCGCCCAAAATGGACTGCCACTTTTCGTTCACCCATTCAAGGACTGACCGCATCGACCTTGTAATCGCATGCGATCGCCTCCGCTAGCTGAGCTACGGACGCTTCATGATAAAGCTGAAGAGGGTCGAAAGTCTGAACATTGAAAATATGTAAAAAAATGTTTAGAGATACTTAGAATTGATAACAGAACACGTTCCAACAATTTATAGAATTTTTGTTTATCTGTGTCACTGTTTATCTAAACGCTCATAACGCAAAAACGTTTTAGTTTCAAAAAATAATAATAATGGTACCTACATTATGTAGATGTAGAAAGCGTAAACTTTAATAATCATTTTCCTCCAAATTTGCTTCCGAACAAATCTGAGCTATGAACGCTATCACTTAATTTAATTATTTTACGACTGTTTAAATACTAAAGAATATTCAAAAATAACTAATCTTATATCTAATCATATCTTTCTCAACACTTCGGTAATCCAAGTTTTTACTACCTAAGTACCAACGTAGGAATAGGTGCGGGGATGAGCAAATGCATTTCCTCCACGGAAAAAAATGGGACTGAAATCTCCTCACTAATAAGGGTCATGAATTTTTCATATCTTGTCCAACAGATGTCGCTATTTGTTAATTTTCCTTAATGCATTACGACGTTCATTGGTATCTCAGTAAGTTCCAAACCAAAAAGCTTATAGATAAAATATAGAATCAGGCGTTACTTTGCGGAAATCCATTGTAAATGAAACTCTGGAGAAATACGTAGTGTCTTTCCGCTGCGACTGCTCCTAACCGAGTTCAAACAGCAACTAATTGTTGTTTGAAGAAAACATTACATATTTCTCCAGAGTTTCATTTAAAAAGCTTGTATCTCTGGTTCCAGGTGTCCAGCAGAGCAGCGCTATCAGCTCCAGAGCTGGGTGCTGCCACCCCCTCCTCCCCGGAGCGCGCCTCCAGCCTGCTCAGCCCAGGGCTATGCTCCGTGGGAACTACTCACGAGGAAGTAAGTACAGCGTCCAGGAGTCAGCACACTGCCAGCATAATCTGTACGTGGGTGATTCTATAGCTGGTTTTGGCCTCCAAAACTTGATGCTGCTACTGCTTTGGCCCACAGGGCCTTCAAAATGTCAATCTGTAGCCAAAAACCTCACGTTTTGTTACTCTAGCATTAATGTGTTTCGGCAGCCATATTTGAGAATCAGTTCCAGTATAGTCATGGTAGCCATCACAGTGTCATTTGCGGGTGTCTACTCAAGAGTTGGCCAAACACCTGACGGTTAAATAGCGAGTAAAGACATACATATCTTATTTGCAAGCCTCATAGTGGCCTAAAAACTTTTGAAACCAGATTTCACCTTCTCTTTCTCTTCTCAAGAACTTATATGTATTTCCACACTCTCACCCAATCATTTCCTCCTCCCAGGCAGACGAGTTCCTAGATGACATCTTATCCCTGGACAGCGGCGCGGGGCCGCTCTCCTCCTCCGGCCCGCCCTCCACCGCCAGCTCCGTGGCCGGGGACATGCTGTCCGATGCAGACATGCACGCGCTCAACAAGGATAGGCAGAAGAAGGATAATCATAACATGAGTAAGTAGAAAGATCTATTTTTATGGCCATTTTCATTGGCAAGTCCGCGGAGAATCGTAGTATGATCAAAGGAGCTGCGCAGTCTTCAAACCATTTTGGCATTAGACTCTTAGTAGCGAAGATTTAGCTGTGCCAAACTAGTTATTTGAAAAGCGTTTTATATAGAAAGAATATAACCATACTATGATTAAGAAGAATTGATGATTATTTAATGATACCGCTGGATTGACCAAGTATAAAAGGACCTACGCAATCTTCAGACTGAACCAAATTATACAATACTCTTGGAATCGGAGACTAGGGTCTAGTTTGGATTTCGAGCCAACAAAATTAGTTAGAAGAACTTTTCTTCAGATGTTGTTATCCTTTGATCCATGTAATTTTTTTAAAATCTTTAGATTGTTAGAATTAATTATGTTTCGAATTATTATTTTTTATGTAAAACGTGGTGTAACCTAGTTCTTAATGTCACCAGGACTGGAATCTGGTGGCTACAACTTGCTGACGGATGCCGACATACACGCGCTAGCCAAGGATCGACAGAAAAAGGAAAACCATAATATCAGTGAGTCTTCTTCTTATATCTTATCATCCGCCCTTAGCGCCTCTGGCATAGCTTTACGATTGCTTGCTGTTCGATGAAAAAAAGTGATTTTTTCCAAAATGTTTGCTAAAAACGAAAACAAAACAAAATTATTTTGATGATTATTAAATTGAGCATATAAAATTGGCATTTTAAATATTGCAAGTTGTAGCCACATTTACAAATCATCATTAAGTTTTGTTTTAGTTATTGCAAATCATTATGAGTCCTCTAAAATTAGGTTGGATTTTCTACTCGTGTTCTACAGTCGAAGAAGTTAATATTAATTTCTGTTATATTCTGTGAAATTCTTGAATTTCCGTGACAAGACCAATTTTGGAATACTTTTTTTATTTTACGTGGGTTTGGTTTACGTTTGACTACAGCCTGCCTGATGTTAAGCATTGCTGCAGCCTAGGGTGTAACGCGCTTACCTAGAAAATACCTATTAACTTACCTATCCTTGCATTTATGACCATTTTATCTGATCCAAAAATCTTTCTCCACCTTCCAGTCGAACGTCGCCGCCGCTTCAACATCAACGACCGCATCAAAGAATTAGGGACCTTATTACCGAAGACAAACGATCCATTTTACGAAGTCATCCGCGACGTGAGACCTAACAAGGGGACTATCTTGAAGAGCAGTGTTGATTACATCAAGTGTCTGAGGGATGAGGTCACGAGGTTGCAGCAGAGCGAGCAGAGGCGGAAACAGATAGAGATACATAATAGGAAATTGATGCTTAGGATACAGGTGGGTTTGAGTTTTTTTTATATCATAGACTGATAGAGAGAGAGAGAGAGAGAGATACCTTCAGAGAACAAATAGCTAGCTAGAAGATTAAGACGAGCTATGGGAAGAAAGTACAAACTAAATGGTTTCTTTGCATGCCATAGTCCATAATCATGAAAAAAGTGGGTAGGTACGTACTTTTACGGCTGGGGATTGAAATATTGATTCATTACTTGAATGTACGCAAAATTATAAATCATAGCGTAGGTAAATCGTTTAATTATGCATCGTATTTGTGTAAATCCCAATATGATATTGTGTTAATCATTTTATCTCAAAACCATTCCAGCGTACCCGAGTTCGAATCCAGCAAACCCGATCATTTTTGCGCATCAACATACCTCAGCACTAATCCTCCACCACCCCATGTTACAGGAACTCGAGCGCCTAGCGCGAGTCCACGGGCTCCCCCTGTCGGGCGGAGACAGCAGCAGCTGGCCCTCGCAGGAGAGTGACTCCGGCGTGGACAGCGCGCCAGAACACACGCTCACACCGCGACGTGCGCCTACACCACCTGTACCGGTAAATGCAAGTTTGAGTAGTTAGTTCGGTGGTTGGCCTCTAGATGGCGTGAAAAAACTGTAGTCTTTTAACTTTGCGGTTGTTTCGATAACATTTCCGTGGATTCCCATTGAAATGTTATCGAACCACGTTATGATACCACTTGTAATAGAAGAGCAGGCTGATATAATCTAAGTTACGGTACGCTTCCACTTTTATTGTACGAAAGCAAAGTTGTGGAACTCCCTCCCTGACTCCCTGTTCCCCACGCACTATAATCCAGCGATCTTCAAAGCGAGAGTGAATCGGTTCTTGTCGGGTAAGCACGCTCCATCTTAGGCCATAACTTATGCTTACCATCAGGCATAGATAATTCCTTCACACGCTCTGTAAAATTCAACTTCGCATTGCACAACTACTTACATAAATACTTTAACTTTGTGTTACAGCGCCATCTAGCCCCGAAACTAAGTAAGCTCTTGTTACTAATATTTTGTTCTATGACTCCAGGAGGTGATCCTCCCGAAGCAGGAGCCGGCGCCGCTGATGGAGCTGGGCGAGCAGCCGCCCGACCTGCTGCGAGACATGCCCTCTGTCGACTGTCTGGCGCAACTACCTGCACTGGGTAACTAAAAGCATAATTTTTTTACATGATATAGCTATTTACTACAACTTGCCTGATGTTAAGCAACACTATAATCTACGATCTAGCGCGCTTGCCTAGAAGAAACCGGTTTACTCTCGACTTGAAGACCGACAAATTATAGTTTGAAAACTGTCGGCACCAGAGCTGATCACTCTCATATGTAGTTGTTTACTTTGATATTTCCTACTTTTATTAAGAACTGTTGTTCATGTTCTATGTTAGAAATGTAAGTTTATTACACGTTAGACACATCTTTTTTCTAGTTTAAAAGGTACGGCATTTATCAAAACGTAAATATTTCATTATTATTTATTGTCATCTTTCTGGATGTACCTAAGCTATCCTTAATTTGTCTCAAAGTTAGCGATATTATGCGTTGTATTAATACTCTAAATTCCTTATTTCCAGATGGTCTGAAGCTAGGTTCCTGCTCCCCGCTGTCCCGGGCGGAGGGCCTGTCGCTGGGCTGCCTGGAGCCCGACCTGTGCCTCGACAACGTAGCCGACAACCTCTTTTCACATAAGCACATCAAGGTAAGAAGATTTACTATACATTCATGATCTGAAATCTTCACTAGTAAAAACTTCTGAAATTTGGATTTGGATGTGAAATTAACACCGTCTCAACTACGCACACGAAAACATCTTTTCGTAAAACGAAATCAAAATGAGGAGAAAATCCAGTCCACAAATAGAACATCTGTATCATTGTTGTGGAAGTTAGATGATGGAGAAGGTCTCTCTCTTCTCTTCTTAGTCGTATCCCTCACTGCTGAGGATCGTGACTCCTTCTGATTTTGTGGACTAGTTGTCGCCATTTGTTGCGTTCTGATGCACTCCGTCCACACGGTCTCTTTCCTTCTATTTTCCCTTTCTCCCTTTTCCCAGTCACTATTAGGCGCTCCAGATTATCGGCAACTCTGCGAGCAATGTGGCCAAAATACTGCTAAATCCTGTGCAAGCAGAGTGTGGACAGGCGTTTGATAAAAAAGGTCTACATACAAATTTATAGCGTTTTGCTCAAAATTAACAGTACCGTCAATTTTTAGAATTTATCTTCAAAATGCCCATGATTACAAACTTGCCGCGTAAAAGACTGCCTTAAATCCCAGTCGGTAAAACAGTAACCTAACTCTTATGTTGTACATGTTCCAGATGCGTCTCTCCCCGTCGCCAGGCCTGCTCGGGAGGGAGGAGGACGCGGTGCTCAACCTGGCGCAGATAGAGGACCTCATGGACGACGACTCACACAACCCCGTCACTTCAGGTACGTCAGGTAGCCAAGGAACAGTGGATAGTACTGGGTTTTGGATTAAAAGGGCAATATTTCCAGTGGAATAATAAAAAGTATCTTCCAATGAAAAACACAATATGATGATGCCGAGTTTCAAAATTCTATGAAAGGTCCCATTAATATCTTAGCGGTTAGAAGGCAAGATTACTGCGACCTCGCAAGGGAGCAAATTTTTGACATATGTGCTGTGCACTTACTCGATGACGACATACTAGTAATAGGCGTGTACCACTCTAACGCGACGAGCGACAGTGATTACCTCGAGCTGTTTGAATCACTTTTATGCAAAGTAGCAGACGAGTGCATAGACTGCGTCATCTTAGGTGATGCCAACATTAACCTTTTAGAAAATTCAAGCTCGCAGAGAGAACTACTAGACATTCTAGATAGTTTTAAATTTACACAGCTGGTCAATAGTCACACGCGAGTTGACCCCGGTGGTAAAAAATCGCTGTTGGATCACGCGTACACGAACATGCCTGCTAAACGTGTTACGTGCGTATCTGTCATCGATACGACCCCTCTCAGTGACCACTTCGCTCAGCGCCTGACGCTGACTAGTGAGACTACACCGATCTCTGTGCCCGTTCACCGCATGTGTCGTAGCTTTACCAAATCGAATGAGCAAAATTTTATCGAAGCCCTCCGTTCTGTTGACTGGGAACAAACGATTCAAAGAGCTAACGGTAGCTGCCAGATTCTTTGTGATAAGATTACGAACACTTTAAAATACACATTCGGCGTATGTTACCCGCTAAAAAAACGACTGTGTAATAATAATAAACACTGGGTTGATGAAGATGCGCGGAATTGTAGATACCTATTACGTGACGCCCATCAGCTGAAAATTACATTTCCCTCGGATGATACGCTGCGAGACAAATGTGACGCACTAACTACTTCGTATCACAGTATGTTAAAAAACAAGCGCGTCGAGTTCTTCTCCGAGGTAATAGGAAATAACCCACGACGTATGTGGCAGGTCATAAACTCGGAGCTTGGTCGTAAATCGCAAGAAAGGGTGGATTTTACTGACTCAGTTCGAAACCCCCAAGGCCAGGCGTATGCCACTAAGAAAGATGTCGTGGATGCTCTTAACCAGGAGTTCGTCTCAGCCGCAAAGAAGTGTGGCGCGCCAGCTGCTAACAATATCGGTGCCATGGGTGTGTTAGCGTCGGGAGCCCTTGTGAGTGACGTATCCATTAGGCTAGAGCCATTCACCACTGCCGAGTTAGTGACGCTAGCAACTAAACGTATCGCTCCTAAAAAAAGCACTGATTTGTACGGCATATCAGCTAGCGTAATGAAAGTAGCGGTGGAAGCGGTGGCACCCATTGTAAGCCACCTGTTCAACGTGTGTTTGAAGGAAGGCACTTACCCAACTGCTCTGAAAAAAGTGAAAGTCTGCCCGCTCTACAAAGGCAAAGGCCAAAAAGCTGACCCTAAAGCGTACCGACCGATTTCACTGGTCCCGGCCCTCAGCAAGCTGTTGGAGGCAGGTTTGAACAGGAGGCTTCTGAATTACGTGGCGGCGCGCGATATCTTGTCCGAGAGGCAGTACGCCTACAGGGCGGGCCGCGCTACCACAGATCTGGCGCGCGAGGTAGTCTGGCGAGTGCTGAGCGCGCGCGAAGCAAGATTGCAGGTCGCAGTACTCTGCTGTGACTTATCACGCGCCTTTGATACTTCTAATCACGGACTTATAGCTGAGAAGCTATGTTTTTATGGTATCAGAGGCCCAGCCCTGTCAATACTGACCTCGTTTATGTCAGAGCGCACGCAGGTCGTAGTAGGCGACAGAGGCCGCGCCGTTTCCTCGGAATTAGAAAACGAGATGGGTGTCCCACAAGGGTCGTGCTTGTCAAACACGCTTTTCAGCTTGCTTTTGAACGATCTGGCAGCCAGCATAGATGGAGCTGATATATATAAGTACGCAGACGATGTCGCCGCCGTGGTATGTGCCCCTAGTCACGAAGAGCTTGAAGCCAAGCTAAACCTCGTTGCGAACGACCTGGATAAGTGGTTTAAATCAAACGGTCTGGCACTAAATAGGGACAAAACGTGTTTTTTGTCGTTTTGTCTCAACGGCCATACACCAAAGAGGTATTCTGTAAACGTTGGCAACACCGCTATACAGCAAGTCCGCTGCACGAAGCTTCTAGGCTTCCAGTTGGACGGCGCGTTGACGTGGGAGACACACATTGACGATTTATGTGGGAAGCTCTCGAGCTCGTGCTACGCCCTCCGGCGGCTGGCGAGCACCGCTACCCGCGACGTCGTGCGCTCCTGCTACTTCGCGACCGTCCACAGCGTGATTACGTATGGGCTGGAGTTGTGGGGCCGATCGGCTGATATAAACAGAGTGTTCTCTATGCAAAAGCGCGCTGTGCGTGCTATTTGTCGAGCCAAAGACGACGCGACCTGCGTAGAGTTGTTTCGTGAGCTCGGCATATTGCCACTGCCTTGTGAACTCATCTTCCAGGTAGCCCTTTTCACTCAAACGCACCTGCACTTGTTCCCTCGCAGGGGAATTCATGGCAAGTACGGAATGCGCAGCGATAGTAAGAGAGAGCAATTAGTAACACCGTCGCATCGTCTTGCGAAGTCGGAGAGGTCCGTGTACGTGATGGGTCCCGCGGTATACAACCGTTTACCCGCTACCGTGCGTGATGTACCCTCCACCGCGCGCTTTAAAACCAAGCTTAAAGCTTGGCTGCTTGAGCAGCAATTTTATGACCTTGACACATTTTTCAAGATACCAGAAATGTGATGTATAAAATTATTATAGTGATAGATATCTAATAGACTGACATGTAAATGACTTAAATGTAAAAAATAAATGTATGACTTGTAATAATGGAATTATGAATAAATGTATTGTATTGTATTGTATTGTATTGTAATATTACAAAAGTATTATTTGTCAACTGGAATGGTCAACGAAAATGCTGAGAAAATGCATGTTAGATTTAACCACAACATTGTCTGGAAACCTTCTTGATCAAAAAGCTTTAAGTTATGTTAGGATCGACCACATGATTTCTGTCTCAAAAATTACTGCGATAAAAATTTAATGCATCCAACTTCTTCTGTTTCTCGCTAGATGGCGCTCTTTGGAAATTATCATAGTTCTAAAATTAAGCCTCATTGTGATCCCCCAGGTGACCCGATGCTATGTTCGTCCCCCACCTCCCAGCTGTCCCTGAGCGACGTGGTGGCGGAGGCGGCGGACCGCTCCCTCGCAATGCTGCACCATACAGACTCCAACGGGTTCCCGCATAACACTGGGGACTGTACGTATACATTTACTAAACCACATTACAAAACATATTCCGTCTTATTACAAAACGTGGTTTAAATATTAGTCTTGAATTTTGAAAATAAAAAGTCTGTTCTTGTTGTTCAAAGATCACATATAAGCTATCAAAACATAAACTTCAAAATTGGAACGTTGATTATCATTGGTAACATTTTGACAGTAGACAGACAAATTTCGACAAACACAAACAGACTTTGTATTTTCAAAGTTCTGGACTAATAGTTAAACTAGGTTTTGTAATAAGATGGATAGATTTTAGGACGTTGACCTTTGCATGCTTGCCATTTAGTACGGGTCCTTAACTTAAAATACGGTCCCATCCTGAAGAAAGCATGAAACTTGGCATGAATGTAGCTGTCATATATGTGCTTCAATGTAGATATGGAAGCACGTCAAGAAATAATGTTTACCCCCCTCCCCCCCCCTTTTTATCTCCCTGATTCCGGTTTTTCGAATTTTCTACGAAAACGATAAGACTGAGGAGTTTACTCTTCAGAGAACAAATCATCGTCGATAAATTACCTACAAGACGATACTACATTATATAATGGTAAGATTAATATATTTCTGTTTACAGCCACCAACGTATTATGAAATTGTAAAAACAGGCAAACTTTTTTTTTCTTGCTCCATTTATAGGAAAGCGACAAGAGTGGTGATAAAATAGACTTAAGAAGTAATATACCTTATACATTGAGCTAAAAAATGACACCTATTTCATAGTCGTAGAGACATTACTTCCAGAGTTACAGCTTGCCGCGTCTGACTCAAGTACTCATTTTTTACCTTTTTACAATACCACCTTTCCGATAATGTTGTTTTGCTTAGACTTAAAGCCAAGGGTTTCAAGAAATTTATTAAAAATACAGTAAAATACAGTGAAAATTATATATATCATTTATTTCAATGCATATCACAGGAATCTCCCCCACATTTACAGAGACCAGTACCGGGAAGGCCCGACTTCCTACAAATGCATCGTCCTTTAATGCAGCTGCGGCATGAACACTTCGTCAATTCTTTTACAGATGCGGACGTTTCTTTGGTTGTACTCCAACATGGAATCCAAATACAGTCTTCTTTCATCCAGCCCCAGTTCTCAAAGTTCGGATATTCAGGATTTGGTATCAGACTTTGACCCCAGATCAATCCTGCTTGTAAATAAGCTCGTTTTGTATGCTGTTCAAGAGCACCAAGTGTTGGTGGCAGCCTGTCCATTGCCCGTCCCTTGATGAAAAACTCTTTTCTAGCTTGGTTAATGTCTTCTACATCGCTAGTTTTGTCGTAAGTCAGAATGACATATCTTGCCAAAGCATCCAATTGATGGCTTTCAATTTCATTTTGAGGTCGTGACATGGTTTCAAATACTTTGGTAACTTCAGGGAAGGAATTCCAAGTTTTCCAAAAGGATTTCTTTTCCTTTCCACAAAATCCAGATACTGTATCACACCCTGTAAATGCGTGAAAGAATAACATGCCACTGCATTTGTCTGGGCCGAGTTTATTCACAAGTTGGTGAATAGCAATACTACGTAAAGCTTTCCCTGTTCCGAATGATATCCAACATTTGTTCAAACCCATTTCTTTTAGGCCGCTGTATAAGGCAATAGCTACAACAACCACATCTGTGTCAACCGTTCTAATCAATATTTCTGTGTGGCCAAGCTGCACGGCGTGCAAAACATGAAGGAAGAGTCTGGTATCAGCTTCTTCTTGTTTTGACTTAAGGGAGGACAAATCTACGGTGGCATCGTTACACAAAACTTGTTCCCCTTTGGTTGCAACAATCGTTTTTGCATGTTGGACCTGCTGGAGACCATCAGCCAGGAAGTTGAAAAGCTCTACTTTGTTCTGTGACGAACGAAGAAATTGTTGCCAGTTTTTTGGAAGTTTACCTGCTGGTGTAACTTTTTGACGAAATCCTGTGCCCCTCTTCTCCCTTGTATGATTCTTGAGACTGTCTTCATGATATGCATCAAAAACGACATCAACTCGATTTCCATTCTGGTTCGTAACATAATTAATAAATGTTTTGCGATAATCGTCAAATGTAACGTTACTGCTCGGTCTTATCATTTGAACTACAGCAGGCCCATCTAGAAACGATGAAGTGCAGTCTACGGGATCTTCGTTAAATGACTCGGTTGACTCGATGACAGTACTTTCATTTTCCTCTTCATCTTCTTTGTCTTCATATTTGTCTTTAAAACATTTCAGTAGTTCCGATTTTGCCACATATCTTATATTTCCTGTCTCAGAGAGGGACGGAGGAAACGGTTGGTTTTCATGTTTGAAAAAGTCGTCTATATTCCCTTGCCTATGCTGACAGGCGATGTACAGTTTTGAGAATAAGGCGGCGTCGCTTTTCGCTATCGACAGTTTAGCCATAGCTCTGCTGATACCTATCACGCGGTAGCGCGCAGCTATATTTTTAATAAAACTTCAAAGTTACATATACAATGTGCATTATTTTGTAAACTATAAGTTCTATGAACATACGTCCAAAGACAATATTGTAGAGAATTTAATAAAGAACAAATTGTTCTTTGACAGTTTTATGATAGCTGTACCCGTTTTCATAGAAAATAAGAAAAACCACGATTTAGCACATAAGAAGGGGGGGAAAGGGGGGAAAAAACAATTTTTCGACATGCTTCCATATCTATATTGAAGCACATATATGACAACTACATTCATGCCAAGTTTCATGTTTTCTTCACGATGGGACCATAAAACTGATTTTTGTTAGGACAAGGAGCCGTACTAATTGTCGTTGTAGATCCATCGATTTTTTTATACTTTCAGTCAATATACCTACATATATTTTTTAACTAAAACATGTTTGCACATGAGCAAAGTTTGCCTGAGGGTAAGCATTAGTTATTGTTGGTTATTGGTCTAAGATGGGTCTTGCTTATCCAATAAGTACCGGTTCACCCTCGCTTTAAAGATAGTAAGATAGTTCATGAGGAACAGGGAAAATATCCTAGATTCTATGTGTTCCAAAACTTAAATGCTTTTAGTATTAATATAGAACGAAATGACGTGACTCTAAATATGAAACATTCAATATGTTCATTCAAGCTAATTTGAACATGACTTCGCTTATGTGTGTCGCGGCTTAAGAAAACTTGATTCACAAAACATGGCAATTGAAAATGTTACAAAGATTGTCACCTGTAGTTTCAGCCATGATAGCTAGTACCAGTCACAATCCGTCTTATAAAAATATAAAACGCGGTTTAAATATTAGTCCAGAACTTTGAAAATAAAAAGTGGGTTCTTTTTGTTCAGACATCACATACAAACAATCAAAATGTTAACTTCAAATTGGATTTTGATTTAACATTGGTACATTTTGACAGTTTGATAATTATGACAGTAGACAGACAATTTTCGAACAACTAAAACGGACTTGGTCTATACTAACATTTAAACTTTAAAAGTGACTACGCTACCTAATATGGTAGTTTTGTTCATATTTATTAGGGTTCCTGCTAATTTGTATATATTTCCTATATACTCATTACAAGTCTCCCCCAGGTTCCCTCATGAGCGACCCCAGCATGTCGCTGGGCGGTCTGGGCGCGCTCACGGAGTCCTGCCTGCCCAGCCTGCTGCTCGGCGGGCCGCACCACCACGCGCCGCACTCCCCGCACTCGCACCCGCGCTCGCACTGCTTCGACATGGACCTCGGAGCTTAGGGGACTTTAGAACAGCGACACCTGTTGAGATTAACGCGAACTACGAAGGTAGTGATTGTGGAAGTGGCGCCATCTCTGGTGATAGTATGGTACTTTACAAAAACGTATACAGATTTTAGTAACGATGATTTTTGATGGTCTGGATTGGAAATTAATGTAAGCAAATACAAGTTTTGACAATAATAAAATGATGCTAGAGATTTGTATTTGGAACTTAGGCTACGACAATAACGTTATAAATTCACTAGATTGCACAGAGAATAATTTTATGATGATGCTATATTTTAACTTATGGAAACACTTCACTGCTCGTTATCTTTGATATTTAAATACGTATTTCACTAATGTGCTAAAATTTCCCTTTCATCAAGGTCTAGTTCCAGAAACCATCAAAAGATGGCGTTGCTTATGACGTAAAACAATATTAAGATATTGCGGTAATGTTTCTACAAAGTTTTGAAAGTTTTATAATAAGTAGTAGCTTTGTCTGCTCCTTCTGGGTGTGACAATAATGTTTAAAACTGAAATTAATAGAGTCTTAACAGATGGTCACAAATACAATAAGGTAAAGTATGTGTCCGTTTGGTTATGAATTACATATCTTTATTTTACATATTAAAACTATGAATAACTGAACTGGAAAGAAAAATCAAGTTAGAAAAATTCTAATAAGTATGTTTAATTTTTCTTTAGTGTATTTCACAAACAATATTTTAAAACCTCATTTTTTATCACAAATTTTGTCACACCCAAAACAATGAGGATCTCTGAATGAGAGTGTTTGATAAAAGACGTTAAATGCATGCGAATAAGGTTTATATTCGAATATGAAATCCATTGCAAAATACCACAGTAGGTAGCACTTGCTTTCTTATTTTTTTTATATTTCTATTTTAGTAAAAAAGTTCCTATATAACATACAAACCTTATTTTACGTAAAAAGTCTCAATAACGAAGTATAAAGATGGCATCAACAATTGAAAAAGTATATTTTTGAACATCTTTAAGTTACTTTAGAGTGATCATATTTTTAAGTAAGACAATTAAGTTATTCCATCACAAATATAAAGCAAGTGACTACGAAACCTCGAAATGTAAATTTACTCTAAGATGACATACATTTTGGATTTGTATATGCAAAAGTTTTAAGTTATTTCTATTGTTGTTGCTTATATCTTTGCATATTTATACCAATATGAAGCGACTTGTACGAGATTTTATTACTTTCGATTTTATAATTAGTTTGTACTTTAAATAAATTTAACACATTATTTCTTTAAATTTCATTTAATAAAATAATATATCTTTGTAAAAAAGTACTTAGTGATCAAATAATCATGAATTTTTCATGAAACATGTAATAAAATCTCGTACTTCAAAATATTATATAAATTACTGTAAAATCTCTGTTTTTAATTGTAAATTTTCCCAGTTAATAGAAAACCAAAGAGATAATTTCACATTATAATTATTTTTACAAAAATTGATACACAATCGTGTTATATTTTATTTTTAACTGGAAATCTTTTGATTTCTAAAATAATCATTTCTGGATAACAAATTAAAAATAAAGAAAAAACAAAAACTGGCATTAGAAAACCAATAGTGCTTTGCCCACGTGCATAACGATTCGTAAATATATTTAGCAATAAATTACACAACAAAAATTGTTAAATTATGTGTTGAAGTCGTTGTGCACGCGAGCTTAATACATTTTCATTTTTCATTTTCATTTTCATTTTTTTCAGCTTAGTTAGCATACAAAACTTAATCTGGTACAAAAATTTTGTTACCTTATTTAGACTACATCGATTTTAATAATATGGATTGAATTAAAAAATTCGTACGATTTTTATGAATCAGTTTATCTCTTTTCTAAATCACATCAGTTTATGGTAGTGTAGCTAAACTCTTCCTTAGATATTAGAATGTGATAGTAAATTGTAGTTACCGAGGTCATTTTGTATACTTTTGTTAATTCTAAACTTTCTTTTGTGTTAACAAAAACTTGTTTATATGAAAAATAGTTATTTTATAACATAGATGAATGTGTATTGGTAATTTTAATGTCAATTAAAATTGTTAGGTACTTATTTTTTTATATTGTAGAAAAATTATATTTTATTGATTTGACATCGGACATAAAAGTAAATTTTAGAACATTTATATAACATTTATGAAGTATTTTTGCCATATTATTCCCAAAACTTTGATAATAGTATATTTATTATACTATTTAGATTAATTAAAATCGGTTCTCAAATTAAAAGTATATAAGAATCGTATGCAATAATGTATAAATTATATGTCCTCAAAGGGCTAAATTGAAGCATATAATGCATATTATATTTTTGATAAAAGCTAGTAAGTAAAGCAGCTATTTTATATACGCATCATTTATTATACATACAAGTACATGTAATGATATAGACCATCATTTTTACGAGATTTTATATAAAAAAACCTTATGAGACGATATTGTCGATTGTTAAACGTATAAGAAATTTATGGTGCTCGTTTTTAACACATTTATAGTAAAATTTTATAACAATCAGTTGCTATTTACAATAATAAAATATAAAACAAGGGAAGAAAAACTAAACATACTACTTCTAACTACTACAAAGAGGGGCACTTAGAAAATGTTTAGAAAAGCCTAAAGATAATCTAAGTGCTCAGTTGCTTGATTTTTAAAATGAAATTGAATAGAACTTTACTTATAAAAAGCTTCACAACTTATTACTGGAATTGAATAGTGCCACTATTTTACATAGACTTTATAAATTAATTCATATTCTAGGCCCATCCTAAGGAAATTCCAACAAATATAGCTTTTATAGTATCTACTCTTAATGAGTACTAGGTAAATAATACAAATATATTATACCTATATTTATCGTATAGATATATAAAGGACCACATTTTGTACTGTAAAGTAAACTATGTGATATAGTATAAAGCAATTATATTTTTAGAAAATATATTTTACTACTACCGTATATACAGTTTTTGACGTTTTTGTAAATTGTTCGCGAAGTGCCTTGCTTTTAGCAGTTTTAGCCAATATAGAATAGAAAATATATGCTTTATTATATTTTTTATTTAATGTACATAAATATATGATTTTGTTGAAAATCAACACTAGTTAAGTGCGTCACGAGAAATGTTTCGTTAAGTTTGTGATGAATTTAAATGATATTTTTTGCTTTATTTGTGAATAAAACATCACTTAGAAAATGGCAACTTGTTAATAAAAATAATTAAAATTCAAACGTTTCTATTGCCTCTTGTGAAATGTTATCTGTAGATTTTTTAACTCCAGATTTATATTTTACTGAGCAGTTTTGCGTTTATATTTTATTTTTATTAAAATATGATATTAAAAGAACAAAATGTATATTATTATAAACTGTACTCTTACTTTATAATTGCGAATCAGTGAGCGTAGCAATAGTTACTTATTAAAAAAAATTGTAGAAAGAATTGTTATTGTTATTATTTTAATAAATGAAAGTATGATGTGTAAAATTTTCGATTATATTTCACTATCCACTATTTTATGCTAATTTATTAGTTCAATTTGATAAATACTGATCGAAAATATTTACATATAGTTTGTTTGTATGTTATTTAATATTGTATGAGATTACAGTTATTGAAGTACAAAGCCGTGAATAACAAGAATTTACGAGAATAATTCGACTTTCATTTCATTGTCCTTTATCATTGATATACATCATATATAACAGTAGGTCCTCCTCCTTACTCGTATTCCTTATTACTGAGGGTCGTGACTCCCCCGCAGAATTAATTCGTTAAGGGAGTTCTCTTGGGCAGATACATCGTGGTGGACGCCCAGGTCCTTACACGGATGACACTTTGATTTTGTCGTCCACAAACATGTCGGTTTGCGCACGATGTTTTCCTTCACCGCTAAGCGAGTGCTAATCCATAGGTACTTGTAAAATAAGTCATTGGCAGGATCCGAACCGGGCTTGTCCTTGATGGTAAGTCCAGTAAAATATATCGATCTGTAAGTCGAGAATTAATTGGTTTCTCCTTCTAAGGAATTTTGCTAGACCGTAGACAATAGGCTCTTTGACAATGCGAAAAATAGTGTCAATTGCTGACATCAGTATATATTATGAATGTAAAAGTGGTTATTGATTACCGTTATTAGAAAATAATAATTAATATATTAAAAAATCCATAAATTAAAATGCATTATTTTTAAACGCTTGTCACGTGACACAAAACGCTCCTGATGGTCGAGTTTATAATGACGTCACTAGCTTGTAAACATTGTTTGCCTACATGTGTATTATTATATTTCGAAACATATTTGATAAGATTTTATTATTTTGTGTGATTTGTTTGCGAAATTTTACAAATTCCATCTAGAACTTTTACCATGGACCACGATTTTGTAAAAACAGACAGCAGAAACCTGCCCCAAGTAGACGCAATCATGGTCGGATTATATTTCAAAAATAATTACGAAGTTATGCTTCGGAGCTAAAAAATTTAAAAACAGCAAAGTAAGTAATAACACCTAAATGGTAACTTAAATTTTATCATAAGGAAGTGAAATGATGATGAACTTCTTGCTTAAACCCTTTTTGTACTGAGAGTAATTAACCATGTTATTTTCCATCTGTAAAAAACAAACAAGTTAGTCTGGAACCTTTAGTGCAATGCTTATTGAAATCATAAGACTGTATCTAGCTACAATTTTTAAATAATATTATGGAAAACAGCGGTATAGAAATGAATAGAAATGTTCGAAGTGATTTGAGAGAGACATTCTGCAAACAACATAGGTATAAGTACATATTATAACCTCAAATTTATAACAAAAGATTAACATTGTAACCCCTCATTTCATTTCGTTCACTTAGTCCAAAATGGCTAAATGTCGATACGTTGCGCAGTCGCAAAACAAAGATGCCTATGCGTCTTTGGGTTGCGACTGTCAATGTCAGTGTCGAATTGTCATTTTTTTGAATCTGTCAGAGAGACGTGAAAGGTGACTGAACAAAAAGAAACGCGCACGGCAAGAAAAATGTAGGCCGGGTCTGGGAGATGGAGATTCCACTCCCAGACCCCGGAACAAGCAGTTCGTTCAATTCGCCACGCTCCGTATATAGGAACTCCCTCGTTGTTGGTGAGTGTTCGAGCAAAAGAGATCAGTGAAAGAATCTGTTCACCGGGAATAATATTCCACGTTTCTTGTCGTAGGCTGTTTGATAATTGCTGTCTGCTGGAGGTAGTGCTGGTCAATGAGGCTTGCGGATCTCATCCTAGCACGCAGCCGCTGGTCTGTAAGGAGAAAAACCCCAGATTCTGGGTAAGTTTTACGACATAAGAGCGGTGCGCGCAGATACCATCTACCCTCTAATGCGGAACATATAATAAAAGTAACTGTTTGTTAACAGGGTTTTTTAAGTTTCTCGCAAACTCACTCCTTCTACAACTCATCTACACGGTCTAAGGCTGGCCTAGGCCGCCCACCATTCTACCTACTTCACATCACACCTTACCTCACTTTTCTACATCGTGCTTTGGGCGCGGGGCGCCGGAGGTCACCAACCGTGTTGGGAGAACTCGCTGCTTCTCCCAGCCCTCTATGGCAGGTGACTCCACTCGGACTCCGTCCCCATCACTAAGCCGGTAACACCAGACATCTATAATGTCTGGTGCATTTATATTTTTTCTGTGATTGTTGAATACTAAAACACATACTGATTGCAACTAGATACCCTGGTGTAGGCTTTTTCCCTCGACCCTGAGGATAACTGTATAATTAAAAGAGCACTCATTCTCTATCGCCTTGAGATAAGGCTGGCGCCCATACATAGATATAATCATTTTTTAAACTACATGTAAATTTAAAGTAAAGAAGAAACCTAATTAGAATTGTAAATTTAGACTACCACCTTTTAGAAGAGTTAAATATAAATTATTTATAATAACCTTTTAACCTTTTATTTATCGACTACCTAATACCTTCTAGTTAGAATTAGGTAGCCAAACCTCCCGGATAACGCATTTTATCTACATTCACACACTTCAAGCGTTACAACATTCTAAGTGTAATAAAGCATTTTAAAAGTACCTATCAATATTACGTTTACTTACATCGAAATGGTCTTCACAGAAGAAAATATTTGTACTATTCGCTATGTCATTGTTATCCCACCGAGAAAGTTGCAGCCACTTTCGGCGCACTTGGACATTCTTTGGAACACTTAAATAGTTTGTTCGGAGTTTTTTTTGACGTATTTGTACATTTTGGAACTGCACACCATTTGTAACTCATTTTGTAGCACATAAATCACTAAATCCAATCGCACTTTCGTTATTTGTTTGCAATATTGTATGTGGATGATATGTGCCACAGATCTCAATACAGGCTAGTGACGTCACCGATTCCATTGCAGCGCCATATTGTCAAAGTAGCGTTTTGGCGGACTACTTAAATATAGAATTTTTAATTTGATATTTTTCCGAAAATATGTACCAGAATTTTAAAATACACTTTAGACTGGGTTTCTTAACCCCTAAATAAAAAAATAAAATGGATTTTAAAACCAGTCAAGGAGCGTATTAACATCAGATGTGAGCCTATCTTGCATACCTATGAAAAATAAAATTTTATGTCAAAAGCATACATAAAAATATTTTAAATAATTTATCAAAAACAAAAAAAAAACAGTATAATAGCTAAACTTTTTAAATAAAATAGATCGATCGACTATGTTCCGCTTGCATTAATCTGCTATTGACCATCTATAGAAACCGAACCCTCCTTACGAAATAAATCATATCACTTTGACCGTGCAAAAATCTTTATTAATTCAAAATGTCGCTTGCATAAAAACTGTCGTTAATTTTATTCTATACCATATCCCCGCGTAAAATAAAACGGAATTTTCCCCTAAAATGAAGTTGCAACCATTATTTTTATGCATTCTTTCTGGCAACACAATGGAGCGTTTCGAATTTCGAACGAAATTTGCGTTTTTGCATAAAATCGGCGCGTGCGGCGACACATTAATGTGTATGGTGGCCACAAGTTGAGATTCTATCAAATTATTATAGTAGAATTGAGAGTCGAAACTTGCACATTTCAATAAAATTTTTGAAGATAAGATTTTTTTCTTAAATCTGATCTTATATTTTTTTATTTATTTTAAATAAAAATAAATAATTAAATATTCCGGGACATTGCACACAGCGCCATCCAGCCCCACACTAAGCAAACGCTTGTGTCGTGGGTACTAGATAACGGATATAAAATAAATAAAATAAATATATTTCAAGACATATTACACAGCGCCATCTAGCCCCATACTCAGCTATATTATTTTTGAGACGCAGGAGAAGAAAAATAGTGGGTACTAAAAAATTAACTGTATTTAAATAAAACTTAGGTGTCTGTTTATCTTTCATAGAAATAGAAAATATACATTCTCAGTTAGTCTTATTACATTATTTCTGCCTATTCAACAAAACATTCGATTCCAATCTATGAATATATTAAAGCCAGAGTGAACCGGTTTTTATTGGGTAAGCACGATCCATCTTAGACCACAGCTAATGCTTACCATCTGGCCAATACTGTGGTCAAGTGCACACCTGTTATAGTTAAAAAAATACCTAATCGAGAATACTATTCCGTCTGTGTCTTAGTATCAGGTGTTAAGCCAATGTTTTTGGTCAATAAAATGTTTTTTCTTTATGTACTTATGTGGATATAAAAGTTTTCCTTTCATAGAACCCATGGTCACTCCAGTATTTTTTGCATTTATCCCACATTCTATATAGATTGATAAAAGCGATACAGTTTCCATTTTTTGCCCAAAATTTGTTCATTTAAATGATGTCCCCTTCGTAATAATAATAGTAGATTTGCATGCATTTTACATCTCGTGCCAAATGCAGTTTTTGCATTGCATGGATGAAGGAAAAAGCGAGAGAAATTTGATGCGTTTTGGATCAGATTTATCAAGCTATTGTTAATTTGGTGTATTGAGATTGTTTTGCGTAAGTTAGACTTGGAGTAAAATTTTGTAAAAGTTTCACCTTTTATACTAGTTGTGCCCCACGGTATCATAAGAACCAGAAAATATCTCTGGATAAAATGTAACCCGTTTGTGAAATTTAACATTTAAGCTAATAATAAAGAAATAAAATTGAAACAGGATTTAATCTATTTTCGTTAAATTTAATAAGTTTGAAGGAATATTATTAATAATAAGCATTGAGTAACTTGCCCATCCCACGGGAGCCTGTCCAATCATTCGGGACAGAATGTAGCCTATGTGTTAACCCATTGTCTAATCTATCTCCATAACAAATTTAATCCAAATCGGTTCAGCCGTTGGATCGTAAAAAGTAACTAACTTACACAAGCACAAACTATGGCCTTTATAATATTCTTGAATAAACAAACCTTTTAACATTTTCAATACAATACTTTATTATATAAATCTTCTTTATGACAAAAGTTCCGGATATCAATGTCAAATTGCCAAAATCTAGAAATAAATCAATTTTCTAGCATTTGTAACTGATTTGCAAAAAATTATGAAAGTTTAGAATACTTTGTATTTCCTATAACACGTGTTTACTATTTTACCTTAAAATATCGAATACTTTTGAGTGATTAAAGTGGAATTATTAAAAGGCAGTTAAAGTTTTATGTGTCTTTAGAAAAATATACACAACAGTTTTTCGACTGCATCAGAAGAGCTCTCAGCATCAAGCTTTTCCATAAATTACAGGAGAATACTACTTATAAACTTTAAGAAAACAAGAAATGGCTTGAATTTTTCAACAAATAAAGCCCTATCTTACTAATATTCGATATTTCCTAGTTATTACTAAAACATTTGAGCAAACTCGGTATTTCCTTCCTAGTAAAACTAAACCAAAAAGTCCTGATAAAAAGCTATTTCAAATCTACATACCTACCACCTTTGAAAATCTTTCCTAAAGAAAAACGTAAACTCGTATATCCTCTCAGAAAAGACTAAACCCAAACAAAAGTTATAGTACGAGTATTTTCTCCTAAAAAAAACTAAAAGTCGTCAAAAAGGTTATCGGAAATGATGCTGGCATCACCAAAGCCCATTCCCCGCCAGCGTTTGGATCCTGATGAGTACCAGCTTGTCAAAGATATGTCTAAACCTATACCGGATGTGTACCAAGAACCTTCCAAACCAACACCGACCGATCTTGAAGTAGCAGAGACGGTGGATGAAGATGTTAAAACTGAGGTAATATTTAATATCATACTATCACTCACATATTATTACTTGACATATAATAATTGTAGCGAGTCAAGCGTACATTTTTGTTGTACTTGCTTTGGCCCGCGGCTTCGCGCGCGTTATTATGTATACCTTCCTCTGGAATCTCTCTATCTATTAAAAAACTGCAACAAAATCGTTGTGTAGTTTTAAAGATCTAAGCATACATACAGACATACGGACAGACTTTGCTTTTATACTATGTAGTGATAAAAAATGCCATTATACAAAAGTGGAAGTAGATTCAAAAATGTGTTTTAGTTTATTGATGATTGTTCCTTCTTCTCGATGGAACAGAACTACGTTACTTTTGGTATGGAACTGGTATGGCCTTACCTTCGCTTGTGATCCTGCAACTGGCCATATACTCGTATGTTAGGAAAAATCTAGGGATGCTGGATAGACGCGCAGATAAACACTCGCTACACATGGCACTCCGCAGAGATGAAGATCTCGCGCCCGTGTCGGTGGGGTTGATGCGATCGAGGAAGTTGACGCACGTTATGGGTCCGGAGGTGTATAACTGCTTTATGAGTGATAATGTTTTTAAAATAAAGCTCAAGAACTGGCTAGTTAAAAAGACTTTTTACAGTATCGCTGAATTTTTTCAGAGTGAAAAGAAAAGTTACCTAAATAATTTCGGACGCAATGTTGCCGCTGAATAGTTATAAGAAGTACATAAATAGTGTCTCATGTACTCTTATACCAACTTATTTGTGATTTAAACAAATGTAATGTTTGACAATACTGTATATAATTATTGTTTAATTATTGAATTGAATTATTATCAATTTTTATTGATCTTTTATTATTTTTAATAAAAACCAACTGTAATGTGATGACATGTAATTCTAACAAATTATTAATATAAATGTTTATCTGTTTATCAGAAACACTGGCTTACAGAGACACTGGCTTACATATTGAATACTGATGTACCTACGAAAAATCTAGGCATTTACAGATGAATAAGGGCATGATATGTAGGTACCTATGACCCAAAAAAGTTTAAATAAGTAAAATAGTCATCGGTCAATCTAAGAAATTAATTTTTACTTTTTAATATCATCCAAAAGGACTTTTCCTCACATTATTTGTTTAAACCATGTTGTTTATAACTGTTGCCTCGTAACCTACATAATATATATAACTAAAACGTAAACTGACGTACGTTTACGTAGAAACTCATTTGTCGGTGCGTATAGTCACCAATATCATAAGAAGGACGTAGAAACGAACGTCAAGAACAAATCAAAACAACACCGAAACCGCAATACTATGTTCAATGAAATATTTAATTATTGTACTGTTTATTTACTTACGTTAGTATGTGCGTAATTTTAGTAAAAAAAGGAAAAGAAATCCTAATATTTGTGATTAGCAATTTGACTTGTATGAATGAGACAAGTTGGAATTGGGCAAAATTTAAGTATTAAGATAT
Source organism: Macaria liturata (assembly GCA_964023185.1). Lineage (NCBI taxonomy): Eukaryota > Metazoa > Arthropoda > Insecta > Lepidoptera > Geometridae > Macaria > Macaria liturata. Next base: position 8,193,494 of record OZ026831.1, read on the forward strand.
AATCGGGGTCACAAACGAATGTGTCAAGTTTTGTATTTGTATATACCTATAATATACATATGTATCTTTAGCTTATGTAAGAGGACAAATTTCGACAAAATCAGTTTAGTAGTTGAAAGACAAAGTTACATACATATGCCAAGCCAATATGACCAAGGCGAACTCGGACCCAAATTTTATTATCACTTGTTGATGTTGAAGTGTGACAACTGTTTATGTACAATACTGTATTTGTAATTTGATATTTTTAAACTTTATTTCTGACACATTTATTAAATCTAAAACACATTTATTCCTGACAATAACCTCCTCTTTCAAAAAGTTAAATTACCCAAAAAACTTATTCCTCCAGCAGAAAGTAACTCCATCTCCCACCCCTACTCTCCCTCCCACGTCCGCCCTGAGCGCGCTGTCCCCGGTGTCCCGCCTCTCCATCAGCAAGCGCCTGCGCGTCCGCAGCGCACTGTTCCTGCACGGGAAGAAGAACACCTTCCAAGTGAGAAACGAGGGGGGAGACGTGCTGTTTTCTGTTGAGGAGGAGAACACGTGAGTTCCCTTCCTTTTTTTTTACACGGAATAGGCCAACGTTTGTCTACAGTCTGCCTGATGTTAAGCACCACTGTAGTCTAAGATGTTGCACGTTTGCCTAGGAGAAACCTATTTACTCTGGATTTGAAGACCCTTGGGTTATAATTTTCTGGAAAAAGGGCTCCAGGTAGAGAGTTCCATAATCTCTCTTCTCTTCTTTACACTTGAGAGATAAGTACCTATTTGTCAAGCAAATGATGTTGGTCCAATAGAACACAACTTATTTATATTTTACTACTTCGACTGGCCTGTTAGCTTAGTTGGTAGTGGCTCTGCCTTCTAATCTAGCGGTTGCGGGTTCGATTCCCGCGTGACACAAGCCTTTATAAACTTTAAAATTTATAATTACTTGTGTTGAGTCTACTCGTTTGTATGTATAATGTATTTACAAAAAGAAAGTATATAAGTATTATATCCGTTATCTAGTACCCACGACACAAGCGTTAGCTTAGTGTGGGGCTAGATGGCGCTATGTGCAATGTCCCGGAATATTTATTTCTTATTTATTTAAAAGCAAGCATTTGGCGACCATATTGGCTGAAGAGATACCCGGGGAAAATATGCTTAATAGTAATAGTAACACACAGTTAAGACAGGCAATAATAAAATATGTAGTGTACTTATCAAATTTTTTAGAACGTTTCGATCGAAATATTTATGATAAGAAATATCTAAGTAACAAAATACACAAATTCGAATTATTCTCGCGTTGTTTTCCTATATCTTGCCCTGAGGGGATACCGCGGTCACTTGTCCTGTGCTTGTAAGAAGGATTAAAGTTCAAGAAAGGTCAATATTGTATTTGTTGGTTTATCACTTATGACCTCCACCTTGATCAAAATATGCGAGAAGATTGGGACATTCCTCGATATGTATTTATATGTTTTATTTCGTTATCTATTTAGTAAGTATGTATTGATGCTGTGGATTGGTAGACTTATGGCCTAACTTCAGCTGAAAGTTCAGTTTTCAACTCAAAGCATCCGTAGCATAGCATACCTATTTGTATTGTTTATCATGACGCAATTTAGCACACATATTAGTTAAGAGAAAACCTATCACAGATTCTTGTTAAATGAAACCTAGCTTAATATCTTGACTTATCGTGAGGTCTGGTTTTTGTGCTATGGGGTGTTCTTTGACGTCCGGACTCCAGTGTTCAAGAGCTGGATCTCTGTTCACATGAACTAGAACAAAAAATGACTGCATATTTTTGTGTAATTTTTATTTTTACGTAATTTTAGTTAACTTGGTCCTTACATTGTCCAAATTAGCCTGAAATAAATGTATTTTATTTATTATTTAGCCATATTTAGCCAATGGCCAATAATTTTTTTTTCCCCCCAGATGGTGGGTAGGCTACCTGTGCTACGGGCTGCGTCCGATGCAACTGAAGGTGACCAACAGCGCCGCGGAGGAGGTCATGAGGATAGTCAGACCTTACGCCTGTACTTCTAGGATGTTCCCGTGTCAGCTGCAAAGGTAAGTTTTGTATTAAGCAAATGTTTTATTCTCTATTTGATATGCGAATATTGAATGTTTCATAGTCGTGTTTGTAAATCACAATTCAATGAAAATTTTAATAGATTTCTGGATACCTGGATGGTTGTCAGTAAGTAAAACCATGGTTTCGGATTGTTTTTGTTAAGAAATATTTATTTATTTAAAATATTCTTGTTTAGGTCTATTCTAATCTTGGTTGTGGCCTCTGCGGTATGGCCGCAATTTTGCCAATGTCGCGTGATGTGTTGAAGACAAACGCTGATTGGGTTGACCGGTGTCGAAATAAACATTTGTGTTCTGTTTTTTTTTTTAGTTTTACGAATATTTTAGTTTTCCCACACGTATATCTGAAACCAACAGATAGGTTTTCCGTAACGCTGCACATTTTGTCAGTCAGTCTTTGCCTCTTATACAAAATCTGTCACTTTCCTGTCAGTTGCGAACGCGCGTCAGTAAATACGAATCGTTGCGTTTCTCTCTAACCTGTTACAAACATATTCTGTATTCTGTGTGGTCAGCATGACAGTGTACGCGCCTCCCGGCGCCATCCTGGGCACGGTGGAGCAGAAGTGGACGGCGCTCAAACCACTCTACGTAGTAAAGGACCACGCCGGACAGCTGCTGTTCTGGATTTTTGGTTAGATTTGGGTTTACACTGGAGCTGTTAGGCATTTGACCACCAGGGTACCTGAAACGATACTAGCACAAGCAACACTGTAGTCTAGGTGGAAAATGTACTGAAAAGGAACTAACTATCAAACTAGGAGTCACAATAAACCGTTGAAAAAAAATACATTTGAGAAAGAGGAACAATGAGATTGTATTTGTCCTGTACCCGCCTGGTTAGGTGTGGGTTAGAAAAATATTCTGCTACTAGGTCGCAAGGACGGTCTTAGTTAGTTTTTCCTTGATATTATAAAAGTTGTGTTTAGCCATGACTCCATTCTTTCAGTGGTTCACAATAAAAAGTAGCGAATGTCACGTTTGGAACCCCGTCCTACTTCCAGTCGAGATTCATTTGGTTTCTTCTGGGCAAACATCCTACATTATAGATCACAACGATGCTTAACATCAGCTCCTTTCTATAACTGAACAAGCAGAAAGTCCGCAGGCAGACACCGTTTTATGGTGGAAATGCCGAAGTGTCGAACACAGCGCTTTGCCTCTACGTTTATTGTACGGACGGCAAAGCTTTGGAACACTTTACCAGAAGCTGTGTTTCCTGCGAACTACAATCCAGGGGTTTTTAGATCTAGAGTTAATAGGTATCTTCTAGGTAAGCGTGTTACACCCTAGGCTGCAGCAATGCTTAACATCAGGCAGGCTGTAGTCAAACGTAAACCTATCTCACGTAAAAAAAAAATGCAGTCAAACATGAGCCTATTTAGCATATACCAACTAGGTACCTCTTTTTTTCCAGGTCCATTAATAACAATAAGCTGCTTCAGCGACGTGACGTTTACCGTCGCGCGGGCGGACGGCTCGCTGGTCGGCTCCTCGCGCAAGCGGTGGCAGGGCCTCGCGCATGCGCTGTTCTTTTCACCTATCACTGACAGGTAAGGATAATAACTGTATTATAGGCTGTAGGATCTACACTAATTTTAGCGACTGTATATGAATTTTCATGAGGAAATTCATATTTGTGCTGATTCGTCCTCCTGATGATGGAAACCTCAGTTTGCCGAAACTAGTCGAGCTAATTATCGACATAATTATTGACGTAAGTGCTAGGCGGTTATTACAGCTAAATTCATATATAGTCGCTAAATCGCTCGCTTTGATCGCTAGTAGTGTCGCCGCATATGTGGTGGCAGAGTCATGTGCTACGCAGCACTGTGTGTGCACGCAGTTCTTGTTACCCATCACTGACAGGAAAGCTTAGTCGCTGCTAAGTAAGCATTACAAGTATCTAGGCCCCATTGAACAAGCGTTTGCGTTGTTTGATTGTAAGTAGGTGGCACTTTGTAAAAAGGTCTGGCATATTTTTGGATTTATTTAGAAATTATTTACAATACAATACAATATAACTTTATTGCACACCAAAAATAAATTACAATATGAAATGAACTTAAACTATAAATGAATGCACAAGTGGGCGGCCTTATCACCTTGAACTGATTGATTTACAGTGCTGGAATGAAATTGCTTTAGCATAGATAATGAAAAATGAGTATGTATGATTTGTTTCAGGTTCGGTATAGCATTCGACGCTGATCTGAAAGTGGAAGAGAAAGCATTGCTTCTGGCGGCTACTTTACTCATGCAGTACATGTATTATGATGCCTAGATATGATATTATGATGATTTTGAAATTTATTGGTATTATGTTTTCTTTTACTTACACAATTTTATCCCTTAGTCCGTTTTTTGCGTGGAATTCTTTGCAATGGACCTACTCTGTATGTAGGTATGTAATGCTCTAAATTATATCTAAAAATACCAACCAAATAGTATAGAGGGTTTTAATAACAATAGAAAATCGTTACAAAACGCATTACGATTTGATCCAGTATGAAATTAATGACAAACAGCACTAAACTCAATGTAACTAACAAAAATCAAAATCGCCAATAAAAATGCAAAATGGTCAGACTTATTTGCACGCAAATCTGATCTTTAATTTGCAAAGTTTATGAAATAATATCGAATAGATTGTATCGAGGGGCTATTCATATTGAAATGAGGGGATACCGCGCTATACTTTTAAGTGCGTTTTTGTATTTTGCTCGCAAAAATGTGAAATTTCCCCTAAAAACGAGCGTCACGCGTCCCACCCCTATTTGCATTGTGTTTAAAAACTTTTTTCTTCGCGGCAGATGTCCGAAGTAATGGCGCGAAATTTTGACAGAACGTGTAATTTTGGCGGCAACAATGACAGCTCTGTGTTGCCAGAAAAAAGTTAATATCGGGTATTTTATCGAACCCTTTTCCAAAGGATTGAATTCAATTACAAATAAAAAACTTACAAAAGGGTGCTTTTTACGCTTTCCGAGGAAAATCAGGGGTTTAAGTGTAATATATGTAGGTCAGTGTTACTTTCGCGAATTAAAGTTTTTTATGCGTTTTTTGTGAAAAAATAAAAAAAGCGTGGCGCGCGCGTGTCACTCTTTCTGTGCGCAAGGGTTTAAAAATAACAATGGCTTTTTAGAAAGTGATTTAGGAGTTTTTTTGGAATTGATTTATAAAATTGCATCTTTTTTGAAAAAATACACTTTTTACAAAAAAATCTAGGGAAGCGTGTCAAGATAACAAAGTTTTTTCTGGTGATTGATTACTCATTGTAAGCGGAACAATAACAAAATCCCATGCTGAGGTAAAAATAGCTTTTTCAGAAGTAAAGTTAATTTTATAATATTTCATTAAAAATAGCTTTTTTAAGTTTATCTTGCGCATTTAAACTCACTTCAACTTTTCGATATTAAATTAACACTGTTTCTTATAAACCTTTCTCTTCATAATGTTATCCTGAAAACTGATAAAGATTTGAATATTAATTTCCTCCATTTCTTTATCATCATCATCATCTTCTTCAGCAATTGTCGACCCACTGCTGGGTATAGGCCTCTTCCCCTTAGTGACATTGATTGTTCATTCTCCATTTCTTCCTATGCTAAAATGGAGAAAATTACTAACCAAGAAAACAGAAAATTGTGCCTCATGAATATTTTTATAACATAATTTAAAAATTGGACCATGAAACTTTCAATATCTGAAGTTCAAATGGCAAGTCACCGTGACGACTGCTCCGGGGTTAATCCGTGTAATGTTGACTATTGCGATCAAAACTTAACCCCAATGTTGCCATTTTTTACAACCATTTAACCCATTTCCAACAATTTCGCTGCACTTTTCCCCAAACACATTATTGGGGTCTTGACAGATGTGCTATCACCCTCGCGATTTTTAACGCGCGTTTTTTTGTAAAAAGTTTACTTTTTTGTTAAATCTCTGTTTTTTTTTATTAATCTAAAGCCGACAGTTGACGCGGACATAATCTTTAATTAAGAGTAGTTTTGGCGGGAGTTTTTTCTTTCTAGTTTTTGGGGATGGATGTAATTTTGTTTGATTTATTTATTGATGATTTTGTGTGACAGCTAGACGATATCCTTTACTTACATTCTTATTTTCAAGTATTATTTTAATTTAATTGATTTTGGTTTTAGATTATGTATTTTGGCCTCTTACAACGTCATGATAAAGATATGATGATGATTACTTTGTTTGCGTTATAAGCTCATATCTACATTAACATGTCACACTGGCACTGTCTGTCTCAACATCTTACTATATTTTATTAGGTAAGTATTATACAATCACTATTTAAAAAGACATATGTATATAGTTACTATATACACCTAAAAAAAACTACTCCCGACTTTATCTTTTTGTTATTAAATAACTGGGAATCAGTCCAACGCTTTTTACACGAGACGAATAGTTTATAAATAATACATAATGTAGTATCACTAATTAATCGTGAGAAATTGAATGCAAATCAGTTTAAAAATAGTAAGTGGGATACTTATAACTATCTGTTTTAAATTATAAACAGTACACTTATTACAAGTTTTCTTAGTAAATCAAAGCGATGAAAGTTTTCTCAAATGTTCATCGTATGGAAAACAGCGCTTCTACCGGACACTACTACCTATTTTATTATTGAGCTGGGCTTCTATGGTAAACATTAAATTTAAACTAGTAGACGCCCGTGGCTTCGTTAGCATTATTTCGGAATAATAAGTAACCTCATAATACCTACATATCAAAAATCATGATGATCCGTTCAGCCACGTTCAGCCGTGTTTGCGTTAACAGATAAAGAGAAAGCATTTTTTTTTTACTTGATTGAAGTAGTCTTGGCCTATTATATTTGTAGGTTTAATTCCCACTAAGGTTACTAAGGAAACTATGGAGAACAAGGAAAACACAACAATTTATTTGTATATTTAATTTATTGAATACGGTAGAAATGCTTTGTTAATGGAAAACAAATATAACAAACTGTTTTAGGAACATATACCGACCGCAGACCGCAAGGCGACACTCTTCGAGATCAATGTAATTAACTGTTCGAGGTAATTTGTATTGTTCAGGTATACTTTATTATTGAAAAGTCTTGTTTATTTTACGTATTTTGTTCTAGAACTTTTGTAAGTTACTGCACGGAGCAGTGCTTAACTATTTTATTTGAAATAAATAATAATAAATATTTCATGACATATCACACAGCGCCATCTAGCCTCGTACTAAGCTTACGCTTGTATCATGGGTACTAGATAACGGATATAATACATATATACTTTTCTTTTAAATATCTGATTTAGTCGATAAACCGAACAATTTAAGGTGGCAGACGTTTTAAAATCATTTTTTTATTTCAATTAATACAAATATAATTAAATTTATTCATGAAGCTGATAAATTAATTCATAATTATTTTAAGACTTTGTATTGAGATCGTGGCTATTTCTTTGTTAAAATCGTTAAATTATGTTGCCTTCCTTTTGTAGTATCTAATGTTTGGGGGGATATATATTTTTAAACCAATCAATCAATTGGCTATCCCCAATAAAAAAAAATAGACATCATACACGAGCATAATAAGAATGAATGTGACGTATTAAAGAAAATAAGCACATGGCTAGAAGTTAAATCGAAAAGTATTTTTCATTTATAAAGTAATTTCCAAGTTATCGTATTTGTATCTCAGTGTCATATTGCGGTCACGGCATAAGGTCTGGCTTTCACCCAAAGCCAATATAATTCTCATTACAATATAATAATTTCCTATTCATTCCACCATTGCAAATGAATTAATGTCAAATCTACAACATTACCTCCTCTCTCCCAGAAATTTCTTTACTCTCAGTAACTCAAAGAAAACTTCTGAAAGTTTCATTTGCATTGAAGAATGAATTTCATTTAAAATAATTTGACTAGAAATAACACAATAATTTGTAAATATATAAACTTGAAAGTATAAATTACCAGTTTACACAGTCGCACTTATTTCTTGTACAATATATAGACGTATTTATTTATACTTAAAATATAAATAAAAGACTAGAATATGTTTGGAATTATTAAAGTTTTAGGAACATATACACTGAGATCAAATTATGCTTAAAATTAATAAAATACAATTAATTTTTTTATATTACAATGCCATTAAAAAAAAAATTTTTCGCCATGACTTCTTCATAATTATTGTTTACAACTTTTCTGACTGATAACAAAATTACATTTTAATCAAACATAATTATGAACGATTAGGTTATGTCAATATTAGTTAATAACGAATTCGTCATATAAGAATTAAAGTTTCTTTGGTTTCAGTAAGTCTTCATCTTCTTATCGAATGAGAGTGGCCAACTCTGGTGTCAAGAGTTAATCAAGCCGCCCTAAGGGCCTCTGACATGGCTTAACAACTGCCATAAGTAAATAATAATAATACCTACAATACAAAAACTGTATAATGGCAATGTGTATGTATAAAAAAATAGGATACAATGTGCGACTGTATTCCAGAATAGAAGCCAAGTACCCGAGTGAACCACACGCTTATTTATAAAAAATTATTGTTTTCATATAATTTCACATCTGTTTACCATTCAACTACACTTAATATTAATTTGTACTGTAATCTATTTGTCATACCAACCTCCGATACCTTACATTCTTTGGTATAAACATTTGTACTATTGAGATTTTATTTATTTTTTTAAAAATATTGGTCTAAATCCACTCTAGGTACGAAGCTAGCGAAATAAATGCTGAACACAACGTGTTTTCAATACATTTCACTACATCCAATGTGATTCATTCGTCGACGTTCACATTCCATCATAGTAAAAATTTAACAGCATTTTTCTCCTAACTACGGTGCAATAATGCCCCTCCTTAAATAAAAATGTGAACGTCAACAAAATAACAATCACGCGTACATTTTTTATTAATTTTGTTTATTATTTTAAAACGTTATTAATATAATTTGTTGTAGTGCGCGACGGCGCCTCGGCTCGCCACGAGATGGCGTATTTGGCTGGTTCGTAGGAAGACCTTTTTTAGGAAGTCGGTTATAAATATTCCAAAATTGAAAATGAAGAAACATTTTCGTTACGTATCAAAGGAAGATTTTTTAGGAACTTTGTTTTAAAGTTGTATTTTTATGATTCGGAGCTCACCTAGTGTAAGTGAGGTAGGAATACCCTGATTCTTAATCACAATTTAATTATAACAATCAGGAGACATTATCCGGTGCCGAGCCGATTCACCGACGCCTCTCTAAATTTTAAAATTTAAATTACAACTTACGTACATACATAGGAACTTTTTTTAGAAGCTGCATGGTTTGTACAAGCTAACCTCCACACTGATCTACCGAATAATGAATAATATTTAAAACAAAGTTACCGAATTCATCAAATAAGTCTTGATTATCAAGAGGGTAATATTTGACGTGTGGCGCATACTGCCTTATTCAACTCTAGCGCGGGGACCAAACACATAACCTCCTTTTAGCGCTGTCAGATAAAAATCCATCAAATCTTCTATAGGACTAGTTAGGTACTATATTAAATATTCTAGTGTGTATATATTATCTTAATAAATAACATAGACGGATTTATATGAGGTAGATAACGTTGTAGCTCTTTGCATGTACGGTTTTTCGCAATATCTGTTTGCACTCGAACTAGTAGACTTTCCTGTTTACATCAAGTTTCAAAACTACAATAATTAAATCTGTCAACTTCCCCCGTAGAGTTGAATACAGCAAGCCTACGATAAGTAACACAATGTAAATGATTACGAATAAAATAAGTGGGCCGTGAGTCGCCCGGTACAGTGGGAGCGCGCTGAGCTGAGCCCAGACGCGGCCCCGAAACAATGACCCGTATGATGCGTGTTACTTCTAAACCTGCCCCGAGCTTCACGTCCACATATCTAATCAAATTTAATACTAAAATTACGTTTAATGTTGATCACTGCCCATTAGTACGTATCTTTGTGCTTTAAGTCACTCGCGGACAACAATAATATATAGAGTAGCCATCGCCGCCGGTCTCCGTCCGGCGTGACGTGGCGGTAACTACACCTTTGTACTTTATTGTAACTCCAAAATATAATTTATACAATAACAGCTAATATAAAAACTAACGTGGTGAGGTAGAGCGGTCGCGTGTTGCGGTGCGGCTAGCGGCCGTGCAGATGGAGCCACGGTCGCGTCGCGCGCCGTGTCGCACGCCTTGTCGTGTCGCGCCGTGTCGCACCGACCCGCGCCAGTGATCAACATCGCACCCGGGACTACGACGCTATCGTGAGTGCGCACCCACCGATACATATACCTTTAAATAATAATTACTTCTAGGGTGTATTTCTTCTCCCGATCGAAATCGACGTTTCAAAAACTCGTCTCGGAACCCGACGGAACATCGCGGAGATAATAACGATAAACAAAATGATTCCTAAGCGGCAACGTTTCATATATCACCCGATCAATATAATTCTCAATATATGAAGCGAGAGTGTCGCGAACGAAACGAGGGCGGAGCCGCGACTCCGGCGGCCCGCGGACAGCTTCCTCGAATACGATTACGTCTCATAATATTTCTTAGCAATCGCTTGAAGGCACACAGCGTTAAATGTAGTCAGTAGAGTGGAGCGCTCCGGGCGGCGCGGCGCGGTGTAGTCTCAGGCCGCGCGCAGCCGGGCGCGTTAGGCTGGCGTCAGCGTCAGCGTGACGGTCGCGCGGCGCGTGGCACGACGGCGCACGGGCAGGAACACCAGCGCCGGCACCAGACTCAGCGCGCCGCCCGCCTCCTCCACCACGAAGGGCTGCATGGTGAGCGGGGCCTGCGGCGCGCGCGGCACGGCCAGCAGTGCCCCCGCGCCGCCATGAGCCGCGCGCAGGTGCGCCTCCAGTGCACCGAATCCCTCCGCACGGAACTCGCAGCGTGAGCACGAATACTGGCCGCCTTCGCTCTCGCCCTCCCCTGAGCTGGCCGACCCACCGTTGGTCTCTCCACCGCCCGGCTCCGGCTCCGTGCCACCGTCTGACGCTGGTTCTACCGGAGAGATGGCTGGCTGTTGTTGTTGTGCGTGTGCGCGCTCGTGCGCGAACAGGAACGCGAGCACGTCCGTTGTGAACGGGCAGTAGGAACACGCGTAGGGTTTGTCTCGCGCGAGCAAGTCTAGAGGGCGTGGCGGTGGCGGTGGAGGCCGGGCGGGCGGGGCGTGTTCGGCCAGCAGGTGCGCGCGCAGGGCACGCGGCCCGCGGAACCTGCGTGCACACAGCGGGCAAGGTTCTGCAGGCGCGGCGTTGGCAGGTGCAGGCGGCGCCGGGATGCCGTGCGTGTTATGTTTGTGCACGCGCAAGAAGTATTTGCTGCACAACTCCTTGTGGCAAATGTCACAGGTGACGCCACCTAGCTGCGTGCCGCTCTCCAGCGAGATGCCGTGCATGCGCTGCATGTGGGTGCGCATGAAGTACTTATTGCACAGCTCCTTGTTGCAGATCTCGCAGAAACTGGAACCGGATGAGGAAGCTCGACGATCATCCTGCGGTGGGGGCGACGAGGAGGGCGGGCGGGGGCCCTGGTCACCGGAGTCATCTGCAAGCCGCTCTGCTGCCAACTCATTCAGCTGCGATATCATCGTTTGTAGTTTGCGCAACTCTTCGCTTGCGGAGCCTGGAGATGAGACGCCACGTTCTTCCACGATCAAGTTTAGTGGACTCGTCTGTCCGTCTCGCAGTGCCGCCTCGAGCTCCTCCTCGCACTCTCGTTTCACTTCCGCCATCTCCATATCCGAGTCGTACGGCGGCGGCAGCGAGTGGGAACGAGGGGGAGTGTCCGCGGGGGGTGCTAGCGCGGGCGGGGTGGCCAGTGGAGTGGACAGAGGCGTGCCCAGCGATACGGGCAGCGCGCCAGGTGGCGTGAGACTAGGCGGAGAGCGATCAGGGTGAGCTGGCACGCCGTGGCGGCGCTCACGGTGCGTACGCAAGAAGTACTTGTTACAGTACTCTTTGCAGCAGATCTCACAAAACGCTTCTGGGTTGACGACGCCGAGGCGGCGCAACGCGTCTGGCTGGAAGCCGGCGTCGCGCGCGCGCCGCGCTGAGTCGGGCGACAGCCGACGCGGCGTGCCTCCCGATTCCTCGTCGGAGGCGCGGCGAGGCGGAGACATGGCCGCATGGTGCTGCACGGGTGGCGCCTGCGGCTGCGGGTCGCCTCCGTCGTAG